>JAPXFQ010002801.1:1200000-1800000 GCA_028564705.1 Apricaphanius iberus | reverse complement strand
AAAATGTAAGTGAATTTCCCCTTTATGGTGTTGTTTGTCAAGTTGGATGTGATGAGAGGCTGTGGGTAATGTTGCTAGAAGTGGCAGCCACATATCCGTTCTCTCGCTTTTTCTTTTTTTACTTTTCTCTTAGCACTGATGACTTACAGTAAATCTAACATCTCTGCTGTGTCCCCTGCAGCATTCCCCATGAATAGTTCCATGCGTAGGTCATTAGACAGTGTGGAGCATGCTTTTCTTTTAGCTGTAACAGTCGCGTGTCATTCGGGGAAGAGGTTGACTGCCCTCTTCTCTGAAATCATCGCAGCTCTGCCTCATTCTGCTCCAATGACAGGCAACGTGCTGATTCACATGTACTATAGAAATGCACATGAACTTGTAATCACACCCACGCTGACTAATGACGCCGAGCACGGGCCTTGCTGCCTTGCTGCCTTGCTGCTCCTTTCTCAACACATCATACACTAATCTCAGTGTGTTACGTTATCCTTAAGCGACGGGGAGAGGGACCGTGGTAGAAAGTGAAAAGACCACACGGCTCTGCGGCAAAGACACAGGCCGATGACATGTAGGCTGAGCAGAGATAGAAGCAATCCGGCCTGTCAGGGAAAGCTTTTGTCCTTCCAGTCCCGTGGAGCAAGAGGAGAGGAACTGACAGCGGTGCTTTTCTATCTCTTCCTTCTCCTCCGTTTTCTCTCTCCTCATCGCCACTGGAGCTGAATGCCAGAAACCCCAGAAGACTTGTCTCTGTGATTAGAGGGAAAAAGTGGGAGCAAAGAAACCAAGAAAAGGCAGAGAATAGAGGGAAACACACATATGCAAGACAGAAGAAAGCTGGGGGAAGAAACGTTCAGGGGGAGAAGAAAAGAAAAGATAAATGTCTCATCCTCCTTTCTACAAATCCGATGTTGACTCAAATCCGGGCGTAATCCTGGGGGGAACCCATTTCTGGTGGGAAGGCTTGTTAGCATTGCGAGGGTACGGATATGACATCGACGACTTTTTCTCTGATCACACAGAGATTAGGTTTTGAATTATTTTTCTTTTCTGTTTTTAATTCTGTCTCAAAAAAAAATCATGTTGGATCATTGACTAGTAATAAACAGTGGTAGAGAAAAGTTACAGAAATGCTACATGTTGCTCAGCTGTTTTAGCTTTAACCACTAGGATAGAAAAGCTCTACTTCACTAAGGTTTGTACTGTATGGTTTTACAGAGTCTGGAATTTAATTTCACTGTTTATCCAGGTCTGGGAGTGTAGAAAATAGGAGTACAAAAATGTGAATTTCTGAACTTTTTTTTCAGTCCAACTCTATAAATCCTTCCTTCATTCCTTCCTTCCTTCCTTCCTTCCTTCCTTCCTTCCTTCCTTCCTTCCTTCCTTCCTTCCTTCCTTCCTTCCTTCCTTCCTTCCTTCCTTCCTTTAATCACTTCTTACTCACTTCTTTCCAGTCTCCTTCCTTTCTTTCATGTGTGTTTCTTCTTTGTGTCCTACCTTTCTTTCCTTTCCTATGGCCTTCCTTCCTCTCATTCCTTGTGTCCTACTTAGTGCTCATCCAGCCTTTTTTTAATTTCACTTAGCTCTCCGTCACGTCCAATCTTGTGTTGTGTTCTTTCCTTCTAACCTCTCACCTCCACTCTTATGTGTTTTTCTTCCCTTCCTTAACCCCTTCTGACCTCCATCCTTCCAGTGCACCTCTGTAAATAAGCTCTGCGCTTACTTGAAGAGAAATGTGAGTTACCCTGAGAAATATCAGCTTATTCTAGAAAACAATAGATTTTATTACAGCATGTCAGGTTTTTATAAAACAATGAGCAGTGTATTTAATTAGAAAAGTCTAAATTTAAATATTGTGCTTTGTTCAGAGTCAGACTTCTCAGAATTTACATATTGAGTTTAAAAGATCAGATCAAACAGGTTTTTGTAAGTTACCGCATTTTCCGGACTATAAAGCTCGCCTGATTATAAGCCACAGCAGCCTATTTTAGGGAGAAAAAAAACAAATGTGTACATAAACAAGCCGCACCTGATTAAAAGCCGCAGCTGTTTTAACATTTAATTACCATATGTAAGGGTTCGTGCAGAGGGGATTGTGGGGAAAGTGATTGGTGTTTGTGTGACTTTGGGCCATCTGTTTTCATGACCTCTGAAAGCTTTTTTTCATCTTATTGCATTGAGAGAGTTTATCACACTGGTGCCTTCAACATATCACCATTGATTCAATGCTGCTAATGCTACACGAAGCCGCTCTATTTCCGATTGCCATAAAAAACGCAGCATGGGTCAAAACATGAGAAAAAAGTGGCTGCTTAAAGTGTGGAAAATAATGTAGATAAGGTTTTGTGTAAATTAATTTTAACTATGTAATAAGGGTTACTTTTCAGTATGATGGGTTACATTTTTGCTCAGCCTTCATGTCTATGATTGCAAGAAAAAAACATTTAGTATTTCCTGCTTTTTTCAATGATGAATGTTTTAACTGTTTACGTTCATGCCTTGGCTTATCAAAAACAATCACAATTGCTTAACCCTTTTGGGAGAATTACTTACACACGTCTAATGTAGATTGTCTCTGGGGTTAGATCATGCACAATGGTACCTTGGTCATAGAACCAGCTGTGAAATTAGCTTTGCTTCCCAATCCTCTCAAGGCCTAAATTATAGTATTATGTGTGCTATTTCCTTCCACTAAATGTTCCATTGATGCTTTTTGGTTACAACCGATTCTAAACAACCACACTAATTTAAAGTGTAACTAAACCCAATAAAAAAGCATAATCCCGCCCCCAGGCAATATTTGAATAATTCTACCAAAGCGGGCAGGGCCAGGAAGCATGGAGGGGGGTCTAGCATGAGCGGAGAGGCAAGAAGAGTTGGGGTGCGAGGGGGTGTCGCAGTCACGGCTGAACCAACTCAAACTGATTCGGCATGGGACCACTGAGCTCCTCCGGTAAAGCGAGAAATCATGATGTCTCTTCTCCGCCGTCCACCAGAGTTAAAAGGAGGCTTTTGGGGCTCAGCGGCCACACCCCATATCCTTTTGAGCTGTTGGATCGCACTGCCTGAAGCCAGAGCTCCTCCAGAGACAGGATCGGTTGAGCCTCTGAGTGGTAACGATAACAGTGGCTAATGTTCAAAACAGCCCCCATAGCTCTTCAGCCGTAGGCTGCTGTAAATCCAGTGTGTTTGCACTAACTACTTCCACGTTTTTCAGTTTAAACCACCTCGCCGTTGTGGTCCTCCATAGTGTGCGTTTCTATGTTTCTGTTAGCGGTGTGTGTCTTGCACTCAAGATACACCTTCCAGCTCTCCACAGGGCGGGGCTAGTGTGTCTGAGCGAGGGAGGGCGTCTCTGTGAAACCATGACTGTGACATAGACAGTGGAAAAGATGTACCACTCTCAGCCATTCACAAAATCCAATGCAGTACCACACAATGACCATGAGCGGCAGCACTAAGACGCTTTTAGACCAATAAAATTTTGAATTTTAAAAGTTTACATGAAAATGTGAAAAAATGCCCTGAAACTGAAATATTGTTCTGGTAGAGAGCCTTTTATGCAGTTTTTAGGCAAAAAAATTAAATTAAAGGTTGTATATAGAACATGAACATGATAGTGATATCTAGTTCATCAAGGTTGTAGTTACAACAATAAAAACATAATTCCAGCTGTCGGGTTGCCTGGTTCGCTACAGATACACCGAGTGACCAACCTGCTCTGTGTCCAGTGAGGAATTTTATTTAGAGGAGTGTAACTGACCGCTAACGTCAGCCAAGTTAGCAAATGAGCTAGCTTAGACTGATCCAGGGGGAAAGTCGCCATTTCCGCATGTGTTTGATGCCGTAGAAATGTTTTATGTGTGTACATCTAGTGTAGGATTCACCTAAAACCACTCTAGTTGTGGTGCTTCTATGGTCACTCCTCTCCTGAGATGGATAACAATATCTTCAGGGCTCTGAAGCAGCTGCTTGAATTGCTGACTCCACATTTCTTCCCAGTACCAGCCGAGCTGTGCTGACCATATAGTTGCATCATAGATATCTATATAGGTGTCTGTCAACTCACAACCTGGAGCCGCTTCTGGTTGGTCGATGTAAGTATAACGTGACTGTGGTGCATAATTTAAATGTACATTTTACTATATTTTAAATCAAATAAAAATGGTTAAGGAAATGCTGTACTTTAATACTACACCCCCTATAAAAGCCTTGCGGGTGTATTATTATTTTTCAATGTAGCTTTTTATGAAAATGTTCCATATACAACCTCTAACATTAATATATTCAGCCATGTGTTATACATATTTAGATTGTGAGTTTCACCTTTTAAAATGTATTGAAATGAAATAAATTAACTTTATTTAGTGATATTCAAACTTATTCATGTACATTTTATAATGTTAAAGTGATTTTTGCATAATTTTTATTTGTGTATTTGAGCATACACACTCCAGGAGAACACCAACATCCAGCATTCTCTTCAGCATCCTTCTCCTTTGAAGAAACAACCACAAAATATAGCTAAAATAATCAAATATTCTCCTTCCTGAATAAGAAAAGCACTTACAGACCCTTCATAAACACACTCACGTATGGGTTTGTGTGTGACACACAAACACACACAAAGATCTCAATCATCCTCTTCCTCCTCTCTCAGCTCATGCATAACGTATCTGCTCACCACCTGAATAGCTGCTCTTCAGTATTCATGTTAGGACAAGTCGGAAAGCTCGCTCTGATTACGGAGCAGGTGTTTTTTCTCCATCAGTGGTGCATTTTCATCCCGGCTTGTCTTTCTCGCTTGCCGACAGCTTGGAGTGCAGAGAGCTCATGTGATCTTAATGCAGGCATTAACATTGGCATGTTTGTACACCTTGACTACTTCCTCTCCTTTATCATCTGCTTTGCCCCCTCCTCCTCGTCCTCCTCCTGCACCTCCATGAGTATCTCACTGCACCGCTGAGGCGTTCATCGGCCCTCCAGACGCTGCAGGCCCTCCAAATCAGCCTCAATGAGAAGCCCCACTGAGGCCTGTCGCAGCCGGGGAGAAATTGCGGTGTAATTGAGCTGCGTGATAATAATACGTTCTTCCCTCTGATTTCCTAACAGCGGCGAATCATCAACACCATCATCATCATGCCATCACATCATCACTTCCACGCTGCTGCTGCTTTCAGAGCTGACCTGCTCTTTCACTTCAATCTCTCGCTTTCTCGTCAATTGCTTTTACTGCACCTTCTTTATTTCTATTTCTGCTCTCTTGCTCTTCCTTCACTCTGCACTCAGCCCCGTCTACTTTCTGTTTTATTGCATCAGGTGGCATGCCTCAGAGGTGCAGGCTACAGAAATGAAAATGTTTGGATTAGTAAATTGATGTGTGAGGAGAAAGGGCAGAAGAAGAGAAAATAATTACGATTGGAAATTTTCCCAGTGAGAATCCATGTTCCTCCTGGCTATTTGTCTCTTTTCACTTTGTTATATTTGTTTGAAAAGTCCAAGGTTGTAATAATGCAAAGCTCAGAACGTCATGCCCTGTACCTGAAAACTGTGAGCTGTTTGAAGCAAGGCATTGTTTTGGCTCTCTGCTTAACAACCTCAGAGTTTCCGATGCATTTCCAAAGTCGCTGCCCATTTGCTAGTTTGGTGAGAAAGACTTGCAGACCTCTAAGCTTAGACCTCTGGCTTAGTCAGCCAGCCAATTCATGCGCCGTAGGATCCTGGTGACTGGTGTAGACAGCACAGATTTTCTCTTTTGCAGTCTCAGCACATCTAAGTATCCTTCTAAACAAATTTGTGGTGAGAACAAAATAAACCCAGTCCAGTTGAACTGGTGCATTTCTGTTTCCTGGTAAATTGGTTTACTCTATTTTAGTCAAATCTTTCTTCTTTTTTCCCGCTGGTTTTACTCAACATTGAACTTCATATTTTGTTGTTATTTTCAAAAGCATTTATACGTCTTGACATTTATCACATTTTCTTATGTTACAGCCCCAATCCTCAATGTATTTTTCAGATTATAATGGATAGATCAACACAAAGTTTTGTGAATTTAAATGATTATGAAACATCAGTTACACTTATGTTTTTTTCCCCAATAATGGACCTTTTTTGCATGTTTACCTGTATGCTTGTATACTTGTTTTTACTGGTCGCGCTAACTAAGTTACAGGCTCAGCTGTATTTAATGTTACTGCTCTTGTGCTACAGTAGAGGAGAGCAGGGTGACTTGTGCATCATTACTTGCTCACTGCAGTTAAGGTGTTTTCAATTTGTCCAGAGCTTCTGCCAAGGTGGAAAGACATCATGCTGAAGTTGCAGACATGGGCAGTGGGTATTACCCAAATGATCAGAAAGGTTATGTACATGCATGTCAATCAGAACGATGATCGGACAAAACGTCTCTCTTTCGAAATTAAATTTTTTTCATATCAGGCCGTATTGGATCAGAATCTTCCAATTGATATATTTACATTAAGTGTTTTTGATCTGATCTATGATCTAGTTTTCCCTATGTAGATGTAGCTGTCTCTGTATTCATGGAACTATTGCATCATGTTTACATTATAGTTATAAGAGCAACTAGGCCTCTTTTAGTGGACCTCTGAAGGATCATTTTGCCTCTTTATATCCACATATTATAAGCTTTTTTGAAGGCATTGCTGGTTCTTGGGTCACTGTTGTGTATGTTCTTGGTTTAGTTCCTGACAGTCTTTGGTTCGAACGTTTAAATCAATAACTCTTTCTCCTACCACTGGATTAATTTTAGTTTGGATTTTTTTTTAAATAAATTCTCTTTTTATAAAGACGTCTGAGCTGAAAAAAAATTTTCAGACATACCTGCATTCCTACATACAAGCATAAAGGCCTCTTTGTTTCTCTTTTTGGCATGCCCAAGCTGTTTGTTTGATATAATAGAGATTGCTTCTGTATGTGTATCTTTAAAAAAAGCAATTACACTACATCAGAGCTACCTATTAAGGTTATAGACAGAAAGGGTTAATCAGACAGCAAAAGGTGACCTGAGAAGATATTCAGAGAAAGTTCACGGCTTCGGTTTTGATTTGGTTGAGCATTTGTGTGTGTCTGTCAGCATTAGGAGAGTTTACACACAGGTCTGAGTACTTTAACCATCCTCATATGAATTGCCTTCCATTGGAGAGAACCATTAAGAACATCATTGGCGGCATATTAGTGTCAGCAGTCTACTAGTGTTTGTGTGTGTAAGTTCAAACAAAGAACAATGCTGCTCTTTTTTCCCTCCCTCCTTCTCACCCCTCCAAATGGCCAGACGGCAGGAGCAAGGAGTTAGAGCTTTTCTTGACTTGTTCCCTTGTCCTCAGACTACAGCAGGGGGGGAAATCAGTTCACGCTGGTAAACAGGCACGAGCTATGTTTTGTTTTTTGTTTTTATCTGTATGCAGCCCATTTCATCTGGTGTTCAGCTTGATATTCAGCTTTGGTCCGTTTTTAAGCATTTGTTCCATAATTTCATATACCTTCACAGTTTGGTGAACTTGTCTTAACAAAGTTGTAAATCTAACTAATAGGAATGCACCGATACTGGTATCGGGTATCGGCCCCGATACTGCCTTACGTACTGCCATCGTATTGGTTAAACTTAACCGATACCATGAACCGATCCTCAAAATGGGGAAAATCTGCAACAAATTCACCAAAAAAGATTTCTCTTTTACTTGAAGTTTTATTTTTCTGGTAATTTTATATTTTACATCTGTTATTTTGTCTCAGTTATGTTTAGTTTGTAAAGTCTGGTGTCTTTCTTGAAGAGCACCAGAAGTTATACAGTTTATTAATTCAACAATATGCGGCAAGGTACACAATGAGGGCCAAGGCGGGATTCGATCCCACGACTCCCAGGTGAAGGTCATGTTCGCTAACCAGTCAGCCTAAGGGATATCCCTGTGGCCAAGCAGCCAGGGCACATGATGTATCGGAGCCATAGTTACAGGACCTCCACACTTTCACAAATAGTATCGGATCGGTATCGGGTATCGACCAATGGCCGCTGGCTGCTCTGCTCTGTGACCGCATACCATGGAGGCCGCCATTGCTCCTCCATTGCTGTAGTACCTCCATTTGGCCGCTAGGCCCCCATTGAAAAGCATTGGACTTTAGACATGTTAAAAACAACTTTAATGCCTGGTGCCCCATTGTTTTAAACTTTCTAAGGCTATATATTCTTCCTGAGATAAAGCTGGGCTCATAAAAAACCTGGGCACAAGGCTGGTTTTTTCGTAAGTTATTTTTTTGAGGGTGCTGAGCCAAGTTTAGCATCAGAGCTAACGACGCGGGAGCAGAATGGGCGTGATTACGACCGAACTACACGCCCATACACGCCCCGCGAGGGCAGAGTCTACAGTGAAGATCCCGCCCCTATGCCCTTTTTAGGAACATGCTTCATCAGAGCTGGGGGGGAGGAGTCTGTGAATCCTCCATGAATTCCCCCATGAAAGTGTGTCATTCTGGTAAATGGGAAGGAGTGAGGAGGCGCTGTCTATTCTTTTTTACAGTCTATGGTATCGACAGATACACAAAATCCAGCCATTGGTATCGGTATTGGGACTGAAAAAGTCGGATCAGTGCATCCTTACTAACTAATTAGACTAGATACATGTAGGGTGTATTCCCACCTGGAATGTCCGTTACTTCACTTCTAAATGTTTTTTGTTCTTTTTTTACTTTTTGCTCTGGTTCATATTCCCACTGCTTGTAAATAAGGCAGGAACAGTTCCTCAACAAAAAGACCTGTGTGTCATTCAGCCATTGGACAGTTAAATGTGTGAGCAGGTAAATGTGTAAAACCAGGAAGCCATGTGAAAATAGGTCAACAATGAAGATTTCTGTTTTTATTGTCTTTTTGGTGTTATAATAGTTTCCAAATGCACAGACATTTTCAAGTTTATGCATGGTGTAAAGGTAAATTAGATAACACACCAGCCCTGATTAGTCCACTTGAACTGTGTGTGTCTTAACTAAACTAAGAAAAATTCCAACCTAAATGCACTGTTCGAATACATAGGATCCTATTCCATCTAGAAATGAACTGACAAGGTTATGTCTCTAAATACAGTATATTACATTTCTGTGATATTTATAAACCTATGAGGGCTGTACTCCCTTTTATGAGATGCTGTACATCAGACTTTCACATAGTTACTGTGTAGTCCAAAGATATGGAGAGAACACAGACATCACAAATGGTGATGATGAGATTTGGTCGAAGCAATTATATTTCCAACTAGGCCTGTCTGCTTGCTTAGCACTCAAGTCTTTTTGCCTAAAAGACACAAATTCATGCAATTTAACAGCAATACAAGGAGTGTAATGAGTTCTTAACTGTTTGGCTCATTTGCCTGTGTCGCTGTAAGGTGGAAGGAATTATCAAAGGAATGGGAATTTATTTCACCAGTGTTAAATCCAGTGGCTGGAAAGAAGATTAATACACAGGGAGGTTATTAGTTTCTCTGAATTATTATGCAAATTTTTCTTTATTATATGCTGGAATTTGGCTTACAAAATATAGTATTTAGGCTTTGCTGGTACCCTTCGATAAACGCTGGTATGGCTTGTGATTTCAGTCGTATCCAGTTGACTGAGATGCATTTGTTTGTTTATAAGACCATTGATATCCATAATACAAGAAGGATATTCTCCTTGGATTAAACAAAATCCAGGGATAGATATGAGGGGAAACATTTGGTTATCACCGAATGAAAACTGTATCCCCTCTATTTTCTATCCATATGCCCAGCTAAACTCCCAGGAAGTGACCACTGTGGTGCACACCCATGAACGTGACATTTTTACCGAGATTAGGCAGATCTAACGATGGAATTTCATCACTGAGGTTTTCCAGCTTTCCTTTCAGTCAGCTCATCAGCTCACGATAAACCCACTTTGGCGGCTACTTGAACGCAGCAGCTTTTAATGTTGGCAATTTCAGATGTGAGTGACAAGAGATAGGTTATCTACTGCTACATCCAATGACCCCTTCAGCTTAGTCCTTATCAGCAGATGGAGTTTCTCATTCCTCCATCCATCAAGGGTAGAGTCGAGGTAAGCTTTAACTGCAAATGTTTGTTTGTCTGTCTGTGTCTCTGTCAGTGAGATTATGCAAATAGAAACAGGTTACATTTCATCAATAAGCGAAGCATGACCAAAGGACTGATCAAATCCTGATACAAATCGGAATCCCTCGTCGTCTCGATTTTAGAATCAGGGGCTTTTGGTTTGGCAGATGACTGCTCTGTATGAGCCCTTTGAGTTTCAGTGTAACTGAAGATTTCAAAAAATCTCATTATAAAGAACACACCATCTGCTAATAGGCGGTGCAGTTAAGAGCACAGCCAAATAAATAGGTGCACCTTGAATAGAGGCAGTTTGTGTTTCTGCTAAAAATACCTACAACTGCCTATTTTAATAGTTCAAACAAGGGCTGGACAATTTAGACAAAGAGCATTTCAATAAAGGGAATAGTCATATTAATTGATATTGATAATGATTATTAACTCTTTTAACACAAAAATGTAGGAAATGTATTTTAAGTGTAGCCCTGGCCATTTATGCTATTTTTTTAATTAACTAATTTTAATAAAGATTTCACTAAAGCCTGTTATTCAACCACTTTGTTTTACTATAACTGAAAGTTTGTAAGAAACAAAAGTGGATCAAGTTAAGAGACCTGAGTGAGTAAATACTGACAAAGATAAATAACAGACTAATGTTACTAACCATGATATTATTGCTTAAATCTTTTTACATGATCTTAGAAAGTTAAATTAAAGGCTTATCTTGAGGCTTTTCTATATCTATTAAAAGTCATCTAACACTTTATTATGGGCTCAGATATTTGGTATAGTTTGTGTGCAAAAAAAGGCCAACAAAGCTAAAAAAAAAATTCAGTTCAGCTACAGAAGCTAACATGCTTCTCAATAATGGCTGAGTGTAGACAGGTCCCGAAACACTGTACCCCAGTCCATTGGTCCATTGACTGAGTGCTGAAGCTAGCATGTCTTCCAACTACGTTTGAATTTTTCAAACGTTTTTACTTCTAAGGATATGGTGGAGTACCAGATGGACATTCTAAAAGCCGCAGGTCCCTACGGACCACAAAGCACTTTACACGACATTCAGTCATTCACCCATTCATGCACACACTGGTGATGGCAAGCTACGTTGTAGCCACAGCTGCCCTGGGGAGCACGGACACAGGCGAGGCTACCGACACCAGTAGGCAATGGGTGAAGTGTCTTGCCCAAGGACACAACAACTGAGACACCCAGAGCTGGTGCTCAATCCAACAACCCTCCGATAACGGTATGTACACACCCAACGAGATCAACGCGACCAAAAAGCGCCACACCCCCCAAGCTGGTTGCATAACAATTCACACCTTGAAGCGTGTCCAAACCAAAGTGGTCACGCTTCAAAATATGCCATTTTCACGAGCGTAAAGAGGACATACGTAACTTATTGGCCTGACCTCGGGTGGAGCTGGGACTGCACCTGCCGGAGAAGACCCAGTCGAGCAGCAGTGGAAGGATTCAGAACCTGGGAGCAGGGTGCCATCTCCATCGAGCCCAGCATGTGCTGGCGGCTGACTATGGTCTCCAAGCTGACGGAGGACTGTATGTTCGGCCTGGCCTCCAGCGGAGCTGGGACTGTTACAGTGGAGGTTTGGAGAGCTAAAGATTCAGTCGAGCTGTGGATGAAGGATCCATAGACACCGGCTCACCACCTCAGAGAACCTGGCCTGCTTGCCCAGTTTGAGGAGCCGGTGTTGGGCCGCGAAGGTCCAAGCTTCGCCTGGCAGGAAACCAACTATTAACCTGAGTGGCTGTTCATCTGTCTGCAGTTAGTAAAAGTTCATAATATAATACGTAAGCGGCGCAAGACGTGCTGTGGTGGAGCCATTACCAGGCCTCTGTGTCCGGGTGAGGAAGCTATTCATGGCTCACTTCTCGGCAGAGAGCGCAGGGCCTTTTGCAGCCACAACGGCTCTTTTGAGAGCCACCCGCAAACCTTTTAAGAGCATTCCTGTCTAAATAGTTTAACGTCTTTATAATGTTTATGTATTTTTTTTCCTGTCTCTGTATAGAAAACAGCTGGTGTCATGTAGCTCGGGGTGATTAGCCACAGTGTTTATCAGTATCCATTTCCTGTGTGACTCCAATCACTCAGTTACAGCATCAATGACAACCCGTCACCTGATTGGTTGACGTGGCACGACTTAAAAGTCAAAGTTCAGATTTTTCCAACTTTAATGGCAGACACGACTCATGCAAATGCACAAAATACCCAACAAAAATGCAGAGCGTATTTTCGTTTTTTACTGCTTGAGTCCCGCGACTCAAGCAGAAATGCTTTTTCGCAATGCAAATCTGCTTCTGATGTGTTACAAGACCCCCAGTCTTGCTTTATCGCACTCCTCCATTGACATGTAAACCTGAGTCTCTGGTTGCGTTCGGTGTGTATGAACCATAACTTTGCTGTTCATTAATGCTACATTTAGTTATAACACTAGGGATCACCCCAGACCCAGCGTCAGGACAGTTTAGCTGGGGGGGACCGGCAACTTATTTATTTTTATTTATTTATAACAATATGTTTTTGGGTTTTTGTTAGCGTTTTTAACCACCTCTGGCAGTGTGTTACATAGTTTCGGGTCAAAACGTCTCTTTTTGATAATTTTCCTATGTAAATATTCATATTATACATCATTCAAAAAGGGACTAACTGAGGAATAGGTTCTGGAGTTTTCCCAAACAATTGGTGTTCTAGATCGGAAGTCAGGACGTTTGTTTTTGTTCTCCAAAAGGAGCCGCGATTGAGCCTGTCACGACCCTGCTGTGTATCGGCTTGTGTATATGAGTGAGACATTTTCCTTTTTAGAAGATCATTGTCTCTCAGCAGGAGCTGTGGTTAAGTCGCGCTGATTGAGACAGACCACGAGCAGACGTAGCCAAAAAAGCGGCTTTGTAAAGATTTGTTCGCAACATTCACAACAAAAAGAGTTGTTTGCAAACCATTTAAAAACAGCAGAAAACACAACAACAGGCCCTTTACTTCCCATTTCTATTCACTGCTAAAACTGTCCTGACACACAAAATATAGACTGAACGTACTCATTTCTTAGCTGTGCCTGTACATCCAGAAGCATCATCTCGATCAAATCAATAATTTTACGTCCAGTTAATGTACTCCAATAAAGTATTTAGTCTGCAAGTCTTCCTCAGTCCATTTTGGTTGCCAAAAACCTTTGTAAATTAATTTCTTCCATGTATTTCTCCAAATGTTTACATCATAACTACCAGTTAACATGCTATTGTTAGCGCTTCTTCTTCTTGGTGATTGTTCAAGGCTGCCAAACAACGAATCCTTGCATTACTGCCGCCGAGTGGTAAGAAGTGTGGACCCGAATGTTATTTAAGGGTCATATTCTAGTATTCAACTGTGTGATAATTATTCCTTTCGACACCCTTCCTAAACAAATGAAGCAGTGAAGCTTTGTTTGAGTCTTTAATGATTCTGAGTTTTGAAAAGTTACTGTTAGAATTTTATGCATTAAACCCTGCAGAGGGTGCATTTTCTGGAATCATATTGTTGACCTATAAATACAAGAACGTGCAAAACACAATTTTTTATTTTATTTTTTATCTATTACTGTCGAATGTGGAGTGGGTAAAGGTAACACTTCATGCTGTAATCCAAAAGTGTTTTTTCGTCCACCAATCCAATGTAAGCAACTTTAAACCATGGATGTTTAGAAAAGTAGATAGGCGAACATAAAATGTAATAATTGCCACTGTTTTTGATATCATACTACTGGCACTATGAACTGACAAAAGCACTTAGACCAATTCAGTCTGAAATAATTTGGAGTTTTTTTCTTGTTGTCTGTACAAGAACACAGCAGGCATGCCTCTACTCAAAATGGTTCAAAAACAGTTTTAGCTTCAATGTCTTTAAAAAAAAAATCAAATTTTGTAGGACTTTTTAAAAGACAAGTAAATAAATAGTTTTTATGTAACCTTTCAAATTAAATCCCAAGGTTGTTTATGCATCAAAATAAACAATGACAAAAGTCTTAGAAACAATACTTCATTATATGTGTAATATATAATATATTTTTAAAAAATACCAAACAATTTTAACAATTCAGTTCTGTTTGCACAAACTTTACACGTAAATTAAAACAAGCTCTGTTGCTGTTGTGCAATCACTGTCAAACGTAACTAGGACGTACTTTCGGAAAAATCGGTACAACTCGTCAGCTATTGTAGCCAAACTACGAAAATTGAGAAAATGTCGGCCCAATCTGATCCTGAGATCAGGATCGTGACATCCATAGTAAACACACATCGCATATCAGTTCAAAACAGGACACAACATGTACATGCTGGTGAACCAGTGAAAGCTTATTTCGGGACAATTTGCCCCGCTTCCCCTTGCTGTGACATCTTATGTTGAGTCATTTGCTCTGTTTTGTGGTTTGAGGAGAGTGCAGCTTGGTGACGGAGCATGCCTTGTTCTGCCTTGTGATTGGTTCGGATTAAGTAATGAGTGTAGTATTAAGATACCCCATAAGCTATAATAGAAAAGGAGGCGAAACCTTTTTTTTTTTTTTTGGTCAACAATATTTTTTTTATCACATTAAGCATCCATCAATCAATATAGTAATTTATTGTGGGGGCAGCCAATCAATGGCAAGCCAAACCAACTTTGCTCCTAGATTGGCTACTTTGCAAACACCAGCCAGTGTAATGTCAGGTAACATTGTACCTAGGATTCTCAGCTTCCCAAGCTGCATTTGATTTTGAATTTTTAACATATGCTCTACAAAAAGATAATTGAATAGGCAACATTTCTAATTATAATAATAATCATTCTAATAAAAATTAGAAGTTACTTCTTTTCAAATCTACAAATACTGAGCCACAAATAGATGGGGGTGCACTGTAGATATGTCTAAATAAGATCCCAAATACTGACTGAATCAAGAATTTAAATGTCTGTTATCCAGTGTCATGGACTTTGTTTTCCCTAATAATTTGAGTGCTTTTCTGATTAGACTGTATTTACTGCTGCTGTTCAGATGGATTGAGTAAATTTCTGCAATTTAAAGCTTCAGATGACCAGCTGAAGTTAGAGGAAGTTGAAATGAAAATACAGTTGGTGCTAGGTGTCAGAGAAGCCTGACCTCAAACTGATGTCAGTAGAGACTGCAAACAAACTGTTTACATTTTTGAAGCAAATTCAGCATCGTGATACATCTCTAATGTTTAATAGATGAACAGTGGATCACGCCTCCGGCTTTGCTCATGTTTACCGTGTGTTTTATGCACCGCTGAACATCAAAGGTCAGCGAAGGTGATGATTGTTTCTTCTTCTCTTTTGTGTGTATGCGTGTGTGTGTGTGTGTGTGCGTGTGTTCAGCACGTCGAGCTCCACATGTCGTCTCAGCCTGCAGCAGACCCGATGATTCACAGGACACGGACTGCATAACATTCACAGACTCTGACCCTTTACTACAGCAGCTGTTACTATAATTCTGCAGCTGTGTGCTTATTTATGTTGCTATGTTCTAACACCACTAAGCACAGCTCAATATGTATCATTGTTGCATTCTTTTCACTATTAGCGTCCGCTCTTTGAGAAGGATATGTGCGTCTTCCTTTATTTTGCATGGCAGTGTGCGGCTGTGTGTATTTAGCGCCTGCTGGCTCACCCCAGGCACTCTGTGCTCTTGCCAGTGCCCTGCTTTGACTCCCAGAGGTCTCAGAGCTTTTTTGCTTGGCTATGCTGACAAATTGATGCTGCCGGACTGGCTAACTGCTCCTTCTGTGGCTGGCACTACCGCAGCGTACTGTGAATACCAAGAGATGGCAACGGGCGCTTCCCTCTGCCTCTTTGTTTCAGCACGCGCAAAAAAAAAAAAAAGAGATCAGGGAGCAAACCCGTTTTTTAGCTGGGCTTCGTTTGAGGAAAAACCACCAAATCCAGCCTGAAATCTGGATCAAAAACCCTAATCCTCTGCTTTGGGGGATCTGATCTGAGTCGCTGTGGGTATGGCTATCAGCCATAGCTTCTTTCCATATTTCCCTTTGCCAGTTCTCCTTCTTTCCTCTTGTTTCTCCTCAGCTTATGCTCTATCAAATTTTGGACAGCTGTGAAAAGGGAGGATGGTAGCTTAGTTTTTCCAGTAATGCTGCAGTCTGTGCATCTGCTATGTCAAAATGATTACAACAGCAGGAGCTGTCTTTACTGTGGTGAAAAACCCATATGGTTTCCATATGACGACTAAGCATCAGCTTGATCTATGTATTTCTATTTAAATATTTTTATTTGGTAACATAATCAATACATCTTTCAGCTGCACAGAGTACAACAAGTGATAGCAAAAACACTGTAATACAACTTTATGTCTAATCAAGATTTACAAGCTCTATATTCAACTGCTAAACAAGATAAGAACAGTCAACCTGATCAAATCATGTGGATTGTCATTATATATAGGATAACATTAAATAGCATCACTTTAAAAACTTTGTTTAACTGGCATAAACAGTACAGTGAATCAGAATGTTTCATTACAGTATCAATGCAATGTGGTAAGAAAAGCTGCTTGGAGGCATTTTGTTGGTAGACAATACAATTTCTTGAACCATTTATTCAAACTTGAGATCTTGTTACAGTATTCAGTTCTTGTGGAGCTTTGATGTGCCAATAGCAACTTCAATACATTGAGATTTCTTTTCAAGAGCCACATTTAAGTCCAAAATTATTCATATTGCCAATTTAAAAATATTTTATTTTATTTACTTTGACAGCTTGTTTCTGATAGGAAATGATACATTTAAACATTACCTCCTTGAAAATGTATACCCTTTCCAGGATTCAGTCAAAAAAATCTTAATTGGCATTTCAGCAATCAAAACCTTTTTATAGCTGCTGATCATTTTTCTCTTTTTATCTTGAACTTAAATTTTCAGTGAGGAGGGGCAGGTCTTTGAGGTTGGAAGGCGTATTTGCTATCAGCGTAATTTTTAGCTACCTCTACAAATTCTCCAGCAGATTCAAGTCGGGATTCTGGTTGGGCTACTCCAAAAATGTTAACATTAATTCCAGTCAAACAAAATGTCTTAAAATATTATTTTCAATCTAAATCTGCAAAGGATAGGTACAGTTTGAATAAACAAATGATTAACTTCCTCGTTTATTTTTATGTAATACCTTTAACATGTTAAAGGTGACTTTGTTAGCCTGAGTTGTATTTTATCAATAAATAGTTGCAACCAAAAAATCCCTGTTTTCGAGCCAAGCTTTGTTAATTATATGTTGTTGTTATTTTCTGTGTAGAAGAAACTTGTGGTGGTTAACAGAGAAAAACTATAATTATTCAGTTTGAGAATATTAATTCTTAAAGCAGTTCATAAAGATCTTGGCTGACTAAAGAAGCTTTAAATAAAAAGCATGCTTATCTAAGACACTACTAAATACAAGTTAAGAATTTAAATATTTCCAGATTTTTAATGGCTTATAGTTGACAATGAAATATAAAACATTTTAAACTCCTCATAATCCCCATAGAAAACGGTCTACAGAATATTATTAGCAACTGGAGCGATAAGCATGACTAAAACAGCACTCCCTGTGTAAATATAGATCCTTACCTGACAGATGGAGCTTGAAAAAAAATGCTTTCAAAAGGATAAAACAGAACAGTTTGCTGTCTTCCACTTTGCCTTCCTGTTATCTGCTCAATGTCCAACTCTAATTTGGTTTTCAACCATCTGAATGAACTCAACAATGACCAACAATAACAGATTTTTGCTAAGAAACCAATCTGAGAAGTATAGTATGTTTGCATGGAAAATATTAGATTTTTGGGTTTCCAGTTAGGCTTTTCACTGCTCAGAGCCAATCAAGAGTGGAAAAAAATAAAAGAACAACCAAACAAAAAAAGACAATAAAATCATCTGATCTTAAATAAGTTGGATGGACTTAACTAACCTTCATCTCCATTTTTGTGATCGAGATGCTAAAGTAATGAGGTATATTGTGGAAAAAAAAAAGTAAAGTGTGAGAACCATCTGTTTTATTTTCAATCAACATTGCACTATTTAATAATATTGTTGAAAAAATGTTTTGTTCACATCCTGCTGTTAATGTGCTCCTCCTCTAAGCACTTTGCGTTATGTTTGTATTTGGATAAGGTAGTTGAAATAAATATGAGTTAATGAATTTGAGATATTTTCTGTAACTGTTTAATATAAAGCACTTTCTCATCCAGATTATCTTTTGTGTTTCCGTGAAGAAGGCAGTATGAAACCTGCAGTTTAGTTCCAGTTGGTCTCTTCCTCTCATCTAAACAGGCTACACCATCATTTCTTGCTTACTTTTGCTGAAATTCAAAAATTAAGAAGGCCTGTTAGAGCATCAACTATGAGCTTATATTCCGTTCCTAATGACTCAGTGTAATTTTTTGTGCGTATTTGAGAAATATGTACATTTGTCTGTTCTATTGGAGATTAGTTTACATTTTTATAGTGCAGCTGTATGCAGCCATCCCCTACCTACCACCTTCATACAAACTCTCAAGACTGCTGTTTCATTCACAGCGTTGCAAACATACACAGAGGACGCCCAATGTGGCAAAGTTTCCATACAAACCGGAGTAATGCAGCTCCAGCCTGGTCCTAGTGCACCTCTCAAGCTTCCGTTTTTTTCAGCTGAAACAATAATCAGCTAGCCTCTACCACTGGCCAAGGTTAACCACATAATTGCTGCACTCATCTGGCTTTTCAATCCGGCACAGGAGCATGACCCTACTGTCATAGATGAGCTGCATTAGTTGAAAAGCACACGATACTCCAAGGGCGAGGCTGTGGGCTCATAACCCTTTCTGTAGAGAGGGGAAGATAGAGCTGGTTTGCTCGGCTTATCTCTACTAAAAGGTCATAGATTAGTAATCCTTGGGCCTTGTAGCCATCACTCGCTCTTATGGATCCACGCTGTGCGGCGTCAACAAACCAGTATGGGAGTTTGAAGTGCTGTATGTTGTGAAAGGAAAATCTGATTGCTGGTTCCTAGGCCCACAGTGAATCTTTCTGTTTTTTTCTTTTTTTCACTGTAACTGTTCTTTTAAAGAGCAGATAGAAACAGACAGAAAGGAGCAAGCCAATATATCTGCTCATGGTTAGTGAAAATGACAGGAAATTTGGGTGTTTATGGCATGCACGACTCATAAAAAGAGTTTGAGTGCAAATGGAGATGAATTACATAACTTTCCCCTGGCTCCAGGAAAAGCTGGGGAAAAAAAGCCAGGGAAATTATTCAGTGGACTGTATCTTAATGTACTTGTCAATGAAACTAGGATTCTTGGAGGAAAGTTTTCCTTCCTTACCATCAAAGTTTGAAGTCAAACCAGTTTGTTTGTTTGCCAGATTTTTTACAAGCGTTATGAAGAAAATTAGATGAAAATCTTACCAAAACGAGTACATGGAGTAAAGAAGAGTGTATTTGCTGTTGACTTGACCTAATTTCAGAATTATAATTGCAGAAACTGATAGAAAATAATTGTATTTTTGGATCCTATATACTTTTTGATTTCAGAAGTTATCCTTGTTGATATAACTGTTGAAAGCGCTTATATTTTTAAAATACTCTTTGTTAATTTGTCAATAAATTAACCTTCTCCTTAAAAAGTTTATGTTGCAATAAATTACTAAACTTCACCTAGAATGATACTGGATTAGAAAGCTGATACTTAATATTGTGATAACAATACATGTACAGCTTCTGATTGTGCTGCCTTAACCTTGACAGATATTGAATATTGCTAACTTTGATTCTCCTTTGTTTGGGAGGAACTTCCGCAACAAAAAGTTTGAGGTTTTTTTGTTCAAATTTGTGGTTTTGTGAATTCGGTGATCGCAAAAATTAAGCAGTTCTGTTTGTAATGTCCAACACACTCTATGTTTTCTGGTCAGGAATAGTTGAGCAATTAATTTGTCTTGTTAAAAGCGTCTTTAATCTGTATCAAAGTTTGAACACTTCAGTCAGCAAAAGCAAGCATTGCTGTTGGCTAAACTTATGACTTCTTTGGGGAGGATTTGTAGTTTATAAGACTAATTGGATCTAAAAATCTCATTGCAATTACTGCAGAATTGATGTTTACAGTTTAAGCTCTTGTATTATGATAAAATTATAATGAATTATGGAACAAGGTTTGCCAATATTGTAAAGTTACAGTTGCCTAAGCCCTTTTTAGTTCACCTCAATAGAGTGCCACCTTGATGTATCTGGAAACTTACACCCACTGACTGAAGAAAACTAAATCCTAAAAGTCTCCACCTGGGCAACAAAGCACTCAAGTCATAGTAAATGCCATACTGTGTCAGTGGAAAAGGTGGAAAGGATTTGACTTTCTTAAAGGCTTTGCAAAACAAAATTATGCCTGTTTCCAGTCAATCTAGAGATAAGATAGCACGACCATCTTAGAAAAAATGAAATATTATAATTAATCATACACATAGGTACAGGACGAATACAAACAAATGGCTGAGAGTTTTGAGAACTTGATATAACGGTTAAAATATGATCTCAAACCCACATTCATTATAATGACATGAACAAACATAAATTCATACATAAAGAACACAGAACTTCACTGTTTTTACTCATCTGCTCATACCTGCCAACACCGACGTACTGGGAGGATTTTGTCTACATAAACTGAACAGAGATAGACCAAAGACGGCAAGTGACAATCATGCAGAAATGAAGAGAAGTTTTTTTTGTTTTTTGTTTTTTCCAAATAACACTGCGTGGGAGGAGATGTGGAGTGACCTAATTAAAATGTTGGAATCCTGAGAGAAATAAATTAAGAAAATGTCAGTTAGGCTGAGCCGGCGGAGGGGAGATTAAGAGGCGCAAGCTCGTATACTGTCTGATTTTTTGTCTCCACTTTTTTCCCCCCTTTATCAGTGAAGCATGTGAACATTGCTCTATAATGACAGCATATTGAACTGCGGATTTTTATATTACCCAGTTGAGTACATGAAGAGGGTCTGAAAGGGCTTGAGAACAAAAAAAAACAGAAGAACCACATCTTCTTAAAAGTGCACAAAAGCTCAGATTTACTGTTGTTAGATTGTTTTGCAATTATTTAATTCCTTTGTTATAACTCCACACCAGCCTTAAGAAGTTTTCCTATGATCAAACACTTTTTTTTAAAGAGGGAATGTCATGACAAGGAGAGAAAATTGTCAGTACAGCACAACTATGTAGTTACACAGTATTTCACTAGTTCTTTAAAGTAAGCCAAAATAATTACAAAGCTTGAGATTTAAATATCTTTAGTAGGAATGCATGATATATTGGCATCAACATCTGTATTAAATGGTTTTAGTCATCTTGTTACCATTTGTGTGTGTGTGTTTCAGGTGTGGGAGTGAAATGGGTTGAATATGTGGTGTTTGTTTGTGCTTGTCGCACTTAGTTCATGTACATTCACATTTAAATCAAGCTATGTCAATAACTGAGCTAATACATTAACCAGAATGAGAGCCTTTATCGGAGTTTACATGGTCAGTAGAAATATGGACTTATTGAATGGAAGTGTGTTTTACTCCGTGCCGGTAGGTGGTGACATGTGCCCTTTAGCATTGGAATTTTACCAGTTGGCCTATAGTGTCACACAAATTGTTAACAGGTGCTGGCGGCAGTGAGGCAGGCAGAGTAAACACAGGATGTGCACAACGAGCGAATAAATATACTGTCTTATTGTGTTATTCGTTTTGTAGTTACTGTGTTGCCGTCATACTGACAGAGGTGGGTCGAGTACCCAAAAATTTTACTCAAGTAAGAGAAGCACTACTTCACAAATATTTTTTACTTAAGTAAAAAGTAGCAGTCCAAACAAATTACTCATATAGAAGCAAAAAAGTAGTTTGTAAAGTGTCTACTTGAGTAATGAGTAACATCTGAGTAAAATATTTTTTTAAATTGTCATCAGACAGACAAAATTATAAAGCTACTTTAGAAAACCAAAGCTTGTGTAGAAACAGGACGTTTTTGTTAATAAACTGCAAGTGTGCGTCGGGTGTATCTTTGCTAAACATGTTTGTTCTTCATTCAGTGAAATTACTTGCAAAGGGCAGAGGATCCAGAAATTTTACTCAATTAAAAGTAGTGATACTTCATAATAATATTACTCAACTAAAAGTAAAAAGTATGGCATAGAAAAACTACTCTTAAAGTCTATATTTTTCCAAACGTTATATAAATTAAATGTAACTGTGTAAATGTTACTGGTTACTTCCCACCACTGCATGTTTGTGTTGTTATTCCTGCTTCTGTGGTCTTGTCACTTCTGGAAGGGTGCCCAGGCTAGGAATAGCTTGACTAAAATGGGATTGATTTTACATGGAGATAAATTGTTTTTTTTAATCCACATTATCAGGGTGTCAATTAGCAATTGGCCAGTTTGGCCTGACTTCAGCTGGACTAAGGTGTATATATGAATTTATAAAGTAAGACAGCAGTCACAGTAAGGTAATCATTTGGTTTTCTCTCACTGCATTTAAACTCCCTGAATGATGTTGTAGGTTGTTTAATTGAAGCAGAGAAGCAAGGTCAGAGCAAGCAATGCTATGTGTAAATTGTCTTTAGAGATGGTACCCCCCTTTGCTTAATTGTGAGATTATCACAACTTCAATGTGATAAGCCAAAGCAATTCTCTTGTAATACATTCAGCTTTATGTATTTTGTTGATGTCTGACTATATTACTGCTTCTATAGAATATCCAAAATAATTAACTTTGAATCTTCTTTCCATGGTTGCAATTGCTAAAGTTAAAGGTTATGATGAGTGGTGGCTTTTATATATGGTGTGTTGCGCCGAATATGGTGGCTAAGACAAATGTAAGCGGCCGATCAGTGCATTTTCAGACTGGATGGAGAGCATTTTTTAAAACATTATTTAGTTTCCCACCTGTCAGGGCTGGTCAACCAAAAAGTTTGTCGAAGCCAGTGTCTCATTGCATCTCCGCTTTTTAGTTAAACGAGAACTTCTTAAATATCTCAAACAGCTGATGTTGTGTGATAATGCAAATGTCTTTGATTGAAAAATAAAATAAAATTATAAAGGACAAAGTGAAGGGAAGAAACAGCAGGACTCCAGAATGAAAGTCAAACCTTTCAAAAGTCAGCATCTTCACTCAATTGTATTTTCTTTAAAGTCTATGTTCTGAGAGCCGTGTGAAGCTTTCAGCCCAACTCAACGCCTTCAGCCTTTCTAGATACATCCCCCCCGAGGGGAAGCTCCATATGGGGCCAACATTTTTCTGCGGTGCTGGACAGGATGGGGCCATACGGGCGCTGTCAGACTGCATGTAGATTGTATTAAAGCAGAAGACAGCAATGATAATATATCTGTTGTTGACATGCAAGCAAAGAGAGAGAGTTGGCATGAACAATGAAGGGCAGATGTAGTTGGAGGAGGAAGAACAGACAGCTGGCACCAATGTTGAAGTTAGTAAGGGACGACTAAGTGACATCTTGACGAGGCAAAACAAAAGATTTGATTAACGATTTATGCCAGGTACTGCCATTAAGTCCCAGATATTTTATGGTTACCCTTTGGACATGTAACTGGGAGTAACAACATTTTGCACACATGCATTTGCTCACTCAATCAGAAATTAAAGGTGAGTCCTGGTTTAAATTTTCTAACACTCAGAACATTTACATCCAGCAACAGAACTGACAACTTACTGAAATCAGACTTTTGTAATGCATGTATACACCTTAGTCCAGCTTGAATCTAACCGAACTGGAGTTTCAGAAGCTCAACTAATCTACCCAGATAATGTGATAGGGAATCGTACTACTCTACAACCAATCCCCCGCCCCCGCCCGTACACCCCCTGGGGACGTTAGGAGATATGGAAGGGCAACTCAGCAACAGTAGTAGTATAAGAAGAATATGGTGACTAAGACAAACGTAAGCAGCCAATCAGTGCATGTTTGGACTGACAAAGAGATGATGGATTATGATTTTGAATATCCTGCTTTCACTGCGTCTGCTCCACTCCTGCCAGCCTCTGTTTACTTCCTGAGCTAAGCTGTAAGCTAACCACTATAAGGTTAACACGTAGGGGCGCATGTCGCCATTTATCGTCAGGGAATCGAACGTACTTCATTTAATAATTCTATTTACTGAGTGACATATAAACTGGGACTCGGCTCTCAACACGGGGCAAGCCCTTAATCCGATTACTCCAAAAATCTCGAGTTAGATGTGCATGTAAATGTTCTGACGGAGGTTTCACAGGCCTCAATGTCTTGGACAACATCTGGAGCATCTTTGGCATATTGCGATGTTACATCAGTTTTCCTCTTCACCCTGCTGTGCATGCCGCACTCTCTTTGCTTTCATTTGCAATCAGTTCTGAAAGTTGCACTCCATCAAAGTTTCCACAGTGACAAACTTCAGAACTGAAAATGAAGGTTTTATCTAATTTATTTGGCCATGATCGCTTCCAAATGAAATATAGTTACAGGTCCGAATCTGAATTACCCCCCTCCAGCATTTCTATGTCACACTCCAGCACTCAGACTAACTCTGTGAAATGCAAGCATATATTTGATCAGTATGTGAGTATTTCAAGGCTGTTCTCCAAAACCCAAACAGTGGGTTATTTGTTGTTGTTGTTTTTCTTTTCTTTAACTCTCTTTTTATTTGGAAGGAATGAGTATGTATACAACAGTGGAAATCTTGTTACACATATATTTCCATTTAGTGTTTTATATATATATATGTATACACATATATATATAAACTAGGGCTGTCAAACGATTAACATTTTTTATCTAATTAATCACAGGGTAGCTGTAAATTAATCTTGATTTATCATGATTAATTTACATTCCTAAATTTGACAAAGAAAACCAATTTTCAGTGTAAATAAAGGACAAATCTGGATGCCGCTGCTCTTTTTTAAATGTAATAAAGAATGCAATTAAAGCTTTGGTTTGAACTCCACAATCACATTCAAACATGGCCCTTTTAACCTGTTCATCTAGCAGCCAGTTGCTACGGTCGAGCATTTCTTATTAATATTGGACAACCCTGATCACCTTCTTCATGGGACTATCCTACAACAACATAGTGTTTTCAGTCAAAGACTCCAACAGTTTTGTTGCAACACAGACTGCTACTATAGTGGAACTCTGAGCTATCTATCGAGGTACTGATTCAGGGTGAGATCACTCTGTTTAGCAAATGAGAAGATATGGTGGAGAAATAGGCTGTTTTATTTATTTTGCCTTTTATTATTTTCACACAGCTACTGATACCAGTTTGGATGGTATACATGTGAGGAAGGAGATCAATGTATGTGTGGTCTCATATGAAAAACGGTAACAAGTACAAGGTAGAACTAATTAAAATATTTGAATAAATTTAACATTTGGATGACAAGTCTTTGTTAAACATCATACAGATCAAATGTAATAGAGAGTTAGTAATCCGATGTCGTAATTGACCATTTCCCCATAAGTAAACATTTAGCAGATGAATATGTCCAGTTCACCAAGCTTCCAACGATGTCATCATGCTCTTATTGTGAAGAGCATACACAACTACTACTGCTAATGAGCTAGAATTTTTTTTAAGTTTGAGAACATAACTTTAGCTGAATAATTTAGCATTTTAACGCATTACTAAATGTACTAAAACTATACAGGAAACCAACATAAATAAGGCAACGTAAATACACCACATGTATGCCTTTTGCACCTCGCAACGGAGACAAGGGGGGCTATGACTGAGCTAATATTCGAAGCGGACAGTAGGAAAATTCCCACTGACAACTTATGAACTTAATCATATCAACTCAAAGTCAATATGTCAATAATAATATTCTATATAGCCATTTCTTAGTATTTTTTTTACTTGCCACCAAGAGGGACTGCAGCAGTTTTTTAAAAATCTTATCTCCACTCCAGAATAGCAACATTACCTAAATAAAGGGTCTCAAAGTTAAATGGAATGTCAGTTCCAAAAATTGGATTCAAAGTTTAATGAACTCCTTCCCTGTACCAACTTTATTAAGAACACCCCCAGAACATGTGACAATGACATGACTCCTCTGGGCTGCACTGTCTCCAGGATGTTGACAATGTATCCTTCTAATTTCCCTGAGCTTGTGTCTTAAAGTATCTGACAGCATTCTACCCGTATTTTTCTCTCCAGATCTCTAAATTAAAAGAAGACCATTAGAATCTCCAGATAGCCCCCCCAGACATAATTTGCTATGTTTACCCACTTTTTTTCTTCAGGATTTAAGGTGCGTTCCCACCGCCCTAAATGTCAGTGTCAGGAGTGACAAGATTACATATTAAGTCTACGGCTGAGTTGTCAGAGGTCATTGTCCTGCCAATCATGATCCACTAGTGTTTAAACATCCGGCAAAGAAAGGCCCGCCCAAGCGCTTTGCAAACTTTAGCTTAAAAATGAATATGCGTCAAACTAGATGAATTGTGAGCATTGCTTGACGCTGACAAAGTTTGCGGTGTGAACGCACCGCAAACTTTGTCAGCGTCAACTTTGTGCAGTCCTGAACAGACTTTTAGTCTGTTCAGGACTGTCCTCTCCAGCCTCATGCTGCAGCAGGTCTGGGCTGGTGTTAGGGCTGCTATAGCTGTAGGGCTTTGCTCCACTTAAGCTGTCATTGAAATAAATGCTGAATCTCAGTATGATGCAATGTGTGATTCTGAATGAAAGCAAATGTTAAGCAAATGTCTGTGTTAAGCAAATAATAACAAATAGAAAAGCCAGTATCCAACACTTATGTATACACAAGTTTTATAAATATTAGATGTTACTCCTCCTATAGATTGCAGTCTACTGCTTTCTTGCATTTTTAATGTATATTGCTAAATATTCATTACATTCTTGTAAAATCCTTAGCATTTATCATGAAAACGTCAAGTTCTACAGATGTTTTTAAAAGTTTCAAAACTTTACTATACCTAAAACTCCTATAATTGTGTCTTGTACTATTCTTAGGATTTGACCTCTTGTTCACAGCACCAAACAATGTGGCCTTTTTATGGTCATAAATAGTGTAAAAACTAAAAGAGGGTAAGCCATCACTCTCTTTCAAGTTCTTTCAGATTTTTATTTAAGAATTTAATACTTTTTGTAGATTTATATAAACAAATTTAAGCAAAGTTATTCCACTGGTTAGGTTTAATTTCTGTTTTTCTGTTTGTATTTTTCCACAAAATATAAATCACTGTTTAAATTCAGTGATACTTTCATTTCACAAAACCTAAAAAAAGAACTTTAATTATTTATCTTGAGTTTAACCCACTTCTAGAGTCTAGGTCCAGTTTAAAAGGACCTAGAGGCCAAATGTGAGTTTTGAGTGATCATACCTTTATCTGTTAATCAGAAATGAAAACGACTACTCATGAAGTTTTGCAATCTAAGAAAAAAAGTTAATTTCTGAATAGATGAGTAAAAATCAAGTCCTATTTGTTTTTCATAAATGTTTTAGATATTGTGACAACACTTGAAATGTGGAAACTTTTCCCATACTCAGTTTTTATTTGTTTATTTTTATTTGTAGACTTGGAAACTAATAAAATATAATTCCATATTTCTCCAGAGTGCGTGTGAATCCTACTTATTAAACTAATGCTGTTTTAAAACCACAGTCTGCAAGTTGAGGGGACATTTCTGTAATGCAGCAGACTGCAGGCTCTACCTGAGTAAACACTAATTAGTCGTAACTAATGAACCTCCTAATAAGAGCTTGTTAAAATTGTGTTACTCTGTAAAGAGTACAACTGCATACAGGTTTAATATTCAGTGAAATAAGTGCTTGAAAACTACTACAAAATTTAGTAGATGTGCACTCTATAGTATTATGATACTATGATATTGTGATAGATATCCATATTTTGACTGCAGTTATCATTATACTATACTGTTTTAGCAGAATCTGGGATAATTGTAAAAAATAAATGTAATTTCATATTATACTGTTACCCAGATTTTTAAATTAGTTTCATCTATGTATGTCAGAGAATGGCTGATGGCCTGCCTTTGTATAGACTGGAGTTTCCTTTGGAGGGAATAGAAGCGCTGTCCCTCCCCCACCTATTGCTACATACTATTGATCAGCTGACATATGACATATTTCAGCTTGGATGAAAGTTCATTTTCTTTCAAAAAAAGGTAATTCCATCCAATTAAATGTCTTTATTTTAAGTTTTTGTGTTGAAACTGTGATATTTTAGACAAGGTTGTCAAACAGCAAGAATCATAAACCGGCCTATGCCTTTCAGTGACATACACATAAGTTTGAAAACAAATTTTTATGACACATTCATCTTTTTGTTGTGATTTGGTTTTCGTTGTGTTATATTTGGAAAGGAGTGATCAATAACTGAGAGGATACACAATTGATTTATGAAGAATAAATCCCATTAGCTAAGTAATTTCATTAGAACAGGTAAAAAAGTATTTTATTCCAACTTTATGGGGAATAATGCACTTAAGTGTTTAATGCCAGCTGTTGAAGGCAAAGTGTAACACCTTTTAAGTTCAAAATAGTACAGTAAACTCCAACTTCTGCACTTTGAAAACACTTTTTCTTTAGTGGCTAATAAAATTTTAATATTATTAGGAAAAAAAAGGGGAAAAAATCACAGATGAGGCATCGCAGTGAGGAGCCAAGATTTATGACTCTGTTGCTTAGTTCATTTTGTAATAATCTTGATGCCCTGCTGGATAATTTCCCCGTTTTAGTCAAAGCACCTTCGTGTTATTATTGGCGAGGCTTAATATCTTGTAAAAGTCCTGTGGTAGGGCACAGCTTAGAGGGGTTTTTTCTCTCCCTCATACCTAGTCTTTACTTGGACTTTATCTACTGAAAGTGGTATAATTTACAAATACATTTTGTGTTTCATGTATGTATACATCTTATTTGTCTGCGTTTTTTTTATTTTATTTTTTTTACCAGTTTTCCTGCTACCTTATTTTTTGCTTCTGCTTCATATCAAACAGTTGCCCTTTTGCCTCAGCAATTCTCCCACTCCCCCGTGTGTGTACGTCTGTCTGTGTGTTTCTTTTTCCCAGTGACATTTCTGTGCCAGGTGTGACAAATGGCAGGCAGAGAGGAAACATTTATTCCCTGTGGTGAGCTTAATTAGCCTATCAGCTAAGCCCTGGCACCACCAGCTTGTTTTGAAAGCCACACAGACACACACACATATATATATATATATATATATATGTATATTTATATATATATATATATATATATATATATATATACATATATCTCACACTTTTGCAACATGTTATGTGGCCATCCCCACACACGCTGTGGACAAGTCGTGTCTGTGCATGAATCCCCACGGATAATTGGATGACACAATTAAACGATGGCTAAATCGCTGCTCGAATCCTAATTTTTCTTCTCTGGTTTTACATCCAGAGGGACTCAGTTGTATTCAACCTCATCTTTTTGCTATTAAAAGGTTAAATCATTTACAAATTACAGCTCTCTGGCAGCAATTAGCATATGGTGTGGGTGTAGAGGGCGCAGCAGGCGAGACAGTGAAGAAATAGCATGTGTATCCGCTATCAGAACCAATGCCACTCACAGATCCATCTGTATAAATCGCAGCGTGCATGTGTATAAACATCTGTCCCGCCGATGCCACGCCATGCTGCACATCTGTAGCCGCGGAGCGGAGGTAGGGGGTTTATGAAGGCCTCCCGGTGACCAGTAACCCTGCAGCCAAGCGAGATGGCTGCAGCAAACTGCTGCTAATTGCACACTCACACAGCGAGGCAATCAAATGCAAACAGATAAGCTCTTATATGTGCTTTCATCTGAATTAGTGGTGTCTGAGGGCCTGTCTTTGTCTTTTCTTTCCTCAATCTGTGGACAAATTAGGGACATTGTTGTCTGCGAAATGCAACTCCAAGTCTACCTTCCTCCTTTTCTCCGTCACGCTGAGCAGAGGCTTTGGCATGTCCTACCAAACCCCTGCTGTGAAGAAGGAAATGAGAGCCAAAATTGCTGCTGATGTGTCTTCCTGTAAAGCACTGGGTTTCCAGACTTTGATGCCATGCAGGTGGTGTTGAAGGGGGATATTAAGATGCCCTTTAATGCTAGATAAGAGTGGAAGGGGAAGTTTGTAATTTGACCAGATTGTGTCGCGACTTGTTTTGGGTGTGGCCTGGTCAGGGAGCACCGCTGGCAACAAATGGCTTTTGATGTTAGGTTTAAAAGGTTCACAGGGGGGATTTGGGTGGAAACCCCATGCTGCTTGGAGGTGGGACAAACACTGAGAAAAGTCAACAATAAGAAAACAAGCATGTTAGAGGTTGTTTTCTGTTACAACAGAGAACAACGAAATTTGTTTTTCAGATATGGAGAATTTAAAATCTCAGAGAAGACGTGCTAGTATTAGAATCTCACATTATACAGGTAAAAGTACCACAGTGTCACAGTATTTACTGTGGCAGTGCAATTACAAAAGCTTTATCATTCATTTTCAATTCTGGATACAGTCAACCAGAAAAACTATGTAGATTATTATTTGTTGGTATATTATGCTTTGTAAGTATGCTCGGATTCTGCAGTGTCCTGATACTGATACAATCTGAATTAAAATATGAGACAAAGACAAGAATCAAACACAAAATGTACAAGATTGCTTCTACATTATGTCTGCATCAATCAGCAACATATGATGTTAAAACTGTGAATATGTTGTGTTTTTGCTTAAGGCAAATGGAGCAAGGCAGTAAGGTTATTTTATATTTGTATTCAGTAAACATTCAACCGGCAACCTTCTAGTAACGACACGAGCTAATAATGAAATTTAGTAGAGCTGAACGATTTTGAAAAATAATATAAGTGCGATTTTTTTTTATTTCAGCAGTGCAATTGCGATTTAATTCACGATTTTTTTATGGGGCTTTTCTCATGTATGTTTTAACTAATGCAAGCAAGAAAATCAATGTGTATTATTAGATTTTATGCATAATTTATTCTATTCAATGTGCTAGACTGTTTTAAGATAAAGGCACATGTGGCTGAATATAAACAAGATTATTTATCTACTTGAATCAACACATTCAATGGGATGTCCGTCATTATGCAAACACGTTTTTTGTTTTTTTTCCTGAAGATCCCAGCTGGCAAGCCCCTCTCCAGGCCGGCTGCAATGTTTTCCCTCCTGCGTTCATCTGGTGGCTGGCATTTTAGCCATGCAACTCTCATATATGGTGGTGTGAGGTTTTTTAGGTGTTGATAAAGGCCTGTAGTGTACATCGTGAGGTAGTAACATAATTTGTATAATACCTGGTGTCGTGCAACAACATAGTTTGTATAGCCAATATAATTTCCCATGTACTATTCCTCTTTGGTAGCAGCGTTGGCTTCTGTCAAGCCTTAGACCATTTTATAACAGGTTAAAGGACAACGTTGTCATGTGACTTTCCCAGATATCATACTCAGTCAAACTGCAGCCTTTGCGATTAGAAAATCAGATTTTGTCATATTGCTATATTATTGCATATACAATTAATTGTTCAACCCTAAAATGTCGGCCTTCAAAACATGTTGCAAAGTGTTTATTGCTGTATGTAAGGTTTTAATAAGGTGCAAGAAGTGGAAATAAACAGACGTTTCACCTTGTTTTATGCAAATGGTGCCATATTGAAATTTGAACTCAGGGTTGGAGTGAAAAGTTCAACTTTAAAACCTGGATTTATGATTTCAGGAGAAACTCCAGGATAATTGCTCCTACTAGGAACTCTGATATTCTAATCTACGAGCTCATGTTGCTGAACAGTAGTATCAAGCTAACCTTAAATATGCTGTGATAGCATTTTTAGCTTTTAATCCCTATTTAAATGAAAAACAATCTTCTAATGCCATATTCCTGTTTATTAAATATCAATGTAGTGTAGAGCTGACATTCTTGTAATCCCTTTCATCAACAGGAGATTAATGTTCAAATCATTTCAAAATAACCTGAAATAGATGAAAGTGCGAGTGGACAACATTTTAGTAATAGAGTTACGAAATCCACCATAGCATATTTATTTATTGCACATATTCATTCGTTGTAGATCCTTTAAAAGATTTAGAGAGGTGAGTTAAACTCCTCTAGGGTTTTTAACCAAGCTGGTATTTATCCTGAGACGAGTTATTGAGAATTACTCATTTATCCAACCTGCATATCTGAATATGATAGGCAACATGGGAGTTTGGACATTCCATTTTGGTGTAGCTCTGACAGCATAGACTAGACAAAGGCAAGCTTTCTCTGAGTGTAGCATTATACTGTCAACGTCTCTCCTTTTATAACCAGAATGATTTACCAAAGAAAATTATCTTAGATGACACCTAAGGACATTGTGAATTGTTATTTGGTACTTCATCTGCCAATAACATAGGTTTTTCTCTATAACAGATGCACTTAAGAGGTACATCAAAAAATTGACTACTAGATCTGCTCTGCTCCCTAACCAGCCTGCTGGAAATGTAAAAGTCTGATCTTTTTTCAGTGGGGCATGCGCCAGCACCTGTAAGGTCACGCTTACAACAAGTTAATACTGTGGCAATAACCTTTTCAACGCACTGCACATGATAATGCATGCCCTGAAATCATGCTGCGATTTAAGAATGTAGCAGACACAAAAGACAGTGGTTGTAAAATGAAATTATTGACATGGATCAAACGTTTTTCATTTACCAAACTAGAACTGCAGACTTAAGCATAAGATCATGACACACCTCAAAACAGAAACGCACGGAGCTTTAAGTGGCAAGACTGTAAGCCAAGAAGAGATGCACAAATTTCACATATTTTCCAGCTTCCTTCTTCTTCAGCCTAGTTTGTTGTAGTTAGTTTTTTTAGTTTTTATACCACAAACCTCGTCATGAAAAATGGTTAACCACCGAGTCACCGAGCTGACTGATGTACAGAAAAGAACAAATAATCCGTTTTGATATACTTGTAGATTTACTTTAGGCGCTAAACTTTAGGCTGCTAAACAGATAAAGATTGAAATCCCCTCTCTTGTTTGAAAATCATTTATCTTGGAAATGTTTATGATCCAAGTGTTAAATGTATATATCTCACCAGCCATCTGTGGTTTTACTCTTGTTTATTATTATTACTTAGGTGCCCCCCCGGCTACTTTAAATCTGATTTTTATTTGTCCATCCTTTCCTCAAACAGCTTTTGTAACTTTAAAAACTTACAAAGTACACCTTTCAAAAACTATTCATTGTTCTTCTGATGTATTTTTTCATTTTGTGTTGACTGTTCAGCTCTATTGCCTTCGCAGATGTTTGGAATACATTTGCTCTCTGTGTTTGTTTTGCAAATGCAAATTTGACCATATGATGTGACTTCCAAATGAATTGATTATAATCATTTGGAAAATTTCATTCAAGAAGAATGTCTGACTCTTCAGCAAACACAGTGCATTAGGTACATTTAAATGCAACACCTCAACTCTTCAGATGTCTGAGAGAAGCATTATTTAGTTTCTCTGGTTCAGTAAGCAGAATTTGTTTGTTTTTTTACCCTCAAGTCTCTCAACAGAAACAACGTCCATCGTATTTCCACCTTATGTGTTTCTTTCTGCTAAAGACAAAATCATTATTTGATTGTGACCTGACTCAAAGTACCTCTTCAGAAGATAACAGGAAACCCACTAAGGGTTTGATATTAGTAATACCATCAGTGTGCAGTGTTACACAAATAATCTGCACTGACAGGCCCGAATAAACCTGACTTAAGCAACAAAGAATAAATGTGAAGAAATGCATTAAAAAGTCGAGGCAAGATACAGAATACAATGTGCACTACCAATTTGATACAGGCGAAGTCCAATATAACATGCAGTACTGAGCTGAAAGTCTTGAGTCACAGTTGACTTGACATGTTTTTTTCGTCAAAATCTCTCCTAAGTGAATTTTGGTAACGAAAGAAAATGCGAGAAGAAACCACCAAGTTAAGCAATGATGCGTGGTCTTAAAAACAAAAAAGATCTTTCAAACTCTGTAGTTGGTGATTAAAAGACAAATAGATAGATGGAGTAAAATTAGGCATTGGGAAATCTTATTTCCACTTTCACTCATCATGCCGAGTTACATAACAATGCGGACAGTGGAAGTGAAACCGCAATGCTTCGCTGTTGTGTATTTGAAAATCATTTGCATTCTGTGTGTAAAGGCTTATTTTTAAGAGTGACCAACACTTACTGAACTGTAATAACTTGTGTTTTGCCTCGGACCCCCATACCAGACTTCTACATGTCTCTCCTGTCACACCACTGATGAAGAAGAAACCCACCCTCAAACCCAGTTCCTCTTGCTTTTTGTATTTCCTCTTTACCACTTATAACCTCACTCATGTCCCCACTTTTCCTTTTCAGCTTTTCTTCCCCCTGATCTATTTTTGGGCCTATATAAAATGTTTGTCTCTCACACATACACACCCCTCCTTGTACCCATATGGGACCCCAACTGTGCTGACAGACCATGCAGTGTCCCTGTATAGAGGGGACACTGTGTTGCTGCGCCATTGAGCAGGGCCTCATGATGTCACAGGGAAATTGCCGTCATCCCTCACTCACACGCTGACTGCACAGAGACTCGGCCCCTCCCCCTGCTCTCTTTTCTTCTCATGGCCGTGGTGAATGGAATTGCATGCCTGTGCAGTTCAATCACTGTCAAGTGCAAAGAAAAGGGGTCTCTTGTGCAAAATTTCATGATTCACAATTGATTAAATAGGGGTGTCATTTCATGGCTGAACAGGGAGGTGTGCAACGGGAAGAGGGGGTAAGAAACTTTTCTTCATGCCCTTGTGAGATACGGCTCAGAAATCGCCTGATGGGCCTTATTCAGAGTCGGCAGATCTAAGGTTCTGGGGTTTATTCAAAGGGAGGAAATATTAGGATGCTTTAGGAGAGGAAAGAGCGTGAAGTGACACAGTGGGAGAATTGCCAGTATCTTAAAATGGCCTGTTAAATGGTTTTCAGTGGCTGGAGAGATATAGGCTTAGCATACTGTATGCAAGCTGGATGATTTAGATTTCTGTTGTCATCTGGAAATTCTCAGGTTTCACCCAGTGGGGAGGTGGTAGAGGAATCAGGGACAGGACGTTGTTTGAATATCATTTTGAGGGAATGCGGGACCCCATTATCAAACAAAGAGATTATTTAGTGTTGAAAGCTTTTATTCATTTGAAGTTAAAGTTTCTGCCCCGTTTTAATAAACACAGTTACATGCAATTCAGCCTGAAATGTGATGTGTATTTTGTTTTTATTCAAGTTTTTTTTTAACTTTAACAGAAAAAAGCTGTAAAATCAAATCAGAATCTGATTGATAAATAAATTATTACTGAAATGTGTACATCTCTCCTTGGCTTACAGTCTTGCCACTTAAAGCTCAATGCGTTTCTGTAAAATGATCTTAAGTCCCTTAATTGTTTTGTACTGAATTTCATTTTTAGTGTGTATTTCCAACAAAAATAAGCACAGAAAATTTATCCTACGTTTTATTTTTGATAGTGTAATACACAAAAAACATACATGATCTCCATTATATCCAGAGTAAATACTTAATGATCTGTTTTTTATACACAATTTTTTAGAAAAGAAATCATTAAGGACTTTCTTATATTACAGGATTTTTGGTCCTAGTAATCAAATGTTGAGTTATGTCAGCCTGTGACCTTATTCAACTTGGAATTAATTTTGATAAAATACCTTGTTGAATTGATTAAGGGAACTGTAATGACGGCAGTTATGACTCTTTATTAAAATTCCAGTGGAGCAAAAATTTTGCGACTGTGGGTTGTCTCTAATTTGCAGGTGATCTACTAAGATTGCATGTAAAATCCATAACAGGCACAAAGGGCTGTATTCAAATTAGGACTCCACTGCTGTTTGTGCCTACCTTTCTGCCACATGCACTGCACTACAACCAGAGAGAGAGGTAATAGGCATAGGGATTCATGATGCATCTTTGGCAAAAAAAAAAGAAGAAAAGGCATTCAAGTCTGTATATTTTTAATTTTTCATTAATAAACTTAATGTGTGTGATGTAGATGTGTTGCTCCTGCTCCATGCAAGCATATACTATACGGTGACTCTATAAAGGTGCAGCTTGTCCAGAATAAGGATTCTCTCAGTCCCGAAATGTCCACATTCTATTATTGTAGAAATGTGCGACACCTTATCATGGCCTCTATATTATTAGTAATTAGTATTGAATTATTGGTTAAACATTGTATCTACAGAGCATCTCAGAAATTTGAATACATTTTCGAAAAATATTAGAGAACTAAATTACTTTTTTTTCTTTTTCTTTTTTTTTTACAAATGATTAAAATCGATTTTTAGCTTTGGATCTACCTAAATTTTTTAGGTATTGTATTTAAGGCTATAAATCTACAAGTTAATTACATCTGGCTTTGAGGATTTTTTTTTTTGACAGGTCATATCTGTAATTGTAATTTTGGTATTGAACATGATTATTCTATCTATAAACTAATGAGGATCCACATACAGTATGTGGTGATTACGATGATTACGACGATTACGATGATTCTTTGGAAGAATAGGAGAAAATTGACATAACTGTCAGATTTATGTCGATTACAGTGTTAATCAATATTAATTTAGAATGTATGTGAATTATATATTTTAGTTTGTCAGTAATAAATTAATGTTGAATGTTGTTGCACAAAGTAAAGTGTCCTTTCTGAGGCAGTATAAATAGGCACTAAAACAGATGATGCAAATAGTTTGATACTTTATAAATCACACTGCGCCTGGAACACCTATTTATTTGGATGTTCTCCTATTATCTTCTGACAGTAAGACCCACACTGAATAGTCATCAAGGGCAAAAGCACTAAGTGGATTGCATTCATCTTGCTGTGGGTTTAACAGGCGGAATACTCTCTGCACCCAATTAGTAAATCTGCTGCAGCCTGTTTTTGCAAAGGTGAGCAGTTCTTGTCCGTTTTAACAACCACAAACTGTTGATAAATCAGGACCAAGATATCCTTACCAAACAATGACTGAGATCAGAAAATGAAACCTTCCTATATTTTCGTAACAGCTGCTTAGTTTCATTTTCTTTGTTGTGAATAAGTTAATAAAAACCTGTAACTTACTGTCAGTTTTTTTTCTCTCTGTTTTTCTGTCACACTTGATATAACACGCAACTACTGGTCATGCGGTTTTCTATTACAATATACTGACTGAACTTTGTTGACTTGTTAAGGTGTTTTTTTTGGTTCTGGGATGAGTGTCACTTGCTTTTGCAACCAGGTTTACCACTTTTTACACAGCAGCCTGAAAAGTAGGCATCATGAACTGATTTTGCTAAACAATCAACAAGCTGGCAGTTTTTCTAGCATTGTAAACCATCTAGTATTTTCACAGTATAAAACCCTAATTCCTTAACCAGTACTAACACAAAGAACAAATGATTGCTGCCTGCACACGCTGATGCTGAGATCTCTATGCTCAACTTTCTTGGTCCTGACTGGCGTAGAGCGTAGATAAGGAAAACTATAGACATTAGCTTTTACTCAGATGGTGTCCATTTTATGTATTAAAAGTATAATATCTAATATTGACATCTTCTGGTTTTGAGTTAATGAACAAAAACAAGGCAGTCAGCAGTCTACACCCCCCTATCGTCCACTCTAACCCGGCGTCGTTTAAAGTCTGTGGCCGGATAACTATTAGCCGGGTAAGAGAGCCGTGTAAATCTTAATTCAACGGCTAAGCGAGCTAGTGTGGACAGCTTCCCCGGATAATGAAAGGAAGTGGCGTCAATGAATGCTGCATCAATAACAATACGACACTACAGACAAAGACAACAGCGAAGAGGAATAAATGGATCTCGTCGTCTGTCCACACCAAAAACTCTCTCTTCTTCTGAGCAGCTATTGTTCTTATCGGTTAACGGGACAAGCATATATGTACTGTGCTGTACAGCTTCTTGTATACATTATGTAGGCGCTGGCGTCACGTACATTATACGCGTGTTCAGTGTGTCTCTTCACGCATGCCCAGTATTTGCACAGGTTGGTATGGGATTGCGCAATCATGGGAACTTAAACGGACCTTAAACGGGGCGTAAATGCTCGTGTTGAGTGGATAACATTAGGCGTCTAACTCCCCGTATAACCTTATCGGCTTAGTGTGGACGTAGCCTCAGTCACTCACCCCAAAAATCATTTGCCTTTTATTCTAGAAGTTCACATCATTAACTAAAGGGACAAAGCCTAGTCACTTCCCATGTTTAAAGCAAACGATAATAGTAAATTCCCTCTTTTGCCATACAATGTGACTCATGTGTTAAAAGGTAAATTTCAGATGGTAGGGTGCTCTCTACATACATTTTATGGCATCAAACTTCTCAAACCCAGTCCCACGGCTTGTTTCTAGAGCCCTCACAAGCTCCACAGTCACTCATACATATAGAGACACTATGACAAAAGTACCAAGACAAACCAACCTCACTAAGTAATTCGATTTCTGTTAATGTGAATTTGTTGTGGTATATATTTTGATTTTGTTACGTCAACCAAATATTTTCTGCATTTGACCAGTTTTTTTAAACGATGATGAAAAAAATGAAGGCCTGTCTTTTTGACAGATTGCAATTCACATTCTTGATTACTTAGTGCAGACATGTTCAACTTTATGCATATAATTTAGGTAACTAAACAAAATAGAAGACCAGCGGTGACAAATTGCTGTACCTTAACTACTAATGCAGAGGGAGCGCTTACAGCCCCCCATTAAGAGAGTCTTGCCAAATTCTGAAAACTTCAATTGGAGAAATGTTTCTTGATTTCAAGACTTTCTCTAAAGTGGAGTGTGTAATTCTAGCCTCCAGCATCGCAAAGTGCGTGGAATTAGCCTTTGCTCACAAATGGGAGCGCAGTTTTGCTCCATGGAGAACGTTCAGGTCAAAGTAGGTGAAATGTTCATAATTAATACATGTAGCCGATTAATCTGCTTGGTGTGATGGCACAAAGTGGATTCTCTGTTCAGTTTGTTCATATTGAATATTAATTGAAATAAATGAAGATAGAATGCTACTAAATATTTATGGGGTTTTTTATGATAGCAAAAACTAGATTATGAACAGATTTATTTGACCCCGTCAGTCAAGATTACCTTTAACAAAAACTATTTGTGGGACCTCCAGTGTGGAAATGCAGATATGTGATTTAGTAATGCATTTATCGAAGCTGCATGGATGCTAAGAAGGTGAAACAAAAATTTTAACCCTGAATCAATCATTCCATAATTTTTTTAGCTCATTATGCTTTAAATTTGTTTTTAATGTAAGATTCCATACAGCAAATCTCCTGGGTCATCTTTTAACATTTTCTGCTTAATGCAATTAAAGGGGGAAAAAGTTTCAGAAGTGAATATTGTTCATATTTTAGCAGATTTTCTTATATTTCCTCTGTAATGGTCACTTTAGTTCATTTCCACATCAGTGAGCTGATGTTAATGAAATGATTCCCATTAATTGAATCATTTACATTCAAAGCATTAATTTGATGCTTTCATTCAGAATGGCACATCCCGTGTGCAAAGCGCATTAGCTTAAATTTTCAGACTTTATATCCTTAACAGCAGTGAGCAGGGTTTTTAATTATTCAGCGTTTAAGACTAGTATTCAAAGATTCAGCAGTAGACTACATGTTGTGTTTTGTTATCAGGAGACTTCTTATTTCTGCTTGAAGAGGAAAAGAATTATATGTAGGGAGCCAACATCAAACAACAAGAACATAATCTGGTGGATGGTCAGAAACATTTGGCTATGAGCCTGCTTTGAACGTAGATAAGTTTGCCTCCTTTAATCTTTTACATTCATCTAAGTTTTTCCATTTTTTTACAGAAATATTGTTTTAATTCTGCATTAACAGATTTTGGCTTGCACACTTAAAGTAAGATACATTTGATAAGTCAGTGCCACATAAAGCATATTTACCACAATTCTGTTTATTTTATTTATTTGCCAAGAATTGCATATTAAGATTGGCAGCGTTTTATTGCTAGCACAGACTAAAGGCTATGGGTCATTACTTTAGCCTTATGTAAAGGCTGAAAAAAGGAGAAAAAATGCAGTTTTGGGATATCTATCACAAAAGCCACCTATTGGTCATTATATATGTCTGCTAATAACTTAGAGAGTTATCATTTCTGTTTTGCCACATTTAAAATGTATTCAAAGGAGTTATTTTGTGGGTTTCTGGCAGAGATAATGTACAACGTAGATAAATGATAGTAACAAAAAGTATGTTTTTATTTGATAAGAATATACAGCAGGAGTGAGATTATATACATATAATTAACTTTTGTCGGAAATATTTTTCGTTAAATAATGAAAAAAGTATATTTTGTTTATTCCACACTTTATTTTACAAAACCTTTAGCTGTTTTGTAGCTTATTTTAGCATTCAAGGCAGCATTACTCAAAAAAAAAGTTTATTTATTTGTAAAATATAAGTAGCTTTCAGTTTACCCTGCTACACTGTGCAGGGTGAATGTATAATGAGATCAGTAATGGCTCTGAAGGTACTCTAATGAGTCATAAATCATCCAGCGTGAACAAAAGAAGTGACCCTGAAATGATTGGAAAAGCTACAGGGAAATTTAGTAATTATTGTTTTTATTGTATACAGCCTTGCGTTTCACTTCTCTGTGTAAAAAGAAGGAAGAAAAAAAGTCTAGTTGCAGCGCTATATTTGTAATTTACAAACAATTACTCGTTCTGTTATTTTGGGTTTATCAAAATGCTAAACTTCACAAACTCACATGTTCAGGATCTGTAGTCACTGTTAGCCTCTGACTAAGAGAACTGACTCACTGCTAACATATCTTTGCTGTGTTTTTGGTTGTTGTTTTTTTACTTTCCTTTTCTGGAGCCTGCACTGCAAAATATGTAAAAGTGAATCTATCTTTACAAGCTCCCACAAACCTCTATGTTTATTTTGTGTCAAAGAATTTCTGATCACCAGTTTTCATTCAGTTTTACACATCTCATCCCACAGCATTGTTTGAAAAAAAGCTGCACAGGTTTAGACTATTAAACAATATAAATCATTTAAATATTCTGTATGAATATAATAAAAATAATAAAAATGCACTAGCATAGATCTGGGAAGAGGGGATTGCAAAAGATCACAATAACCTTCAGCTTTTTCAGCTAATTAAAAAATAAGGCAAATAAACTCTTCCCTTTTCAGTTCCATTGTGGGCTTGTAGAAACTGCCCCAAAGTTAATGAGCTTCTTCATAAGCAGTTTGAGTTTGTCTGCGTTATGCAGTTCATTATATTTAAGGAATAGAAACTTCGGTGTCTGGTAGAGATTCTGTCTCTCTGGGCATTTTATTATCTTGCACAGCAAAAACGCATGTGTGCAAATAAAGTCTGAAAAGCCACAAAGTCGCAATAGAAGAATGTCCGTTAGGTGGAAATGGAAATTCTGCATCACTTTGAAAGCTCACCTTTAACCCCTGGTATCAGTGAAACCCTAGATTATTTTCTTTATAACTCGTTTACCTTTTTGTTTTAATCAGAATATTTTTCTGATTCTTGCATATATTTTTTGCATTCAGTATATACAGTGTGTCTACCTCAAATTTCCTAGACGGGAAGTGTCAGAAGTTTTCTCTCTGATGAACAGACCCCCCACCCCCCCCACCCCACCCCCCACCCCAACACTCCAGCTTCAGGGCTTGTCACAGGGCTCACAAACGGCTTCTGTGCATACCAAACCCAATTCATTTGGAGCTGCTGCGGGTGCTAATCGTGTATTTGCTTGCAGACACATAGACACACACTCCTTTTTTCACTACACATGTGACCTGCATTCTCCAGTTTTTGCCTCTGGTGAAAAAAACGGGTTTTAAAAGGAATGTCTGAAGGGAGAAACAGAGAAATACACAAGCAATGAAATCTTTTAGCTCAGTTATTAGTGAAGAGACTATTTTATGTTTCCAGGAACCACAAGGATATGTAATCTTAATGTTTCCCAGTCATGAATGTACACTTTGTTATTCTAATGGTTCATCAGTTCACAAGTGAATTAAAAGCGGTGATTGGTAACAAGGTGGACACTGGGAAAAGAAAACATCTGTTTTCCATTAATATTCCTATTTGCAGACTTGTACAGTGCAAAAAATTATTTTCAAGAAAGTAGAAATCCCTCGTTTATGGACATTTTTTCTTTTTTGAATAAACATATTTACAAGAAAATTTTCACTTCTTTCTTTGGCATATTCTTTAGGTCATTACAAGCGAAAACTATCCTGTATTGATTTTTTAAAACTTATTTCTAGAGTAGCCTTTTTCCAGTGTACCCCCTTTTCACATGCCTTATGTTCATATCTCTGAATAAACTGTATCATACCAATGTACTGAAACCCTTTATATATTTTTTCTTGATTGTTAAATATTTTCTGAAATTCTGAAGATAAACAATCTAAAAATTACTAAAATCTCACATTTATTTTAATGTTAGATTATTTTCTTTATCTTTGTATTAAACGTTTTTTAATTTATTTTTGTTCTTATCCATTTTTTTGCTATTTGCATCTTGTAAATCATGAAAGGTAGCATCCTGTGACTCAAAGGAACCTCATGTTGGAAAGCATCGTTGGTAAGCATTATTTTTTGGAATACAGTTTTAAATGGTAATACTTTTAAAACAAGAAAGAAAATGAAAAACTTGAAGGCCAATGTCCCTCAAGGAAACAAATAGTGTAGAGAATTAGTAGCCTTACACCTCTTCATGATGATTTGGTGTGGAATAAAAGCAAGTGTATTAATTACCTCGAAAAAATGAAAAACGACAGCAGTTACATAAAGCAACTCACATTGGATACTCTATTATCAACATGTTCAATTCAGTGTTTTTATCAACATCCTTAGTTGATGACCCTATATAACGCTACTGCCGCATGACGGTAGAACTACCTTATATAATTATACTAGAACAATAATTATTAACTGAGTAACACAGTATTATAAACATTTTTTTACAAATACACTTAGCGTAGGGCTACAATAAGTAAGAGAAAAAAATATATCTCGCGATGAAGGTAGAAAACTTCTACCTGGCGAGACCAAATTGAGCTATCACCATTTAGTACCTGAAAATGTTAGTAAACATTGGGTACACCTAAAAAAAAAAGGCACAAAATGAAATAATGAATATCCTAAAAGGTAAGAACGTATTATATGCAAGTCAATTAGTAGATTATTGATTATTACATCAATAGAGCTGTTGTCAAAATAGATATACAATGATCTAAGGCAAGTTAGCTACAAAATGCTCAATTGACCCCTTTTGTTCTACACTAAGCCAAGGCTTACAAATCACATTATAGACCTGATTTGTCTGGGGATGTCTGCAAAAATTAAAGAATAAGAAATTTTTCCATTTTTAAACAAATATGATTTACCTTTCAAGCTGTAGTTTAGTAGGCAAACATGTAGTAAATAGGAGTATGATTCTATATCTAGCTCAACGGAGACAATATTAGCAGCATGCTGTGGAAAACTAAGAATTTTCATTGTGGTTTTATAATCAGAGGAAAAGTTTTTAAAAACTGTGCTTTAAAAGGTCAGTCATCATTGTAGAAAATTACGGGTCCAGGCTTGACCTTTAATTTCAAACCATTAGCAGGCTTTGAAACGGAAGCCAACCTTAGCCTGTTTATTAACAACAATTAGCTGGTTGTGATATCCTCTTGCAGTTTTGTTTTTTTACGGAGCTTCCGTGATTTCTGCAAGATAAGCTTTTTAAATGTGGTGAAGGCTTTTTAAATGCTTTGGTAAACCAGTCGTAATCATTTTTTAGATTATTCTGTCAACACGAGAAATAAAAAAAATAAAAAACATGTTAGAGTCGTATAACATAAATGGAGAAAAAACACAAGCAGATTATAAATAACAAAATTATTTGAAACATATGGTGTCACTGGACATAAAAAAACAAATATTCAAAGCGTCACATCTTACATTGTAAATTCCTTAAGTTAGAAACATGAAGGAATACCTGGGTAAAAGGGGAACTGTTGCAAATTGCAACCAACTTTTCATCAGTAGATGTCCAACTCGAGTCAACTGCTCTGCAACTTTGAGATGCATGCGCATTCAGCACAGCTGAATCAGAGGAATGGCTCCTTGCAAGGCTTCTGCAGAACACGATGACATGTTTATATGTTGAGGAGGTAAAACTGTTTTTTCAGTATCTCTCAAACTTTTTACAGTACCACCTGAGAAAATGTTGAGCTCTTGAGCTGTCGAGTTTGAGAATCATGGAGTTATTGGATTCTCTTATGTTGGGGCAGGGATGAGTTGGAGACCCCTGATCTAGAATATATCGTAACCACTGATGACTTTCCACCTTAATAATGTGGTTCCATTTGCTTTACAATAAAACAATTGCAATAATTACGAAATAAAAAGTGCCATAAAGGAGCATACATCTTTGGCTCATTGCTATTCTTCCTAAGGCTGAGACCTGCTTGGAAGTTTTGTACAGTATGTGAAGGACATGCAGTTTTAATTAAACTGAAAGCTCAGCTCTCTTAGTCATTTACAAACCTTTGTGGTTTCCCATGTTCGACTGATAAACTTTGAGCCCCCCCTCACTCCATTTAACTCCATTCTGGTTCATTTCTCACTGAGGCGTCCTCAGGTGCTAGAGCAGCTGTGTACCAAGTCTGTCAACTGCATCACTCTTCCATGTCGTGCCAGACGCCATGTCTTGCTCAGAGAATTTCTGTCACTCGGTTCAGGTAATTAATCTGAGCTCGTTAGCCACATGGAATGCAGGTTGTACAGACATTTGCCACACACTCAACTTTGGCAACACTACACGCACACACACACCGTCTCATTGAAAGTAAAGTTGTTGTTTTTAGAGTGTGCCAAAACATTTTTGGTTTGGTTAGCTCTATGGCATGAATGCCAGTCAAGGCAATCATAAATATAGAGACAGCTAATGGCGTCTTCTTTTATAGATCTATGTTCACAGCAGGGATCGTGTTAACCAAATATGATCTCTGTTTGACGAGTGATGGAAAAATCTGAATCTGAAGGCCACCCGTCATTTTGACAGACTAGTATTCACACCCTGAGCACTTGGTACAAATAAATAAACATTTTCAAATTTACCCATGGACTACAGGTGACTAAATCAATAAAAAAAGATTTCCATGAAAGCATCCGAGCATCATCTCAGACTTGGACACATTACTTAAAGCATCTCGCTGTCTACAAGCTGACAGCACGATAAAGAGTTTCAAGGTTTGTGACTGTACTGTACACAAACTGGCCGTGACAGATTGCTGCAGCTTAACCATTTATGCAAAAAGAGTCATCCAAGGGGGGATTTCCTCCGATTGAAGCAAACTGAAAAGCCCTTGTTCAGAGGATTTTGCCCAATTTTATTCACTTCAATTGGAGAGACGTTTCCTGAGTTCAGATATTTTTTAACCGGCACTTCACACTTGCACATTCGGGGCTGTCCAGCTCCTTGTGAAGCAGTCACAACAGGTGACGCGGTCATAATACATGTAGCTTATTAATCTGCTCAATGTGTGATGGCACGATGTGGATTCTCTGATCAGTTTGGTTTGATTTAGTATTAAATAAAATGAAAAAAAATTAACAATTAAATACGTTATTGTTTAATAAACTGATGGGTAAAAAATGAATTTGACTGGTTTGACTGTCAACGAAGTGGACCCAACTGCCAACTTGAACATGGCTATGTGTCTGAAAGTATTTCTAGGGTCTTGAAGCAATAACAGCTCCACACCCCTCTGCTTTCCCCGCATCGCCTTTTTGGTCAAGGGACGTCAATTTGGCTTTTGGAATTTTGGCTTTGGTTGGTCTCCCACCTCGAGTACATCACTGCACCATAAGAATGCTCAGTTCCATCTGAGAATGTGATTGCACATGGTTCCGCATTGAAATTTGATAGCGTCAAGGCCCTTTCGAACTTCACCTTTCTGAGCTCAGCATACTCTTCGAACAATTTGATAGTCTCCTCTCTAAGCTGGTCTGAGAGCACCATATCTCATTTATCCTTGGCTGGACACTGCTCATCTTTTGTCTCTTGGAATGCTCGATATGCTGCCATAATGGCATCTTTCTGCTTGACAGGTGTTACTAGGGCAACTGGTTCATAAAGCCAAGAGACTTGACTCAGAAGCTCTACGCAGGTAAGAGGTTTTGGAGGGCAAAATCTAATTCGCTCTTACTTCAGGTTTCTTCCAACCCAAATTTTCTTTCTCCTCTTTGAGAAGTTAACACCCACCATAACCTGAAGTTTGTCTTCCTTCACAGCATAGGCCAAGTGCTTTATTGTCCTTTATTTGGTTCGGCAAGACAAAAATATCTTCGGCTGTCTCAGTCTCGTCAATACACTCCCTCCTATCATTTAGGCCTGAGAAAATCCATGGTTTAAGACTGAAGCATCCTGGTTTGATTATCAGCTCCACACCTTCTATGATGGCTTTCAGATGTTCAAGGTCATTGTGGGATGTAACGATGTCGTCTACATACGCATCTTGGTAGAGAATTCTTCGCTCTGCTGTCAAATGACTAAACTAAGGGAAGGTTACCAGTCTCTCGGATCATGAGTTATATGATGCATCCAACCAACTTTTCGCCAATGTTGACACGAGTGATTGCATACTCCTCACTGTCCTGTCTGCTGCATCTCGCCAGAGGAATCTGTGTAGATGTACTTTTTGGTCTTTCAGCCAGACAGAGTTAAACATCTTCTTGACATTTCCGAGGTACTCCATGTACGACACAGTGGAACCTGAGAAGAACAGCTCTGACCTGGTTTAGGACATCAGCAATAAGTCATTCAAGCTGAGGCCCTAAAACTCTGGCTGCTGTTCCAAATGAGTCGCACAGGGGTAGTTACAGAGTGTGGGTTAGGAGCAACAAGGTGGCTGATATACCACACTGGGCCTTTCCACTCTGCAACTTGACTTTTGGACATCTTCATGGCAGCACCTCTAATTACCATCCCATGTATTTGGGCAGTGTAGGCACATCTCCATTCTGGTTCTTTGGCCAATTGTTTTTCAGTCCCCAGAAATGTGGCTTTTACGGCACTCCTGTTGTTAGGCATTGACCCAAAATTGCTCACCCACGGATACTCAGCATCCCAGTGGGGCTATGTGATATGGCGTCACTTGTGTCATATGTGAGGCCTGATCTCACTACATCCAGCTCTCTCTCTTCAGCAAGCATCAGTAGGCTGTCCCATTTCCACCATCTTAGAAAGTCTTGATGGGTTTACTTATATTGATATTAACTTGTTTTTTTAGGGCCTTCCCAATTTACTAATCAAAAAATGAAAACCTGGTGCCACAACGGCTTTCATATCCAAGGCTCAAACTTTTTTTTTTTTTTTTTACCAAAGTCATAATTGCAGCACACAAAACTCCATGAGACAGTATAGGAGGAATATAGTTGTTAAAGTGTTATAATACCCTGGTGTTACAATAAAAGTGTATTGTTAAGTTTATGTAATATCGTTTTTATCCAATTAAATGCCATTACACCCTAAATATAACATATTAATGTCTTCTTCCCTCAAGTCTTCTTTTGCTCTTCTATGGTTCTCAAACACATCCATTCATTTAAACCATGGTTTTCTTGGTTACATATTTTGGGCCCACGTCCTGATGTACTAGGTGGGATAAACTACATTAATCTGAAAAAAAAGTATTCAAATGTATTATATTCTGTACATTGATAGCTTTAATATGATGACAGTTCATACCTGAGTTGGGGCATGTGCTGTTTTACTTGAACACTTAAGAATTATACCTTTAAAAAAAACAGGGTGAAATGGTTAGAAGAATCCGATCTGTGCTGTTATCTTGTTTGCCTTCACATCTGCCATGGGACTACAAGAGCAAATGTAAAATGCCACAGAGGAGAAGGGGGAAAGGGGTGAACTTGGACAGGTGCTGAAAGGCAGATATGTGTTGTTGTTTTTTCCTTTGCTGCACAGGAGATTGAGGCAAAAGGAAGTGAGAAAGAGAGAAAAAAGGACAGGTGAACTATTTCCCCCAGTTGGAGAGGAAATGAGGTAAAGTGGAAAGGGCTAGCTTAGTATTGAGAAATGGACTAAACCATCCCCAGAGGGGGAACTGAAACTCCTAGTTCCATAGACCTCTCTCTAAATGTACCTACCAGTGATGAATGATTTTTTTGTGTTTATCCCTTCTGCATTTTCCTCACTGTTCAGCACACCTCAGGGCGCTCGCTGCTTGTGTTCATTTGTGCGTGTGTGTCTGCACAGCTACCAGGCAATCCCCACTTTAGCTCCCTGACATTCCCAGGGAGCAGAAAAAGTATCCCCAGTAACAATCGATAGCTCCCTGCAGCTCCATGCCCCATTTGGAGTCCAAGGCACCTGTATCTCCAATGAATGCCTCCACTATTTATTCTGTGTCTCACCCTTTCCTCACACTCTTTGAGATTAAACAATAACACAGCTACTGGAGTCCTTTGCTCACATAAGAAGGAATAGGGGAACGCCAGATGAAGGTTGAAGATTGAGGGGAATCTCCTCAGTGTATGCTTACAAAAGTTACTTGTTTGGACTTCAGGCCACATGGGGCTTGTTTGTGGAGCTTCATGCAGAAGGTTGTGCTTTAAAAATAGTCAATTACCTGAGGGTTCTTCTGTGATGGTGTCACACAGGGGCGTATTAAAGATTGAAAATGATCAGGGGCTTAGTTCAGATGACGTGGCAAAACATTTTTGCTTTAAATGATTAGGCATCTCAACTTTTGCATTCGGATCACCTTTAAGCAGATAAAAGACATTGGAAAAAACTTAATATGCTTGAATCAAGCAAAACAAGACTCAAGCCATATTAATAATAAACAACTGTCAGCTGCTGACTGAAGTAACCTCAAATCACTGGTCCAGGGAATACAGCTTACATCCATTAAGAGCACGTAATATAAAGCAACAGGGCCACTAAAAGAATATCGTCTTAGACATGAACCTGACTTCTGTTGTTTTTCCTGCTCTGTTCTTCATTCTTACACTGATTTAATCCTGTTTTTCTTTTGCTTTCTGCTCAAGTTTCATGACATATTTCCAATTCTCTCAACAACAGCTTTAATAAATTGCGTTTACTCACAAACATTTTCAAGATTAATTCAATTCAGTTTATTTATATAGCGCCATTTCACAACAGATGTCATCTCAAGGCACTTTACAAAAAGAGTTATTACAATACAATGTTTAGTGTAGAAATTACAGAACCACAGAAGATTGCGTCGTGGAATTCTCAGCAATCCCTCATACTGAGCAAGCATGCAGCGACAGTGGGAAGGAAAAACTCCCTTTTAACAGGAAGAAACCTCCGGCAGAACCAGGCTCAGCACAAGCGGTTATCTGCCGTGACCGTCTGTGGCTTGGAGAATACATAACAGAGACACAGAAAGAGCAATAGAACTGATGCATAAGTTTGTTGCAGGACGTGGAGAATTTTCCGTCACTGCAATGCCATCTTAGTCAGGGTCGTCAAGCAGGGCTAATCCGGAGCACCTACTATAATAGAAAACAGGTTAGTGCTTGAATTGACAGCACATCATGCAGTTGGGGAGAAGTAGGAGAGAAAGTAGGAACAGACCCTAATAATGTCCTCCAACAGCCTAGCCTAAAGCAGCATAGCTACTAACATTAACCTGTCTCCTAGCTACTAGGAGACCTGGCTACCAACACTCTGTCTGAGTCCTCCTGACCCGTGGACGGTGTAGGGCCGGTAACGGCCCCCGTCATGCCGGGGTCTTCTCGGAGTCGGGTTGTTTGAGAATGCAGCCCAAAGTGGGTGGTAAACTCCATGTAAGGCTAAATACCGGCACGAGACCGATAGTCGACAACTATCTTAAGGAAAAATAGACAGAACTATCTTAAGGAAAAATAGACAGAACTGAGAGGACAGAGTTGAAGAGGGATTACCATGACAGCATCTGAGCTAACCCTAACCCATCTCAGATATGAACATCATACCCAATTCATCTATCAATCTGGGAGCTCACAGCAGGTTGAAGAAGTACTGAGGCTTTGGGGCACATCTGTGGCCTCTGCAGCTGATCCGATACACTCCAAGGAGCCATTAGGGCCAGAATCAGTGGTTTTTGTCATTGTGGACAAAAAAAGTGACACGTATTTTTCTGCTAGATGTGTGATGGCACAATGTGGATTATTCAGCTCATTAAGACTCAGTATAAAAATTAATAAAAACGTTCCCTATTTCCATTTCAGCAGCACTCCTGCATCAGTATCCCCAGACTGAGGCTGCCGAAGCATTTCTTCTCTCTGCTGCCTCTCTGGTGAACTACGGTACTACAACTTATTTCAGAGAGGCTACACACACACACACACACACATATATAGTACAGGACGAAAGTTTGGACACACTTTCTCCTTTCTTTTCATGACTAGATTGTAGATTCTCCATTAAGGGCATCAAAACTATGAATGAACACATAATGTATGGAATTACTGTATGTACTTAAATATACAAACACAAAAATACATGTTTTATATTTTAGATTCCTCAAACTTGCCACCCTTTGCTCTGAATACTGCTTTGCATTCTCTTGAGATTCAAGAGGTCGTCACCCGAAATGGTTTTCCAACAGTCTTGAAGGAGTTCCCAGAGATGCTTAGTACTTGTTGGCCCTTTTGCCTTCACTCTGCGGTTCAGCTCAACCCAAATCATCTCGATTGGGTTCAGGTCTGGTGACTTTGGAGGCCAGATTATTTCACACTTTTTTGTAAAAGTACTACATATATATTAATTCATAGTTTCGATGCCTTCAGTGGGAATCTTAAATGTAAATAGTCATGAAAAGGAAGGAAACTCATTGAATGAGAAGGTGTGTCCAAACTTTTGGCTATAGACTGTAGAGAGACTTTGCCTAGCGGTCATGTTTGTGCACAGTGAGAGGAAGCCAGAGTACCAGGAGAGAACCCACACATGCTCTGGGAAAACATGCAAACTCCATGCAAAAAGACCTCAGGCCAGAATTCAAATGAAGGACCTTCTTGTGACAAGGCAACAGTGCCACCCACTGCCCCACCCTGCAGTTTCACTGCCACCAAAATAAATAAATGATTATCAATAACTCCAGGAACACAGGTCAATGCTTTTCAAAAACCTAAGATCAGAAAGAAGTCACAACACTCGGCTTGAAGCATGTCTAAAGACAGTGTATAAAATACATTAGATACTGTATGTTGAAATGTCTGTGTGATCACCCCCCTGCTTGTTCTCCTGGAAGCAGAGTTAAAGGATTTTATGCTCTCCTACAAACTGTAAATGATTTATACTCTCTACCGTTAGGTTTGCTTTGGGGAGTATGTGCCTTACAAGTCCAACAAAACTCCATTATCACATGCCATAGTAGTCACTTTTGAATTTACCAAGAGACCGTTAAAAAATATTTAAAAGCTAGAAATACTTTTAAGTACTGACATCTCACCTCTGACTTCCACGTTGTGTCTGCCTTTTGCTAAGATGAGGACACACTTGTTTTTTTACAAGGAATTTTTCTAATATTACTGTGTCCCTCATCTCCACATATCTCTCACAGTAGGGATCAAAAGCAAACGTGCCTCCAGGGCAAACACATGCTGCTTCTACTTCACAGTTTCTGCCTTAAACAAAGAACAACACTCGCCGTTGTGCACTTTTAGAACAAAATCCACTACAAGCATGAGCTTTACAGACATAATCGTGCCTGCACATAGCCTCATTTTACCTCTGGAAACATCCAGTGACTTGCACTGTGTGGATTAGTCTCCTAAAGCATTCCTTTTGAAACTCTGAGGCAGGGATTTCTTTTCAGGTGATCACCGGCCTAAGCAGCTGTTACATGCCGGATTAACAGGTTCTGCCATTCACAAGAAACACAGTCTGTTTAAACTAGTTGGGGGGAAAGAAAGTAGTCAGAGACGGGGGGGCAAAGGGGAGACGGGGAGAGGCTATGACAGGCAGGAGAGGTGGCAAAGTGGTGGATTAATAAAGAGGAAGTGAGAAGAGGGAGAAAGTGAGGTGTGCAAGAGGCAAAATTGGGTAGCAGATGATCAGAGAAGAGAAGGGAGATTTGCTGGAAAAAAAAGGATAAGTGATGATCGGATGGGAGCAGAGGGGAGAGACCTGGATGTGTGAAGAGAAGTGTGAAGGGCAGGAGTGAGAGAAGAGGCAGAGATTCAGAGGAGAAGAGAGGCAGGCAGCTTAAACGCATCTAATTTAGTGACAACTAGACCTCCGCCAAGGAAGAAGCTTAGAGGGAAATGACAATGAGAGCGTTGTCCCCCTACTGTTGTCCCTGCATTTTTTTGTGTTTCGATGTATAATATCATCGCCCTCCTGTCTCTTTGAGCGTGAAAGTGACCCACCTTTGTAATTGTGCTGGTACAAGGTGTTTACAGCGAGGAAAGGTCGATGGGGCGATAACAGACCTGGCTGTAGGGGTGGAAAGGCATTTTAAACCAATCTCACTTGTCTCTCTCATTCCTCTCACCTGTCTTCTTTTTCTCTCTTGCATGCCTTACATACAGTAATTTTTTTTGTGATCTCTGCTGTTATAGTACCTGACAAAAGTATCCAAACTCAGAGAAATGTTCAACGTTTTTTAACTTTATTATTAATATGTTGTTTTTTTTAGTTTTTACAAGCCATGTATGACTTTAATTTTGCTTCACTGTTCTGGGCTTCTTTTTGTTAACCTGTCATAAAACTTCAATAAAAATGTGTAGGAACACACCAACTACGTGTTTTTTTTTCCGGATTTGTGTCCATAATAGCCTTTATGTGACAGTGGATAGTGTAGATAGGGGTAGAGAAATGGGGGATGACATGTGGCAAAGGTCCACAACGGCACTTGAACTCAAGACGACCACATTGAAGGCTTAGGCCTCTGAACATGTGGTGCCCTCATTAATCACTACGCCACAGGACACCCCACCAACTACATATTTAAAATGTTTTAGAAGGCTCTACATGTCTTTCCTTGTCTTTTCTCAGCTGCTCTTTGTCCTCCTATTTTCCACCTTCACTTTTTTACCTTTCAACTTTAAGATTAGCTTCTGTAGAAGGGTGCTTTACAGTAGGTTGGCAGCAGCGTTTTTTCTCTTTTTTTTTTTCGTTTCATGGACCACAGAACATTTCAGTAGAGAAATCAACACAGCTCGTACCCTGTGCCAGTGCTCCTTCATCTTCCACTGCTCTGTCACTCACTACCACATTTTATCCCTGTGCTGCTGTGGCCTGTGCTCCCCTATGCTTTCAGCCTATTCTACTGGAAAAACAAGAGGATGGGCACAGGCAAACAATCACGTTCTCTCTGAGACTATCTCCAATATGCAGCCATGCAGTGCTGAGAAGTGCAGTCAGATGCCACGCCTCTGCAATTTCTTTGCATTTTTATTTCTCTTCAGCAAAGAATCAACAAGCACGCACACACCAACAACCATGCTCACTCTCAGTCATTTTCTGCATCTTTATTCCCTCTTGGTGTTTTGTTTATGGGGCATTGGGCCTGTTTGAAGGAGAATTGAATTGGAATGAAGGGCTAATCCGATGATGGCATGGAGCAACAGAGTCCCTAAACCTGTATCTCCTTCAGTTACGTATCACCTTGTTGTACTTTACTGCTTCATTTCATGCCTCATGGATCTGCGCTGTGCTGCCTAATCATTAATGTGATGTTGATTGTTAATCCAACACTTGATATGTCTGATGCTCACTCAATTCTGATCTTGTTTTTCTTGTTTGTGTCTCCCCTCTGCTCTTCCTCTTACCTCTCACTCCCCACTATTTACCCAACACTTGTTTTTTCCCTGTCCTACTCTATTCCACCTGTCTCTTACCAGGATGGATATTACTCCCACCGACCAAAGGAGAAAAGTAGAGTTGACAGCAACAATGAGAACTCAGTGCCGAAAGACTTTGAGAATATAGATAATAGTAACTTTGCTGCTCGTTCACACCGGCAATCTGTTGGGGCCACCAGCAGTAAGCAGCGGGAGGGTCTTCAAGGAAAGCCCAACACCCAGCTGCAGGCCTGGCATGACAGTTCCCCCAGACTAGGCCGCAGCTCCAATGAGATTTTGCCCATAGGCCACAAGTCCCTCGAAATGGGAAACAATGCCTCCTATCCTGGTGGTAAGGGCATTGCAGGAAGTCTGCAGCAGTACTCTCGTGCTTCTCTGGCCCAGCCTACCGAGTCCCAGCACAGACATCAGCAACCACACAGGAAGCAGGCAACCACAGCAACACTGGAGGTGACATACGATCAGCCTCCGAAGTGTGAGATCAGCGGCAAAGAAGCTATTTCTGCCCTGTCGAGAGCCAAGAGCAAGGAGTGTCGGCAACAGATTGCTGAGGTCTACTGTAGACACAAGGAGGGCCAGCTAATGCCTGATGCAGTAACTCGCTACTGCCCTATTGAAGGTAAGTGAATTATGGTAGTAAATGTAGTCGTGGTTATATGTATATATTAGAAGTTGATTTAGCTTCTTTTGACATTTGTGTGGCTATCATTTAATTATTAAAACTTTCTTTCAGGGTTTAAATAATACTAGGTGATTTTCTGATAGTAAATTGATCTTTATTGAGTGTTTTTATTTGGCAGGAGTACCCTCTGTAAGAAAAAAAAGTAATGAGATTACACATGACCCCCACAACCCAGTCAAAGTGACACAGCTTAACACAGAAGCTTCTGTAGAAGCAATGCTCTATCAATAGTTAATGTACTTGACATAGCTCTCTCATTAGTTCTTCAAGGAAAGATGCACAGCAGAAGACAGAAGCATCAGGCAGGGATACTTTCTATGGGGAAGATAAACAAATATGATTCTGACCGCAAAAGCTCCATTAGTGACTTGTTCTTGGATAGAGACACCACTAAATATAGAAGCACTTGGCTTTAAATGCTTTCTACGGGAACATTAACTAAGAGACTACAACACGGTAAATTACTGCATTAGCTCTATAAATAGTTACTGTATATCATGGAAAGAGAGACAACTCATCAGAAGCTTTGAGCCTAGAGTGAAATAAAATCCCCTCAAAACGAGTAAAGAAAGGCAGTTACTGCAATTGGTCTATCAATGCTAGTAGTACGTTCTAAGGTAAAAAAGCAGTACTGATGGCTGGATCTGCTGTCACCATTGTTACATCTAGAAAATAGGCACAGCAGTACACAGAAGCAATCTCTACTTTCCATTGAAAAACAGAGTATGTTAAAGTTAAAGCTACAATAGGTTTCCTACTGTATATCTACTTAACTCATTTTTAAAATCCAATGCAAATTTAAAGACAGCTGTTTTCAGAGTTTTCTCTGAGAATTTTAACTTTTTTTTGTGTAAAAATTATGATCATCACGTAAAAAGGTATAACTCCGTCACAGCTGACACCGACACATCCAAATGGAAACTTAGACTCTGATCTGACTGACAGAGCTGTCAGCAGACAAACTTTGATTTAAACGTTTGAGAAGATTTTGTGCAATTCCTTCTCTTTTTCTCCCTCTAGTTAGAATCGTGAAAAAGAGCAGCCGTTTTGCTGTGACACTACTCTTTCAGTCACTCCTCACATTTCAGTGTTGCACTATATACTGCTGTCCTCAGTGCTGCTGACGGAGCAGCATTTGAAATGGGAAATTCAATTCCATTTTAAATTCAAAAATACTTTATTGATCCCAGAGACCATGAAGGCTGTGGGGAGAAAGAAAGGATTTCCTGTAGCGGTCTGCGTTGCAGCGAAACTGAAGAAGGCTCCGACTGAAGATATTCTGTTGCTGTAGGACTGTCTCATGAAGAGGATGCTCAGGGTTGTCCATAATCTTTTTAATTTAATGAAGAATCCTTCTTTGCATCATTATCTCCAGTTGTTCCACAGGTATCCCCAGAACAGAACCAACCTTCTTTATCAGGTTGTTGAGCCATTTTAAGTCCCTCCGTCATCCTCAGTCTGAGTTCTCCTCCAGTCAGAACCACAGAGGAGTTTGCATAATTGCTTGAACCCGTAAAGATACTTGTATAACAGTGTTGTTAAGCAGTATTTGGCCTCTTAATGATTTATTCTATTGCTCATTTTTGTTGCACAAAAACATTTAAGATTTTGAAACAACATTTTTCTTTCAGAAAAAATATCCTGACCAAATGGAAAAAACTAATCTGTTAAAAATAACAATTTTACTTTTTAGGAGGAAAAGCTCAACAAACAAAACTAAAAAAACTGACTATGAAAAAAGTAGAGATGTAAGAAAATATAGATAGGCCAATTACAGCTTCCCCGGATAATGAAAGGAAGTGGCGTCAATGAATGCTGCGTCAATAACAACACGACACTACAGACAAAGACAACAGCGAAGAGTAATAAATCGATTTCGTCGTCTGTCCACACCAAAATCTCTCTCTTCTTCTGAGCAGCTATTGTTCTCTTCGGTTAACGGGACAAGAAGATATGTACTGTGCTGTAGAACTTCTTGTATATATTATGTAGGCGCTGGCGTCACGTAGATTATACGCGTGTTTCGTGCATCTTTTCGCTCATGGTCAGTATTTGCACAGGTCGGTATGGGATTGCGCAATAATGGGACCTTAAACGGGGCGTAAATGCTCGTGTTGAGTGGATAACATTAACTCCTCGTATAACCTTATCGGCTAAGTGTGGACATAGCCTCAGTTACATTAAAGATTTAATAGGAGTTTTTCGTTTGGCTTTATTTTAAAACCAAATATTGTGTTTGCACAGATTACCTGTATGTTGAAATGATATGGTTGATGAGTGATGACTGTAAAGAAAAGCAAAACAAAAAGACATCTGGAAGAGGCCAATACCTTTTTTTACATAACTGTACAAGGAAGCAAAATGCTCAGTTTTCGCAACGCAAGCCATCCACAAAATCACTGCAATTATTTTGTTGTAATGACAAAGATTTAGAAGATTGCTACAAAAGAAACATGTCATCATGCTGTAAATAATTAAAAAAATGCATATTTTAAAGCACTTATAATTTGAATGGAACTATACTGTAGATAAAGAAAATGAGTGACTTTTAATTTTAGAGCAGTGCTTTGAATTGAAATAAATTATCATTCAGACAAAATCTTGTTAAAAGATTTTCCAAACCATTTTCCTGCCTTTTTGTCTTAAAATGTTCCATTATGTCGGCCTAATCTTTTCTCTGGAGGCTCTTTCTTTTTCAAAGAAAACAAAGAAAGCACAAAGTTAAAGACAGACAGTAGGTTTATAAGGGAGGCTTAAGTCGATGGGGGAAAAAAAATTCTCATCACATAATTACAATTTCTCATCAAAGTCGAGGTACATCCCCTATTTTCACCCCCTCCAATGTGTAATTGGTAAAGTAAATTATTGGAGAAAACTGGGTTGCTGCTTGTGTTCTCCCAAAATTGGTTTTTGAGTTTGTTATGTCAAGCTGGCCACAAAACACAGGTTCTCGTGTCTTTTTCAGACGCACCACAATCACAAATTTATGGACATCTGCAGGCTGGTTGTGGATTCTGTAAACAAAATCTGTTGCGCCAGCAACCATCAGCGGGCTGCACGCATCAGCAGGCATGTTTAGGCGAACACTGCATACACACACATGCAAGCGTGCGCAAGGAAGTGGACTGTATGCAACACAGACAGCAGGAGAGGAGGAGAAACCTATTATACCTCCTGCCTGTTCTGCTGAGATACCTCTTCTGCCCTGGCTCTTGTTGTTATAACTTGAGGAAGTACAATGACTTTGCAACTTTGGTGCATTCCTTCTCCCCCGTCAGCGCGAGCGTCGTCTGTCTGTGCCTGATCTCTTGTCATCTCACACAGCAACTTGCATCCCGCTCGAACTGACAATTTGATCAAAAGAGACAAAGAAATTGAAAAGGGTCTCCCCTTGTGGCTGGGCTGTAACAATACCACAGCTAAATTAAATCACTTTTCTTTCTCTTCGTCTGCCTGCTGCCTGCTAATGTGTTATCTCTCCTCCCTTCCCAATCAAATCCTAACCTTGTTAGCTGAAAATGCCCAATTTGATTTGATCGACTTTCAATCCTCAAGGCCTCGGCTAATTTAGTAATTGGTTTAGTTCTGTATTAGAGTCTTCGAATTTAGGGGGGACATGTTCACCCTTGATGATCTCGTATGCTGACTTTTCTAACGATGCTGCTGAATCAACAGGCAGCTGTTTTTTGGTGGGAATAAAGTGCCCTCCTTTGAAAAAAAAGATCCATCAGAATAGTGCAACAGGTTGAGTATTGGAAAAAAAATTTGATGATGGTCTCATAATCAATAAATGTTTATCAAAAAAGGAATTAGTTATAGATGTTTTGAAAATCTTATTGCGTTCTAAACTACCAGAAAGATATCATTCACTTTAAATAAGTTAATGGCTTTAAATATATCTAAATAAATAGTTTATTGTTATAAAAGAAGTGACCTGGCAGGCCTGAGTGGACAATTCCAGATTCGGTCTAAGTTATAAAATCACATGAATATTTGCAAAAGATTATTATATCCCATAATCAGTGGCAGGAAATTTATCAATAACCGAGAAAAATAATGGCAAAAACAAAAAATGGAAAGAGCCTACATAATTTTGTAATTTACCTATCTTTAGCCCAGATTTTCTGCTGCACAGGCTTCGGGGTTAATTATGTGATCTAATAAAGTTGTTAGTCAGGTGGGTTTTCCTTTTCATGTTATCAAGTATTGATCTTGCTTACAGAAATGAAGTTGTGAAAGAAAGTGCTCTTGTTCAGTAAAAGCAACAGTTAACTGTTTGGACTAGATGCTAAGCACAATGTCGACAGGAAAATGAACAATGCCATTAACACATCATCTCTATGGTAAAACATGCATCACTTCTTAGGAATGTTTTTTTTAGCGACTGAGAAAATGAATTGAGCCTTATCCAAAGCGATACTGGAAGAAAACCTGCTATAGGCTGCAACAGACTTCAATGTGGGCAATCACCTTCCAGCAGGATGACCACGAACATATAGCCAAGGCTACACAGACCAAGGAATATTCATGTATTTGAATGACTCAGTCAAACGACACACCTACAATAACTCCAATAGAGAGTCTGTGGAAAGATAGGAAAATTTCTTTTCACACTGTTTGCCTGAAGAAAAATATAATATAACAGTTGGAAGAACTCAAAAGCAATATTGTGTTTTTTATTTCTACAAACCTGTTTTGTGGCAAATTTTTATCTGCAAACCTCACTTTGTGGACTTTTCTTTTCCTTTTAAAGCACACAATCCTTTAGACATTTTCTAATGTTATTTGGTACATGCCCTCTGGGACCTTACTCAGCTCTTCTCCTTACCTCTTATATGTGCAGTTAAGATAGAGGGTGTGCCAGAGCTAGATGTTACACAGGATGATGGAGGAACAGAGCGGAATGATAGCAGATGAGGGAAAGGCAGTTTCAAAGATTGATAGCAAGCTCTTAGCTCAGGTACACAGTCTGCTCAGAGAATACGCCACGCAAAGCTGCTCTTCTGCAGATGAACAGGTTGACCAAATTGACAATAAAAATAGTTATGCTCGCACAGAAGTGCTCATTAGTTCAACCAGCCAGTCTTGCTCACACTTTTTGAGTGCTTCGAGAAGCGACGGGCCAATTATCCGACTGTAAAGCAAGCCAGTGGATCTTCTTAGCCGGCTACCAATTACTGTTCAATCTGATATGGCCTGCAGCAGATTACCCTTGGAGCACGCGCACACCGATACAGAGAGTAGCATGAACTCTGCATTATTGAATGACAGGAGAGAAATCTAGTCAGACTCAAATGAGCGCATCATTAACATTACTCTTGTCGTCGGTCTTTAAATAAAACAACCTTAAATTTCGGAAAGAACAATGATTTTCTACAAAATATGGATATGACAAATACATGAACTAACATCCAGTGTAATAAAAAGGCCTCTGGGCCAGCAGAGAAAGGCTTTTCCTTAATGCCTGGGGAATAAACAGTCCTCATGTCAGTATTCCCACAGGTTACTCTGTGTCTGCACTTCAGACAGGCTCTTGGGAGCTGAAACCCCAATTTATAGTAATTAATCTCCTTAAAGCATGTGTAGTGAACAGAAGACTCGCATAAGCTCTACACGTACATATGCTGTGATAACTGAAGATGCAGAAACAAACAATGTCCATGATAAGTGATTGAATGAATTCAATTAAATTCCATTCTCTTGATGCTTATTTAAAATATCTACAGTTCATTTTACGTACTTGTGGGGGGGGGTTAAGCATGGTAAAAAAACACACAATAGAGCTAAACAAGTTTTCAACCCCCATGGACCACTGGAACTTTTTCATCTGACAGGCCACAACCAGAGCATGTGTGCCCACATTGATATTGTAGTCATCTTGTGCAAAGTCCAATCTGTCTTTTGGGAGCTTGGCTTGTGAGGAATAATGGCACGCTGTCATTCCAAGCTACGCTTGGGTTCCCAAAGGAACCACTCATATGGTTCCTGTCTGTGGGAGGATGGTGGTTACAGCTGGTTTTATGTGGTTGACATTGTTGAAGTAGTTCCAGTGCTATCCCATGATAACCGGAGTGACTGGGTGTGTTTTGCTTCTGTGGTATTACATCTTCTGTTCTTATTTTCTTGTATGGTTTTGTGATTGTGACAAATCTGAGTGTTAGAATCCCAGTTGGCATTGCTGGATGGATGATCACCTTTTGTCTTTGGTTTTTACTTTTCTATACTTAAATAAATTTTTGCTTAAACAGCCTCAAATCCTCTGATCTTGTTTTTTTAAACATTAGTTCTCAACTGTATCGGACAACAATTAGTAAAATTCCCAAACAGGTGTAAGGCATTGGCCTAAATTCTGTAGCTGACCCTTAAAAAGCTTAACTTTTTAATTGTATTTATTCTATATATTCTACAACAAGCAGTTGTTAGCTTTTCTTAGTGTCCCATGAATAATACAAAACTCTTTGCTGTCTGTCAACCTGTGAAGGTAAAGCCAATGTGAACATCCAGTGGGATGAAGACTCTGTGGAGAGCTTTCCATTAAAACCAGTAAGAATAGTTTTTGCCTTGGTGATTCATGGACGAGCCTCTCGCCAGTTCCAGCGTCTCTTCAAAGCCATCTACCACACCTCCCACTTCTACTATATACATGTCGACCAGGTGAGCCATAGATGATCTGAAACAAAAGCCAAGCTACTCTACAACATACTTACCAACAAGTTCTGTCTCTTTCAGCGCTCCAATTACTTGCACAGGCAGGTGCAGGCCTTGGCTTCCCAGTATCCCAACGTGAGGGTAACGCCCTGGCGCATGGCCACCATCTGGGGGGGAGCCAGTTTGCTGACCATGTATCTGCGCAGCATGGCTGACCTACTGGCCATGAGGGACTGGAGTTGGGATTTCTTCATCAATCTCAGCGCTGCTGACTACCCTATCAGGTAACAGATGACCTCACATTACAGTTAAAGTTGGGTGGGAATGTTCTGAAATAAAGATATGCAGAGTCCAGTAAAGATCAGTCATCTTTACATACTGTGTTAAGAAGCACTGATCTGAATTTTGTGCCGCTTTCAAATCTTTTTTGTTTTGTTTTTACGTGACCTATCTGACAGTGTGGTGTTCAGAATTGGTTTCTGAGTACCAAGTATAAGCCCAAGAGATAGAGAGATAAATGAATGCTCAAGCAGAGCATTGCAGGTTTTGATTGTAGTACTCCACTTGATATATATGTGTGAAATCTTTATTAGAGAATACTGTGGGTTTAAGTTTTTGAAGTTACGGACACAGAAACGAAAAAACGAGAGAAGAAAGAAGATGAAAAACAAACAAGCAATAAAATGGAGCAACATAAACAAATCAAATAATGCGACCCTTGAACATTCCGTGTTAGAAATTTGACAGAACTCATAGAGGTAAGACAAACGTTGGACGTTTCATATCACCAAGGAAGCTAATAAACACAAGTGCAGGCTTGGGTTGTTGATGGAGTTGCCTGATTGCAAGTCCAGAAGCAGAGACATGGGGAGAAGAAGAGAAGAAAATTACAGATGTGTTAAGAATGAGAGTGTGATAGAGATACATAATTATGCTATGAAAAAAATGTGTGTGAGTTATATAGGAAGTGATAGAGGAGGAAAAACAAAGAGATTTGGTAACATACATGTGAAATAGAGAGAAAAGAGAGCCGTCATCCCTGTACCCCCGCCCACATCTTCAAACGTAAACAGCTTGCTGTGGTGTTCTGTGCTTACATTAATCTATAGTGGTCTGATAAAACAATTCATATCTAGATATTGTTAGATGACTAAGAAAGCCAAGGAGTAAACTGGGTATCCCTGAAAGGCTGCCCATTCACATACAGTTTAACTACAGTAACTATAGCCCAGCATCCTTCACTGATCATTTTCTTCCTGATTGGGAATAACACGCACCTTCTATCCAGGATCTCTTTCAGAAATTGATCGTTAACGCTGTAATTCGTCACCCGCGGCTCTCTGCCTCTTCTACTGACCTGTTCTTTTTGCTTGAAATGCTCGAATTTAGCAACCTGGCGGGCAGGCTGGTGTTGTTGTTGGACTTCTTACCTCCTAGCTGGTGGATGGTGAGGGTTAGGGTTGGTGAAAAGTTATATTTTTAACCGTGTCGCTTGGACATTTCAGCTGATGTTGGATAAATACTCGGACAGTGGTTTCAGCGTCGGACTTTGCTTATCTCTCATAGCTCATGCCTAGATTATCTAAGATCGACTCCGTAATCCTTTTGTTTTCTCCGGACGGCTGTGAGTTTTTTTACACTGTCTTTCAGCGTTTGGTTTTCTGCACCAAGAGGCTGAACTCCAGAGACTCCCTCAGAGTGTGAAATTTTTTTGTGTAGAACTTCAACCAGCACATTACGGGCATCTAGGCTGGTTAAATTCTTATCTATTGAGTCCAGGACATTGTTGTAGCTTTCATCTGGAGAAGGGGTGGAGGTACTAACCTCAGAACGGCGTGCTTCTAGGATGGTGTGCTTGTCTGCATGTCAGATGTGGGTTTTCGTGGCTTGCTCACGTTTTTGTCAAGGCATTCGTCTATGTAGCACTCCAGGCTGCCCAAAGTTTCCTCGTCCAGTTTGATTGAAAGAAAGATACGATTTAATGGTTTCTTTAAAAAGAGAGAAACATTTACCACATTTGGTTCAAGCTTATTGGCTTGTTTTACCTGACTTTGTTTGTTTGTTTTACCAGTATACCGCCATGTTCCTTATGCACAGGTCTCGCGATCTCTCGCGATATCTCTCAACAGTTCATCTACTCTGCAGAAGATGCAGAACAACCCGGGCGCTTTCAGATCTTAGTTTTGAAGTTTACCTAAAACTTTAACCTGCTGAAAGCAGTTGCAGTCATTTGTCATTAAGAAATATAATAAAACTCAGTGTATAAGAACGGCATTTAAAATGTATTTTTTTCTTCCTTTCTAAATAATAAATTATTTACACATAGCTAGTTGACACTCGACATAGAGTTATTTTTAAAACATTATTCTAACCACCACTTTATAGAATAGAATAGCAGCAAAGTGGCGAGAAATAAAAACATTGATTAAAACTCAGAAGTGGAAAGGTAGAACAAAAATAAGAGAGAATCCCAGCAGAATCAATGACTTGCAGCATTCACTTCTGTTTGATGAACATTTAGTGATGGTAGAAAGTCGCCTGCGATGTGTCATTGACTTAACAGCAATTCCCAATTGCTGAGCAAGCATATAGCGACAGTGGAGAGTAAAAACTCCCCTTCAACAGGAAGAAAGGTCCAGCAGAACCTGGCTAAATACGAGCAGCCATCTACCACGACTGACGGGGGTTTAAAAGAAGACAGAGCAAAGACACAAAAAGAAAAAAAGAACTGACTTTCTATTAAAGAAAGTAAAAAGTTGATTACAGTACATGAAGAATGTTAAGTTACTGGGACCTTTATCACAATCGATACTCCTACAAGGCATCACATTTGAGCTGGATACCAGAGCAGTTGTATCTTCTATGGAGAAAAAAATCCTGAGAGAAAACATAAAGTTTACTGTTGAAATAACGGCAAATTATGCAATGTGAGAGTAGTAGAATAGGTAAGTACTTAATTGAAGAAAAGTGGTCAGTTCTCCTCCAACAGTCTATGGCAGCATAACTACAGAAATAGCTCAGGACGACCCGGCCTGTTAAGATGAGACTTAAGAGAGGCAGAGCCAGGGAGAACCATCTGTTTGGGCTGTATTCCCCCACAACTGACTTAGGCAACTGTCTACTATTTATCCTCCTCTTCACCACTCATCCATTACATAATCTGTTTTTAACTGTAAGGTTAATCCAAAAGGAAGGTTTTAAGCCTGGTTTTAAATGTAGACAGAGTGTTTGCCTAAAGCTGGTTCCACAGGAGAGAAGCATGATACGTAAGTAAAAGATATGCTCTGTTAGGAACGTATGGAATAATCAGATCTCTGATGTATGATGGAGCTTGATTATTAAAGGCTTTATATGTAAGAAGTATGCTGGTGTATTCTGGATTTAACAGGGATCCAATAAAGAGAAGCTAAAACACTAGAAATATGATCTTTCCCTATTCATCAGAACTCTTACTGCAACATTTTGGATCAACTGAAGACTTTTAATTGCATTTTATAGTCTTCCTGAGAGTAAAAAATTTCAGTAGTCCACTCTTGAAGTAACAGATACATGGACTAGTTTTTCACCAGTTTACCACTGAATTACCCAGACTTAACAACTATCTGAAAATGGACAAGTACTGGACAGAAAATCTGTAAAAAAAAATCATCCCCTTTGAAAAGCCTGGAGAACTATTGATCAAGACCACCATTAAACATAGCAAGAACAATATTCTCATCATAGAAAATTATTCTGTTTTTAGAAAATTTGACATCTTGGAAGTGAGGAAGAAATGAGGAATGAGAGAAAACCACTGCAGTGTATTATGAAAAAACACACAGTACTATCCCACTTTCAGTCAGTGCAGAAGTAATCCAATACTCTCCAGTCTATGCTTCTGCCATTAACTGTGAGCTTTAAATACAGTTAAACCAAACGGATCGATGACGCAGCACCTCCGCTTTCTTAAACAATGCTCATTCATTGCATTTTCTTCTCAGCGTTCCCCTCATAGCAATCACCACATTGAGTAGTTTACATGTTAAACTTATTGCAATTTAATTATCTAAGACCAATACCCATTGACTTTCCAGCTCTGTTGTGGACCTTGCAGTCCAAGAGTCATCCCTCCAACTCAAAAACATCCCACTTACGAAGCTGTAAAATGTAATTAACTGCTGCAAAGTCTAAACAGGCTAGACATGAAGTCATGGAAATAGCCTTTTGGAGGGGAAATTTTCATCACTGGTGTGAGTTTACAGTCCTTCTGGGATTTGAGGGTCTGCTGGGTTTTTGATGTAGCTCCGTAGCAGCCAATTAAAATCCCCCTATTAAGGAGAGAGTTATCTCCTCAGCACAGCCAGATGTCCACCAGTTGAATTTAGACAAGCTGTAATGGCCACTGGGTGAAAAGCCGCGATGTCTCCGCAGCTGGAGCGAAGATGCTGGAGCACATGTGGATTCAGATGGTGGAGTTGTTCAATCTCATCTTTTTGCCATTATCAGTGAAATGCTTTTCTTGTATAACTCCATTCCTGCATCAATCCTGGGTGCACAAATTGTGTTTTTCCATCTTATTTCCGCCCCCTGTTTTTGCAAAGTTGTGCAGATTTATTCTCTAAACGCTTGTTAGGCCATCTTATTAAACATATTTGTGACTATGCATTTTTTTATTTTCTATCATTTGCATGTAGAGAGTGTTGGTAAAACGGCTGACAGTGGAGGTTTTTAAGCCCCGTCTGCCGGGAAACGAAACGATTGATGGAGCAAAAGAGGGAGCAGAGAAGCAGAAATGACAGCAAAAGGGGAGCAAATAGGCGGTTAGAAGAAGGGAATGAGAGGGAACTGCACATTTTGGATCCATGCAATATGAAAATATGGAAATTGCACTCTTGTATCTTTGCTTAGGGAGTGTGTGTGTGACCATGGGGTGGATTTAACAAAGTCTGCAAAGTACTTTTTTATTGAGTTGAACTTATGGATATTTTTTTTTTTCTCTCCAAGTGTCAGGTCTGGGTTCAACCCTAAGTGAGAGTGAGCATGTTGCTGCTCAAGTGCCCTCAAGCAGCAAACTGACACCCATTCAGCATTTTTTTTTTCAGTTGGCAACCTTTTGTCCCATCTTTAGGAGGGAATCTGAAGAAAGAATTGTTCTTTTACTGTGGAATAAATAGCTTCACATTATTATTTTGGATTTGCTAGCTCAAAAATGTGAGTGAATAAACCGATTATTTTAGGACCACCAAAGCTGGTAGATTACAATGCTTAACTAGATCATTGAACACTGATGGGTTATTCTCTTCTTGAGGACACATGTTTTTTTGTGTTGCTCATGGCTTTATAGCCATAAACCAAATCTGCGCTTTGACTGGCATGTAATACATCTGTATGTACTAAAATAGTCCAGGGCTAGTATGATAATCATGAGTAAGAATACTACAACTTCACTGTATTTTTTCAAAAATAAGCAAAAGAAAAAATATATATTATGAACAATTTGCTTCTATTTAAAACAAAAAAGCAGGAACTATACATTTAGCTGATAAAATATTTAAATCAATAAATACATTCTTTATAGCTTTAATTGTGCCATCTAAATCTTTGACAAAAATATTAGGTCAAAACAAGTTCAACAGTTTCAAGTGGCTAGGATTTTGCCATGTGATCTTCACACAGTCACACAAATCACAAGCTGTTATTGCTTGGTTACTTAGTTTTCCTGTCTGGTGAAGTCTGCAGTCTAATACTTATCAAAAATTCTACTCCTTGTTTCCTAGCACAAAACAATGTTTTGCCTGTTTGAAACATTTCCAAAGAGACAAATTAGTATTTTTTGCAGGAGAGAGAAAAAGTGTAGTAGCCTTATTTAGACCCCTGGACCAGAAGTTGGCAGCAACAGGTGAGTGAGGTGCAGTGTGGTGCTTTGTTGCTCTACACTTAAAATACAGTAGAGTGATGAAACAACTAAATTTAGCTAGATGTAAGATTTTGCAGAATGCAACAAGCAATCAGTCCCTTTGTAACATTATGAATGAATTGAGGCACATATAGACTTCCATACTCAGATCTACTTGATTTATTAAATCAATCAAAAAAGAAATAAGGAATTTTGCATTTGGAAAATTTTTGAATTTTGAAACTGAAAAATATGTAGCAACCATGAGATGAAAACTCAACTTCCTGATTCACCAACTACCCGATTAATCCATTCCATCATTTTACACTGTTCAGCGTGCGCTGCTGCTTCCTAAAAACACTATCATTGTTGTCCCTAAACGTTGTCGACCGGTGTGAATGCAGTGGGCTGTCGCGGTCTGGAATGTTGGGCCGGGGCTCCTCTTGGCCCTGCACTGCCTGACTGTTATTGTTGTTATCAGTGGGACTGGAGACAAGCATTATTTCCCCGCTAATTCCCTGATAATGTCTGTTCTGCCGCATGGATGGCTCTCAAAGGCCATCCCAGAGCCGCTCGTTGAGAGGCTGCTGCGTGTCCACTGGCAAACATACCATGCATGTTTGCATTGGTGTCTGTGTGAGTTTGAATCCAGTCGTGCTGGAGGATGAGTTACACTCCCTCTTTGTCAGGCAGTGCAGGCCTCTTTCCCAGCTTTTATCTATGTCGTCTCTTTGCTTTTTGAGCTCCTTTTCTTTAAAAACCCTTTTATAGACTTTACTACTTCTTTTTCAAAGTCACAGCTTTGTGAGGCAATGGCTGACTCATCTGCATCACATGTTATTCATGTGGCTAATGGTATTGCTCAGCTTCAATCCTGTGGTTCTGTTAGACGCTGTTCCTGATTTGGGCAGCAAATATGACTCACTCCATCAAAGCTAGGTAACTGTTGAAAAAACAATGATGAATGGAGGAACCTGTGATTGGTCTTCAGGATTCTCCTCACAGTAGATGAAAGCACACTTTGTCGCCCTACACACAAAGTAGCAAAATTATAAAAAGACATGGAAGGGAAAAAAATACAGGGTTTTATTTTGTAAACAGAGTCATCTGAGTCGGATTTATCTGTTCTGTTCTATGAAGGCCTCAGAGGTTTGTTGGAGAACATGAGTGAACAATACCATCATTAAGAACAGGGAACACAGCAGAAATGTCAGAGAGAAATTTCCCAACCATCTCACAGAACTTTGCTCAGTCCATCATCTGAACGTGGAAAGAGTATGGTACAGTCAGACCTACCAAAAGGTCAAAAATTATATTTGATTTTTCCCACAGTGAATGTAGGGGACAAATTAAACTTGTACACATATAGAGGAAGTTACTATAATCACACAAGACCAAAAAAAAAACATGCAAAGCATCTGGCAGGTAACTAAGGATGTTCTTACACCAGAATAGCCCAGGACACTTGGTTTAGTTGTGCAGGGAGTGTCGGAAGATGTCACACTGTGGTTCACTCTGAAACCCTACTTTTTAAAGCAGATCATGCTGCCCAGACAGTGCAAGTAATTAGGATAGCTGTTCATAACAGAGGACCATTACAAAAAGCTGCTAGTTTTTAAGCATGTTGCTCTGTAAGCATGAAAGGAATGCAACAGTACAGAAAAGACACCAGAGACAGTGACGTGCCGCAGGGGTTGCACAGATGTCACGTGAAGGCTTAGAAGTTTTTTAGATCACATATATCTCTGTCAATAATATGTCATATTTTACTCTCATTTGGCTCTCTGGATAGTCTGGTTGCCTTCCCATAGATGAGCTTTCACAGAATCCCCACAGTTAAACATGGTGGTAGCAGTATCATGGTGGTGGCAGTATCATGCTATGCCGATTATTTTCTTTTGCCAGAACAGTGAAACTGGTCTGAGCTCATGGGAAGAAGGATGAACTTGTAAATGTCTGCAAAAAAATGTCATATGTTAGAATGACCCATTAAAGCCTTAATCCACTTGAGAATCTGTTGAAAGTCTTTTCGTTTTTCAAGGGAGAAAAATGCATAAAATTGTAAAAAGCTGATACCAAAATACCTTAAGGATTTGCAGCTGGATCTGCAGCATAAGGTGGTTCTAAAATTATCTAAAATTGCTGGCTAACGTTGGCAGAAAACAAATAAATTCTACTCTCCAGATAAGTATTTTGAGTATTCTTCCCACTCCCCGGTTACGCCTGTCTTTGTGTTGGGCTGTGACAAAAAAATGTTAAATGGCATGTACTTGTATAGCGTTTTATTTAGTCCCTACAGACCCGTTAAACCCGTTGAATTCATTCAAATTTGAGGTTGCAATGAATCAACATTTGAACAGTTAAGCACTATAAAGAGCTGCACAAGGCTTTCTAAGGTATGAGTGTGTTGTCTTTGTGTGTGAACGGCAGTGTGAGACAGGGCGGCCACGGGGCTGACAGTTAGCAAATGGCACCCAGTGGACAGGGTGACCACTCAGGTGGCAAATCTGGAGCTTGACATGAATTCCCCTGGTACTGTCTGCATATATGTGTGTGTGTAGGTGTGTATGTGTCTGCCTTCCTGCCTGAAGGCATTGTGTGTCTGTGCACAAGGACTGTTCACTGTACTGCCAGTGTTCATACCAGCGAATAGAATGGGTGTACGGGGGGGGGGGGGGTGATCTGTGCAGCACATCATCCGTTAGACTCTATGGCTCAAGACCTCCTAAGATAAACCCCCCAGGCTGTGAAATTGCTCTTTCAGGGAAAAAATGACATTAATATGCACTTGTCTCTCCCCCGACTGATCCTTGAGCCTCACTGCTCTTTTTCAGAAAGACAATCCCAGCCATCGTGAAAGGAACCGGCGGAGATGAGATGTTGGAGCCATTGACTAGGGCAGAGCCTGCAGAGCAAAGCTTTTAGCCTGTCTGGCCCGTGTATTGGGGAAGCAGACCCCTCTATAGCTTCGGAGCAGCGTGTAATCATTGATCAAAATCACGGATAGCGGCACAGTCTTTTGTATAACCTTAAATTCCTTTTAAAAGCTTGAAGGAACTGGAGGAGTTATACAAGCATTAATTGATTGGTATGTGTGACTTGAAGCCCATCAACAATTGCCTTAAAAACCCCAAACATTCCTCTGTTAAATGTCAATACCCCAACCCACCCACCCACACAAACACACACACACACACAGGAATGTGTTTGTCCCATTCCTGCCACTCGTGTGCTTTACTTGATGTATGTGCAGTATTGAATTTAAAAGCTGTTTTCGTCGACAAAAGGGGGGGACGTTTCTGCGCTCACTTAAGAGAGGAGATTTATACATTTGGTTTTGTGGCATCACAAACACTCACAGAAGCCAGCTGTAAGTCTAAATGAGTTTATATTGCTGTAATGTGGAGGGGTTATAAACTTTAATTTAAAAAGGAAGCTGGGAATGGAATTAAAGTTAAAAAGGAAATGTATTTTGTTTCATTGTTTTACTGTGCTGACACTTGAATTTTAGGGTCATGTGGTTGGTCACTTCTACCTCTAAAACACTACAACACTACACAGAGCTATAGCATGCCGGATCTGAATTTTAAAAGGATTTCCATCCTTACTAATCAATTTAATTAGTTTATTGCCCAGAAGGCACATCCAGTCTTCCTGATGCTGGCTTAAAACAAATTTATGGACAATGACAGTACATGCTGTACATCTTCTTTTTCTCTCTGTTTTAAAAGCAGCAGTAAGAGCTCAAACACAAGGACCCATGAAGGACCCCATCATTCAAATTTCCAAGATGCTGTGAAACAGAAGTGCCAGGACTGTATTTTCGCCCTGTGATTTCTGAGGAGTTTTGAAAAGCAGGTCATGGCTCCCGTCCCTCACCTGGACAGCTTAATCAATTAATGTAGTAAAAAACAAGGAGCGAGGCAACACATAGACACACTCATACCTACTGTAAGGGCAATTTAGAAAGACCAACTTACCTGACAGTTGTGTTTTTGGACTGTGGAAGGAAGCTGGAGTTTTTTTAATCACATGCACAGGGAGAACATGCAAACTCCATTCAGAAAGAACTCAGGCTGGGATTCAAACCCCGGACCTTGGCGCTGCGAGGCAACAGAGCTGACAACTTTGCCACTGTGCAGCCCTAATAAAGTAATAAAGCCTAAAGAAAATATTTAGATCTAAATGAACTATTACCGCAGATCAGATGAGACGAATGTTGAATTTAAGCATATTACTAAGCGGAGGAAAATAAACAAATAATGTTTATCCCAGTAGCGAAGAGGGAAGCTGACAGCGCCCCATCCCTGTCTGTCTGGCAGGCGTGTGGCATGAAGAAGCTTTCCCATTGTGTCACTGGAGGCTGAATCATCCTGATCGAGGCTCAGTGTGAGGGCGGTAACGCCCCTCGTCATGCTGGGTCCGGTCTTGTTTGGGAATGCAGCCTAAACTGGACGGTACACTCCATCTTTGTTTCGCATTACACTTTTGGGATTTTATTAAACAGAGTTGTGTTGCACAAGTGATTCTTGCAAATAGGGCCACACAAACAGCATAATTCTTCACAGTGCTCGTCTTTCACTTAAGAGACGAGGTTGAACGGAAAGTAAAAGCGAAACGAAAGGAGCATGAAGCAGCCTTTGACATATGCAATATGTATGTCATCAATGTGTGCTCACACCTTTCCCTGTCCCCCCACCCTAAACCCCCTTTTCCAGAACTTTACCTGACATTCTGAACGCAAACGCTGTACCTTGACGAGTCCGCGGTAGAGCAAGGTCTTCAACAGATAATATACCGGGAAAACTAATCTGCACAGAGTCCAAATGTATGATTTCAGACTTAAAAGGAAAAGAGATGAAGTCAGGAAAATTACTGTTTTTCATGGCCTGTTTTAAAGGGTCTGAAGATCAACTGTGGTGGCAACAACTTGGAAAGGAACCTCAAATTGCTTAGAAATACAGAGATCCCTGGGATTTCCAAATTTGTTCCACTTGGAATCATTAATACACCTAAAAAAATATGCAAGTATTCTGAAGTCCATTTTGATGTGTGTTCAAGGTGCCATCCCTGATTATCTGATCCTAGTGTTTCTTTGTATCCATTCTGCACAAATTATTCATTTTCCTCAGCTTCTCCTGTTTTGCTCTCCTCACAGTTTCAGTTAATTTAATTAATTAGACTCACCAGTTTCTCGCTTTCCTTGTGTTCCTTAGTAACATTATAGTTACAGTTTACATCAGAAGTTCTAGGTCCTGGTCCCCAGAGCTTCAGTTTATGTAATGCCGTGTCATGTTTTAGATGTGAATAAGATGATACATCAAATGATTGCATTTCTTCTTCAGCATGCTTTCAAGAGCTATAAAAGTCTGTCAATTGTCAATTTATTTAAGTCAAGTGTGTAGCAGCAGGGAAACATCTAAAACATGCAGTACAATTAAGCCTCAGGACCAGGTTTAGAAACACAGATTTACTTGATTCTGCCTTCCTCCTGTCCGCAATTGGGTACTTTCAATTTTTAGCTAACACATCTTTTCCTCTATAAATCAACATGATCGATATGATTCTCTCTACTTTGTGCATGCACTTTGGTCCTACCAATACTCAAATCAGAGCATCCTTTTTTAGAGCTTTGGGGAAATCTACAGTATATTGTTAATGGCCAATGATTAATGGCATATCGACCCATGTATGTAAACTTTTATCTTCTCTAAGAGTTGTTTATGATGAGCTTCAATTGGTGACAACAGCCACATATGTCACGAGGCGTTTGTAGTCCTCAGTTTGTTACACTTTGTGTTGTTCTCAGTGACTTGCCAATTATAAACTCTTTTTTCATTTATATTTTTTAAAGCGTCTTTTACAGCCAGGCTGTAAAAGATGAACCCATTTGCATAACTGTCCTCCAGAAAGTCATTAAACTTATCATTTGTGCTGGAGAATCAATTTTCCTCCACTATACAGCACTCACCATATGTTCCCAGTCAAGAATAAGTTTTTTTTCTTGTTTTTTTTTCTTTCAGGAACAATAACCAGCTGGTGGCCTTCCTCTCCAAATACAGAGACCTGAATTTTATTAAGTCCCATGGCAGAGACAATGCAAGGTAAGATGCTCATTTTTAATCTTCTTTATGTCCTCACCGTAGTGGCCTCTCCTGCTCTCTGTCTCTTTTTCCCACTCGCAGTTGCACTTGGAGCACATACAGCGCAGCACTTGTGCCAATACAACATGGACACTGAATCATAACACAATTAGCTCCCATCTGTGGCTCCATTAATTAACCTTCTTGGTGAGGCGAGGTTGCTGCCAGACTGCTGGTCGGCGCTGACACCACCCTGCTTTCTGCCCTGTAGCGCCCTCGTTGAAGACTAGTCATGACTCAGCACCATGGGCAGAAAGACCCCAAAACAGGGGGAACAAATGTCCTGCAAGGATGCATGAGTCAGTACCTTTTTGCGATTGCTGCCGCTGTGTTTGATCACGTGCTGCTCTCTGAAAGACGAGCTTCTTGTTTATTGAAATACAATACATGCTGGGTAGATTAAATCAAACATCTCAGTAATTGCATTAATCACTTTTAGCCTATTTGCTCCATAGATTAATGTTTGAGCATGTTGCACCAGTTCATCACATCAACAGTGTGTATCACCATTCTGCTAGCAGAGGGAGCAGACTGACCTGCCTGACCTAAATTTGACTCCCTACATCCAACACTTGATCTGTTTGCAGGAGTTACGCCACCTGCCGTGTCTGCAGGCTGTCACTATTACTGCAAGGGTGTACTGAAATATTTACTGAGAAGTCGTTGCTGCCCAGCTCTATGTGCAGTATTTATGTTTTTTTTTTTATGCCATTGTTGTGCATGTTGTGCATTTTGTATGTTTAAAGGAGATGAGTATTTATGAAATAGACAGGGAACAAGGCTTCACATAGAGTTTGAAACACGGATGGAAATGTTTTTTCTAGCTTAGGAAGACAAAGGTGTACAGTAGCCTACAGTAAAGATAATTAATTTATATAAAAGAATAACAGGATAAGCTGTTTAGGATTTGCAGAGATCCCATGTACTAAATCCACAAATGCCTTTTTCTTACAAATGTGGCACCATTTAGAGGGAATTATTGCCCAGGAGTGTTGTTACAAGAAAGGGGAAAAAATCCCATACACATATTTTTTAGACTTTTTCTATTAACTTTGTCTAAGGAAATAAGAGTTGAATCCAGTAGTCAGCTGTGTGACAAAATCTACTTGTTTGTCTTTATTAGGTTTATCCGAAAGCAGGGTCTGGATCGTCTCTTCTACGAGTGCGATACTCACATGTGGAGGCTGGGCGACCGAAAAATCCCAGAAGGCATCTCTGTGGACGGCGGATCTGACTGGTTCCTCCTCAACCGCATGTTTGTGGAGTATGTGATCAACTCCAAGGACGATCTGGTCACCAACATGAAGCGATTTTACGCGTACACACTGCTGCCTGCTGAGGTAACACAGGCCAACACGCAAGCACAGACAAGGTCACCACTTTTTTTTTTTTTTCTTTTTTTTACTCTACCTGGCAAGCAGGGCCTTGGATTTATACTGCATCATTTAACAAATGACACTCACACTGTTTTCCTTTTGTTAATGTGAGATGACTCAAAGACGGGCACCAAGTCTTAGAGTGAGGGAAAGTTCTTGAGATTTTAATTTATCAGCATTACTTCAGATTGAGGGAAAACATAAACCTCTGCAGGGAAATTAAATTTTTATCAATAGCTGCCATGAATCTATTTTGTTTTTCTTCTCCAATCTTATTTCCTATTGTGAAGTGGATTGTGTGGAAAAACAACAGGCACACTGTTTTCTAATTTTCTGTCTCTAGTATTTTTCCCTCCTTATCTCGCTGTGTGTTTCTGTCCCTCATTTCCCAGTCCTTCTTCCACACTGTGCTGGAGAACAGCGCCCACTGTGAGAGCACGGTAGATAACAACCTGCGCATCACAAACTGGAACCGTAAACTAGGCTGTAAGTGTCAGTACAAGCACATCGTGGACTGGTGTGGATGCTCTCCCAATGACTTCAAGCCTTCAGACTTTCACCGCTTCCAGGTAAGAGCGACACACAGACTGTTCTGATTTATCAACAACAACATCTTAGTTAAAATATATAATAAATGATTTATTGGGGACAGATGCGTCTTTTTTTTCCTCTCCCTGATAAAATCAGTTTAGTAACCACCAATTGGGGGGGTCTAAGACATATTATTGATTTTTTGTAGACATGGCATTTAAAAGATCGAATTCAGCTTTACCATGAGGTAAACTTAGAAGCCTAATGAGGCAGTTTCGAGCTTAAATCCAACTTTTTTACCATCACAAAAGTCTCAACTTATTTGTTTCTTCCTTCCAATGTTGCCTTTGGTGCCGTTGTTGACTCCTGTTTTTCCACTACGTCTGCATGGAAAAAATCACATAACAGACAGACTTGGAGCAACAGCAGTTGAAACTGCCTCTTTCATGGTTAATTTTACTGTGAAGGGAGAAAACGACTTAGAATGTCCGAAAATATTAGTTTTTATGTTGATCAGTTTACTCCGGAGCAAGCCTAGGGTTACCATGTTTACTCTTGATTTTGATGTGAGTTGCTGACATTTCGGCTTGTAACATAGTATTGTTAGGGTCAAGTTATTTATATGCAGATTAAACTAACAGAAGATTACCTTGTTTTACTATTTTATTAAATACAGTTTTGTTGATTTTAAAAATTATCTAAGCAAATCACAGAAAAATATTCTACATAAAAGTAAAAAAACAGCTCTTATTTGAATTCTGGTGTTATTCCACTGAACCTTTTGCTATTTATTCAACTTATGGCTCTTTAAAATCCCCTTTTTGGTGTAGTACATTTTTTTCAGCTCTATCAAACTCTTTTAAAGATCTACTCCGATGAAAATCGTGTAACCCCAACCCTTTCTGATATTAGAGGACATGTATATAAAAAAACTTTTTGCTCAGAATTGTACTTCTCAGTATTTCTGCATTCAAACCTGTGAATCAATAGCAGACACTAAAATGTCCAACAGGATATGTGATGTAGCAACTCCACTGGGCGGGCCACAACCTCCTGCTCCGATCTGCCCGCTCAGGCTTTGAGGGGTAGAGAAGATGATAGCAGATCAACATCTATGTGCTGTAGCAGGTTGCAGTGTGTTAGCTTTATGGTGGCCCTTAACTGCGTCCCACTCACTCCTGTATTTAAATCCACCGATATTCTGGCTTCTAACTTTTATGAACCTATAATTCTTTTATATCATTGGAAAACAAAGAGTCTTGTGATTGTAATAATATATGCCAATCTCGGATACAATAATGACTGCAGACACAGTGAGGGCTTTTGCAAATAAAGACACACACACTCCTCCACACACCTCCACACACCTCCGAAGGAAATAAAATGTGCAACTTACCCCTTCATAGTCCAATAAACGTGACAAAACTGATCCATCTCAAATAATAACGGCCTTTTTACTTACATAAAGGTCAGAATAAAGTCCTCCAATATAATGGTTTGTGCATGACAAGAATAAAGCCCTTCAAAAAAGCTAATATGAAGTCCTCGTGTTTCCGCTTCCATCTGCTCCGTTTCCACAAACGTCACAATAAAATTCTGATGCATTCACTTGTTGACTACTTGATCTATGTAAGTCTTCGTGTTTCTAATCGGCCTGGCAAAACTGTATGGCTCAATAGCTCCAATATTGTCATTTTTGTTGCACCGGTAATATTAGGTTGGGACTGTGAGGCGCTGTAAGATAGTGGGAGAGTTAGCATAGGCAGAGAGCTCTCAGCATTGGGGTAATGAGGGGTGGGTTGGGTTGGGGGAGCTACTGACACTATACCTAAGCTACATCCTAGCAAATGAAACGGCACCGGTTTAATGTTTTTATCTAAAAACAGCATAATCATAATCTAAAGACCATAATCTTAATCTAAAAACCACTAAAATAGCTCAAAAGTTGACCGGAGTCGGTCTTTTGCTTTTGTGTTACTCGTCGATGCAGTTAAAGCAAAAGTCTGAATATTTTATGTAAAATATGTTTTTGGGTAACCCTTCTGTTATATAAAGACACTACTTTTGTCAGCTTTTTGAGTTTATGAACCTAATTGGTTAATTTGTGGAAATGGTTAATCAAATACTTAATTACATTATTTTGAATTTAATATTGAAAACAGACTTTATTTTGGGGGGGGAAACAGTAAATATGCAATGAAAATGCATGAAAGACTTTCAGAAGGTCTGGATTAAAAAATGGGAAAAAATTCATTAAAATCACTATTATAGATTACCAGAACGCCTGGCTACCTGGAAGCAAAATAATAAAATAAATCAAAACAGGGAAGACTTAAGACTTTTGCACAGTTCTTTTTTCTTAAGAAGGAATTAGGCCTCATGTAAACCATGATTTTTTTTTTAAATTGGTCTTTGCAACTTTTGTAAGAGTAGTATACAACTATAATATAATCGTAACTTGATGATGTTTCTTTGATCTTCCTTAACTATATATGTTTATAACAGTTATTTTGGTGAAAAAAATGGCAAACAAATAACCAACTAATTTATCAAATGTACTCCCAAGGGAAGCTTTTAGGGTGCATTCACATCAGCCCTGTTTAGTTTGCTTGAAACAAACTTTAGCTAGCTTGCCTGGTAAATCCGGTTGATTTGCTGAAGTGTGAATGGGCAAACAAACTCTGGTTCCGACCAAACAAACCAACTCTAGTCCACCTAAAAATTACGGTCTCAGTTCAATTGAAACTAACTCTGATTCGGTTCAATTGCATTTGTGAATGATAAACAGACCGGCGCTGCACCAAAATCAGGAAGCGGACTATTGTACAGGGCATCCTGGGTAAATACAATCTAAACAACCACTAATGCTGGAAAGAAAAATGCTGGATGCTGTATATACCTTGCTAAATGTCTATATAAGGGGGCCATTTTTGCTGGAAGTTGTATTCAGGCAGTCCACACAGCATTCTCCATAGTCCTCCGCCTCATTCTATATTCATCCCAAGTTATTGCTGCAGTATTTGTCTGACACATTTGCCAAATAGAACAGATCAATAACCGCTACAATTGACTGCTTCTCCATGTTTGTTGATATTTCACTGTCCTGGAAGTTCCCTCACGACAGGAGGAAGCACAGCTCTACAACAGCACCACCACAGGCGGAGAGGAGAAATTGTCGTTCGAAGCTCTGGACTTCCTGATAATAAAGAGCCAGTGTGAATGTGAACTGGACCAGCTAAAAACAGCAACAATGTTGCAATTTTGGTTCCTAATCAAATCGAGTCTGCAGGACTTTCAGGTGTGAATGCAGCCTTACATAATAAGCACAGCATAAAAATGTATCTTTTATATGCTTGAGTTTTAGTCTGGATAAATCCAGACCCTGATCTATTAAGATTAAGGATCTGGCAATGAGTAATGAAAAGGGCATAACTCGAGGGGCGAAACCAAGCATATATTTGAAACTTTCACTGCATGCAATTGGATAACGCCATGACCAATCACAACAATACATGGTGTGACTTAACCAGAGCTACTAACGGAGCCAACTGGTTGATTAAACTCTTGCCGTATCCAGTCAGCAAAACAGTAAAAATGTCCTCTTTGTAAAGGAACGATTCGAGCGCGGTTTTCTGTTCGTCTTTAAGATGAAAAGCCAAGTCTAACTCGTTCTTTGTAGCGGCCAAAGCCATTTCAAACAATTGGTGCTCATCTGTAGCCATCTTTCAATGTTTATTAAATGATTCTGGATGTCACAGCGCTGTCGTCATCAGCTTAACTCAACTCTGGCCCGCTTACATCAGATACATCGATTTGATTGGTTCCCCAAGCTGCTCACGTAAAGCAGTAATGTGCATCATTGCTCGATGCCAGAGCATCTTGCAGACAATAAGCCATTTCAGTATTGCGTTGCGCGCAATGCATTCTGGGATTTTGGACCCCAAACTGGCAGAAGCGAATATACATATAGATATAGCGAAAGTTGCAAAATTGAAGATTTTTAAAGGTGGAAAGTCGACGAACTTAAAACATATATTCGCCGGAGAGGGCAGTCTGTCTCCGCAAAGCGTAAGAAAGAACTATGTGTGCTAGTGTATGCAACTAAAAGGCAGAAACTACTGACAAAAGAAGAGGAAAGTGGCGTAGTCCAGGCTGATTATAACGGCTTGTTGACATTCCATGGAGCGACAATCCCGGGCCCACAAACGCTGCGATTGGGGCTGTTATCACCTTCCACACACGGGTTGGAGCAGCAAAGTCGGTGAGTAAATAACAGAGAAACCACCGTCAGCCTGCAGTGAGGGGAGGAAGAAGAGAAGCAGGAGGTCTGATCTGTAAACACAGAGCTGGATCAAGACCGCCGCTGTTATCTGCTTCCACACACAGGTTGGAGCAGGCTTCCATCGGCTAGCAGTAGCAGGAAAAGTTGGTTTGTGATAGGTCAGAGAGGCCGGGAGTAAGCCCGTGGGATCGGGGAGGGAGAATCCGGTATAACAGCAGAGAGGCAGAATGTCTCCTCTGTGATCAGAGAGCTGGATCAGTTGCAAGGCATCAGATTCCGAGTCTCGACAGACTAGATTATCGCTGGTTTCTTAAAATAAGCCCGCCCATGTCCTCACCCACTACTGTTCTTCTGCGGTACTTGGTGCTAACATGAACAAGACATCACATTACCCTGAGATCCATGGCGCTGCTCCTGGGTCTGGTTGGCACCCAACATTATGTCAGGGAGGTCTGACCCTGGAAACAAAGCATCCCTGTGAGAGGACTAACTGAAACTCTTGTTAGTTAGTTTAGCAATGATGTTAATTTATTCTTAAAGTGCATTCAAAATGTATAATGTAGCCTACCATCACCAGGGTATGAATGTGTGATTGACTGAATGCAGTGTGAAGTGCTTTGGGTTCCTCAGGACTAGATAATGTGCTATACAAGTATAGGCCATTTACCAGAAATGTATGTTATCGAAAAATTCATTTATTTAAGTAACTCAGCAAAGATATTAAACCCATGTTGCTTTATTTTTTATCACACGGAGTAATTTACAGTATTTCAATAGTTTATTTATGTTAACTTTGATGCTCATGGCTTACAGAAAATGTATGCAAATATGTAATGTTATGTACAATTGGAAAAGATTGCTTAGTAGACAGTTGTCAATCGGTTATTGAAGCCCACCACAAGGACGCTAAGCTAGTCAAGGTCATTGCTAAAGAAACTGTCTGTTGGCAGAGTGCTGTATTCAAGCATTTTAATGGAAAGTTTAGAGTTAAATGTATGGTAGACTAAGATGCAGAAGCAACGGAGATTACTGCTGCCTTTAGATGATTATGAAGCAAAGCCTTTCGGGAGTTTAAGTTGCAGTCACAAGACATGAGGCAAGGCTGGAGCCAGATCTCGAAGAGACAACAAACACAGACGTTCCTTGGATGTGGACAGCCACATCTCCAGTGGTAAGACACTCCTGAGCCAGATTCAACAGCAGACACATTTACCTGGGCTCAGGAGATGAAGGACTGGAGGTTTAATGGTCTGGAAGAAGAGTGGAGAGGCACAGGCTTGAGGTCAAGTGTTAAGTTTCAACGGTCAGTGATGGTTTAGGGTGCCAAGTCATCTGCTGGTGTCTGTCCAGAGTTTACCAGGACATCTTAGAGCACTTAATGACTCCCTCTGCTGAAAAGCTTTACAGAATACTGATTTAATTTCTCATCAAGAATTTACCTGCTTTACAGTGTATGGTAGCACTGTGACTGAGCAAACTGATTTGACATAAACCTCAGAGAGAAACTATTGTTTTGTGGAAGATGATCCAAGAAGTATAGCTGATCTAAAAGCTGCTGAAAACCTCACCAGAGCAACAGGCTGATCAATGTCATGCTGCATTGCTGTAATAATTCATACAAAAGCAGTCTCAACCCAAGTGTTGAATTCAAATAAATGTACATGGACACACTTTAAAGTAGACTGGCATTTCTGTATTAAGTCTATTTTTTATTGATCTAAGGTCAAATTCAAATTTTCTAAGAAGCATATCTACCAAAGGTTTTTCTTCTGGTCAATCTTCATATAATACGCTTGGATAATACCTGCCTGCTTCTTTAACATGACTTTTTTTTAAACAAATTATCAAGTCAGTCTTCCCCAGGACAGTAGCAGCCATAAAACTGTCAGAATATACTGTAACGTTTATTTATTATAATTTTTTAGATGGGTTTCCTGAAAAACTCAATGTTGGGTTTTATTAGCCATGAGCCACAACTATCTAACTACTAACTACTGAATCAGTATAATACATGAGTTCTAATTGAATTATTCGAATAAAAACTGTTTTATGGTTTTATAATTTACTAAGATGTACTTAGTAGAGAAAGACTTAGGTCTGTGACAGATCAGTTCTTTCAAATGACTTTACAGGACTTTTTACAGGGCCCCCTCATTCTGGAAACATATCCCTGTTTAATTTAACACCTCTGGCCTGTCATGCATCATCCCACACTTACTGGAACATGAGAAAAAAGCTGAATTCCAAGAAAATTTGATGCCACCTCATTAGGTCTCCTCTTTTTACCTTTTTTTTTCTTAGCAGGTAACACCAACATGTTTAGTAATGCAAGATACATAGTTTGGTGTCTGAGACTGACACAAGATGTCTTTGTGTTCAAGCCAAGCTGTGGGGGAGGAAAATTTCATGATGCATCATCAACTACGGGAAAAAAATGATGTGGCACAAAGAAAAAAGATCTGGAAAAAGATGTGAATGAAATGGTGGCAAAATGAGAATGAGACCAACAAATACAGAAAAGCATCTGTTTGAAAGTTCTGTGGAATCATACTGCCTGAATTTACACACAGTTAGCTATAGATTTGTTTTCTCCTTCCTAACTTTCTTGGGACAAATAATATTGATTATAATTCTAATGATTACATTGTCTGACATTGATATTCTGAGTGACTAAAATATTTAGTGATGCACCTCAAATCACGTCAGTGGCCAATGTATTGTGATGTTACGACCATTTTAAAAGCCTTTTCTATCGAGGAGTTCGGGGATGCCGTTGAACCAGTCTGAGCAATTTTGAAAATGCGAAATATCGGTGACTATAGTTTCTCAGTTTATGATATACCAGAGGGTTCGTGGGGTATTTTCCAAAGTTTTGTATTTTCTTAGTTGGTGGGGCTAGATATTTTTCTGACCTGAAACATGTTAACCCTGTTCTAAAAAGATAAAGTTTTTCCTCTGCTTACTTCTCATGAGTTCTGTTTGAAAGTCTCTTAGGTTATGCTTAGTCTTCTGGTCAGAGGTTTATGTACACTTATAAGCAGCAGCAACATAATAGATTCTGAGCTCTAATGGTTTAATTGAACTGCTTTTTTATGAGGTTGGCGTGGTTGTAAAACAAGTTTAATAATTTTCAAAACAGTACTTGGATGGTGAGGACTGAAATGTTTGTGTTCGGTGTGGATGTTCTATAATCCCTGTTTCTATAGTGAGGGCATATGAACACCGCACGCATCCTTTTGAAATAATTATTGCTATTGATTGATTGATTAACCAGATTTTTAATCATAATCCAGAAATTATTATTAAATAAAAAATAAAATCCTGCTACATCGTCCTGTTGGGGTACCCAATTCTGTCCAACTTCAAGCATATAGCTGTTGATATAAAGCGAAGTTGACGTAATTTCGTGGTTCTGTTCACTTTGTGCAATGACTCAGTATCACTGCCAGCTAAATAGACCCTCAGCATGATGCTGCACCTGCATATTTGACATTTGCTACAGGGTTCTGTTATTAAAAGTCTTGAGTCTTTGACGCCTCAAAAAAAAAAATCTCTTGTCAGTTACGCCAGACATCTTATTTTTTGACTGTGCCCGCCATTAAACATTTCTTACAGAGGACATTTGGTTTTTCCATGCAGACAGTAGGAAATCTCAGTCCCGGTTGAAGGTGTTGATTTTGGCACTCTCTTAGGTATGTTAATGTAACTTCACTGTGAACAATGGCACCAGATTTCCAGCATGTTTCAAGATGAACTGATAGTGGCGACCCTGTTCTCTTTAAAACAACAAATTGAATTTCTTCTGAGGGTGAAACCTCGGGTCAGAGGACTGAAACATGGTTGTTCCAAACGGACAATGATACAAAACGCAGATTAAAACTGGTTTTAGATTGGGCAAAGCAGTATTACACTACGCTACTATGTGACAATAGTTAGACTGTGAATGTTAATGAGGGATAAAGGGTAATGTAAACTCTTGATTTAAAGTGAAATATTGATGAAAATATGTATATAGATTACGTAAACATTTAACACACTTTTTAGTTAACCCTGCAGCCATTTAGTTAATACTGACATGGCCATTGGGACCCTTTAGTATATAGAAATGTACTTTCAGATAGAAAAGTGAGACCAAATAGGGGATAATTTTGATTTAATACAGATTCTAATTAATTCGTAAATCTCCAACAAGATTTCTTCATTTTCTGTCTGCTGCCTTCAGCCACCCTCTACCTCTTATCAGCACTTTTCCTCTTCTCTGCCCACCTATCACTTCCTCACATATCTCACACATCACATTTGTTCCCCACGCATCCGGGCACACCACCGTTTAATAATCTTATTTTTTTTCTTCTCTTTATCTCCCTGCTTCACTCTTCTGCTCGCCTCCCACCTCGCTGTGCGTTTCTGCAGCAAACGGTGCGGCCCACCTTCTTTGCCAGGAAGTTTGAGGCCAGCGTGAACCAGCAGATAGTGAACCAGCTGGATGCCTACCTGTTTGGACAATTTCCTCAGGGAACGCTGGGACTGAACTCGTACTGGGAGAATGTTTATGACGAGCCAGATGGCGTCGCCAGCCTGTCGGACACGCTGCTCACGTACTACCACTCCTTCACACGAATGGGCCTGGTGAGGGCTGCGGCTTCGCTGCAGGGGAACCCAAATGATCACAGCTGCAGGTTAGTTGTGTAAAATGGAAGTGCTTGAGAGGGTAAACAGCCAATACATTTACTCACACATATCCATATCCCCCCTCAGCATTTATTTCACTACATACACCCTTATAATTGCTGCTATTATCACACACCTGCAGCTCGTGTTTGTCCACAGTTTTTCTTCTCAGAAGCCAGATGCACCTTTATTAGCTTCAGAAATGACAGTGTACAGCTCATAAACGGCCTTTTGTGTTTCTCCTTGTGCCGTGCCTCATAAGATCACATATCATGGAAATAGGATAACAATGGATAGCTTCAATAAACAACTGGGAGGCCTTGGTAAAGCCTTTCATTTTGTAACACAATATGACAGTGTCAATTTATCCCTAAGATAATGAGGCTATGTAGGTCATACCAAAGAAAGCCAGGCTGGTCTATTATTAGTCAAATGAATACATTTCAGTGTGCTGTTAACATACTGGATGTGGTTAAATGAAAAGAAGAAAATTATTTATGCCTGTTCGATGTACCTGCCTTTCAGTGTCATTTTTAGTTGCAGCATTTAAGTTTATTTTGTTCTTCTTCAAGAAACAACTGCATTACTTTTGTATACAGAGCCTTATTGAGATGCACCAATCTCAGTTTTTACCTCCTGAAACCAATTTTAGGTTGTTCGGATGTCTTTTTTTTTTTTTTTAAACAATTTGAAAATATATAAGCACATTATTGTGACATATTTCATTATCAATGCATAATTAATTTTATAGGAATACAGTCAGCATTGTGTGTGTAGAAAAGGGAAGGATCCACATGTGGAATGTCTCCAATACCAAGGACCACTTGAATGGAAAGACAAAGATGGCCGTCCGTCACTGGCTTTTATGAAAGCAAGTGCATCATGTCCATGTCCAGTTTTGTCGACAACTAGGAAAACTGGAAAATCCAGTCTTATCGGTCCCTTTTAGAAAATGAATCCAAACATTAGTGAAGAGTGTTGAATTAAATATTATCAAAATTAATTCAGTGCGTGTTCAAGCAGAGACAAAATGGAGCCAATTTCCAGTTCTTAACATTTATTTTGAACAGATTAACAAATTGCAGTTTACAGAGAAAGATGCCCTAGTTTCTCTGGGCCAGACAAGATTTCTGACGAAGAATGGTTTTCGTGTCATAACTTTTATAAACATCCAAAACCTCCCAGGATTAATCTGCTCCAATCAGAACGTTTTAAACAGTGTCTTAACAATGATTGGATGTCAATGCAGTCATATGGGACGTGTCTTTTCTCCTGGATCCAAGTCAAAAGTTCATTCTGAGTTTTATGGTCCTAAGCAACACTCCCAGCTTTATGGCCTTGGTTCCGGCATACTAAATCTACAGACATCCTGTTTTTACAGCCTGCAATAAAACTTACCCAAGAGTTTTATGACTTAAAAGCTTGTCCCAGTTAAATACTGGTCAAGGATATGTTTTACAACCATGCATAATAGAAAAACAGACTTTTACCTCTGACTTCTTACTAAAGATATTAGCCCCAAAAAATAGATACAACAAATCCCTCTTTCAATCTATTTTTGAAAATAGATTGATATCTTCTCTGTACTCTCCTTCAGGGTTAGTGTTTAAAAACTTAAGATCTAAAAACATTTGAGAATGCAAAAAATTCAAACCCAAGAAATTTTATCAGTTTAAAACATGAAGTCTTTCATATGATACCACAACAAGACTTCCAGATTAAAATTCAAAACACAACCTGTTGAAATACCTTTTTTAACCTTAACTCCCATTACTCAAAAATGTCAATCTGTTAATTATAAATTCACCCTCTTTTGGCATTATACAAAAAATATTATTTTAACAATTCCCAAAAACTAATTCAAAACCCAAAAATGTATAAGAATGTCTTACATGTGAAAGGTTAACTAAGTCTAGCTTTAATGTATGTGAATACTGTGGAGGAGGCCCCAGTAATACCCACAAGATAATGAGAAAACACAATTGACTATCTGTTCTGAAACGGATCAAACTCAGAGTGTTAAGAAACCTGTGAAATAGAAGGTATTAAGAAACCTTTAAGAAACCCTCTTAGGCAGTATTAACAATCTGCACTTGTGAATAAAAAATAGTTAAACAACCTGTAAAATGCAAAAAAATGATTAATCAATGTTCAGTCTTTATATTTGTATTCTGTAGTCTTCTTTCTTCTCTCTCGTGGTTAACCCCCCAATGGTGGCACCTGGCAGCTGTACAGAGCTGATCAGTGTTCCAGTTATACTCCCATATATGCAGATAACCACTCTCTGAAATGCCAATTACTTCATTAATTGAGCATTTCCCCCAATATACACAAATACACAGACAGGCCCCGCTTCCAATAGCTTACCCCACCGATGTGGAGTGGTCAAAGCCTGCTGTGAAGCTGATTGATGAGTTGTGATCCTCTTCTGTAGATCCCTCTTTGAGATGGCAATTTCAATTTGCCCATCTCCCTCATATGGCACATAGATCACACTGGATGATTAATATCACCACCCAAACAACCTTCTGGGTGAGCTAGGCCCCGCCGCCTGTGGCTTCAGCTTCCGATTCAGCTTGGTCAAAACCTTCTTGACCCTCTTTAGGTAGATTCCTGCTGATCCTCGACCAGGTTCGTCGTTGCCGTGGAGCTGCACTTTGTGCGTGTGTGTTCCCAGCTGTCATCTGGAACTGGCTGAACCACTTGGACTCCTCACGCCTTCGACCTGGAGCTGTACCTTGGACCCCTTCAGCAGCTGTAGTCAGCTGTGACCAGAGGAGACTGTGTGCTCCTCACGTGCTGCTGAATCCTGAGGGCATAAGCTTGTAAACATCTAAAAAATGACAGTTTTTGATCCGGTCTTGTGATCACTCCTGATGATCATCAAAACAATTTAGAGGGCCTTTCGACAATAAGCTCCGACTGTGCAGTCCTGAGTACCCCTGCAGAATGTGTCGTCCAATTAGAGATTAGTTTCTGCCAGTTACCTCAGCCTTCCTTCTTATGTAGCATCCATGTTGATAGAAACAGTATACACCAACATGACCAAGTATGTCATTTTAATAACATAACAATACCAATGCACCATCTAAAATGCAAAAAAAATAAACTATTATCTAACATTGAAATATAAGGTAAAAGTTAGTTCCCGATTCCTTGTTCTTTCATTTGACATCCACTCCTTTTCAATCTAATCCAACTGTATTGTGCTGAGAAATTATTTCACCCATCTAATTAAAAAATAATCCCTGGGGAAAGAGCAAATCCATCTTATTTTGGTGCAACACCGTTGTTATTCCTGAAAACTAAACAAAAACACCTCCCTCATTAATGGATTTAAAAGCAAGAGCAGGCTCAAGAGTTTACTTTTTGTCTACAGTTCAACTGATTACTATCCATTTGCTTGTTCACCCAAATTGATTCTTTTATTTACTTATTTTATTTATCAAGTTTAAGACACTTATGTCTGTTTTACTATGCCTCCTTTTAAATGTTATCAATTATTCTATTATCCATTTCAACTTTTTAATTATCTTAAACCGTTAAGCACTTTGATTCATTCTTTCTGTTAGAAATCAAATAAAATTCTGACTTACTTTTGATTTAGCTGTTCCATTACAATATATCCTTTCTTAAATTTAGTACATCCCTGTGGATGAAACGTAAAAATAAGGAAAAAAAAATTTTCTCTCTCACCAGCCAGCAACCCCATGCTATAGGCCCAGTTTTTCCTTCCAAATTTTGTTCCCGGTAAATGGTGGTCAAGGATATGTTTTACAACCATGCATAATAGACAAACAGACTTTTACCTCTGACTTCTTACTAAAGATATTAGCCCCAAAAAATAGATACAACAAGAGCAAAGTAAAGATTTGAGGCAAAGTGCTGGTTTTTTTTGTTAAAAATTGTGATACTGGAAAACATTTCGTGATTTCTTCAAATTGATTATTTGAAATAGCATTTTAATTAGATAAAATTTGAGTTTGTACTATTAATCCAGAAATGAATTGAATGATGGTAATCAAATTGGTTTTCAACCATCTTATTTTTATTGAAAGTATACGTTCGCTTTGGTTAGACAAGGACTGTTTTGACTAGCCGTTGTCAGTGATGATTCTGAATGTAATGTTCATTAAGATTCTTTGTGAATGCATAATCTTTAGCAAGCTTAATTGTATTTTTTTACTTCAACTTTTAAAGAAAAAAAGCTCTTTTCATCCCCTTTTTACTGCAACAAGAGGAACAGTCTGCAGGAATATCTGCCCATCATTTCATAAAATAAGACGAGATCCTGACTGACAATCATGTTAGATAAAATGTCTGGTTCAGTCAGTGTTGGATGGGCTGTGTTAAAACTGCTGTTTAATGGGGAAGGGGTCCTAAGGTTTGGGAGTTGTTAATGAGTAGGTGATGATAAAGTTAATGGTTTGGACACTCCTTACAGGAGCACAACCATAAGGTGTGACCATTTGAATAAAACACACACATTTTTAGCTAAAAAGTCTGCTTCATGGACTCTATGAAGATATACAGTACGATCATACTGTCAAGACGTTTTATGATAGTATTATAAAACGACTCAAACTTCTTGGCATCTGTTGTATTTTGTTACAAAAAGGAAACAAACTTTACTTTTTGAAGCCTAATTTCTTGTCCTGTTTTTACTCAGAAGTAAGAATTTACTATCTTCTGTTTGAAAAACTGAACTAAAAAATTAGACGATACAAGCAATGCCAAAGTCGTCGATTGCAACCAAAAGAATTTTGGTTGATAAAACTAAATTTAAATCATATGAAGCCGTTATTAGTGTCAGTCCTAAATGTGAGTCTTTGTAAATAAACTGAATTGAGTTGAATTGTTTTTGTTGGTTGTCTTCCAAATGGCCAGTCCGCCACATAATGCAAGGCGAAAGTTTCAGAACCCTTTAAGTGAACTGAACGACAAGGCTGCTGATTTTGCTGCACATGTTGTTGAGTAAATCTAGGGACCATTGCTGAGCAATCACCTCTTTGGGTGAGATGCAATGATTTCCTCCTCATATGCAGGAGATAGAGTGCCAGAAAACCCATAATCCTGCCCTCACCCCAGCACCACCACCACTCTGCTGCCTGCCTTGTAAGTGTTCTATAAAATGTTCCAGGTAAGAGCAAGAGATGAAAGGAAGCCATAGTTTATTGTTTCCATGTGTCAAGCCTAAAAAAAGCTTATATCAGCCATAGCTTTTTCTAAACATGTGAACCACATGTAAACTATATTGCTAAGTTTGCCTCCACACACATGAACTTGAGTAACATCATTCAGTTTAATGTGACGCCAGCCCACTGTTTGCAGATCTCAAAGCTTTAAAGCTTTAAGGAAAGCTTTCCACAATGTTTAGGAGAGTTTGATTAGAATTTTCCACCATTCTTCCAAAAGGACATTTTTGAGGTCAGACATTGATGTTGGACGAAAAGGGCTGACTCATGGTCTCTGCTCTAATTCATCCCACTGAACTCCTGTTGGGTTGAGATCAGGAGTCTGTGCAGGCCTGATAGGTTCTTTACACTAAATGTGTTCATCCATGTGTGCTTAGTGGTGCGCAGTCATGCTGGAACAGGGCTGTCCCCACATTTCTCACAAAGTTGGAAGCATGAAATTGTCCAAAGAGTTGCTGAAGTATAAAGAATTGCTTTCCCAGGAACTAAGGAGCCAGGCCTCCACAGACTGAGTTTTGATTTGATTCTTAAAAAGCAGCTAACAAAAAGGGTGACAAATGCCTGAGTTCATATATTTCTTGTTTTTCCAGAGTACAAAAAATGTCAGAATAAGAACCTTTTAGATGTCTTTAGATTAAGGCACTTCCCCTTTTTTCCATAGTTTGATACTCCTATTGTAGTATGACGTTTATTTTTCTAAAGTTGTTCTTTAACAGTACAAATGTAGATTGGTATAGAGACTATGCAACACAAAAATACAATTTCTTATTCATTGCGTTCTCATGTTTTCAGCAAGTCTTTTTTAATATCATACTCTTATTATGTAGACGTAATTCAAACAGATTGGAAGAAGTGGAAAAAGTTAAAAGTAAAATGAGTCAAAGTAAAATAGCAATTTTTCAAATCTGGCCTCTTTTTGCTTCGTTTGTTACTTCCTAAGTGAATGTGTAATTAGTCCAGTGAAATGATGCAAAGCCCCGTGCCTGGAGCTGTCTGATTTATATTTCATACTGTACATCAGGAAATTTTTCCGATTGAGGCAAGTCATTTAATCGATCAGGGTTTACCTTGAAGGCTGTCAAAGCTAAATGCTTACCTAGGCATTTATTTAAGAACTACCTGTTTGCTCTCATGATGCAGGGTTTTTAGTTGCTACTTACATGCAAACTATATGCATGTAGACTTACTGATGAATGGTTTGGCTTCAGAATCAAACTTTGACTAGAGAACAGATGAACAAAGAGAGTGATTTGGATCTTTTTGCAGCTTGCTGTGACGTTCTTGGAGAGGCAGGGGAGTTTAAAGCCTGAATGGAGATTCTGTGCAGGTTGTAGGCCGCCCCCCCTTCAGTCTGTCTCACATACTGGCTTTTAGGAAAGGCAGGTCAGAGAGACCTGAGAGCCGAGGTAAAGCAGGGTGAAAGAAAGAGATGAGAGCTGTAAAAATAAAAAGAAAAGAGCGGAGAAAGGAACAGAGAACGAAGCAGGAGATTTGGGGAGTGTGCAATGCAATCCTTGGGGGTGTAAGTATTTGCTGTTCTGCTTGTCTGGGAAGCGTTTGCCAGCTCTGGTTGACTCCTGGCCCTTGAGCTGAATACTGATTAGGTTCCCTGCACAGGGGAGCGGGGGGGGGGCACTGTGTTTATGTTAAGGTGTGTGTGTGTTTGTCAAAAAAAGGAGGAATAAGGAGTTTGGGATACACAAAGATTAGAGATCTGGGTGAGAAGTGAGAACATGAGCAATCAGCAGCTGTTGAGCATCTCCCTGCAGCGCCCACCCTCAACCCTTTTATGTTTTTTCCAGAAGTTGTTCTGGCTGTCTGGCCCGAGGGCGGGCCTCTGCCACATATAAAGCCACGCACAAATAAACACACTAATCACAGGGCGAGATCTTCATTCTCTTCAGATAAATGGATGGATGACCCAGTCCAACTCTGTGCTGCCAGCTTACATTATTGTTATTTCTTTGTTCACATCAGTACTCCCACACCCATATAACAGCTGGATTTGTTACTTATTATTATCCTCATTATAGTTTTTAACGGTTTGTATCATGTAGTTTAATACCAAAAGCATTGAGATGCTTTCTTTTACACACACTTTTACGCTAATTGCCTGCCCTTCTTAACAAATAGTCTTTAACACGAAGCAGGCCCTATCTTTGCAGCTGTAACAGCTTCAGCTCCTCTTAGAAAGCTTTTCACAAGGTTTAAAGGCTTGACCATTCATCCAGGATAGCATTTGGGAAGTGAGGTAGTGAGAAGGCAAAGTTGGGGGCAACTAACCACTCCCCTGTTTTGCTGCTCCATCCACAGTTGCAACCTGCCTAGAATTTCTTTCATGCATAGATTTTTATACTTGAATTTAACAGGGAAAAGCACAAACTTTGATGATATTAAACACTATTTATTTAGATCTCTGACATTGTTTTCAAATGATGCTAGAATCACATTTAGATATAGAAACAGGTGTAATATTAAGCACAAAATAGTGATAAATACCATAATTTTTGGAGTAATGAGGATGGCTAAATATAAGACAAACCAGCTAAATTTTAAAAGAAAGTTAATTTTGTACGTATATACGCTGCACCTGAATATATTCTGCACGTTTTCATGTTGTAACATCAGTATGTTGTAGGTACCAGATCTGCTCAGGGGCCTGCAGCTAGGTCTGATGATTGGCTGGATGCTGACATTGGAGTACATAATTGGCTGGACTTTAGAAAGTTCTGTGCATTTTTTTATAACTTTATTAAACAAATATTAAGTATACAAAACATGAATGAAATAAGTATATCGAGGAATTCAATGCAAACTACCAAGGTTGTTATATAAATACTCTACATGCAAAATGTACATTTATGAATTCTTTTGACAGCCTTCTTTTTGATAGCCTGACACTGATTTGATGTATAGTAAAATGTGGGCTGAACGATTAATCAAATTTTAATTTAAATCGTGATATTAAAACGCTCGATCGCAATTAATCCTGGAGTCTGTTTTAATCGTTATGCCAGCTGACCAATCCAGCCGAAACACTCCCTTATTGTCAACTTTACTAGCCAATCAAGTCGCAGAAAAAATGTGGTACTTAAAAGCAGCAGGCCAATACTGGTAGGTAAAAAGAAAGTGCAGTGTCCAAAGTGTATGGCTGATGAAGAATTTTTAAGGAAAATGGACAACAGGGAAGATGTTAAAGATGACCAAATTATTGACACTGAGCACAGAAGAGAACATGGCCATGACATTGTGGAGAGAAGTGGCAATGTGAGCTCAGTAGTTCGGAAATGGTTTGGATATTTCGGAAAGGAAAGCAGCCAGACTAAACCGATCTGTAAAATCTGCTGACAGGTCGTTTCAACAAAGCTAGGTAATTCAACCAATCTGTTTAATCCCCTGAAGTCCTATCATCCCTCTGAGTATAAAGAGACACACGCAGTTTTGCAGTGATGTGCAGGATGCACACTCCTTATGCAACATCAATAGTGAATGCTATATATATATATATAATTGTTTTGATAATTGCTGTTTTGATTAGACTATTTCAAATCAAAAATCGAGATTTTTCAATTTAGTGAAAATAATCGTGATTATTTTATTTTCAGAATGGCCCAGCCCTAGTTAAACGTATCATCTTTTTGGATTTTTCTAAAAAAAAATAAACCAAAGAAAACTTTGCGGGTAAGAGCAGTACCAGAAAGTCATGTTTTTTTAATGTACCCACAGGAGCTTAACCTATATGTCTATTTTATACATAGGCACGGGTCCTCTTTTGAGGGGAAAGCCATATTAGATGACATCTTTACTTCTACAAGAGCCCGGACGGACAAAGCGCATGGAACACGCCCGCTACTAAAACATTGATTTCCCCTTCAAATGCAAAAAGGTTTTGCCATAAATACATTTTTACCTCCTCGCTAGTTCCAAGCGATGAAAGAGAGACTTATGTGTTCGTCATGTTGCTACAAATAGATAATTCTCAGGTAATTGAGCGAGTGAAAACAGCACTAGCTGGACCACCGTTGTTGAGCTTCTTACTCGAAGACACAGATACTGCATGCTTATGATAATGTAGGTATGCACTGCCCCCTACTGGCCGAAAATTACACACTGTGCCATAAATTTAACCGTATAGCGCTTGCAAGATAGTTTGTCTGAGTTAAGTTGCCGTAGTGTGACGTTTTCAGCAAGTGAAGGCCCCCTCGAGCTGATTTGGTACCTACAACGGCATCAACACTACAGTAACATGTTTAGTTTGAAGAGAATGCATACTTTAGCCTACAAGACAGGTTACTGGTCGCTATCTTCCTCTTCTGTCCACTGACATCTTCTTTAGGGTCTTTATATCCTCTTAAAGTTATTGTCATCTTTTTACACTGACTCAGTTTTTCCCTTTTCCTCCTCCAATGTCTTATCATCGATTCATTAATGACAAGCTTATGTGCAGTAGCTCTTTTGCCTTCTTTATTAGCCAGCTCAGTTGCCATTAAACTTAACTTAAAAGATGGATTATTTACTGTACATTATGTGTGTGCATGAATGCTACCCCGAAATCGTTCCCCACTTCTGTCTCCCATTTGCGCCTCCTGCTATACTGCCCCCCAGAGACCATTAGCCCGTAAAAAATCTATAAATTAGCCGCATTGTTGTACAGGACGCAGGGTCCAAAGGGTATGAAAAAAGTAGCGGCTTATAGTTAGAAAATTACGGTATATCATATGAAATTGTCCTTTTTATTTTGTGCAGGATTTCTTTTTTTTTTTGTCTCTAGAGTCATTTGGTTCACTTGATCATGTTTTTGAAGCTTATTAAAAATTATTAGAACACCTTATTAGATTATCCAAAAGACAGTTTCAGTGTTATAGTGTTCTTATTCACAATATTTTTCAATAGTCAGACCCAGATAATAAAAGTTTATCAACTCCAGTCACATAAGTGTGGGCTTAACAGCCCACAAGCAGCACTTCTACAGAATGATCTGTATTTTCGACATGTCTTTGACAGATTACATCTTTGTTGAAGGTCATTGAATTAATGTCCACCGTGTCACACAATTACAGAGCACATTGGCTCCCCACTAACCTTTACAGCAAGTACACATTTGCATCTGGCCGTATTAGCATGTGCAAGGCACGCTCCCTCTAGACATTACCTAAATAAATTCTGATAATATTGCTCTCTCCTTTTTCCCAGTCTCAGCTGTGAAGCTGCGCCATAGGTGGGTTCCAGGTTTGTAGTTTTAAACTGGATTCTCTCTCTCTCTATCTTTTTTTTTTTTTTTTACCATTGTGCCAGGTATTTCCCAATGGGCCACCCTGTGTCGGTGCATCTCTACTTCCACTTAGACCAGTTCCAGGGCTACCTGGTCAAGCATCATGCCACCAACCTGGCTACAAGCAAGCTGGAGATCATGGAGACCTGGGTGGCGCCCAAGAAGAACTTCGAGCTGACCACGCCCCAGGGAAGCACATTCAGTCGGCTGCAGTTCGCTGAGGTGAGTTTTATTTATTTATTTAATTGTAGGAGAATTATTTTATTTTATCGAGAATGCAAATTTTGGCACAAAAAAAAAACTGCAAAAAAGATAAAACAGTCCTCCATCACAAGTGAGAAGAAATATGCTGCATTAAAACTTTTAGTAACCCTGTTGGAGTCATTTTGGTAGGTTTGGTGGTGAAGTTTTGCTGGGTTAGAAATGCCTTTGTAATACTTTTAGACAAACAGATCCCACTTTGCTGTGTATTTTTTTGTCTTTAGATTGGAATACAATGAGATGCTTTCATTTGGTTGGACCAGGGCACTCCTGATTCTATAGGCCTGGTCAATTCATGATTTTATAAATAACTGAGAATTAGGATGTTTAAAATAAAACCAGAAAAGCACTCAGAGAGGGCAGACCTCTGCCAAGGCTGATCAGTACCCCCCACCCCCCCCCCACCCCCCTTTCAGACAGTGATCCGGATCACTCCCAAAATCTAATCACCTGTTCTTAGTCCCACTGCAGAGATTTCCTGAAAATGTCATCCAAATCCAACTATACCTTTTTGAGTTATGTTGCTAACTAACAAACAAACAAACCCTGGTGACAACATAGCCTCCTTGGGGGAGGTAATGATTCAACCAAAAAGAAAAAAAGCTGAACAAAGCTATGATTACACACTATTTTTAGTTTATCGCGATGATGACATTTTATTCATTTTTATATTGCAGGTAGTTATAGCAGCACATCCTCACACAATTAAACCCTTGCATGTGATGGGCTTGTAAAATGTAAATTGATTGAATTCATCCAAGTTTTATGGGGATGAGTGCCTCACGTGTCGCTCGTTTGTTGCCTCCTAATGTAATGACTCCTCACCTTCACACTGGGATGCTTCCCCTGATTGTCTTGTTATGTTAATCTTTGTTTCTGTTTAGGATACAGCCACTCAGCTGTGATGTGACAGCCACAGTCTATTCTAGAAAGAAATTAACTGAGCAAACATAAATTGACCTTTTCTCCCTGCCTTATCCTACACGGCATTGTGAGGGAGATAAATGTCAACAAATTTGTCAGTTAGTTTGTTTGCTTTGTTTTAGGCTACAACCAGCACTCACACACTTGGACTCACCTTGACCTTGTTCACCTTTGGAAACCATCTCAGAGGGAGTCAGAAAAAAACACAGTTTGTGTGTCAGGCCTATGCAGTTCTGAGTGACAAAGAAGCAATGTGAGCGGTAGCTTTTATCTGGATGCTAAGCTTTGGAAAGCCTTCGCCATCTGGCGGAGCGAAGTGACTGTCACTCAGTTTGTCCGTCTGTCAGTCAAAAATGGCAGAAAGAGCTTAAATGAGACAGCACGATTCTGCTGCAGAAGGTCTTTTCTTTTTGTCAAGTTAGCAGATATGAACCATATTACTTGGGTTTTACAACTCTAGTTTCCTAGATAAACCACACAGCTGGCTGAACAACATGTCCCCTGTCCTTTAGACATGTACAAAGGCAGATATGTTTCTTTCTTCTCCTTTTTCAGCCTCCCAGTTGCATTTATGGGTCTTTTTACACTTTCATTTAATATAGAGACACATGAAGCCAACGCAGTTGAAATTTGTATTTTACTTACTGTTGGATTTGACGTTGAGAGTTTTATTACACTGCTGTGTAAATCCAACACTACAACAAAAAGCTTAGTCCTTGTGCTAGCATATTGCTCCAGATTTATATAGATAAACAAACAGCACCCTTCACATTTTTGGGCACTCATAGAAAGGTGTATTAAAAGTCTTAAAATGAATTTATTTCAAAAAACAAAACAAATAATTTATCATGGACAACATTAATTCAACATTAGCTCAACATTAATTCAATGAAGAAAAAATTTCAGTAAGAAATAAATCTTTCACAAAATTAACAGAACCATTTCTTACTAAAACAGTCCTATAAAATAATTGTAAGTAATTCTGTTAATATATTCTTTTTTTAAATTAAAATGTCAGAACTATAAGAACATGTTCCAGCAATTCATGTTTTCTTGGGATTAAAATCTATTACAAATTACCAAGTCCAGTTGCATTCGATTGAAATTTCCTCTTGAGCTTGGTGGAGCTCACACAGTGTGGCATGAAGCAGTCCTTTGAGATCGCAGAGGAACACACAGTATGAACCGACCTTTAAGTATGATAGAGGAACGAGGATCCTGAAGGCTTGTTGCGTTATCTTACCTGAAATTAAAAAATAATAAAAAACAGATTCTACATGGTCCTTATTTATTAAATTAAAAAGGCCAAATGTAACATGTTGTGAGTTTACATTGCTCCTTATAACAGGACTTAAACCAGGTACTAGTAAAAAAATGCACTTCATTAGTGATCATCAGGTTAGAGCTCCCATGTAAAACAAGCGTTTTGGGTTGGTGGTTTTTTTTTTCAGTTTGTTAATTTGAAGCATAATCAAGTGGGATAAATACCGTGAAAAGAAGGAAGGAAGAAGTCATTACCGTAGAGAAGCAACTTGTTGCCACTGACTTGTAAAGGGTTATAAAATCATCATTTTAAACCTATATGAAAGCCATCATTCTGCACCAAGAAAGAATATTCTGAAGCAGAAAATGCAAATCTTTGCAGGAATGGACTTTGGTAACAAATATGACATCATCTGTCTCACAGCTGACACACGACCAAACTGGGTCCTCAGTAGGACAGAGGTCTCAAACGAAGGAACAAACCTACCTAAAAGTGTAGAATTTTTTGTGTGTATTGTAAACTCTAAATTTTGGATGGGCTACTGCCTTAAAATTCATATTGCGGTATACACTGCAGCCTCTTACAATAATGATATATATTGTGATATATAAATACAGTAGAACCATATAAGAACAGGTTACATAGAACCTTAGGATACCAAACTGCTAAATGTATTTTTTAAAAGAAATAAAGAAACATATGTCGTTTTGAGAACATTTAGCAAAACTCTAATTATACAACACACTGTTGCAGATAAATAACAGTTACACTATGGCAACTCAACTTGGACGTGACAAATCTTTTTCTAGAATAAATAGAAGAGAAATAGAATAATCCTTTAATTGTCCCACAAGGGGATTTTTTCTGGTGCTGCTCTTTTACGCAAGGGTTTTGGAAAGATTTTGGCAGGTTGTTATTCACTGCATTTTGAAGATTTTCCCATGTTGTAAAAATGTTTTCTTCTTTTTATTTTTTAGAAAACCCCAAAAAGATGATACATGTTTAACTATACATCAAATCAATGTCATGTTAACGGGAAAAAGTCTGTCAATGCAATTCTTAATTTGTTTTATAAACTGTCTATTTGTTTAATAAAGTTATTTAAAAAAAATCATATTACATCAATGTTCTAACATCCAGCTAAACATGTAGTCTAATGTCAGCATCCAGCCAATCATGAAATGCTTCGTCATATGTAAGCACAGGCCCCCGAACAGATCTGATCCACACCAGCTGCAACTCGTACCTCTAAATTTCGCGAGTAGATTGCGTCATCAACATGCTTTATGCGATAGTGCAACAGAATTAAAACCTATATCGAAGGCTAATTTTGTATATCACATATCGTTTACATCGGCCATTACTACTCTAAATAACTTGCAAATCATGTCGTTTCTACTTTCTCCACCTTCCATTTTCTATTTACAACCAAGATCTACAGGGGTTCGCTTAAAATTAAATAAATTATAAATTAAAGTTTCTTTTGGTGCCAAAAGTACTTCCTTGGATTTGGACACATATTCTCGTCGTCCGTCTCGTCATATTCTTCTTTTCCCTGTGTCTTTGTACAAATTAATCCATCTTTAACCCTCCAGGGGGCCCCATAGGACCCTGTCGGTGCAACTCTTTGGATCATTCCTTTGCAAACTCTTAAAGTTTGTTCACCTGTGTTTCATTTTCCTCCTGTGTCACTAATGAGCCTCCAGGGGTGCTCATGGTTTAAAACAGAGCCAGATGTGGAGTTTGACTGTCCATGCCCCTTATTGATCAAACTGACCTGCCTTATTTAATGGAGGTGTCAGACTGTTGGCGCCCGCAAGCTGGCGATGTGGAGAGAACATTTGTATATAAGGGTATGTGCAGGAAAGTAATAAAAGTGAAATAAGTAAAGTTTTGGTTGGTGCTAAATCAGGAGTTTCTCCCTCCAACTTTCTTCCTTTTAAATTTACATTAAAACTTTGAGTGATTAAAGCAAGGGGCTGTTAAGGAAAAAGGATCCAAACCCTCTTTTGGAGGGGTAATGACAAAGCTGGCAAATCAGTAATAGTTCCTCAAAATAGTCAATCATCTATCAGAGAAATAAGTCTGTGCTTTGGTGAGAGGTCATTAGATTTAATTGGGTATTGGTCTTAAGCCAAAGCTTAATGAGTAGACACACAGCTAGTGACAAGCTAAATGTGGAGGTCATTGTAATCTGTAGGCTGAAGCCTAGAATGGGCAGAAGATAATCTCTCTGTGGCCTGCTTTGGAAAGAGTTTATAAGTTAATTTTCCATCAAGCTTTCAGCTGTTGTAAAAATAAAGAATGCTGTGAACAGTCTTTGACTCCAAACTCCTGGCATTAAACATAAAAGTTAAAAGTTTATTTTTCTTATACCACAGGAAAAAAATGCAGATTTTTAATTTTTTTAGACAAAGTTTTTTTTTAAAAAAGTCTGTTTTAAGCCCTTTTACTGCACTTTTAGTTTATGTCACAAGCAGATCTAGAGACTGTTTTGTGTGCCAGTTCTTCTTCGCCCAAGTTTTGATTTAGGACTAGATTTTGACATATAAATATGCTTTTATCTAAACCATTTAATTTAGTTGTTACTGTATGATTACTGTTGTGCTCTGCCTAAATCACTAAGCTTTTGCAGCTTTTAACCATTTTTTTTCTACAGAACTGCCTTGCTAGCTTCATCTGTCTTACCATTAACTTTGACCAGCGCCCCCTGTCCTTGAAGAACGCTGTCCCCACAGCATGTTACCACCGTATTCTACCATGGCAATGCTATCCTCAGGGTTATTTCTTATGTTAGTTTTCTGTGAATGGATTATTTTCTTTTTTGTGTAAAGCTTAGTTTATATTTCTTTATCAGAATATTTGCACCAAGACACAGATGTATTGACGGAGATGTTTTTCGTTTATAATTCTTCGTTTCTATGTCGGTGTTGCAAAGCAAGTACCCACCAGGACAGCAAGGGGTGTTGACTTTTTCTGACGGGTCTGCCTACCATTGCAGTGTTGTCTCTGTTTAGCTCCAGTGAATGATTTTCTAAAATTGTTTATCAGGTTTTGAAAATAATTTCAGCCTTATCTGAAATAAATAAAATGAAAATAAAAAGATCCTGCATGGTGCATATTCATTAAATAAAAACCAAGGCAAAATGCAGCATAATATCTTGTGATTTGACATTGCTCAAATAGAGAGAAAAACCGTAACTGTAACATTGTCAGCAAGACACAGGATCAGTGCCGGTTAGTTGCCAACTAAGTCTATGGTGCTATTCAATTCATTTGTTGAAAATTCCATTTTTTTCATATCGCTATATATATTGCAGGGTTAGGAACAATCACAATGTCTGTTTTTTGCAGTATCGTAAAGCCCTAGTAGGAATGCATTTGCAGGCCACCATACACATCCATCTCAATCATTTTCAGTGAAGCCTTTCTTCGTTGCTGTATAATTGGCCACAGTAAACCGCAATGTGTTATTCACCTTTGTCTCAGAGAAAAAAATGCCTTTTTCTGCTCAGTGCATGTGTAGCAATCAGGAAAGGGATTGAGCTTTGGTTATTAGGCAGACAGCTTGTCAAACAGTGTTTATGTGCCTCAAATTAAACTCTGTATGCACAATATGTGTGTTCAGTTAGAGAAAAGGCTGCAGAGCTTAGACGGTACGCGGCCCACTCGTCTGGCCTGAACCGGCTTCAGAAATGTGCTGTCTGGACTGCAGCAAAACCTTCTGTTGATTATTTACTGTATGTTGCACTTAATCAGTGCTTTTTGCCGAATAAAATGAGGGCAAGATCCAGTAGCAAGTCTCTTGAGCTTCTCTGCTACCTGTGACATGTAAGCATAGCAGGCCTTGCTTTCCACAACTTTTAAGTTTTAGACGGTCGTTGCCAAGCTCTCACTGGAGCACAATGCAACATCTCAGTCAATAATACTGCATAACTTTTTTAAAGCTTGATTGAAGGCTTTAGTGTGTGTCCACCTGGTATAATGTAAAAAGCCTGATGAGGCAGCAGATGAGTTATAAGTACAGTACATCATGGTCCAAGATGCTGGAACTGCAAAACAAGCACCGGTAATTTAGCTGAAAGCAAGGTGTCTTTACCAGATGGCCGAAAATCTCAGTCTTTTCCTACTGGTTTCATTTAAGCAAGTAATGTCTATTTTTACCGTGCATGGCAATCTAAGCTCTCAGAGGATGTAATACTGAATCAGTTCCAGTCAGCCATTGATCCTCCAGCAGGGTGAGGCTGTATTAATCAGCTACCATTGTCACAATGAGCGCTTCCAAAAGCAGACTTTCCTCTCACATTTCTGCCAGCATGCCCCAGGCATTTTTATTTTTATCAGTTTTGTGTATATGTGCATATGTATGTGTCCCTATGTGTTGCTGCCTTCCTCATCATCCTTATGGCTCCAGGTCTCCTTTTTCATACTCATTTAGCCTCCCTGATGTTTAGATTTGTTCTCCTTCTTTCCTTCATCCCAGTATTTTTTTTCTTTATTACAGTTCAACTCAAAAATATTTTTGTTGCAGATTTCTTCAGTTTTTGCTGGTTTATCACACTCTGGAATCCAAATGTTGAAGAAAAAACACATTTTAGTATCTGATTAAGATGACATAAATACACAATGCATTTTTTTAAATGATTGTTTTATTTATTAAGGAAAAATAAAGCTATCCAAACCAATAACCACCCTCGACAATTGTGTTAAATCATCAACTAACTTAGAGAAAAAAGGAAAATCTTTTAGAGAATGTAGGTCCTGTTAGATTTATCATAAAGCTTGCATAGCATTTTATAGCATACAGAAATTCAGGCACAGTGGCCCAGTTGGTAGCACTGTTGCTTTGGGATCTTTTTTTATGGAGTTTGCATGTTCTCCCTGTGCATGCATGGGTTCCCTCTAGGTACCTCCTCTCACAGTCCAAAAAAACAAACTGTTAGGTTAATTGGTCTTTCTAAATAGCCATTAGGTATGAGTGTGTGCGTGCATGGTTGCTTATCCTGTGTGTCTCTGTGTTTCCTGCAATGGACAGGCGTTCTGTCCAGGGTGTACCCTAGCTCTCACCTGATGAATATGGAGATAGGCACCAGCCCCTCAACAACCCTGTAGAGGATGAATGGGTTAAGATAATGGATGAAACTCAGGTCCTCTGGTGATGTGATGGTTTTATGCTTCAGGACCTGGATGACTTCCCATAATTCATGGAACCACCAATGCTGCCCTGCATCAGAAATTCCTTGAGTAAAACGTCTGGCCATCAGTTCGAGATCTTAAGCCAAAGCACTCTTTGACGATGCTAAGCGCAGTGAAACACAACAACAAGACCATTTCTGAATGGCAAAATAAATAGCAACAGTAAGGTTTTGGAGCGGTCTGGTCAACGTAAGGACTTCTGACTGAGATTCTGTGTGGGATGTTGTGGCGTGACCTCAAATAAAACATTCTCTACTGTGATGTAAAAGACTCTTTCCCTGCTATTACAATTGCTTTACAGCCATTGACACAGGTTTTAGCTCAGATTAGAAAAGCATGTACTCTTCTAAACCGAGGCAACTTTATTTGTAAAGCACACGATAATTCAAGGTGCTTGTACTTCATTAGGGGATTAAAAATACAGCCAGCAATAAAATCATAACACACATTAGCGACACATTAAAATACAGGAAATTCCAGCTGTTATTAATCACCTACTAAAATTAATCTCTTAACAGGTGTGTTTTTATCCTTGATTTTAAGGAGCTCAGTGTTTCAGCAGCTTTGCAGTGGTTTACAAGTGGGTTCCAGTAAAGGGGAGCATAGATATCGAAAGCTGCTCCTCTAAGTTTAGTTCTAATTGATAATTAATAAAACAACAAAAAAAAAGCTTGCAGAAATCAACCCGAAGAGGCTTATCGTTCCTCAGGTAGTCTTCCAGTCCAAGCTGTCAGCCAGTTTCATGCTGCATAGCTGCACTTTGTGTTTCTAATTCTGATACTGTCTGTCAAATTTTTTCCTCACTTTATTTATCTATATTGTCACAGAGAATGCAGCCTCTTCCATGGCGGACAGAAGCATTTGAAAAGCCCTGTTATGTCGTTTTTCTCTCTAGACTCCTATTTTTTTTACCTGTCAAAAAAGGCTGCAATTGATGCGTCTAGATACTCAGAATCTTCCACTGTTTTGGCATTTTATTCACTGATCTGAGGTTGTAATCTTCTTCACTGTTTAGAGCAAGCCTGTCTTTCAGTGAATAAAGCTGTTCATTGCCTGCTACTGCCATTTACACCTTGAGGATATGGTTTGGGCGTCACAGTATGTTTCTTTCACTTGTCTCCCAGTCCAAGGCGTCGCAACATCTGTGGGCAAACAAGGAAACGATCAGGCCTGTCAGCTTGTGTATTCGCTAACAATGGGGAAAAAAAGGGGCAATGACTGATGTAGATTTTGATTGTTTGATGAAAAGATCGTGCTGGGGGTTGCATCTCATGATGATGTACTGCAGCTCTGGTGGAGCTTTGAAAAATGTTTCTGCCACAAGCTGTATTGTGTTTATTATTTATCTCTGTATAAAGTAGGGCTGTATTTACTGAATATGCACAGATGTGGAAAAAAAAATTAGGATACCACATTAAATATTAATTACTTTCAGAATAAATTGTCGTATTTGTTTTTAAAGCATGAAAAAAAAAATTGGTTTAAGTACAGGTAAACACCAAAATGTAACTTGTTATTATTAATTTATATTAGGGCTGCCAAGATTAGTCGATTCGTCACAACGACGTCAACGAGCAAATAATAGAGAAACAGAAAATGTAGTACAATGTTACAATGTAGCTTTGTTTTTCTCTTACAAATGTCCATTCACTGCTTTGACTGCCTTTCTGACCCTTATTCACATGCGCAGCCCTGGCATCACTGGAAAAGCTCAAAAAGCAGTATCATAGCGAGCCGACATTGAAGCTCTAAAGTTCTGGAGCATTTTATAAAAGAAAAAGAGAAGCATCTATAATGTAAAATAATTCACAAGGTAGAACCAGCTTTGCATGAGCATCTTGAGCATCTTAAAAAGAAGCCCGTTGTGGCTGACGACGAAGAGCGACAGTAGCCTCTATAAGCTAATTAGCTTGTTAGCTGCTAACTTTAGCATCAATAACAGGGTGATGTCCTCTCTTATGTAGCCATGTCGGCTTTTTACTTTTTCTCAAGGGCATCCGGGGGCATTCATAGATTGATTAAAACGTCCATATTATATCATGTGACGTCCTCTCCCGCCCGAGCTGGTGCAGTTCTGCTTCAGCTTTATTGTTTTTAAAGATAGCCTCATGTATTCCTCAAGAACCATCTGATACATGGTACAATTCATGGTTGATCCCATGATGGTGAGCTGACCAGTTCCTACTGCACCAAAGATCCCCAAACTTTGACACTCATAGCTGGTATGGTTTTCCTTTCTTTGAATGCTGGTATTTTTTTTGAGCAAAAAATATCCTCTGTTCTGGTTTTTAGAATTACTCAAAATAAAATATTTCATATTCATATTCACTCTGGTCTTCATGCTTTTCTTATAGAGCACCTTGCATGAATCTTCAACAGGCATACTATGTTATATGGACAGTTGCAAAAGTGTGCTGTGGGCTCTATTAGTACATCTTAATGTTTAAGAAGATCTTGGGCATGTTGTGGTATCCGATCAGCATAAACTTGCTTGTTGTCAGTTGTTTTGAATGCCTCCATTTCTGCATACAGTGGAAGAACTAATTTCAAATTATTTTTGAAACTCTTTCAAACCATTCCCCAGCTTATAAGCGGTTGTAGTCTCCTTTCTGAAGGCCTCAGAAGACTTACCATGGCATTCATTCTCAATTCAGCATTCAAGACGACATTAAAATAAATGTCTGTTAAAACAGAGCAATTCTCCCTCAAAATGCACAGTAATGATGTTTTCACCAAGTGCACCTAGTATCATACAGGTGTGTGATTTTGTCCAATTTAAGACAATAAATGTGGGCCCTTATTTTTCTTATCAGAATTACTCCACTTTATCAGCATTGCCCAAATCCATATTAAGTTATTATATCTCCTGTTGTGGGGTGACCTAATATTTTTCATATGACTCTATATGTACAGTACATTCCTCTAATTTTTATTTTTGTTTCTCTCAGATTGGCACAGAGTGGGACGCTAAAGAGCGTATGTTCAGGAACATCGGAGGCCTGATGGGTCCCATGGATGAGACAGTAGGCATGCAGAAATGGAACAAAGGGCCAAACATCACAGTCACCGTGGTCTGGATCGACCCCACCAATGTTATTGCTGCTACCTACGACATCCTGATCGACGCAAGTGCAGAGTTCACTCACTACCGTCCGCCACTTAACCAGCCACTGCGACCCGGAGTCTGGAAAGTCCGAATCCTTCATAACTGGAGCCCTGTGGCCGAAATTCGTTTCCTTATCCTTCCACTGGCCTACAACAAGCACCAGCCCATAAGACAAGGTTATAAACATTCAAATACACTGTTGTAATTTAAAAAATTTAATTCATTTCAGATTGAAGATTAAACTAAATTAAGCTTATTTAACTGCAAGTCAACAATCCCAGGCAATCTGCTTGGATTCCTTAAATATAATTTTTTTTTTTATTTATTGGAATGTATGTACAATTGAGTTGAAATTTTAATTGAGTATAAATATTGTCATAGCTGCATTTTTCCTCAGATCTATTTAACTTATTAAAAAATACTACTAATGTTGTTCGAAAGGGCAGACATTTTTTGTAAATATATTTAAGCCTGACTTTAAAGGAATACTTAGCAATTTTTAAGGTGGCAGGTATGTGATGATAACTAGGGCTGGGCGGTATGGCAAATTTTTCGTATCACTTTCTTTTTTTCTATCAAATCGGTTTTACCGTATTCGATATTTTTATTTTATTTCTTTTTTTTCTACATTCAAGATCGTTCATCCACACATTATATTCAAAGAAGAATAAAATTAATGTGCTAACCTTTAATATAAAATTAACTGTATCATGATATTATTTCCACGTCCAAACACAGGAAAATGCTACTGATAAGAATGATGATGATTGTAGTCAAAGTAGAACTTTTTTATTTAGCATATTTATTTTTTAAACCTATTCCACTGCGTAATCAGTGTAGTTGAAATCTGAAATCTTTATTTATTTGTCATATGCAAGTTAATATAAGGTCAGCATCGCAATGAAAAGCTTTGGATGAGAAGAACCACGCCAACTCGCGAGAAGTAATGTAAAAAAGCAAACAAAAAAACATAGTTAACCATCTCTATCACTGTACATTATTTGAGGTGTTTCAATTAGTAATGCTCTAGAAAAGGAATCAAACATATTTATTTCCTTTTGTACACCAAAAAACATTCAACAAATGATTAATGCAGAAAAGTTCAAATTAGGCTACACAGTATCTGACAAATTAATTGACTGAGTTCGTTATCTCAGCCAACCGCTTGTTTTTTCCTTATATGCAGTCCCTTTAAGGAACGCATCTTAAAAGGATGTTATACTGCTACTTGCAGATTTAACTGTGAATGTAGAGGGTGCAGATCTTACCATAACACATTTTTGGTACTCTAAGAAGACATGTTTTCGGCTATTGCTACTGAAGCAAGTTGCTAATGTTTCCATCGCTGTGTACCTCTTTTGCTTGACAGTATTTGCCGAAGAACCTCTAAACTTAATGCGTGACTCTTCTCTTTGGAATTTGTTCCTCTGGGTCAACATTGTGTGGTTAGTCGTGAAAGCTCCTGCCAGCAGCCATTCTTAGTTCAAAACTTGACTTTTCACACATGCTGTGGTGTCAGTGTGTGGCAGTGAAATCGGTCCCCACTGAAACACTTTCTCACTACAAATGTTCCCAGATGTTGTCTGAGCTATTAACCGGTATAGCGACATATGAAAACTTCATATCATAATGGAAATAAACACAGCTGTTGCTTTTTGACACAGATGAGTAAAGCCGCGTTCACAACGGGCCGCTTGTCCAGACAGCATAACACTAAAACGGATGATAGTTGGTGCTTTAAAATTTAAACCCAGCTGCTCGCACAATTTGTAGTTCGCGTCTGCGCATCACGCTACTTTTTTAGTGGGCGAGCAAGTGATTTCTCTATTGTTTCTCTATTATTTCTATATATTCGCTCCCTCTGTTACGCTCTTCTTTCCTCTTTCTCCTCTACCTGACATACATGTCCTTAAACGACTTCCACCACTTTTAGCTGATTTCGTCTAAATACACAATGGGAAACTAGTAGTGTGTATTTAGTACCATAGTTGCCCTCCCCGAATTTGGCTAGTGTTAATTAACATAACAAGTTAAAAGAAAATATTTACCTGCTTAATCTAATGTCCTCCGACATCTCTGATCGCTACCGCCGGCGACATCTCCTCCTGTTCTGTCTCCCCCGCCATGAGCAGCTACCACCGGCATATTGTCCTCTGTCTCCCACTTTGAGTAGCTCCAGCCGGCATCTCGTCGCTGATTGGTTGCTGCCCCGCATTTGCTGCCCCAAAGTTGAAATTTCCCAACTTCACGCAGCAGCTGCATGAATGCCTTAATGGCACGTTCAGTCCAACCCTTTTCTGCCAGACAGCAGGGCAGCTAGATTACATGCAAAGTCTATGGTACCTATGCTATGCAGCTAGTCGCGTTCGTCTGCGCAGCTGGCATCAGCACATCAATGCAGCTGCTGCTTGGGCTGTCCTTCAAGGCAGCCACGCAGCCGCTGCATGAGGTTGGGAAAATTGAACTTTGGGGCAGCCACCAATCAGCGTCGAGATGTCGGCAATAAGGGCGAGGAAGACGGAGGACGAGCTGTAGCTACTTGGGGAGAGGGGAGCCGTGGGCTGGAGCTACTCAACGAGCAGGGTCTCCGCAGTGATTAGAGAGGAGTCGGCTAGATCGAGCTGGAAGGCTGGGGAGTCGGAGACTCAGGAAAAGATCGGAACTTATTTGCCAGAAGTGCCAGGTATGTAGTTACAGTGAATATGTTCTTTTAACGTTCTTGTTATGAAAGCTAACACTAGAACAAACCCAGTTAGGGCAACTATGGTTACTAAATAAACACTACTATATTCCCGGTGGAAGAGAAACCCCTGCCCACTCGCTGATGTACTGACGTGACCGCCAACGCAGATTACAAATGTGCAAGCAGCTAGGTTTGAATTTTAAAAGAAGCAACTTTCGTCCATTTGAGCTGTCTTTACCTGGTCTGAACTTGCCATAACAGACCGTTGGAGCAGCAGCTACGTGGATACGCTGATGCCCACTGTGACAACTCGTGCGATTTGCTGCATACCAGCTGCCCACAGCTTGACGCCCACTTGTTGCGTAGGTACCATAGATTCTGCGTGTAATCTTGCTGCCCTGCTGCCTGGACATGCTGGCCGTTTGCTAGATCTGCAGCAGAGCCAATCAGTTTAACCAGATATTTTAAAAGAAGCTAACCTAGCCCTCTGTACGGCGATCCAGCCAATTTCAATTATGCTCCCAACAGTATTTTTTTTTTTTCTGATATATTAACTTCGGAGTAGTTGACAAAAAGAACTGCAATGTAATATGTAAAAACCTACAAAAAGAGAATCACATTTGGGGATGGATCAATGTCTAAATTTTTTGGACATTTGGAGATCCCTAAAGTACAATAGGTAATACTTTTTTTCGAACTAAGTTCGTTTTATGAGCAAATGTTTTCTGGGCATCTGTGATGATATTGTTGGCCTTGATGTATATGCTATTTTGTCATGTCTTTATAAATCCGGTTTATGGAACACATCCAAGAATAATGGGCAGCTACTTGAAGAGAGGGGAAAAAGTGGAATGTTCTTTCAGCCAGATGACAATGGCAATTTCTCTACCATCAGATTAGGAGGATCTGCATGATGAAAAATTCCGGAGTTTTGAAACAAAAGCCTTTTAAAACATTAGAATACATTGAAGCCACTTCACTCAGCAGTCATTGTATTACCTGCAGTCACAGTTCTATGAGCACCTCAGTTTACTAATTTGCTTTGGCCCCTCGTTTAGCGAAAGACTTCAATCTCAGATGTTTCAGAGCTTCATCCAAATAATTTTATTACTGTTAACAAGGCTGCCACATTTGAATTAGATGGCTATAGAGAAATCTCCTTTTTTACAATTAAAAGCATGGTAGTCTGCAGTACATTACAGCAAGTTTTCTGTGCAATAATTTTTTTAGCTCTTCCAAGTGCTATGGTAGTAAAGAAAACTTAGTTTGAGATCTGTACACTGCTTTATTTTGTTGTATGTGACTGAAACAGCCCCAGGCACACAAGACTAAGTACTCAGTGTACTCACTGCTGACTGTTCATAAACTTCTCACAAAACCCCACTTATGAAAATCCATCTTAATTCTCAATAACAGTTTAAATTTAACACACAGTTTGCAATCCTTAAAGATCAAACCTTTTTCTTAATCTGAATGTTACTTAGTAAAACAGCTCGTGTAATATGTTGGACAATAGTCTTGGGCTTAGAGTAAACTGTTTTTTTTTCTCATTTAATTAAGTTTTATTTCAAAATGTAATTATTTTTCTTTATTACTTATGTGTGCTGACTTTTTGGTAAATAAGTAATATATTAACATTATTCTCTGCTAACATCCAAAGCTCTGACCATTTTACCACAAGTCAGTTTTAACTCTAACGTACCTCTAAATTTATGTCGTTCCACTATAAGGAACTCACTGAAGTTGTTTTGTGTTCATAATTTTTTTTTTCTTGCTGACACTAACATTGTGTCAGATGCTACATCGAGCAGCATGAATGCTACATTGACCATGAAGTAATATTTGCTGATTTACGTGTCCCAAAATGTCCACAAACACGCGCTCGCACACACACAAACACACCCATGTATCTGCAGTGATGCCCTTTCTAATCAAGCCTCAGGCCTCTACAGACCATGGTTATTTGTCATCAAGTCACCCCTAATAACCCGCCGAGCAGCTCATACATACTAAACAGAGTGTTAAACAACAGCGCACTTAGCCCTCTAAAAACAATGACACAATTAAATCAATCAGTCAGCATGGGTAAGAAACAAGAATGCAGTGTTCCAGTCCATAAGCCACCAGTTTTCTCTGAAAGTCACACGAGAGCTCAGATGCCGATTTCAGCGTAATCACATCTTCCTTCGTTTAATAATCTGCCTGAGCAACTTTAATGATGCAGAGAAAGAACACATAAAGTTACATCTGTTGCCTGACATGTAAGTCTTACAGGGGCTGTTTTTGTGTCAGAAAGAATCATATATCAGTCACAAATAAACGGTCATGCTCACACCAGCCGACAGTGGTCTTACTTAGTTAGTTTTGCACTCTTGGTGGTTCATCAAACAGCTGATCTAAACAGTTCATATTAAAAAAAAACTGGTAGACATAGGCACTACAGCTTTGGAGAAGCGCACACATCTAAATTGCACATAAGCTAGTTCCTGGGACAGAAGAAGTTGTGGGTATTTAAGGATCCAGTTGCTATCATTGTAGAGATGAGGAGGGAGGACAATGAGGAGGTAAAATTGAGAGGCAGCTCATAGTGGATATAACATAACTCATAATAGAGCTGCACAATATGTTGTATCAGTCATCATCACAGTATCAGTCTATTGATTATGGCAAGTGAAAACTTGGCTTGGAAGAATATTATATTTCAATAAGCCATATCGGTATTGCAAGTGTGCATGCTTATGAATGCGGCTTGGATCCCCGGTCAAGGCTTTTGGACCCCAAACTAACCCCTGGCTGAACTGTAAACAGCGTATGCATGTGTGTGTTTTCGTTAATACTGAGCCGATTAAAGCCTCTTAAAGCGTGTTTTTGACTGACTTTTCAAGTATGCCCGGTACTCATTGTGTTGTTGTTGGCTTTGGAAACGGCAGTTGCCACATTGAACGGTGGAAAATGCAGTTTTAGTTTTGGTAGCATAGTCATTAGCATGCAGGCGTCGCATAGCCTATTGCTGGAAGTCGATGTGAAGGAGTAATGTTTAGAGCATCACAGCCTTATCTGGGCTTTTACTGCTTCTAACAAGTAAAAATCCCATTCCAAAATACAAATTGTAAGAGTTTAAAAGCACGATGGAAGCTAAAAAGATACGTGCTAACTGCTGGCCATAGCGTGGATATTTAACAAGCAAGATATACCTGTGATAGATATGGCACTGACTCCATCAGCTCTGCAATGAAAAGTAGCTGAGACCACGAGACCACTTCTGCATGACAACATTCTCTTCTTCCCAGCCATCTAACAGCGTTTGTGGTTCCAGGATTGTCACTTCGTGGAATGTTTACAAGCCCTGTATAATCAGCCTGGAATAATTTTCCTCTTCTTTTGTCAAAACAATTAGTAGTTTCTGCACTGTAGCTGCACATGCTGGCACACATAGTTTTTCTATTTATTTATTTTATTTTTGTAGTTCTTTATATGCTTCGCGGACACAGGCAGCGCTCTAAGGCAAATATATGTTTTAAGTTTGTTGACTTTTCACTGTTCAAAATAGTCAATTTTGCTAATTTACCTATTTATATGTATGTTCCCTTCTGCCTGTTTGGGGTCCAAAACCCTAGAATGCATTGCGCGAAACACAATACCAAAATGGCTTTTTGTCACACATGTATATTTGGCTAGTTGGATGCAGTATGACTGCACTTGATACCCACATTTAATCTACATTATATAGAGACAAAAAAGTATTAGTCAGCCACCGATCGTGCAAGTTGTCCTACTTAAAAAGATGAGAAAGAGCTGTAATTTTCATCATAAGTACACTTCAACTGTGAGAAACAAAATTGAAAGAAAATCCTGGAAATTACATTGTGTGATGTTAAAATAATCTATTTGTGTAATGATGCAGAAAATGAGTATTCGGTCAATAACAATAGTTCACCTGAAAATGGTGTAGTTTAACCTTGGTTGGCAAAGACAGAGGTCAGACACTGTAGCTTGTAGTTTGGGACAACTTGCACAATTGCTGTCCGGCAAATCCTTTTTTTCCCCCACCTGTAAAGTAATGCTCACAAAGACTTGAACAGTGAATGTTTAATGGTAAAGAATGAAAAACATTTCGAAAACTGTTAATTATAACAATTTTAAACAGTAAATGTATATATGCTTAGTATCAAACAGCTATTATTTCTCACGTAACTAACATTTAAAGTGTAACTGAACCCCATTAAAAAGCATCAGAACCAGGAGACACAGATGGGGGTGGCCAAGTTTGGAGGATGAGCGCGAGGGGGGACGTGGGGGTATGATCTGGAAGAAAGTCACGGCGTAACCAATTCGAATAATGGCATGCGGCCACTGAGCTCCGTAAAGCCTCTATGTACCTACGGTAAAGGGAGAAATGAGGTCTCTTCTCCGCCATCCACCATAGTTAAAGAAAGGCTTTATGGAGCCCAGTGGCCAAACGAGCTATCAGTTCGAGTCTTTGGCTCAGGGAACTGAGTCAGCGCTGCCTGAAGCCGGCAGCATGTATAGCAAACAAGCACAGAGAGATTAGTGCTAGCATTGATGCTAAGTAGCTTCGGAGGGAACTACTTCAGCTTTTGTTTCCTTCTTCACTGTGTGTTTAAAAGATATAGGTTATAACTTATGGTTTTAAACCACCTTTTTGGTCCTCCAAAGTGCGATATACAGATTTCAGCTTCCTCTGTTTCTCTCGACATGCTTCTGTGTGCACACTGTAGCACCATAGACTGTAGCACACAAGATAAGCCATTTTCAACTCGCTACGGGGCAGGGCGACTGTGTCTGAGAGAGGGAGGGCGTCTCTGTGGGACTGGGCCTGTGATGTAGACAATGGAAAAGATGTACCACTATCAGCCAATCACAAAATTCAAATGCTGTACCACACGACTACCATGAGCAGCAGCACTAGGACGTTTTTAGACCAAAAGATTTGGAATTTAACAAGTTTACACCAAATTGTAAAAAAATGCCCTGAAACTGAAACATTGTATTGGTAAAGACCCAGTTATACAGTTTATAAGCAAAAAAAGTTGTTTTGGGGTTTAGTTACACTTTAACAACCTTTGAAATCAAATTCATTGAAAGAAAATTCAGCACCTTGAAATGATTAGCAAGTAGTCGTTGAATGCCTATATCTAATATTTTTCAAAATCCAGTTTAAAGATTTGATCAATCCTGTTATTGATCTACATCTTTTAAACATAACATAAAAGGACATTTTTTAGAAGGATGGTTTAGAACTAATCATATGATTGATTATTATTAAATGAATACATTATTTTAAAACATAGTCATGTATTTGTTTGTCATTTTTATTTATTTTTTTCTGATCCTAATAGCTTTTCAATTTAGTCCCTGCAAATATTTATAAATCTGTTTCAGAGAGTTCTTACAGACCCTTATAATAAAGCTTGCAAAATGAATTTAAGAAAACTTAGTGATGTAAAAACCTTTTAGTTACCAGGCTTATTGAGTTGCTTAAAAGATCAAAAATCTGAATTATTTTTCTTTTTTAAAGCAACAAAATTATGTTAATTGACCATAATCAATTGTTAATTGATCATGGTTTGTGTTATCAGATTTGTTGGTCCTTATGATATTTGACTTATAACTCAGTAACAGAAGTCACAGTAAAAATGATAATTATAAAGGTGGTAAATATTTAAAACAATGCACACTAAAATACAGCACAATTTATTGCCATAACAAGGCTTTGTTAAAGCAGAACACATTTCTTCTAAAACATTTTTAAGAAGACTCTTCAACGGGTAAAGAAAGAGAGGTTGTCTGAAGATTGATTTTATTCTAATTTTTTCATGCTTAATTTCAAATGCTTGAAACCAAAAGGTTGATTTTGGGACAATAATCAGTATTTTGTTTAGTAGGACCTGGGATCAAAAATGCTCATAGGCTATTAGAAGATGTTTTGAAATATCAGTATTTGTGTTCACAGTTTTAGATGGTCATGAAAAGACAACTCCATTACATCCAGAGAAGGTCAAACAATATTAGTTTGTTGCAGCCAATGAGGAGCAAAGTCAGGACACGGACTTATGGTGAGGCGTCTTTCCATTTTTACAGCCCTCACCTCTGGAACAGGCTGTCAGAGGATCTCAGGGCCGCAGAGAACATTCATGTTTTTGAGAGCAGGCTCAAGACTCACCTTTTTAGCTTAGCTTTTAACTAATTATTATTTATTAATATATTTTAACCGCTCAGCATGTTTTACCTGATTTAATTTTTAGTTTAGCTGTTAACTGTTTATTTATTAATCTGCTTTGCATTTTTATCTTGATCTATCTCATCATTGTTTTACACTTATTGCCTTATACTTTATACACTTCATTTTATAAACTTTATATTTTAACTTATTTTAATCTTTCTTGCCAGTGTTTCCTCTCTGGGGTCCCCCCGCATCGGGAGCGGTTGTCGGCTGTGGCGGCCTGGGTGCCCCCCAGGTAGCGCTTGGGTGGAGGTGGGGGTAACAGCCCTCCCTCCTCTGGGCGCCCTGGGTCGGAGCCTTGGCTGCTGCTGTTGATCTGCTGCTGCCGATGCAGATGGCTCCCACGATGGCATTTCCTGGCTCATCTGTACTCAGCCCGCTTTTTGTAGCTTTTAAGTGTGTGTGTGTGTGTGTGGCTGTTGGGTTGGGTTGGGAGGGGGTTGTATTTGCGTTGATGATTTTATTTTTGAAGGGGGGGTTGTGGGGTTATTTTAAATCTGTAAAGCACTTTGAGTAACTTTGTTTGAAAAGCGCTTAATAAATAAAGTTTGATTTGATTTGATTTGATTAAACAAGATACAAAGTAGCTTGCCATCACCAGTGTGTGAATGGGTGAATTACTGAATGTAGTGTAAAGCGCTTTGGGGTCCATAGGGACTAAATAAAGCACTATACAAATACAGGCCATTTACCATTTATCATTTAAAGATTCCTGTCTTTAATTTTATTTCCTTTTTAAAAAAAGAAACAGATCACAACAATGATATAGTATATATTTTTGTGATGAAAGAAGGATATTCTATACTCCTAGTACTGGTTGTTCATGTATTTTGTTGTTAACTACAGTATTTGGTGCATTCTCGGCTCTCAGCATGTGCTTTGGTTTTAGCTTTTCATCTTCCTGCTTGTAATTTACTGTTGTGTCTGGCACCATGCTCCCTTCCTACATGCAGTGCTGGTAAAACTTTATGATGTGGCAACAGCACACACACACACACACACACACACACACACATACACAAACCCCCACCTTCTACAGATGCAGAAACACTCTTTAAAGGTGCAGGGCTTTTTGCCACACAGCAGTAACACAAAGGGAACCGTCTTATGTGCTGACTGCACCTCGGGTTTGACTACATCGTTCAGTCACAAGTGTATGAAAAACGCTGATGTCTGCAAACATCTGGGTGTGAGGGGAGGTTTTTTCTTTTCATCTTCTACATCCGTGCTTGGCAGGGATGGCACGCATCCCAGTTAGGAGACCAGTGAGGAATTTAAAGCTTCACTGGCGATCAGGGTGGAGTGGGTGCTTTAAAAGGGAAGCTGTGTTTGGGATTTCATAGCCTCCCTTCCAGGGCTTCATCGTCACGGGAAACAGGAATGAGGGCATGTCTTGGATCTTTCTGTTTAGATAAATCTGGCATTGCAACAATGTGACACACCACATCAAAAGAGCGTATGGAAAATTGAATTGCAGATTTAAATCCAAGCAAATTAGGAAACAGTTTGTACTTAAAGGCCATATTCCACCACTATGCATCATTGTCGAAAGCATTTCTTTTGTTATTTAGAAGTTTATGTGTGGTGATGGAGATCTTTTTCTTAAAAGTGTCTTTGTAATGAAACTGTTCTCTGAAAATTCCCTTTTTTCTCTTTCTTGCCATATTGTCGTTCAAATGACAATAATAAAAAAACTTACAGAGAGTGAATTTCTATTGAAACATCAATTATAGATGAGGATAAGGTAAGGACAGAATTAGAATTAGATTTTCATATTTGAGTCATACGTGCATTCCAAGTATTCCGTCAGTTCTTTATTTTAATCTGTTTTATAGTTTTCTGTTTGAGTAAACCCAGATTCCATCTGCTCATTGATTTGCAGCATTCACTCTTCCTTGACCAATAATATTTTCATGAACTATTGAGTAAGACCGTTAGGACATTTGATATTTAAGATAAAGTTTTTGATGTTATTTCAATCATGAAAATCATGTTTTACGTTTCGATTTGAATGCACCACCAAGTAAAAACATGGTGATGAGAAGTGCAGCTAATAGAGAAACATATGTTAATGCTGGAACTAATCTTGATATTGCAGCTGTTGAGTTGGCTATTTATCCAATTTCTTCATCAGGATGTCTGATTACATCGCAGATATTCTTTAGCTTTAAATTTTGAGTTTTGTAGCTCCATAGTACTCAATATGTTTAAAGTTTGCTCTTAAACACACAGTTTGACTTAGATTACATTTGTTATGCTGAACTGTTTAATCATAGAACGGCGTCATTAAACAGTGTTAATCTCTTCACTTGCTTCACGATGCCAGCCAAACACTCGAGGGAGGGGAAGCTTAGCGTAGCTCATAGATAATTCTGGTCTCCGTTCACGTATTTAAACACTAGTTCATTTGGAAGATGGGTTGAAATTCCACACTGTGGCTATTTTTTTCTTTAATTAATTAATTGAATTTAGTTGGCGAAAGGCCCAAATCTTATGTATGCAATGTTGCTCATTTGTATTTGATTTGTTGTGTTGAAGGAAATACATTGAAGAATGTTGTTAAAAAAAAAAAAATACCACCACTTTTTTATGAGTGTTTATCTATTCTTCCCTGTCTTCAGAGGACACCCTGAGGCTCCACAACGGGCCAACAAAGAACAGCTACATGGAGCAGAGCTTCCACGGCCTGAACCCGGTGCTTAACATCCCCGTCAGCCTGGCTTATGTGGAACAAGCCAAGAGGAATGCGGCCCTCACCGGCTCTGAGCTCGAGGGCTGGGTGGACGGCCTTGTGGGGGAGCTGTGGGAGGCTGCTGACATCTGCGCCGTCGGCCTCACCGCCTGTCCCGTCATGCAGCCCTGTGCCAAGAGCCCTTGGAGCTCCATGAGCCCAGATCCCAAATCCCAGCTGGGACCTCCGCGCCCTGACGGCCGCATAAGGTAGCAGTGAGGCCTCCAGCTGGACAGGAGGTCGTGACACTGTTTCCTTTTATTTATTCATAAGGCTTTTCGCAGGAGAAGAACAGGAGAAGCTCTTCCTCTGTCCCTCTGAGAAGAAGCAACTGAAAAAAGGTGGACTCCTTCAGCGTGCTGTGGGTGAGGCTGTCTTAAAAGCAAGGGGAAGCATTTCTCTGAACCTCCCACAGAGTTTATTCCTCTAGGGGATTTTGCTGGCTTTGCTATTTCACGTTCTCAGTGTATTTATTTTTCTTTTCATGGCTGAGTTTTACTGTGATAAAACGTTGCAATTTTGGAGCTTTTTACTGTGTAGCCCAATGAATTGTGACGCCCTGCTTTTAGGCAGTGTTGCCATGCGAGTCTGGACTGTCGACACTGCTGCAACAAGGCCTTAGTTGGAAGACATTTACCAGGAGGTAGCCGAGCACTGAGAAAAATCTGGCTCCTAAAACTTCATCAATATAGACAGTATGACAATGACTGGCTAATAACCCCCCCTAAATAGATTGAATGAAATGCTGTGACAGCTCAAAATATATTTATTAGGTAACTTGTTCAGTGTTTGTAGAAACAATATCCTTCATATTTATAAGCACCCCTGGTAAGGATGTGTAAGAAGCCTTAAAAAAAAGTACATCTCTTACTGACTGAAGTAGTGTTATCACAGGGTCAAAAATTTTAGCTGCATGTTGTGGAGATATTCATCTACACTTCTACCATCCTCTTCACTCTGCATGTTAGCAATGCATGTTAGCAATTATGACTGCTAAACGTTTAACTAAATTTTTGATTCTCTTAAAGGAAAGGTTTCCTTATTACATAAATGAAAACTATATAACAAATTACTGGATGAACATGTTTTTCATGTATTAAATAAACCGCCACCAGTAAATAACAATAAGTGATTTAGAAAAATGCTGTTATTTAAGTGTGTTCTTGTATAGCATAACAGTAAGCAACACTGAAAAGTGTAGAAGTGTTTGAGTCTTTTAAGGAAATACTCTTCTGTGCAATCAATTCAATTTGGGGGGGGGATTAACTTTTATTATTCAAGAATCTATATGGGCGTCCAAAAGGGTTTTTCTCTGGATTGCTAATATTTAAACGTCGTTAGTTTATCTGACATGTTTCTCTCTTACATTGACAGGAGCTTTTCTGACTAGCTATGATAGCAGCCAGGATAGTTCAGGTGAGCCTCTGCTGAGAGACAAGGGGCTGTGTTGTTCGTATTTCTGTTGTGTTGCTATGGGAAGTTATGTGCTAACTTTGGGACATGAAAATGGCTCAGTTGCTTACTATTTTTGAGACAAATTAGTAAGAATTCTTTTGATTATAATTAAATGTTGTTTATTTTGACAACCCTGTAGATATGGACAGGTTTAATTAACTGTTTTCTAAGATGAAGATCAACATACATCTGCCTTACTTGTTTTTCATTTTATCTTATCTTACCCGTGCTGATTATACCCCTTCAAAGAGTGATGGAGTACTGAGAAAAGTTTCCAGACTCTCTGGTCAACTTAAAAATGAAAAATTATAATTATGAAAAAAAAACTCAGTTTCCCTTTTTTTTTTATCCAGATTTATTTCCAGATTTTTCTTCGATTTTTTTTTTTACCAGGGGTGCCAATAAATATGTGAGGCGCTGTGAATCACATTTCTGCTGTTGAGTGCCTGACGAGGTTTTAGAGCAGCTGTGGCTGGTTTTGTTTTGTGGAGATAAAAATGCCTTTTTAGGAGAACTAGTTATTTGTAGAACATTTTATTACACAAAAACTCGTTTTTGTGTAAAAACGTGGACATTTTTAATTGTCTTAATTTGCTTTGAGACTTAATATATACATAGATTAAACTCTTTTTTTAATAGCCAGATTTTATGACAGGCAACGGAAAAGAATAAATGCTGTTTCCTCTTTTCCTAATTCAATCTGCCTCAAACTTGAAACTAAATTACCTTAAGATAATCTTAAAAGTCTTGTCCTTGTTGAGTTTGTTCCAGTCATTTCACAACACTTAATGTTGTATATAATTATTCAAGAATCTTCAAAATTGTACGCGTGGGAACGAAGTGTTATTTATTTCTAAGTTTATATTAATACTGATATTTTTAGTCAGTGACTAAATAACTGCGACGCTGCCTTGGCAGCATGATGCGTATTTTTTTGTAACGAAAGCCGCCTTTATTTACAAAGGCCATCACCCCGAACTTAATATTGTACGTTTTTATGGCCCGCGCTGTGTGTTAGTCATTTGTTGTCCTGGTTTCTTTCATGGCTTTTTTCAGTGGCCATCACAAAAGCAAAAAAACAAAACAAAAAAACAAGCTGATCCTTGAGCTAAAAGGTTACTGTACCTGAACTTTTTCAAATTTTGTCATGTTACAAAACGTATTTACATTTTATTACTATATTTCAAAGACCAACACATTGCAGTGCACAATTAGTAAGTGAAAGAAAAAGAATGCTTGGTTTTCAACATTTTTTTTAACAAATAAGGATATAAACATTAATTTGCATTCATTCTCCGTTAGTAAATATTTTATAGAAAAACCTCCTGCTGCAATTACTGCTACAAATGTAATGTTTTATGTCTCTACTAGTTTTCTATGTTCTAAATTTGAGATTTTCCTCATTGTCCTTTTCAGTATAACTCAAACTGAATGTAGAGCATCTACGAATAACAATTTCTTTTGTATTGTAAAGATTCTCTGTAATATTTAGGCTTAAACTTTAACTGGGTTGTTCTAACACAGGAATATGCTTTGATCGAAACCATTCCATTGAGTATGTTCAGGCTTGTGTCTTGCATGTTGGCCAGATGGTCTCATTTTGGTCTCATCCCTCTAGAGCGCCTTCCTCCACATATTTGCAATGTCTTCTACGTGCAGGACCAGATTTTAAAGGATGTAAGCGCCTGAGATGGAGCCAGTTTTGGTGCCATATCCAGACGAAAAATGTTTCAACCAACGCAGATTACAGGTCATTAATGGGTAGTCCTGTTCATTGTGAATTGATGCACAGTAGGTTTAATACATTCCTCTGGCAAGTACCCCCATTCCCAAAAAAATACTATATCTGTATGGTTTTCAAATACTTGAATATTTTTTTGGTATTTATAAAAATCCCAGAATATTAATACAATGGCCTGATACGGGCTAATGCGTTCTTTTAAATAAAATATTAGCAAACCATTAAACCATAAAAAAGAAAGATAAGAAAAGTCATTTGTGTTTTTAAAAAATGGGGCCCTGTTCTTTTACCCCTTTCTAAAGTCTTGCCCAGCCTATTTGACTTAAACTAGGTCAAATAAACGTTTTTCTTCAGCTCTTCCAAAGGGACTAGCTTTGCATCCACATTTTTGTAGTCCTTTGTGTTGGTCTACCAAATAAAATTCCAATTAAAGACATTATATTTTGTGTTGTAATGTGACAACCTGGGGAAACGTTCATGAGTTCTTGCCATGTTACTCCATTTATAGTACAAAATTATCAAAGAGAAAAGGTGAACAGAAACTGTCTTCACAAGCAAACACTCTGGACAATGCAGAAAGGAGAGGCTGTGCTTTTTGGTGTTGTGCACGAATGTCAGTGAGTGGTTGTAGTTTTCATGCTGTGACAAAAAAAATAATATGTGTATAATTTCAAGTGAATATTATATTGTATCTTAAGTGCAAAAATTGAATAATTTATTAGACCTTTTCTATGGCACCTTGTCAGCTCTGTTCACATTTCCAGTACCTTTTCTCCCATCAAGACAATCTCTGGACATTAACATCAACTAAATCACACTCGGGACAGCTCCTGATCCTGAACGAGTAGTTCAGTCACATATTTGCTTTACCTTGAAATCAGTTTCATCTGAACCCAATTAGGTTTTCAATCTGTGATTGTCAGCATTGTTTAGTCATCACATGAACTAAATGAGTGGTTTTGCACAGGCTAATGAAGAGACATTATTGTTCATTAATGTCAAGTTCACCTTGCCTCTCTGTCAGATGGGAGGATTGTTACTGCTGTCTCTCTTTCCTTTCAAATCGACTCGTTTTCATCTTGTCCACTGGGTTCTGAACAGTTACATCACATAGTGCGTATTAAGGTGTAAGCTCATTGACAGGTTTGGATTAAATAAAATAAATGTAACTTAATGTGAAAAGTCATATTTTGTAACAAAATGATTAACAAATGAAGATGTACTGTACATAGGTATTTTGTATTGAAATATTGTTTCAAAAGGATAACATTCATGTAAATACAGAGGTGGTAAATTGACACTGATGTGTCAAGAGTTTTATAAGTGTCGGAAACTGATCAAAAGTGTGAATTCAGTGTTTTATCATGGAGCAGACGTGACATGTTTCAGTATTTTGGACTGCTGCAACAGCAACCTTTTCCTATCCTTGTCCCAGATAATCCAGATTGTTGTTCTTGCTGGAATGTATTGTTGAGCATCTGTTGCACAAATATCTCTGACTCATCAGCCCCCCCACCCCACCCCCATTGTTTTATTCAGAGAGGCTCCTCGTGCCTTAGCTGATTTTTAGAACCTTCTCTGTCCATTAAAGAATATATTTTGTTCTTTGTTTTGACCTCATGTGAAGAAAGCCATGAGTCTGTCAAGTGTTCCATCGGTACTCTGACACCAAAATGATGTCTGCTGTTGTATATATCATCAGGCCTTCTCTTGCTGTGATCAGCTTTTATTTTGTTCTTCTCTTCTGGGGATTTGTTTTATCAAACTGGCTTGTTTTACTTTTCTCTGACTGCTTTTTTGAAATAAAATTCTGTAAAACAACAGCTCACGTGGACTGTATTTATATCTGTATTTGTTGAGGCGGAAAAATTGGTACTAGAATAAAATTCAAAATAGGTGTAAAAAATGCATGGATATAAAAATGCTCTTTTTTTGCATTACACTTCTAATTTATGATATATTTAATGATCAATTATAATAATTATGGATATGCAATATTGATTAAAAAAAATCCAAAAATCCAACAAGAAACAGCATTGAAAAGAAAATAACATAACCGCCATTACTTCATCCATGGTTAAACTAACAGGGGCATAACATAGGTCTGGTGATGATTTGGTGCTGGTGAGAGGGTTAGCTGACAGTGCAGGAGAGGATGATTTAAATGGAAGTGATTATGCATGGCAGATGTTTGATATCTCTGCTTCTACAGAGGCAGTCACAGTCTTTTCTATTTGGTTGGCAAACCATGTGGGAAATTTCAGAATGACAGAATGCTGAGGTTAACTACCCTATAGCTTACCTCTTGCTGTCTGCAAAAGACAAAGTAACTTAAACGTACCAAATAACTCACATACGTCCACACAAGTAGACACAACTGCACAAGCCTGAGATATTAATACTAATGCAGTGTAATGGAATAATCTCTGGATCAAACTCTATTTCCTGAAACTTATAAACTGCCCCTGGAACACAGTCAAGATACAAAAACATATCCAACAAAAATAGTGCAGTTATTTTATTTTTTTCACTCAGCCGAGCCCAGCAGCAGCTGTGTCAGTCACCTCTTTTACCCAGTGGCATTAAGTACATTACAATATTCCAAATATTACATTTAACATGATCAAAAGAAATTAAATATCTTAACTTCCTTTATTTATTACAGAAAAATCTAAATCAACAACTGTGGTTTTTTTCAGCAGTTATTGCATATTGTTAAAGGTTAAATGTTTGTTTTTTTCTATTTCCAATTTAATTTCAATGATAGTGTATTTATAAAGCACATTTAAAAGTATGCTGGTTCAGTGCTTTGCTATTAAATAAAGCAAACCTACCACCTGCCATTCCATTAAAATTGTGAAACAGAACCAATATGAGGTAAAGCTCTAAGTAAAAGATTAGTTAGTTTGCTTCTTTTTTTTTTTTATCAAAATATGCTTCAAAGTAGAATAACTTTTTGAGGTGACTGTTTGCTATGTTATATTCATAAAAATCTGCATCAAATTACAATACACATTTTCCTCTCCTCATAGACACTATTACTTTTATTCTGTTGTCATAAATGTAACCCTCACATTAAAATCCACCAGCTCAAATGGCTTGGTCAGTTTCTTTATCTTACAGGTCATGTAATCCAGTGGCTTCAGAGGGCATCTCACACATTGACTCACTGCAGTTAATCCAGATTGCAGACCTTTCCTCAATACATGCTGGGCCAATCTACTCAGAGAGTTTGTGGTACCATTCAGTATTTTATATACACTGAAGAATAAGGTATTCCCATCCTAATCCTCAAAGTGGATGTCTGTTCCACTGCTTTCATTTCCAAATAGATGTTTGTACTGCAGACGTGGTAGAATAAAGGTTCATAAGAAGGCACTAGTGAAGCAAAACAGCTGCATTTATTTGTTCAAAGCCACTTAAAGGTATAGAGGATGATTTTGTTTAGGGACCGCCACTAAATTTCCAAATATCAAAGAAAATAAATCAATACCTATGTGATCTCCAGACAAAGTAACCCCAAACTGCCAGGTGAAAACTTGACGACAGCGGATTCATTTGGGATTTCGACCTGTGCTGTCAGCACACACCATCGTTGGAAAGCATCTCCTAAAAACACTGTGGTCTTTTTTTCTCACTTCTATGTCCTTTCTATCTTCTCATAAACATCTGAGACTATTTTTCTCTACCGACTCACAGCCATTTTAAAACAATATTCTGGGAACTGTGAGGCAGAACGAATGGATAATGGCGTAGCACTACAGATAAACATGTGACAGTGAACATGCAGACTCTCAGGATGATTGACAATCAGGATGACCAATAGTTTAGATGATCCGCTTGGAAGAAAAAGATCCTCCACAATACCTTTAACTTTCCTGAAGCTGCAAGTTTTAACTGATCGCTGAGGGTTGAGCTCAAGCTGTTGCATATCACCAAGGCTACATATATGTGCTGGTTCTTCCTTTGTTTATATAAAGGTCTAATTGTGTCTATAAAAAATATATAATGGATTTTCTGTCAGATAAGTCATATAAGTGTAAAGAGCGTGAATTACCCCAATGAAATATTTTCAATATGTTCTTAAAAGTACCAAAGTTTTACGACATTTAGTACTTAAAATCAAAATATGATGGAAAATAGCTTTTCAGAAGATTAGTCATTTGGTTTCTATTGAGTCGGCATTTCCAGTCCTGTCCAAAAAACTGTCCGGTTAAATTACTCAGCAGATTTTCATTCGATGTGCAATATACTGGGCTCGTCTAGTCAGTAATTAAAAAATCTGAACTTTTTACCAATAGGCGAATCCAACATATCATCACTGACAGTAAGATATTTCAGGGGGGACAATAAGATGATGTCTGTGAAAGCATTGAGAATTAAAAATATACACATTTTAAAAAAATGTATTCATTGTGAGGATATTAATTCAGGTTGGTATGAAGTAAGCATGATCCACTGCGGAGTGAAAAGTAACTGTGAAGCTGGGTGGAGAGGAGATATGTTCTCCACAACAGATATATTGATTGCTGTTTTTATAAAGACAGTTAAAAATGTTAAGTCGACAATTGTTTTGTCTTTGCTTTAAATTAAAGGTCGCCTTTACTGTAAATCACAAAAAATTGGGGGGTTTTTTATACAATCAATCATCTGAGTTGTGTAAGCATGTTGCATGTGAATATTTTCTCTCAACTCTATTCTCTGCATCAGCTACAGAAAGAAAATAGACCAGAAAATGAGTGGTCAGAAAAAGCCAGTCACTTGTATCCATCCATTTTCTGAACCGCTTAGTCCTCCAGGGGTCGCGGGGGGCTGGTGCCTATCTCCAGCTTTCAACAGGCGAGGTACACCCGCATAGAGACAGACAGGACAAACCCACACCTAAGGACAATTTAGAGTCAATTTTTTGTTGTGGGAGGAACCCGAAACCCACGCATGCACAGGGAGAACATGCAAACTCCATGCAGCAAGGCCCTGGGCTAGGATACGAACCCACAACCTTGCTGCAAGGCAACAGTGCTAACCACTGTTCCACCGTGCAGCCCCAGTACATTTACATGCACATCTAAATCAAGCTTTTTGGAGTAATCGGTCTAAGCTTTTGCCCCCTGTTTTAGAGCCAAGTCCCAGTTTAAATGTCACTCTAGCCCCTTTCAAACGGCCATGAAAAACTATATTTTTCCGGATTTTTTCTTCTGTGAAAATTGTGAATATTTCTGTTCTTTGACCTGTTCTGTTTGTATATGTGTTGTTGTTTTTTTTGCTGCTGTTACGGACAATTAAAGGATCATTCTCTTACTCTATTGAATACCCTAAAGGCCACAGAAAAACAAAAAAGGTATAAAAAATTATTTCAGCTTGCATTTGAAGACACCATAAAACAGCATTTAGGGAGTATGGAGACCTGTGAGTGGCTGCTTTGTAAAGGTTAATGTTGAAAAATGGCACCAAGATTCAGCACCTCTGATGGAGGGAAATATATTCATTTTTTCAGTGAAGACATGAGATATATTAAAAATATTATGTAAATTATGTGCACAAGAATTTCAATTTGTCTGATGAACAGGATTTAAATTCCTCCCGAGAACCACAAAGTGAACCCAGTTGTTTCCTTTCCTCACTGTTGGTTCGCACTGACGCTGCTTTGCGTGTGATGTTTGAGAATGACACCTCCTCCTTTAGCTCCCGTGCATTTTTAAGCTCCTCTAATCTTATAATAATTACATCTGACATCTGACAGTTTCCCTTAACCCTGTGGTTGGGTTTATAAAACTGCCATCCACATCAGTCAACGACGTTCAGTGTGACTGGTGAAGGATGACAAGATTACTTCAATGAAGGGGCATTTGATAAATCATTTGTCATCTAAATACAGCTGGATTACAAGGATGCCAAATAATTCATACAACATATACTTTTTCACACATGATAATCACATACTTAAATAGCCTCTTTCATGAAACATTTCTGTCATAACCTTTTCGAAATCACAAGCTCATGCAGCGATATCCCACACCGCTGTCAGTGTTCTAAGATAGCTGGTAGTGTGGGACGACTTGAGTTTCAGCATCTATGTCAATGCCACACATAAAATCTGTATCATAAATTCCAACGTGCTATTGCTTTTAAAACAATAATGGCTGACAGACTCATTGTAGTGATCCCATTGTTAGCCTATTCCAATGCGGCAACTTTAAATTATATATCAGGGCATCCTGGACACAAACTGTTTTATTCTTGTTCCTTCAGGCTGGCTCCAAAGAGCACTATATAAAAACTAGCCACTACAGAGATAGTTTCTCATCCCAGCATGATAAACACAAGGCACAGCTTACAGCCTGGTTAGCCAACCTACAGCACTGTCAAACAAAATAAGCATATTTACATAATCACAACCTGCCTTTGTAAAAAAGATATTTGTACTTATTGTTTCTTTAGCTTTATTTTATTTCCTCTACTGTTCACATATTTATACTTAATACACCTGGAGTGTGTCAAACCAAGCTCAAATTATATGTCTATGCACACACAGTCATAGCCAATAAATCTGATTCTGGGGCTGTTCATGTCTAAACACTCAGATTTTTGGTGTTATTTGACCACAGAACATGTCCCAAAATAGCAGAGAACCATGGATTTGTTTTATGGTTGAGTGCATTCGCAAACTATGATCTGACTTATCACGTTGCCTTTAGAGTAATGACTGCTTTCTTGGTTAGTAGACTTTCAACCCCATGTTTGAACAGGACTTGTTTCATTGTGGACAATAAAGCTTACCATCTGGTAGCATCTTCACAATGGATGTTGGTATGTGTGATCGAGAAATTTATTATTATGATTAATCCTTTAGTATTATTAACACTGAGAGCAGAGGAGCCAGACAACAGGTGTTGAGTTCGAGGTTAGAGAAGACATCACTGCCTGAGAAAATATTGATTCTTCTTACATACTTAGTTTTGAGAGTTTCTCTTATTATGTTACATATAACCCAAGCTATTGCCATTATTTTGTATATGTCAAAAGTCACTTATTCACAGCTAAAGAGCCAGATGTCTTCATCAGGAGATATATCCCCACCCTGAGGTTAATAGTTGTGTCTTCAAATTGATAGAGGCAAGGTTGCTGAACTTTATAAATACTTATTTTCATATGAGCTTGTTAGAGGGAGTTAGGTAGTGGGGTAGTAGGTAGTAGGGAGTTAGGAGGGGGGCAGCATTCGGCTTTCACTGTGATCTGTGCTGTTCTCCTGTATGATCAATTCAACTTTTATTAAAACCTCCAAACGCTTAAAGGAATCTCTCTCATCTTTATTAAGAGTCTTAAATGCCATTACAGTATGTTTGCTAATTTTGCATCAAAACCTGTCAATCTGTGGAAAAGAAAACCTTTCTCAACCCTGAACAGTATGATTGATACAGCTTTCCATATGGTTTATAACTGCACATATTTAAAGAGATGAACATGATGCCTTCAGGTATGAATTGTTCTCAATATAGTGGGGCAAAAAAGGATTTGGTAGCTACTAAAGCAAAAGATTAGAGAAGGATGTTATTTTTGCTCATAGGTACACTATGAGAGGTACAAAATGGAAATAAAAAAATCCAGGAAATCACATTGTATGATTTTTCAAAAATTTATTTCGATTATAGTGCAGAAAATAAGTATCAAACAGTTGGAGTCCAACGTTCACCATGGTAAAGATAAGAGAGCTGTCTAAGGACTTCAGGGACATGATTGTACACCTGCAAAGGCTGAGATGAGCCGATCTACAATAGGCAAACACAGTGAGAAGAGACCAACTGTTGGAGCAATTATTAGAAAATGGTACAAATACAAGATCACTGATCACCTCCCTTGACCTTTTGGCTCCATTCAAGGTCTCACCTCACTGGGTATATATAATGTCTAAAACAGTGGGACAGGACGACTGATCCATATTTAGGAAAGGATGAATGGGTTCATGTAATGAGAGGTTTTGGGCAAAAATCTTCTATCAGTGAAAGCATTGAAGATGAAATGTGGCTGGACCTTCTAGCATGACAATGATCCCAAACACACCGCCTGGGTAACAGGGTTTCTACGTTAAAAGCATTTCAAGGTTCTGGAATGGCCTAGTCAGTCTCCAGATCACAATCCAAAAGAGAATCTGTGGAAGGAGTTGAAAGTGAAAACATTATTACTTAATATTATTTTTTGATTTAGAGTGTGAGTTGACAAGCATAACTGTGAATGCTAAAAACAGAGATTCAAAACATCAAAGCTCTAGGGAGAAGTGTTGCATGGAATAAAAGGCAGAAATACCAGCTACAGTTTGTGCAAACCTGGTGAAGACCTACAAGTAATGCTTGACCTATGTCAGTGCCAACCAAGGTTACATTACAAAGTATTAAGATTAACTTTTGTTACTGACCAAATTCTCACTGATTTAAAAAAAGGCAAATATGTAGAAAATAGTGTACCATTTCGGGACTGTGCTTTAATTTACTAGGGGGTGGGTAAGGTGCTGGGTTTGAATCACAACCTGCAGTCTTTCTGCATTACGTTTGCATGTTCGTTCAGTGCATATTTGGGTTTTCTCCTTGTACTCTGGCTTCCTCTCAATTTCCAAAAAGAAATAGTTGTTTCTGTGGCTCACTAGATAGAGTGGTCATCTTGCAGTCAGAAGGTTGCCTTCTGAATTGGTCTATGAATGTGTGTGCAAATGGGTGAATGTGGCTTCATTGTAAAGCACTTGGAGTGATTAGTATGACTACAAACGTTCTCTATAAGTTCATGCATGCTTATTTATCCTGTGTGTCTCTTTGTGATGTGCTGTCAACTTGCCCACATTGTAATGAACATGTCGCCCAGTAGCCAATGGAATTTGTTTTGACGTTTTCCTTATTTCTGATTATTTACAGTTTTACAAATACTGTATATACAAAATGCAATACAACATATCAGACTTTTCTCACCCAAAGTGTGATTTCCCTAGATGCTCTACAGTACGGTAGGTCTGTTTAGTGTTTTTGAGGTGGTAATCAAAGGAAAACTGCAGATTCTATCTACTTTCCTCTCAGAGGGATTTAGCCTACTGAGAAAAGCAGCTTGACTAGCACAAGCTTCTGCTGATCTATATGTAGACAGATTAATATATGTGCCATCAAAATAACATATATATATATATATACATATATATATATATATATATATATATATATTACGATAAGGGATTTTGTATCTTAGTAAACATGCAGGTCCATTTATAAATGTATTGGCAACTCTTAGATTGTAGAAAACTGCAATACATTGTGCTTTTAATTACTGTCAGCAAATGAATGGACTAATTAGGAAGCTAATGAATGACTTGATCTTACAAAGAGATATTTCCCTTGGGTTTAATGTGTTGGTATCCTACATAGTTCTGCTCCAAAGTGGTCTGTTCTTGAACATATGCTTTCTGTATGGTTCATCCTGTGACTGAAATATTTTATTTATCAAAACATTTATATAATTTAGAAATTGCAGGTTTTGCATTGCCCCTTCATAGTTTTACATCAGCTCTTCTTATTTTTTTCCCCGCAATCAGCCACATTTTGATGATATGTTTTATGAGCGCCAAGTTTGGCTTTCTTTGATTTCTAGCTGGTGTTTGAGTTCCCAAAATAGATTCTGATGATAACTTTAGTTTCGCTTCCCTTCAATGTGACTGCCAAACTTCTTTTCCTTTGCAGCCATTTCCAGGTTTAAGCATAAGTTCTGCCAGCAAATTTTAGCAGTGGCTTCATTTCAAGATATTTGGGAAAAAACAGCAGTATGCCGTTTGTAAGGAAAACTAATACACGGTTCAGCAAGAATTCATGTGATGTGACAAAAGAGTGTGACTGGAGTTTATATGAAACCTAATACTGAGCCCAGTTTAAGAAAATCTTTAGAGTTGAGACCTCAACAGAGCGGAACAGAAATGAGGCACCAAACCGCAGAGTAAATGATGAAGCATTGGCAGACACTTGACTCCTCCATTGGGAGTTGTGGGCAATATTAGCTGACAGCATCACCTGTCTTGCACTTTATTAGGGTTATATTGAGTGAATTTTAAAAAGGAATATGACTGAGATGAATAGTTAAAAAAAAAGTATTACAGAGATTAAAATGATCTTTTTCCTGTTGGATTTGCAGGTTCAGCTTTAGAATTATACAAGACTGACTGATGCAAGTGAGCACATCAGAAGTATAGCTTTTGTTTAATTTAGCTAAACGTCCACTTTAACAAAGAATGGCAATAAAAAAATGAACAGATGTTTGGTGAATTAACAGAAAAAAAACATTTCCATAAATCAGCATTGAGCTTTTCACATACCTGACTTTGGGGGAGCTATTAAATTAGAGAAGCATCAGACATATGTTGCAGTAAATATATCTTAATGCACCTTTCATATTTTCTCCTCTGCTTTCATCTTTACTCCCACCGTGTTCTCCTCTTTCTGTCTGCAGCATAAGAAATTTGAAACCTGATATGCTCCGCGTGTTCATCACTCCATCTTATTTTCCTCATGCTACACGTTTAACTCACCCACAGGCACTCAAATTGAAAGATACTTGCATTTTCCTTCTCATTCCTCATCCTCCATCTGTGCAGCCTGCAGCTCTGAGATACTACGTATCAGAATTTCACATTTCACATCCCATATAGCAAAACTGCTCCGCAGTCAAGCTTATCTCTCTACAAAGCCATCGTCATCATTGTAAAATTCATGCAAATTGTTTTTATTTTTTTTTGTGACAACTAGAAAGCACTCCCAGGGCTCAAGAAAAATAAAATAAAACTTTGGAGGTAATTGACATTTTTTACCTGAAACAAAACATCAAAACATGAAACTACTTTAATAGGTAGTAAGTTTAAAAAGCTCAGGATGTTTAATTTAAACTTGTATTTCTGAAACCAGAACATTAATTGCTGTCCTCGTGTTCTTCGGTCTCTTAGCTGATGTTCGGAAACAGTGAATGCATTCATAGTAAAACTTGCAATCATTGCTCCATCCAGCTCACAGCTATATCAAGTATTGGTCCAAGAAAGTGATAAGTGGCCATCTGGGCACTGCTACCACTCTGCATACAAATACAACAGCTCAAAAGTCTTTCTTCATGATGTTGCTGCATTCTGTTCATTAAAGCATATTAATGCCTGAAACCGTAAAGTAGAGACTCATATTTTTAGTATTTGGTATTTAAATCTTGAGATTTGACTGAAGAAATGCAAACACAATTATTGAGCCTTATAATTTCTAACTTACGAAAAAGCATGAAGAAAACCACTCTAAAGATACAAAACCTTGTATGATTCCCTTTAGTTAGTTAGTTAGTTAGTTAGTTAGTTAAAGATAGAATATTTGCAGCAAATCAAGGGGCTGTTTGAAGAAAATAGCTCTTCTTGAACAAAATTGGGCAATTCTCGGATCAGATGAGGTTTTAAATCAGTGCATTTAGATAAAATTACATTTTTATACAGCAGTATAACTTTTATTGATCAATACAGAGAATAACACAACTTCTTATTTGAGAACATTTATTAACTAGAAAAAAAAAACAAGGCTCATGTTCTTGACAAAATCTCAAAGGACAAAATTATTGGCACCTTTTTTTTTTTACCAATTATCTAAAGAACAAAATTTTTGTTTTTAAATGAAAGGAAAAAAGGTAAACCTTTTCAAATAATCTTCAATTTATAGTCCCCAAAACTTGACATTTTAGCAGGGGTATTAACATTTTTCAGAATCATGGAAAAAAATAACAATAAAGTTGCGTTTAGAAAAAAGTTACTATTTGAAATGAGTTTCTCATTTAACAGTGAGGCATCAAAAATAATAGCTTACTTTCCTTGAGTCTGAATCCTTAATTGTCAAATGTTTACTTCTTGGAAAGGTTTTCTTTTATTCCAATCCCATATTCAGTAGTCGTACAGCATCACTGAGGCTGTATCATTTCAGGGCACCGTTGATTCATCTGAGAGCCTGAAATTAATTGAGTTTGACAACAATGAGACAGTCCATGCAAATAAATGCATCCCCTTATCAGCTAAACATACCATGGAGTATAAGCTCCACTGCCTGTCTGTTGTCTTCTGGCACTCATGTTAAGGTCTTTATGAGAAGTTCTCCACTGCAGCAATCAACCATAGGCTACTGATAATGTATTTTTTCTTTCTAGTCACTTTAAAAACTACAATTGCCGAGACCAGACGTTTAAACCGAGATGAGAATCGATCTAGAGCAGTGAATTAGAGAAGCTACCGTCAGTAAACGTTATCACCAGCCATTTGAAGATTTAAATTAAATGGAAAGAGTTTGACTTTGATCACAAGGTGTCTGGTAATGACTCTTATCTCTGTAATCTTCTTTCCAGTGGACAGAAAAAAACGACATCATCTTTTAAAACCCGGCGTGCCGCTGCTACTCTGTGGAGAGACTTTTCGCTGCACATCTACCAAAACACGACAGAACATAAAGATCCTTAACCATCAAATCCAATTGGAGGCGGCTCCACTTCACACAGCTCTCAGTTAAACTGTCAAGCCAATACATTTCCCACCAGGCAAAGAGAAGGCAGTACGTGTTGGTGAGCTAGAGTGGCTGCTACATAATTTAATAACAGCCCACCAGCAGTGAGAATTGTTGAGAAAGCATGAGGAGATTTAGCAGCTCTCTTGGTGCTAGACGCTGGTAGAGACGATGTAAAAGGCTGGTTGGTGTTACATGAGGAAGTGTATGGGAAAAAAAAAATCAGCCATCAGATGAATAACTCCAGGAACTGCAAGAGTGAAGAAGACATCGGTTGGGTTTTTACTGCGACACCTGCCGTTACACGGTGCGTGCAGGGACATCGGGGAGGTAGCAGAAGAAAAGCTTTCGCTCCAACACACAAACACGACCACAGGCGAGGAAGACCCGCTGAGAATAATGTGAGGTCACAGGCAGGGTTCATAAATCTATGCATGGAGAAGAGTCAGACTGTCTACTCTACATCAAACAGTTCACTAGAATAAGAAAACCACACACACACAAACCACAGCATACATTTTTAAGGACAAACCAAAACCCTAAAGACCAGCAGCCACATTGTTTAGTCAGTTCTAATTCCTCATGCAATCCAGTTGTGGGGTGAGCTCTGCAGATTTCAGAAAGATAACCAAGCTATTACCGCATACTGCAGAGCCCTCAAATAAATTTTTATGATAACTAAAAATCAACAAATCACACATTTTTGAGGTACAATATGTTACTGGTAGCTTTACTGTTAAGTTTAATCAGTAAAAAAACAAAAGCAAGACTGTGTAAACCACAGCTGATTTCATTCGGTTTTACCTTTCAAAAGGTTTTGGGTATTTGCACGGAGCTATTACCATTTCATTGTATCCACCTCATTCTTTGTGGTCCTGAAGGAGGACTGATTATAAAGAAAATAGTATGAGAGCAACATGCATGGGCTAAATTTCTTCTTTTTTGGGTACAATATTCACACAACCCCAGCCGTCCTTCCAGAGCTCTAATATGCCCAAACATGCCAACTTGTTTAGGCTGTTTGCTTCTAATATTTTTAAAATATTATTAAAATATATTTCGAATGAAATGCAGTGTAGTTTGTGGGTATAATGTAAGAAAACACAAAAATGCTTTGTCAATCTGTTTTTTGTTTTATTATTATTTGAAATTTGTTAAGAACTGCCATTGTGACCAACAAACACAGACTTCAAGATATGTTTTTATTGGTGCCAGCTCAATGAATTAGATGTGCCAAATTCTGATGAAAATTACACCTTTTTAATTGTCTAAGATAGTATATCAACAAACGTATCTATTTGACCTCATATTAGATACACACTTGTTGTCGACCACGGGAATTAGGTTTCTGCCCCTCCTGCCATGAACTGAAAGTTTGGTTAGATTTCATTCCGTTTTTCATTGGTTTATTGAAAAACTATGGTTGCCACGTGTGTTGCTTTAATTCCTGTTCAGGCAATGTTTTCATAATTTGCTAATTTTAGCTCCTCTTCTTTGCTATGACCAAAGTTTCTGGCACATTCTTTTTCTAAACCGGTACAGCATGCATCTTATCAACATTACACCGTTTGAAAAATAATATTTGAATCAAGGTAGCATATTCTCAACATTCTTTCACCAATAACATAAAATAAAAGAAATAATGTAACCTGAGGTGAAGCTCTGCTATTTTCACTGAGATAACAGGGGCAAAAAAAAATTCTAGTGTTTCTGCCCTTGTATCAACCCATCAGTAGCTCTGCAAACTCTTGTCCAACCCTTCAGAACTACTTTCTCTCAGCTCACAATATGAAAAACACACAGCAATAAAATAATAGTCTGTGTTGCTCCCATACTGACAGCTGCGAACAGCACAGCCAATGCGGCACTTAAATGGTGAGTCTCCTGATCAGGTCCCCCTCTCGGGTCTGTCAGGATTGGTTCTGCTGCCGCTTCGCGGCTCTTGCCTGGAAAGGGAAAGCTCTGCTGCAGTTTCCCCGAGCCAGTGAGACCTTGGAGCCTCTTCTGTCCCTGAAAATGAGTTGAGAAAGAAGATGTCCTTCTGGTGTGTTGTCATTTTCTAACTGCGAAATCAGTAATCACCACTCACTACTCCGGCATGAACCCAGGCCAGTTGGGCCATTAGCTCAGGTTCAGAAATTAATAATGAGACCAAGAAAAGAAGAAGACTATGTAGAAAATAATTACATGTGCCAAGGTACACAACAAGCGCCCCGGCAGAATACGATCCCACAAGTCCCGGGTGAGAGCATTAACACCTTTTTCTTTCCAAAAGAAGTTTGGCCAAAAAATTGGTCAGACTTATAAGAAATACCTTAACACTAAAAAGGAATTACACCTGATATTTAGCATTTACTCTCATTATTTAAATAGACTTAAGCTTCCCCATAGTAACCAGTTCTGATCATTTCAGTGAAGGATTCTTGAGAGAAAGGGTGGTATATGTACAAGCACGTTTCTCTGGTTTCCATCTGACTCAGGAAACAGACATTTGTAAATAACTTTGAGAGTGCAGCCCCTAGTGTGTGTGGCATAAATGTACAAAGTTACAAGTAAAAGGTTATTGGCCAAAACAGGTGTATATTAAGCTGGCATTAGCCAGATGTATGTCTAGCCATGTTCAGCCTAACCATTTCGATCTGGGCCATCTGGTAGCATACTTTGAGCTGGCTGGAGGATGTGCAAGGTAGCGCCTGGCTGGCACTGGCTACCATGATTTGTCTTTAGCCAATCACAGATACGACTCATATGAAGTATACCATGTGCGCCTGGAAAACAACAAAAACTCGCTTAAGCTTCATGCATTCACCGATTCAATAGCCGCTTCTACGCAAGCATCAACCACGTTTCTTAGCTGGGCGCTTGATACTACCGTCACAACTGAACTCCCACCCCAAAGCACAATGCTGACAAACAACTGGTCGGCGACATACGCATCTGAGGTCGGGCGGTTTTGATTAGAGCGGTACATGGTGAATTCTCTTCAGTTTGGAAAAGTCCAAATCCTGCAAAAATCCATCTTGCAGAGCAAGGTTAGGTGTATTTGTGAAGCTGAAAACATTCATGTAAACTCAGACATACTCTTTTCTTCACACTGACCGACATTAAATAAAATAAAACTTTTTCTCTTTTAGGTCAGTTATGAATGGTAAAATAAAATGTACAATAAAAAAGAGTCATTAAATATAATTAATTTGATTAAAATTCAGAAATTATTTGCTGAAATATGCATCCTTAATACTGCCTTTTTAACTGAATGACTTGGGTCAAATGTGATCTTTTCAGGAGCTTCTCACTGTGGTTTTCTGGATTTTAGTCCATTCTTCGCATAGATCTGCTGTGACTTAATCAGATGAGCTGCCAGACGAATAACTGAACTCCGCTGCTCACACGTACTTTTTAGCAGTAAATAAGCTGATATTTTAAGATGCTATTTTACTACTTAAACAAAATTTGTTCCTCATGAAGCTCACTTTTTACTTCTAATGTAACAATGGTATTTATGTGCAAGAACATTAATTTAACATAGTTTATGTATGTGCTACGTAGTCAGTTTCTCTTTCTCTTCATTTCCCCCATCTGGTTATATTCTTTTGTGATGTCAATATTTACTTTTTTTTCCGCAATGCATCATGGTAGTGGGTTGCAGGAAAAACGTATTTTACCTATAATTCAATTGTTTTGCATATTTGGAGGAGAGTTTAGCGGAGCAGACGACTCACCCCTGCTGTGTGGCCAACACTACGGCCCGTTGGGGGCCTGATAAAAAGTTTTTTTTTGAAAAACAAAAGAGATTGCAGCCGATTTCTCAAAAGAAAGCCTGGATTTGTACAGCAACTGAGTTTGTGAGGCTCATTTTGTTCATGGTAATTCCTTGTAATCACGTATTTGATATCTAGAGAATGTTTATTAAAAAAAGGTGAAAAACGTATTTTAAAATTCTCTGCGTTATATTGTTTTCAAATTCTGATTCAGACTTCCCAAACCGCTATCAGCACCTGATTATTCACACTGCCGTACATGCGGCAGCTGTAAATCCGATCCTGAAAGCTGCTTTTTATTTAATCATTAAAGCTGCTACATGACCGCATATTTCTCCAAGACTGGTAATTAGCCACAGGTGATGTGAATCACGCAGTTTTTCTGCTTGTCTGACCTCTGCTTTTAGCACAAACATGGATTTCTGTTTCGTAGAGATCAGCCCAGCTCTCCTTGAAACAACATAATCTCAGGCCTCGGTTTTAGGATCAGGAATAAATGTGTCCCAAACAGATTTGAGGCCAAGACACCAGCATATTACACTAAATTCTTTCCCGAATCTATCAATATATTATTAAAAGGGGCTTTCATTAACTTCTATTTCGCCGTCAATAGAGATTTGAAGTTTCTTTCTAAAGCTCTCCCTGTTTTCAGACGTTAAAGTTGTTATTTATCGGGGATTCCACCCGCTAACTCTCTTGGAAGTGTTTGTTGCATCTCTATAGCCCTTTATTTTGTTTGTTTTCTGCCACCCAACCACTCGCATATGCGAACAAAGATGTTAACAGAGATCCTCCTATTAGTAGAACCAGTTTCTGGTGTGGAGGAGCAGTGTGCATCTGAACTTCATCACTCTCCATCCAGAAGCACATTGGTTCAACAGTATCTTTTGATCAGATCATCTGACTGCAGTAACAACGTTAGTCCTGGCAGCCACTAGGATTCTTAGAAGTTGTTTGCCTGTGCGAAATATACATTTTACTGTCCACATGGAAAAATAACCATCAAAAACTTGAACCTGTGAACCATGGGCCACATTTAGGAACTAGTCAGAACCCCCAGAAAGTTAATCCCCAAGTCTTGGTCTTTTCATGGGTCCCAGAGTCTGGTTTATGACAAGAGCACCGCTGACATGTATTCAGTTCATGCTTTTTTCACCCCTCAGCTTTGTTCACATAGTTGAATATTCAAAAAGGCAATCTGATTAATTGATTTAACTGTGTAAATTCCCTTCTAATTCTGCACATTTAGCTATGATTGCTTGACCACATCTGTTTTAATTTATCTCCATTCTATCAGTAAAGCTGATCAAGACACTTGCTCTAAATATAACAAAACAGCATGCTTTGAACAGACTAACAATGCACGGAGTTGACAGTGAATCAATTCTTGGCCTGTTGGACTTTGACAGGCAGAGCATTTAAAAGTTTGCCCTGATGGAAGATTGGTGTGCATGTGCTCTTTTCTAGAAGTAAACATCAAAGGTGAGTAAGATTCTTTTCATATTTATGATGTGTGTTACCTTCCTGTGATGCAACGGGCTTCCTTTATGTGAAATGTTGCTTTGGATGTCTTATGATGGCTGAAAGACCGTCAAGTTAAACACGGCAAATGCTTTTAGGAGTTTAGCTGCCATTACAGTATATGTCACTCATGTTGCATTGCATTACAGTCTGCATTTGCTCCTTTTCATGTGGCTCTTTGGTGAGACGGTGTCAAGATCCAAAGAACAATTAGAGGCTCATCACTAATTAACAGTTTGTTGAGATCAACTTGACTTCATGTTTCCAAAAGTTAGTTGTGTTATATAGTTCAAAGAAAAGGGAATAGCGGGTAGATAAAAATAAATTCAGGAATAAGTTATGCCTTCTTGTTTATCGAGTTATTGTTTGTTTAATTATCTGTCACAGGGCAACATAGAACAAAAAACCATGCACAAACAACAATAATTTATAGAGACGAATTAACCTAACAGTCTTGTTTTTCCACTGTTGGAACAATTCATAGTAACCACAGAACCTGCGCTTGGAAAGGGAGAATATGCTAACTAAATGCAGAAAGACCCCAGGTCAGGATATGAACCCAGGATATTCTTGCCACAAAGCAAAATTGCTACCAACTGCACCACTGCCCAGCCCAGATCACAAAAATGTAATTTTAAAAATGTCCCTCCTCACCTCGGCCAAGGGTAGTGCTCAGACATTCAGCTTAATAAAGAGAGCTACTATGGTAACAGGGACACTTGCACCTCACTCCATATGGGCTTGGTGTGTTTTACAGCAAATAAAACTACATCCCTCTCCTTTTAGCAGCATGCAAGGCTCATGCGTACTCAACGGTTAGTATAACGGTTATATCTTGTATGGCGTTTGTGGACTTCCCTTCTAATGCTGACCTTATTAGAGAGGTGGGAATTTATCCCAGAAAACCACAGCGGTACCTATTCTTTTAAAATTACCCTGAACCTTCATAGAGGAGCTTTAATGGAGGGAGGTGTTAAACATTTATGATTGGTTTCAATTTTTCCTCAGCAATTTGTTTCAGTCATTTAAGTTTAAGCTATCATCAGATAATGTTTGCTGTTACACCACAGATTTTCAGTCACAGCCTTCAACTTTTTGTTGTCTGCATGGATAGAGTGAATACATACTCCAGTCAAAATAAGATTTGACATTTTTTATGTTTTTGTGTTATAATGTTCTATTGTTTAATGTTACAGTGTTTTCAATGCAAGGCACACAAAAAAAGCACAAACCCACAGGAATACAGAGGATTGACAGACTTTGGGTCTGAAAAAAAATGTAATTTTATGTAAGAATGATTATCTTGAGGGATCACATCCATTTATTTCCTCGAATAATGGAATGATTTTATTTCTGCTTCAGAGTGTACCTGCTGTGAAAGAGAACTTCACACTACGTCCATACAACATCAGGATGCAGTTTCAAACGGAGCTCCCATTTAGCCCCCCCCCCCCGTCAAAAGTTTAGTGAAGACAAAGGAAGGTATTTAAAACTTGCTTCAGGTTCACCTTTCCACAGAGTTTGGAGACAAAGAACTGATGCCTTGTCCACATGTAGCTGGGTATCTCACAAAACGGAAATATTTTTTCTACAGATTGGCCTGTCATCAACATGTAAACGCAGAATTTCGGCACCAAAAACCAATCTTCTTAAAAAGTCCGGCCAAAGTATAGATCTGCGTTTTCTCCGTTTTGAGTATCTGCGTGTGGATAGCTGAAAACTTAAGTGCCGTAACATCCCTATCCGCAACAAAAAACGCTCCAACATCACTCGTGCGACCTGTGTTTACACTCAAAAACAGCATTTGTGCCTTTAGATCTGTGTTGGCATCATCAATTGTCAAATTGCGTTTCGCTCGCTTGCATTACAAGCTCTATTACTGCTGCGTGCTGAAGTTAGAGAATAGAAAGTTACTCTGAGGAGGAAAATCTTCGTAAAAAAAAAAAACTGCTACGTGTGTGCATGGCCTGAGACCAAATGCAAAGAGAATGAGGGTTCGGGGTAATTGAGTTCTTGGGGACTGTGGAGGTTTTCTCTAACCATCTCCCAGTGTTAGTATTTCTTTGAATTTTTTTGTTTTTTTGTTTGTTTTTCACGGGTAACAGTGTTAAAGGTCTCATCCACCTGTTTTTTCAATAAATATTCTGTGGTCTGTAGTTTGAGAGAATGCTTTGTGAGTTGCGTTCTGTGGGGGAAAAAAAGGTCCTTGCACTCCTGTTTCAGGGGACTTAAGTTTGTCAGAACTTACGTTGCCTTCAAACAAGTAACTAACTTAAATTAGTTCCGTGGTGATGTTCCAAGACAAATTCCCACCGTTTCCTCCTCAGCTCCTCTTTTTTGAGTAAAATATGCGATGCTGTTATTTCCACAAATAATATAAGCTCGAACATGTTCCACCATGTTGTGATGTTGCTAATGGTTAGCTTCTACTAGCAGAAATGCTAATGTAAGCTTCTACTAGCAGAGCTACACTCTGCTCTCTCCTAGTCAAAAAATCAATGCAGCCTTCTTGTGGGCCGTCGCAAGCTAAGGTGTACGAGGCCGTGAATACTAATTTTCTCTGAAGTGGAAGAGACTATATTTTTGTGACTCTTGTTGTTTTCTCATCTATCTTCTTTCTGTGGCTATTGCAGGCAACCGTCATTGAAGAAAATGGTCACGGGCAGCAGGCATTGGATTTCAAAAAGAACAAGCATTACATGGTTTCTCAGGGAATTAGATATTTAATATCTTCGCTGACTTGCAGCCCACTGAATGAAAAATTAAGCTTTAAAATTGTTTCTAAGCTGAATACAGGTTATCAAAAGTTTAGATTGGCTCTCTCTGGAGTTTAAAGAATAATTCACCCCCCTACCAGAGTTTAAACCCGCCCACATTTATTTTTGAAAAACGGCTCAAAAGGAGGCGTCGCCTGGCGGACCAGGAAAAAGGCAAGGGGGTTGAAGGGCTGGGCGTGGTCTAAGCTCCTTTCCTTAATCTGGAGGTTGAGATATTTTCTCATCTTCCTTCTCAAAAGGGAACAGAGTACAAGGATATAGGTTCGGTGGAGGAGGGGAGTAATTTCGTGTTACCCTGCCTCGATAGGTGCACCTGTGGCTACCGTATGTCATTGTCTGCAGCAGAAAATGTGAGTTATCGAGAGATGCCAAAGGTATAAAGTATCCAAGCATGACGAGAAAAATCATTCAGGAATGTGCAAAAAAAAAAAACACACACCATCACAATTATTGCATTAAAAATAACCTCTAAACCGAGATTTTATTTTCCATTTGCTGATATCAGGTATTCCCTTTATCCTTGGTAATTAGCAAATGTCAGAAAGTAGGGGTAACCACCTGCATATCGGAGCACCCAGGTTTTTGAGCTGATTGTGCTGCAGGCAGTTCATGGCACCTCGCAATGGAGGTGTAGCTGAGACCGCACCTCTTGTATACCCCAACACAACCAGACTGCTGTCGTCACTAAAAACGGGTAAAGTGTTTGTGAGGAGAGCAAAGATACTGATACTGAGACAGACGAGGACACAGCTCACAGCAGAGCTCTAACACTACACTATGTCTTCCCTGATAGACGAGACGTAGAGGTCGAATGGACCAGCTATAGCCAAGCAGAGGATTCATTCCCTCCTGAACCTTCCACATCAGCAGCATGATCAGCGAGGAGGAGAAATGAGAGTAAGAGAGGAAAAGAACGGAGGCTTGATGGCACAATAAGGGAAGGTCATGGACCGGGGAAAAAAACGAGGAGTGGGCTAAGTGAATCAAAGAGGAGGCTGTGGACATTTGAAAGGAGCAGTTAAACCATATTTCTCAATTATTCATTAAGAAATCAATACACCCCCCGTGCAGCAGAGAGAGAGATTAAAGGACGAGCATCAGAGGAGAGGCTGATGAATGATGAAATATCAAATGATTTGTTTTTTGTTTTTTTTTAGCTTTTTGGATTTGGATCCCTATGGTTTTCAAATAGAGGAGGTGAATGTGACTGACTTGGCTTGAGAGGTCACAGACTTCAGTATTCGATTATAGGGTGACTGAAAGGTTAGGGAAGAGATTCGATCCCCGCCTAAATTTCGAAAATACATCAAAAAATGGTTGTAAAACTAATCGTTAAATTAAATAATAGATTTCCCTTTCAATCTAGGGTAAGTTTTACAGCTGCTTGCTACTAAATCATGAAAAAATACATTTTTTATACGTTATTATACGTAAAAAAAAAAAAAGAGAGCACAATCACTTTCATGTGTGATCACATCAGGACTTAAAACCCCCTGACTCATCAGGTCCTCCCAGCTTTCTCTGCAAACTTTTTCCCATCGCGTGCCTCAACCAGAACCATCGAGGGATATATCTTTTAAATGTCATGAAGACTGATGGCGGGTGAGTTTAAGTGTGGTGACATTACTGCCTCCACTCTCACTCTTTCTAAGTCAGGCTTGTCTGCCTTTCGCGCTGACATTTAGCCAGCCATGTTTACGCGCCACTCGCCGCCCAAAATGTCACTCTGAGATTTATAGCGGTGAGCACTGACTGGTTGAGCGGAGCGCTGGCGTGTGCGCCCAGGTATGGAGAGGCTGAGAACAAATTAATCCGAGCATTCTTGGGCTCTTCATCTTCTTTCTTGCTTTGTTGTTAATTTTCATCTTCTCTTTTTACCTTTGACATCCACTGTCATTGCTTCACGGTTGTGAAATTCACTCATCTTTCTTGTAAATAATTTTAGAATGATCTGATTCTCCTTTTTTTAAGTGCCTTGCAAAACTATTGATGCAGCTTTGACTTTTTTCCTTATTTTGTCAATATAAAAATATAAACTTTAATGTATTCTAGTGGGGCTTCACGTGATAGTCAAACAGATAGAAGCACATTCTTGACAGATGGAAGGAAAATGATGCATGATTTGACAAAGAAACGTTTACATTTTTCGCGGCATGTTGCTGCCACTGCCATTTGTATCTAATACACCCCCTTTGTATCTGTCTGAAACTTAGTATTGCTATAATGAAGCTGTTATATGAATTCCTACGAGGTTTGTTAGAGAAAATGAGCGAACAAAAAGCATCATGACAACCAAAGAACATATCAGACAGGTCAGGGAGAAAGTCTAAAGTAAATTTAGGTTACAGAACAATTATCCAAGCCTTGAACATTTCACAGAGATCTATTAAATCCTTCTTCTGAAAATGGAAACCGAAAGAAATGACCTAACAAGACACAACCGTCCAAATAAACTGACAAACTGAATAAATCTGAAATTAATCAGAGAAGTGGCTGAGAGGCTGATGGTAATTCTGAGGGAGTTGCAGAGATCCCTATCTCAGGTAGTGGAACATGTCCGGGCAATTATTAGCGATGTAATTCACAAATCAGACTTTCATAGAAAAAGCAGAAAAGAATAATTAATTCCAAAATATTAGCAGATGTTATTAAAAACGGTGACTCAAATGTGTCTTACTAGGTTTCAAACTTCCCAATTAGTAAGAAAATGTAGACAGCTTTCACAAGAAACAATAATAATGACTTATTCGACTTTGCTCCTTTTAAACATTTAGATTAATTAGCTTGTCAGTACATTTACAAGAAAATCTGAAGGTGTAATGAGGGATTTTTGCCATAATGCAGTTAATGTAGTGAGTAGATGGTTCAGTTTATGACAGCTCATTTTACTGTATTTTTTTTAGATTACACTGAAATGAAAGATGTATTATTAATTACATTCTGTTAGGAGCCTATGGTGTTTGGCTGTTTTTTTGTGTTTTGTTTTGTTTTTTTTGCCTTTGTTTTTCTTCGCTTTTTTCCTGCTCCTTCTGGTGCATTCCACCAGGCGTCATGCAGGTCTCCACAGCTGCAGCTTAAAAGGAGCTGGCTGTCAGACCTTTGGCACCTGAGTGTTGCACCACATCAGTGACCTCTAGACCACTGTGTCTCCTTGTGTTTCCTCATTGAAGAATATTCTCCTGTGACTTACGTGCTCTAAACTTACCTTTGAATCTTGCAAGGTCTCACCCCATCTGTTCATTGGTATCCGTTCATCCCCTTCACTGTAAGCTCTGGTCTGCGGTCAATGTCTTACAGCCTTAAAGTTCCTGGTTCCTCTTTGACTACGCTCCATCTTCAAGCTCTGCCTGCCCACCTTCTGTGCTCCATCCTCACTCGCAGGATCCACCTTCTCTGTGTCGACCAACAATTCTAAGGAAGCTGTCGCAGATATCATCACCACCACCAGCAAAGTAAGGCTCATCTACAATCATACGAAAAATACTCACCTGTGGAGTTCCCCTCCTGCAGTTATCTTGGTTCCCGTTCCTCTGCGCCGTGTTCCCAGTTCCAGTCATCATCACCCGTATTTCCTCATTTCAATAAATCAATTTATATTTTACAATGGTATCTCTTGTGATGTCCTGCATGTGGGTCCGAACAGTATTAAAAACACTTTTGTCATTCATCCATCCATCTATTATCTATATCACTTATCCTCAAAGGGTCAGGGGGGGCGGGCACTGGTGCCTATCTTCAGCGGTCATTGGGCGAGAAGCGGGGTACACCCTGAACAGGTTGCCAATCCATTTCAGGGATATATATTACCTATGAAAATGTTATGAATTTTAGACCCAGCATTTACAGTACAAGGGTGGAAAAAGCTCAGGTTAGATTTAAAATCACTTAAATTCATCCAGGAAAGTATTGTTCTGACTGGAAATTAGACAAGCTTTACGATAAAGATAAAATGAAAAAGATAAGTGTTATCATTCTTTAAAAGATTAAGATGTTTTTGTTGCAAATGACATTTCAAAATATAATACACACTTTTCTAAGTAATCACTGAAAAATATGTGGCATTTTACTTTTTTCCATGATAATTTTATAGAACTGTCTTTGAACTCCACGTCTTTAAAATTGGAATACCTCCTTGTCATCACCCTAATGTTTAGCACCCTAGATTGTTTTTCAGAGTAAAGTTGGGGCTCTTACTAACATTGTACATCACCCTGAACACGCCTTAAAACATGGTAGTGACAGTATCATGCTGTTTCTTTTTCTCAGAAGATGCAGCTATGGTGGGTAAGATACTGTATGTCATACACATACATTTTATACTTCTGTATTGTTGGTAAAAAAATCTTACACATTTATTAAGCTGTAGTTTCCCTAATGCTTCTGTTCACCTTTAGTCTAAAGGTAGTGTTCAGGAAAAAAAAAAATTCCCCTCCTGTGAATCCCTTAGTTAAATCCTCATAATTTTGATCAACGGTTACACAACAGTATTAAATGGGAAATGCTGGGAAGCTTGATGGTTTAGAGAAAAAAAACAATGGAGGTCTGTGGCAAAGAGGAATAAGCTGCTGGGCTTTGTCTACTCTCAGGAACAAAACATCATTGGCCTGTGTGTTTCTGGCAGTTGTGCAGGTTTTGGTAATCCTGAAAGCTCAAGTGGAAAGAAGCCTTGTAAGGGTCCAAACCATGGCCCAAGTGTTGTTTGTTTCCCTTTTTTTTTGTAATAGTCTTTGTTCCCTTCTTCTGCTTTTAGTTTGTTTGTTTTTTACTGTTTTAGATGTGGATCTTCAGAAACACCACTACGAGCACACCTGCTTACAACCATCTAACAGGAATTTCAGTGTCCCTCAGAATTAAACCACAGTGAAAGTAATTCAGTGTGTAAACATCTGAATACTAATTATCTGGGTTTTATTTCTCTACAAACAGGGGTGTTGCGTGGTGTAGAGGTTACTGCAGGTGTCATGTACAGAGGCATCAGTCCTGAATACGGTTTTCCAGGGTTCAAGTCCTGTCCTCATTGGTCTTGGCAGTGTGACCTCTCCCCCTTCTACACAATCTACTGTAATATAATACAAATAACGGCCACTATGGCCCCAGAACCTTAAAATAACAATAATATGCTTTTTTTTTTAAATAGTATGACAAGTCTCGCTATGATGTCCTGCATTCTGTTCATCATTTTTTCTCATCCAAGATATTTTCTCAGCTCATGCGAATGGTATTTAAAATGATAATAACAGTCCTTTTTTAACCTTAGGGCAGATGACCCTGGGAATAATTTGAAAACTGGTAATCATCGTAGTTGGTAATAAGCTAACTGGTGCTGCAAGGAAGTTCATTGATTTATAGCAACAATACTGAAGATGGCACATGATTCACACTGTTCATACAGACCTTATACCCTCAGCAAGAAAAAGATAAATTATTACCTTAGTCCGATCGAAATCTGACTATTGAAATGCATGTATACACCTTAGCTTAAGTCAAGCCGAACTAGAGTTTGAGAAATCGGACTAAACTACCCAGATAACGGTACTGGAAGATTTAATTTCTCTGCATGTAAATGCCTGTCAGGAGAAGACAAGCTTTTGGTAGCCTGGGCATCCCCCTTCAGGAAGTGATGAGATCAGGAGCAACAAGAACAGAACGAGCAGCAACCAGGAGTTTAACACAATCAAATAGTGCAGTACTTACAAAATGTTCGTGTGTTGCAGCATTGTTGTTGACCATTTCTTTGCACATTGTGCTTCCCCTGCTTTTACTCTATCCTCTTCTCTGACTTTAGCATCCGTTTACTATCTGTGCAACTCTAGCCCAATGGACAAATGTCAGCACAAAAGGCCGCATGTCGTCACCTAGTGTTATGGAGTTGGATGCACTTCATTCAATAATTCAACTTTCTGAGTGACGTGTAAATTGGGACTCGACCCTTAACTCTGTCTAAAGCCTAATAAATGCTTCTTCGACCGCGAATTTGCACTCAGACGTATTGATGGAGACGTTTTTTGTTCATAGTAGTCCATTTTCTCCTCTCCACTCCCAATTGTTTTTCAGCGTTGTTCGACCAGGACAGTAGGGGGTGCTAAGTTTTCATGGCGTCTTTGCTTACTATCACAGCGCCTCTTCTGCTTTTTTCTAGGCTTGTGAACGCATTTCTTCCTCAAGGAGCAATGAATGACAGAAAGTACGTTTTGATTAAGTTGTAAAGCTTTTTACTAGAAGTGCAGCTCACAGAATACTCTAAAAAGACATGGAAACAAAACACAGCAGCCTTTTTTTTTTCTTCCTACACCTCTATGTGTTCAAAATCGCCAAAAGAACAGATTAGATCAATTATCCTTTCGATATAAAGCATATAGTGGCGAAACACTGCATCGACTACTGATTACAGCAACTATAGAGCCCCGTTCTGGTAAAGGGATCTCTGTCTGTTTCCAGAGATCAGGCAACAGCCAGAGGTGACGGATAGCCCTTGCCAACGGATAATGGCGTTGGGTCGATCCATCTCCGTCAAAACGGAGAAGCATAAACTAGGCTTGTCCCATTAGTCAGAATACTGCCAAAAGCTTGATTTAGATAAGCATTTAAACGTACTGACAGTTTACAGGGAATTTGAATTTCCTTTGATTTTCTCTGGGTATAAAATTAAAATAATCTGATTAAAACTGAACTTCCTACAACTCAGATGTACAGTCCAATCATCCACTGTAAATCATTATGTGGCGTGCTCGTCACTATATCCAGTACTCAAACTCCATGCAGAAAGAGCTAAACCAGTATTGGAACCCAGCCTCCCTTGCTGGAAGAAAAAATTGCTACTGACTGTGCCACTGTGCAACACAGTTATACAGGGAATTTTGCTTGTTACACAGTCATACTTAATAAATTAGAATATGGGTTTGAATGAGGCTCGTTTGTCAAAACGACCATTTGATAATGACAACCATTAAGTAGATTTTAAACGTACGAGTCATTACGCCCGCATTTCTGGATGAAATAGGTTTCTTTTAATGGTCTGATGTAATATTCTAATCTTAAATAAAAATGTTCATTAGCTGCAAGTGGAAAATCATCATAACAGTAATAAAAGCTTTAAAACATAAGTCTGTCTGTTAATCTGGATCTCACTTAAAATGTTCAGTGCATGGTGTACAGATATTCTTTAAGACACAGCTTTGATTTATATAACTGTTCAGAAATGCATTCAAGAAAAACTACTTTCATTTTTCAAAAAATATCCAGCGGTAGAATGAAACTAAAATGTTTAGCCATAATGACTATTGTTATATTTGGAGAGAAAAAATAGGGGTAGCTTGTACACCGAAGAACAAGCAGCCAACAATGAGCTACACTGGTTGTGATGTTGGGGTGTGAGGCAAAAATATCCATCCATCCATCCATCCAACCATCTAGCTAGTGCCTTTATGGCTAACCCAAACCTTCCATCTTTTATTGAATGAGACCGATTGTACACCCTAGTTAGGTTGCCAATCCATCACGGGGAAAGGAAAGAACTTTGCATGCAAACTCTGAGATACTATTAAAGGCCGTCATAAGCCTGAGAGTTAGAGCTTTGGTGCGAATGGATCATAAAAATGGACGAGGACTATAATCAAAAGTAGCTCAAGGGGAAAAAAAAATTATGTTTTAGAGTGGCCATCACAAAGCCCCAAATCAAAGTACTGTTAAAAAAAATATATCTGGAGAGCTGAAAGGGGTGTGTGCCAGCATTGTGGCCTACAAAACTGTCTGTTACATCAGTTCTGACTGAAGAAATGGGCCAAAATTAATGCTACTTTGAGAAGCGTGTGAAAAGAACAAATTTGATCCAAAGTTCTATATTTTTTAAATAAATTCTACCAAATAAAAAAAGAGATGTTTGCAAACTTCTGGATTTAAAAAGATAATTTTTTTCTCTAATCTTTCTGGTATTTAGTTAACAGAAATATTATGGTAATAACCGTGTGTGGTAACCAAAAAGCAGGGAAAGTAGATTCTAATTTAAAGTGTCAGATAGAGAGAAAAAAATAATAAGTATATAAATAGCTAGTTTTAAAATCTACTATGTAAAGTCACTAGCGACCTGTTCAAGTTGTACCCCGCCTGTCACCCGATGATGGCTGGAGATAGGCACCAGTACCCACCTAAAAAGGAGCGACGGTATAATGGAAGGATGAATTATTCCCATGGGATTTACCTATAATCTGTTTAAAATCAATAAAGGATTGGTTATTATTGACCAAATTTCCCTTAGAAAGGAAAAAAACATGCAATAGTCCTACCTGCGTTCTTGTTTGAAAGTCACAGACGTGCGTCACATAACTCTGCATGATGATTTCCTTTGAGACATGAAGTCACATCTCAAGGGCGGTGTTTGACTTCCTATATGGGCTGCATGAGGAACGTCCTTTCCATCCTGCTGTGCTTCAGTACGCCATGCGTGACCCACATAAAACAGTCAGGAGGTACAACAGCCCCATCCCATGCGCTTACTGTTTGTACACAGATAATATGTCACACTGCACTGAGTGTCATGATTGCATGGTGGGAACATCAAGCTCCTCAGTGGGAGCAGCTCTGCTGTATAATGTGTGGGAAGCTTCATTCCTCAGCCTCTGCGCCACCTCACAACACCATAATCTCTCAGTGTGAAAAAGTGATCTGTCATGCTGCCAAGGTGGCACACCGAATCCCAGTGAAACATGTACTGCGAATTGTTTTTTTGCTTGATGAACTATAGAACATCTTGCTGACAGCATCAGCGATTGTTTGCGCGGAATATATTTATCATGTAACAGCAGTGGAGAGTTTTACTGTCTTCGCACAGGAACTTGACGGGCTCTAACTTCAATACAGCCTGAATGATACTCTGTGGTGTTACTTCAAATGCGAAATGTGCCTAAGTAACAGGGGAATGTAAAAACCTGGCATTTGAGGTTTCCCCTGCAAACCTTTACTGGTTTCCATTAAAAGCAAAACAGATTTTTAGCAACTGATGCAGTTAAGCAAATAAATCTGTATTAACGTTCAATAATTAAAACTCACTGACAGCATCTGGCTGCGGTTTGCCTCTTCGTGCAGCAACTCTCCACAGTCTGTTTGTTTTCATTTTCAAATGCTACGTCCTATGAAGTCCAGTGATCTGTGCTTTCTCAGTGTGCTTCTGCACAGCATGTTCCTTTTCAATGCAACTATAATAAAGAATAGCACTCTACACTTCAGTCATCAAGAAGTCTCTTCAGATTTTGATTCTGACGTTCTAGAAAGTTTGCTCTTTTATGACCAGATTCTGGCTTAAACATCAGTGGATATTACTTTTTACAGGTGACACTCTATAAGGATAAGACTATTTGTAGTGGCGCTTTTAAACATTATAGCGAACAGCTAATTTACATGTCATCCCTTTTTGCTCATTTTAACTTGTAACTTTTGGTTGTCTGAGCTAAAACTACTTCATCCCTGACTTTTCTGCTATTTTCCTCTCTCTTTATTTGCCGATTTTTTTCACTAATGTTCTCTAACTAATATTTGAGACCATTACAGAACAGCTGGATTTATGCTGAGATTGAATTACTCTTAGGTGAACTCTAATCAGGTGACCTATTAGGACAGTTGTTTGCAATTTTTTAAGCAGAAAAAATAAAAAATCTTCAAATCATGTACCCATTTTTTTCCATTTTACAATTATACACTACTTTGCTTTGGACTTTCGTTTACAGTCTTGATAAAACACATCGGAGTCTGTGGAACCAACATGATAAAATGTAAAAATGTTAAAAAAAGAGCAGTCAAAACCTTTGCCAGTCACTGTAATTAATGCTAGAAAGGATAACAAAGAAGGAATGAGGGATGTAAGAAAATCGATCCTATGTCATGTATGCATTTTCTTTTTTTTTTCTGAGTTTTTGACATTAAATTGCTATCTTGATGGATATCATCTTGTACTGAACCGATTAAGTGTGAAAAAGTATTGTCAGGAAGAAGATAGCAAAAATGTTTAGATAGCAACTGGACAAGATGCCTATGTCTTGCTCACCTAACTGCAATAATTAAATACTATATATACATTTGTCCATTTTATCTATAATCATCCAAAATTTAGAATAGAGACATCAAGACCTGCCTGTCTCCCATGAGTCCAGAGGGAGATGCAGAGCCTTTGTACCCTCTCTGTGTTTTCAGTAGTTTGTTATCTTCAGTGGCACAGTTGTATGAACTTGAAAGGTGGACGGACAGGTCATTTAGATAGAGCGACAAGAGTCTCTCCTTCTTTGTGCCCACATGCAGCACCTGAGTCTTTGTAAAAGATGCCACTAATGTTCTATGAACCAATTTGCTATTTATTCAAACATGGTCACTAATGGGCTTCTATGAACTCGTACTCCAGGGTCACAGCTTTCTAACAAGATCCCTGTGACATTATCCTATTCCAAGTAAGGACACACATTCAGAATTGTTCTCATCTGCCTTCCAGTGCCATGACTCCAGTATAACTTTTGGGTAAAACAACTACAACTACATGTTGTCACATTCGTCCTTTGAAAGCAAAGCTTTAACCCCTCAGTCTCTATGATGTTTTCATATTGGACACAATTGTTTTTTGTTGCTATAAATGCCTCTAGCCACATCAAATTATTGCATATATCTTCCTTTGAATGACATACAGTGACATGCTGTTTTAAGTCATTGATGTTCCAGTGTCACCTTTTGAAGTATCAGATGTAGTTGCATATGGAATGTAACCTGCAACTAAGACAGACTGCTAAAGATTTTTGGACAACCCAATGTTTGTTTTTTTAAAGCAACTCTTTAGCTAATTACATGCTATGCTCTGCAGCTGCTTTGTCTGCATTAAGGAAGTTTGCTCCCCATGCCAAATGCTTGAAGTAGCTCCAACGGAAGTTTGGTTCAAAAATGAATAATTTGGTCAATTAGGGGCACATAGAATGCATGTAGGGAATTGATTTTTCAGCCCCAGACAGTGAAGTTATCATTATCTATATATTATACACACATTGAATTTTATTGTTTTAATCCAGTAATAGTGCACATTACTGATTTAAATAATCATTGTGCATATGATTGAAAAGTATACACTCTAAAGCTAACTGTTTTTAGTGCAAAGCTTACAGATCGGTTTCAAATAGTTAATGAGCCGTGGAATGACAGTCTCAAAATTAGCCAACGGTTCACTATGATTATTTGGTTAACACTCCTGGACTTTACTGGACAAATCCTGGGCCTTATCATCAACATACCTAGACAGTGATGTGAAGCGAAATATGGAGGGATGCAGGCAAGACTCTCTGGCTGACCTTAACATAATCAACATACTAACCGTTAAGAATGTTTTGGTACACATCAACATTGATATATATGTTTTTCTATAAAGTAGTTTCAAGGTCATAAGTGTGTTTGTCAATTCAATATATTTCTTAGCATTCCATGTTAATTATGTAAGTAGTAGATGTAGCTTTGCATGCTGGCAGGTTATTTAAAGTAATAAATCATTTTATAAAATTATTTAGGCTGTATTTTATTTAAATTTCAACTTACCTCCAATAAAGTGAACTGAGCAGATTTTATAATGAGTCTTTGGCTCCCAGGACTTCCCAGTGGAAGTATCTTCATTGCTATTGACCATTGCCTTCTGTAGTTCATCAACTGTAAATTTCTAAAATTTAAATATCATATTAATAATCAATAACGTCATGATGCGATTAATTTCTTGAAATGTAAGGCTGGGAAGAACACGTTTTGCGACATGCCAACATAATTGCGACTGAAGCTTAAAACTGAAATGACAAATTTGTTGTAAAAAAAAAACAAAAAATAAATTCCTGTTCTTTCTCTACCATTTTCCTCTCTGACCTAATAGATCATTGCTTCTCTTGTGAATTACATAAACTGAACACATTCCTCCAGCCTTCTAAGATTTGCTCCTTTTCCTGTTCTTCCTCCTAACAGTCTGTAAGTGCTGCCTGGTGCTCCCCAGGCTCACACACACCCAGACAGTCATGATGAATGTGGAACAGGGCCCAGCCCAGGCTCCTGCCATTACCCCGTGACAATTTATTACCCTTTATCTCAAGGCACAATTAACCCAGGCCCAGGAAAAAGGGACTTATCAGTCCTTCATTACCAGGACCTGCCCATGTTCCCATCCCTCTCTGACACCTGATGGACACACACACACATACTCAAACACCTCCCATTTATGTGGACCTTCTGGTTCTTCTTTTGTCTACGATAAGAGATTTGTGTAGTGGACTTCATACTCATACAGACTGCCTCTCTCAATCTCTGTACTTTCATGTGGCCTTTGGTTTTCTGTCACTCTCACATAATTACCTTTTTTGAAGATTTCATTTTTAACTCAACTTGAGAAAACAGCGATAGCAGCTTTGGAGAATAGATGTTCGGATCTGTGTTATATGAATCTTGCATTTCCAGTGTTAGTTTATTATTTTCTCCTGTCGTGTTCTGTTGATCCACCTTCTTTATTATGTTTCTATTCATTCAGTTCTTCACTCCCACATATTCTTAATTTAACAGAGTTGCTTTCTGCTGTCTTTGATCACTCCTTTTTCTGGTTTTTGTTTTGTGCTTTGTGACTCTAAGTTTCTCCGCTTTTCATGTATCCCTGGTCTGTTTCATATCTAATTAATATAGCCTGTCATCAGTGCACTCCATCTGCTACCGTCCTTCATTTGTATCCTCCTGCTTCTCCTTCCATGACATTTTTGCCATTTCTGTCAATGGTTTTTAATGCACAGCCCTGCATGGATGAAATATATGCCCTTATATAATATTAAACACAAACATCTGGCCACTACAATGAAAATACTGTAATCACCAAATATCTCAACAGACACTGTGATGGCTCAAGCCCCACATTGGTAATGTTTATCACATCACTTTTACTTTAGAGACATATTCAATATTCATATGCAGTTTTATTTACCTTTCGCTGTTGTTTTGGAGTGTCCACTTGACAACGGCGGAAGATTGTGCATTTGTTTGGCACCTTTTCTGTGGGCCTCCACATGTGCATTTCCTGGTGAAGAAAGGCGTGGCACAGGGCTGAGCAGCCTTAAATCTGGGTGCCGCCTCATCAGGACACTACCATGTACCACTGGAGTATGAGGGGGGTTTTAAGGTTCAGTTAGTTTGAATCTCTGTTTAGTTATGGTTAACCATTTTGTTTCCCCTGTGTGTGTAATTTGGTTTAGCCAAACCACTATATAAGTTACCCTCATGTCTCATTGTGAAGGTCAGTTTGAATTTGATTTGTTCTGTTAAATCACAATCTTGAGTATTGTTATATTTAGTTGGCCTCTTTTATATGCCGGCTGATTTACTTCTTTGGATTTTGTTCTTATTTTTGGAATACTTTGGGTCAATAAAACCCAGATTTTTGAAATTACTTTGTGTCCTTGTTGCTTTACCGCTTGGTCCATGACAGACACACTTCAAAAACCTGAGAATAACTGGCTACAATGCATTCTTAATATATTTGTTTAATAATTGAATCCAACTGTATCTAAAAAAGTTGATTTTGGGTAGTTTGAAACATTAGAAAGTGTGGTTGCTTTGCACAACTTTTTTGCAAATGTTGCTCTCACTATTATCAATATATAACTATCAAACATAAAACAAGCTTTTACATAAGAGATACACTAAAATGCATTCAAAACTATTCAAACATTTGTTAACCTGAAAAAAATGGTTAAAAGCTTCTATTATGTAAGATGTCACACTGAATGAATCTCAAAGAAACAATTCAACAAAACCTGGAGCTTATGAATATAACTAGAAAAGTTTTGTCCCCATGAAATGTAATAATGTGTAATATACAGATAAATCAAACAATGGCAAATAGTTATTAAACATTTCTAAACACATGTAGCTGCTACAAAGACTAATGAACAGGGAGTAGATATTTTACTTGAAACAAAAAAAACTTCAGTTCCTAGCTAAAGATTAAGGTGATGGCAACTAGGTCTTCCAACCTCAACAGAGCTATTAAGAAACACTTTCAGAGTCAGCATTAGTCATTAGTACAGAAAATACACTTGTGCCTTTTATTTTTATTGTATATCCCATTATCACCCAGTGTCCGTCCCTAAGTCTGGTCCTGGGCATTGCTCTCCCTCTGCCAACCCCAGGAGGGCCCTACACTGGGCTCAAGCCTCCTTCATGCTTTGAGGAGTGATGAACCCTTCTTTTCACCTGAGGGGGTGGAGTTCCCCCAGCTGGATGTAGTGCGTGGAAGGAACACGTTATATCCAGCCAGATCCTCCCCAATCCCTCAGGCGCCTCGGATAGCCAGGAGGGGGCAGTGTGCAGCCCAGAACTAGAGCATGTTTTTGTGGGAGTAGCTCACATTAGCTACTCAAGGGAACACTGGGAGAACATGCAAACTCCACACAGAAAGGCCCATTCGCCAACCCCACCCAGGGTGTGTGGTGCTGATGATATAGAGGAACAAACACACCCTCAGCACCCACAGCATCCCAGGCGGGAATCGAACCCAGGACCTTCTAGCTGTGAGTAAATAACATCACTATGATATGTGAGAGTTAACTAACTTGAATAACGTTTTTTTTCTCCTTGCTATTTATAAATTTCCTTATTGTTTAAAAATTTTCTCATTTTGAATGTTTGTTATTGAATTATTTGTTTGAAATGTTCATTAGGCCTTCAGACAGTGGGTTGCGACATTAAACACACAAAAATGGTTTAAATTCAGGCTTATTTACAGCTAATCAATGCCAGCTTATCTTTATAATTCCCACGGACATCATCAACTGCTTTTTAAGAAGCTGCAAAATGCAGATAAAAATCCGAGAAGGTCAGCACAGAAAAGAGCAAGCGCTCCTACAGAACAAACTCCCAACCAAAACTGACTGGAAAAGCTCAGAGTCTCTCGAGTCTTATGAACTGCTGCTTGTAAATATTATATAAGAGCGTAAAGTTGACTAATGAATGCAGGCCCTGTTCAGATTGCCAGGAGCAGGATGACTGCCCTGCTGAACAGTACGGATATTCAGGAGGACTGTTATGAATTAGTGCGTGTGTATGTGTATGAGAGTTTGGAAGATTTCTTTTATTGTAACTATAGGCTCATTAAGTGTAGAAAAAAGATCTTAAGCCACGTGAGGTGAATGCTTATAAAATCCGATTTAGTATGTAAAAAAAAGTATATTTTTCTATCCTATGTTCCCGGAACCTTTTAATGTGAGTATGCATGAATTTCTCAACATGTTTTTCAATAAAATGTAAACAATTATTTTTTTTCAAAAGCACATTTAAAAAAATGTTACCACATTTGGGATATGCATCCTCATGAGGACAACTTCATCTACATTTTACACCTTGCGTAGAAGAGATATTTTTTTTCGATAGATTATTGCCTGGTGGAGAATAACAGAAGTTCCTTTTTTTTCTAATGCTAAAACAAGCTATTCATAGGAAAAAACATTCAGCATGTGCAAAAATGCCTCCAGATTTTGTCTTGAATGGATGAAAATGGATTTAAAGGATTTACTTTCTATCTCTGTGAGGTTTGCAAAGAGACAGACAAGGATCTGACGTAGCAGGCTGTCAGTCACTATGGATAAAAGACTCATTTTATGAATGACATACATTCAACCCTAAGATGACCTTGAGCTGCTTATTATTCTCACAGAAATGTTTCTTCTCTGACACTGTTTGCAAAATGTAAATATATAACTTTATCCAAATTTTGTGTGTGTGTGTGAAATAAATGCTAATAAAAACCCTTTCAACAATATTTCCATCTCCAGAACTTTGAACATCTGAAATCCTAACTGCAACATCTCCTTTTGCATCCTTCTCCCAGAGGTGGCACACTAAAACCGCAACTGCTTGTAAGTAACCTGCCAGAAAAGGGAAGGTAGAAGGCATCAAGGCACGCTGGGGGCAACATAATGTTTTTTTTAAATTCAGAAGGAAGGCTGCTTTCTCTACAATTTATAAACCAGATCTTTAAACAAAGATTTGCTAAAGGATTACGGGGCTGGGTGTTTTTAGCTCCACAAGAGTGCTCAGTCTATCTCCTAAGAGAATTATCCTCCTTCTGTTTTCATCCTTCTTTTATACTCATCAAACAGAATGGGGATCTGTGATAGAGCAGGAGGAGAAAAGGGGATAGACAGACAGAAGGAGAGGGTGAAAGAGAGTGAATTAGAGGCTCTGACACCCAGCTAATTGAGCTATCTCCTATGTGCCCTGCCCAGCCTGCCAAGTTTTAATTAGCAACTAATCAAATCAATATGGAGGCTGTAGAGCGAGAAGGAAAGCACTCAGATCATGGGATAGCTGCTGGGATCACAGCTGTATGTGACCTTTGCACCTGGAGGTAGCTTTTCACAGCTCTAAGTGATGAGAGGCTGTTGTGCTGATGAGGGATAAATCTCTTTGTGAGAGCTATTCTGAGAGGGTTGAGGTAATGATGTCTGGCATTATCCAGATGCTTCAGTGTTAAGACAATTAAGTGGAGGAAGACAATGGTGTGTTTTCTTTAGAAAAATGATGTGGGGAAAAAGCTCACTAGAGTTAATAGTTTGGAAAAGATGAAGGTGTAAGCAACAACATCTGCTTTGCATCAGCAGGGATATGCAAGTAAACCGCTGTTTTGTTGCAATGATGACACATACTCTCACACACCGCCTTCCGTTAGGCACACCTGCCCTTCAACAACCCTTGAAAAGTGTTAATAACAGAGAAACCTGGTGTGATATTTTGCACCATGCCAGAGACAACCATATCTGGGCTGAAGATGAACAGAAGCTCTCCCCAGAGCCCCAAGAAGCTGTCAACACTTCCTGACCTCCCCCGGAGGTGGCCAGCTGGGTCTAATGTGCTTCTGGGGCTTGGGGGTTCCCTGTGGTTCCTGCAGCAGTTTGAACTCCCTCTGTGCATACTCTTTACTTATGGACAAACATGAAGACATAAACCTTCATATGGCAGGTATATAAGGCTGTAATATATTACATATACCATGCTAGAATAATTTACCCAAGGACAAAAGCTCTGGTTAAAATGTTAACTAATTTGTAATGCAGTTCACCAGAGCGCCAGAAATGCTCAAAACATGCTTAGATTTTTTTCCTTCCAACATATAATGTACTAAAAATTTGTCACATGATACTGAAAAAGTGTTGTGTAAAAGTTATTCACCTTTTATGAGTAAAAGTTATGCATGAGTAAAAAAGCAGGCTAGAGTTGACTGTGGCATGAGCTAAAAGAGTATGCTAATGTTGGCATGTTAATGTTAGGGAAAATGTTTTGACTCCTTGAGAGATAATTATCCTAAGGAAATTCCTGGGTTGTGCAGTGGCTAAGGCCATGTCCACACGTAGCCGTTTTTTTTTTTAAACGATGATTTTCCTCTGCTCCTTGAAAAAAAAATCTCCATCCACACGTAACCGGATAAATGCGTTTTTCAGCACATTCATAGACGTGGCAAACCTGTAGGGCGCAGTAGTTCTCCCCAGTCCTATCCGCCAAGAGAAACTTTATATCCTCTATCTTCAGCACGCAGCAGTCATACAGCTTATAAAAGCAAACAAACAAGACGCGCTTTAACAATGGATGATACCAACACAGCGCTGAGGAAATAAATGCTGTTTTCGAGAGTAAACACAGGTCGCACATGTGGTGTTGGAGCATTTTTTGTCGCGGAAAGTGGCGTTACGGCTCTTAAAACTCCGTTTTCAACCGTCCACACGTAGATACTGAAAACGGAGAAAACGCAAATCTCCACTTTGGCCGGAGTTTTTAAAAAGCTTCGTTTTTGGTGCTGAAAACCTCCGGATACGTGTGGATAACAGGCCAAACCGTAGAAAAATATCTCCGTATTGTGAGATACCCGGCTACGTGTGGACAGGGCCTAAGATCCTTGGTACATCAAAAATAGATGGGCAGGCATGTCCTAATCCATATTAAAAAACCTTTGCTTGTGCTGGTGTTAGCATGCACATTCTTGTGACTTTGAATTTTACACTTGTCAAAAAGGAAGGATCTCCTAGCAGTCAGTATCACAGCAGATCTGAAGAAGGATTTATCACATTTAAAAACATACTGTCAAGCACAAAGTGACCTACATCTAAAATGAGCTTTTGGAAAAAATCGAGCTAATGGCTTAACCATAATGGTAGCCTTTATGCCCGTTTACATGCCACTCAGAAACCCGAATTATTGAATGAGTTCATTAGCCACCGCAACACTAGATGGCGATGTGCGCCATTTCACGTTGGCCTTTTTCCGGTTAGCTTAAAACATCACACAGACAGTAAACAAATACTGGCAGCAGTGAATCAGTTAAAGCAGGATATGCACAATGAGTGAAGAAATGGATGACAAGAAGGTCCAGAGTTTGAATCCTGGCCTTGCGTCTTTTTGCATGGAGTTTGCATGTTTTCCCTGTGCACGCGTGGGTCCACTCCGGGTACTCCGGCTTCCTCCCAAAGTCCTAAAACATGACTGTTAGGTTATTGGTCTTCATAAACTGACCCTAGGTGTGACAGTGTGGGATATTCCTTTGGCTGAATGGTTAGCGCACATGACTCTCACCTGGAAGTCGTGGGATCGAATCCCGCCCGGGCCCTCATTGTGTACCTTACCACACTAGGTATAGGTGTGTGCATGCATGGTTGTTTGTCCTTTGCGTCTCTGTGTCTCCCCTGTAGCACCCAAGCTGATAAAGTTAGCATCGCTTTGCAAGGTTTGGTTTTGGCTTTTAATCCTTCCACTGGTCTCCCCCTAGTGTATCTCTCTTATCTGGGGCATGCAACAGAATCATAGCTGTATGGTTGTGGTCCATCATATGTGTAGTTGTAAACATTTAAAATTTAATCAGTGTCAAAGTTGGCATTAAAATCCATAGTTTTCTATTGATCAGGCTGTCAGGACTCCCTACTGCTACGTGCCTGATATGGCAGAATTCCATATAGATGTAGCTAAGGATAAGGACGATTCAGTCTCCGTTGGAGTTTTTTAAGATATTTATTAGGACCTGAACAGAAACCCATCTCTTTGGTAATTTCTCTCTCCCCATCTAGACATGGTTGTAACTTCCTCCCTCTCAAGTTCTGTGAAATAATATCAGAGCGAGCTGCTCTACATATCACATAACAACGATAGCAGTGTCCTCCACTTGAACGAGAGTAGGTAAATGTCAATAAGTCTCTTCCAACTTCAGTCTCTAAGGCCGTTTTCACATGTGTGGCCGTACCAGAAAACGGACAGAGAAAATGCTAATTTTTTCTGTTCACATGTCACGGATCTCTGCCCGTATTTGAATCCAGTGTTTTACTACAAATAAACAGCAGGTGGCGGTATACAAATAAGTCTGTAGTTCTCCAACAAACAAGGGAGTGAGAAGTACCGACGTCATAAAACGAGCGACAGCCTAGAATGTAAACAAACTGGTCTACTGGTCAGCTGCTACCTGAAGCCATCTACAGGGTGAGTGTTGTAGTAAACCCGCCGTTTTGTAATCTGCTGTGTTGCTGTGGGATGCTTGAATCGCGTTGTTTTGGTATTTGTATGGTCGCGAGGTGATTCTGTAATTTCGGCCGGCGGTGTCGTCATTTCCGCGTGGAGCGCGTCTATTGTCTTGAGTACGGCCAGAGTACGGGTTGTGTTCACATGATACGTGGCCGCCCGTACCTGGACTCGGATACTACCTCCAAGGCAGGTCTCTCTGGCCGTATCCTGGCACGGTACAGTCTGTGTTCGCATGGTACGAAATAAGTGGATTTTGACCAAATACCGTACCTGAGTACGGACTCCCGTACCATGTGAAAGCGCCCTAAGTCCCAAGCATTATGCCCTATTCCCCACATGCCTTTACTGATAATTACTAATCACTAAACAGAACTAATCTTGAAATAATTTTCCCACTACAGTGACACGTCTCTAACGGTCTTGCATTCTCACAAAAATGACTCAAAAAGCAAAAATAATGTATCTGTTTTAATTTGGAAACGGTTCCTAATACATTTATCTAAATGGTGGTTTAAGGGGTGCACTAACCTGCAATCTGCACTTGAAGATGTACTTTCTATTTGTAAACACCACTGTTATTTTAATAAGTTTAGAGTTGCAGGCCCTACATGTATGATGGATTTTGGATCCATTTGTACAAGTGTGTCTTGTAAAATAGATATTTTTCGACAACAACTACTAATTTTAATGTGAGGAGCTGGCATTTTGAAAGTCAAAGTCAGTGCAAAAAAATCTGTCTTTCCAATTAGGAAATCTTACTTTGGAGGGCGTTCCAATTGATTATTCCCACTCGGAAGTTGGAATTTCAAAGTTTTGAGTGAATAAAATGCACCATTTTTCCCACTTCTGCGGACTCTTCAATTCCAGAAAGGGGGAGTGTTTACTGGCTTTTAATAGCCCAGCTAAGCTGGTTTTACATTACATGCAGAAAATTATCTTTTCCAACCACATTATCTGGGTGCGTAGGTTGAATTAGAGCATTTCAAAAGTCTTGAATTCAGTCAGACTAAGGCAATGATTCGATGTTCTCTTACTGCACGTAAACGGAATGAGTGATGCTGCAACATCAACAGACAAAGCAGGAGCGATTACACTCTCCACAGCAGAGTTAAAGACGATATGCTGCATCTTGTTGCAAACACAAAAAAAGTGGAGCTTCCTAAAGAAATACAGTCTGTTCTGTCCCTTCTTGTAGATAGCTTCACTGTTGCATCTCCAGTCTTAAACACTGAGGTACAGTGTTTATGCTCATCCAACACCTCTGTACCTTTAATTCATCCTCTTTTAATATTTTTTTACAACCCGAAGACTGAGAAAAACATTTTTCTGTGGCGTTTCTTTGAAACTGAGGTCTGAGAATGTTCAGCTGAATAGAAAAACAAAGGAAGTGTCTATTCGTAGTGCTAAGTGACCAGGCCAGCAAAACAATATATTTCTTATTGTTGTGTGGAGACAGATATTCTGCGATGTAAGAGATTTATTGAAAAAAAAATCAAATGTGAAAACTTCTGCTGCTGTCACTGCCTTCTACACCAACACATCCTCACTCCCAACTCGTCACATTTGGACGCAAGATCAGACTCCTGACCATGCGTCCATATGTGACGAGTTGGGTACCCCCCTCGCGTCATTTTTTGAACTGCTGGGTGCTCCTGTTGAATGTTATACAGATCCCTAGATCTCAGTAATTGACGACACGGGGAGGACAGGAAATTAAGGACAACAACCATACAACCTGTTCTGAGCGCGTCAAAAAATGACGCGAGGAGGGTACCCAACTCGTCACAAACGTACGCTTGGTCAGGAGTCTGATCTTGCGTCCATATGTGATGTGTTGGGAGTGAGGATGCGTTGTCTACACAAATGGGAGTTGTACTGTACTTCTTTAAGTTGGTCAGAAGTTCTTGGCTTTCCAACTCTAAATTCACTTTTCCAAGTAATCTTGCTAAAATCACAAGTACAGCCCATGCTGGTGTAAGTTATTACTCTAAAAGGGTATGTTGTCAATATCTTGTAGACAGATTTTGATAATTAAATCTTATTATCAACCAAAAACAACAAAATCCATTACCTTGGATTAAACTATGTACTCTGATGTATATTACTTGCATTTGTTTGAAACATATGACCAGAAATATACATTATAATGAAGTGTTGTGCTCAATCATTGTTTGAAACACAAAATCACCTGACTACTTCAGCTGACTCTTCGTTCTGTTTATTCTGAACACAATAAAGTAAGTGTTTTTTTTTGTTGTTGTTTAAACAGCAAGATTTTTCTTTGGCTTTTCTGTGATGCAACATTTATTTATTTATTCTTTTTTTTTTACCCACAAATGAGCGATAATGTTAGAGAAAAGGGATGAAGTTAGGTTTACAAGCTTAATTGCAAAATCATGCAAGCTGCAAAAAATATCCACAAAATGTCTCTGCAGCAGAGCACCAAGTGATTGGACACAGGAACATTGAGCATAAAGTTTAGTTGCTGTGTATACATCAGCTGCCAGACAACTCATTGTCCTTGAACATGTAACTACAGCTCACTGATAAACAGCATGCTTCTCAATATAGCTAAATTCTAACACAAACACAAGCACATTTGCTCCCCTTTGTTGTGAGGTAAAGATTAGACAATATAGTGCAAAGAAAATGAGATTTCCATTTATTTTATAGTCATCCAACGATAAAACTGTTTATTCCCTAATGGGCCCAATACCTCTAGATTGCATGAGGGAATGTTGAGACCATTAACGTGTTGAGTAATAGTCCCTGGCTCACATAAGTCTTTTTTTATCTCGATAGGTATTTTCTTTGTGAAGTAAACTCTCATATGCTGAGGACATAGGGGAGAAAAAGACTTTTATTTGTGAGATCCCTAGAATATGCAACCTTCAAAAAGATGATTCACCACCTGTGAATAATACTGTATAGGGTTCCCAATGATGGCAGATGTATGCCTGCAGCAGAAGATGCAAAGAGAACAATCATATCCAGTTTATACAGGGAAAAGCTGTCTACATTAAAAACTGTTTTAATAAACCACATTACAACCATAGATAGTCATTTGTACCATTTATTTATGTGGAAAAAGGAAGTAACGCAAAAAATTGTTAGAATTTTATTCGACGTCTAGGCTTACTTTTGGGTATTTGTGCTTTTATGTGCTTTTATGCTTTGTAATTATTGAAAGGAAATAAGAGTTCACCTTTAAATCATGATCTTATTAAATATCTTTTTCTTAAATGGTTGTCAACAACAACCTTTCTCTAACTTGGAGGTGGAAGAGGGACCACAACTTTGATTCAGTTTTGATGTAAGCTTAATCTGCAGTAAAATATTATGTCTTAAACTTTTGATTCTAATGTAGGTTCTCTTTTCTATATGTTTCTTTTATCCAGAGAGGAAGAAAACAAAACAATATTATGTTATAGGGAATTTAGCATATGCTTTGGTTATTAAATTAGGCATTCCAAACTCTGCTTGTTCTTTAACTGCTTGATTTTTTTTCCTGAGATTAAAGTGACTGTTCAGAATTTTTAATTAGGGTTCTGTTGGAAATGTATACGCTGTTAATATCTTATCTGGAGGAATTTCATGTTGTCTTTATTTAGAATACATCAAGATGAGTATGCTAAGGAGGCTAAAGCTAATGGCTACTCCAAGAGGACCGTTAGCTTTAGTTGAGCAAAGTGGAGTTCTGCCATTGTAAAATTCTCGAGTGTCAAAAATGTCATATGACAACTCATGTGAATGCTTCTTGAAGAATCTCTAAACTGTCATCGTGTTTGCTTTAAGCAGTCATTTACACAGACGCAAAAGTGGACCGTATTTCCAGAGTAAAAGGCGCAACTTTTTTCTCGTGTTTTGAACCATGCGCCCTGCAGTTTATTTATGGATTTTTACAGCTAACGGCCACTAAAGGGACTCCTCGATCTATGAATTGTACAAGTTACATCCTTTACCTTAAGGGATACGGTGCCTTTAAGAGGCTGGAAGAGAGAGAGAGAGAGAGAGAGGAGGAAGTTTGCACGAACAATGAAAACAAAAGTGGAACAGACAGACATTACGAGAGTGAGACAGTTAGCTTTAGACAGTTTTAAAGAAGGAAATAAAGTGCTTGCAGCTTCACGTACCCTTGACAGCAATGATGGTGAGATGTTGCAGATGCCATCGTGAAAAACCCTCTCGAAAGACGAAAAAAAGCTTTCAGAGGTAATAAAAGCAGATAGCCTGAACTTCAAGTCTTTCTTGAAGACTGGCTGAGCACACCAAGCGAGGACGGCTGAGGTGTTTCCACCGTGTTGGAATTTTAATAAAATCAAAGCTTCTACAAAAACCAATCGCTTTCCTAACAATCCCCTCTGGACAAACCTTACTTATGGCAATTAAACATTAAGACAGCTGCAGTTTTTAACTGCAAACGAACGGTGTAGAACGGAGTGGTGCTGTGAGGTTCAAGACTGGTGAGTCAGATGCACAAATAAATAAAATCCAAATAAAACGCTTAAATTATAATATTGACGTTATTTGAAACATTTAGTTGTTTTTGAAAGCTTTAAGGGTTTAATCATTTCATAATGTTCAACATTTTGACAAGACAGAAGAACTAAATATAACTTTTTTGGGGGGGGGCATGTTCTCTCTCTTAAGATTCCTTGTTTGCCTTTATTTTCAGTCATACTTTATATATTCTAGAGAGAGAGAGAGAGCAATGAGCTTCCTGCCTACTTTATCTGCAGGTTGCTCTGGGAGAAGGAGGCTGTATGCCATCAATAATCATCCTGAGGGAATAACAGACTGAGAATCGAACATATAAAAGGTTTCTTTTCACAATAACTATCTGGTATAAAGTGTTGTGAAAGGCAAAATTATTACAGTGGTTTAAGTAAACACTATAGTTTAGTAACTTTTACAGTGCTTTACATTTCTGTTAGGAAGATTCTTTGGACACCCTTTACACATGCTGTTTCAGTACATGTTTCACACAGCATGATCTGCGGTGCAGGACTGCCTTTTTCCCATTGAAGGTATAATCAGTCACAGTCCAGGTTGTGAATCTGTTTACATGAGCTAATATGATGTATTAAGTACTCTGAAGATAACAAACAGGAAACCAAATGCTAGTTCTGATTAAATCTGTTTCAATATAGTTTCATTTCACTGCATTAAAATATCATCTAAAAACTGTTTTTTTCAGTAATTTAATTCAAAAATAGTAATGCGTTCAAAGTTTCATTACCAGTTTAAACCAATTAAAGGATTTGTTTATACAGAAATGTCAACCTGCTGGAAAGTATGTTCAACCAGAGCATGAGACTCATGAATCTTCACCAAACTAAATGGGATTTGCCTCAAAATCCTCTTATGGATGTACTTTTTCCTGTTCCTTGTGCATCTTTTTCTGCCACCTTTTTTCAGTGCGCTCAGGTGTCTAATAATATGCCCCGACGTAGCACTATGCAAAGAGACCGCATCCTTAACGTTTTTTTGAGTGTTTTGACGTAGCTTGCTGGTGGACAAGGTCACTCACTGTTGGACAGCTTTCAAGTTTAAATTTTTTCTGAAAACATGCAAGCCCTAATTATTTAATTTAACAGAAATAGATGCATTTATAACTGTGTTAATGAATCCGTACAGTATGAGTTTCAATTTTGAAATGGCAATTTAATTAGCCTCTCAATGCTATTCTAATTGTGTGTACACATTTGAAAAACACTATTTTTTTTCTGCTACACCTGATGTGTGCAATGTTTTCTCCCTTTAAGATTTATTAGCATGAATAAAAAAAGCAGTGAAGCAGGAGAAAGGACTTATTTTCATATTCACCTTGCATAATCAGTGAGCCAAAGGTGTACAAAGTGTGAGCTAAGCCATCTTTATGAAGAGATTGTGTTAATGCTGGTTATGGAAGTGTTAGGTCACATTATACACTCACTGTAGGTTGTTTAAGGCTAAAAGGAGTATTTCTTATTTACTGTGAAGCAAACTGAACACTGACCACATTAGAGTACTGTGATGTAATTCTCCCAGTGATTTATAGTGGACAAATCAGAGGACTAATTAAGAAAGCCAGACTCTTGCTTGCACCTCTTGGCCTCCCTGCTATTATATGTACATTAGCAGCTTGTGCTCGTTGGCTGCTATTTAACCATTGCTTAGCATGCAGAGAGGGTAAAGGGATGACTGCTGCTTGGTTTCTACCTAAACAACTCAGGTGTTTGTGCACGACGCCGGTGGGATCCCAGCATTTGCCATTGAGTAGCATGATGCCCTTGAGAACAGCAAGGGACTGCAGGACAGAATGGATGTGCCCCATTCATAGCCATAAATTCTCTGCATCTTAACTATCTCATTCATCATATGCACACCAGACGCCTCCACATTAGAAATACACCAACACACATTTTCACTCCCTTATTCTGAAATACGGTAAATTAGGTGCACAGACAGAGATAGGGAAAGACAGTGAAAAACATTAGATAAGTGTATCGGCGAAAGGACAACGCCCAGCTCTTCTGTTTTACCTCAAAATGCATGAATTCAGACTGAGATGCGCAACAGTCCACTCCATCCCCACAAATTGTACATTCTCCTATCTCCCTCTCAGCTGGTCACAGTTTTTTTTTTTCCTGAGTTTTCTTCAGGCTCTTTCAGATATGGCGTCTGTCAGAAATGTCTTGGGTGGTGGAATAAATCACTCGGAAGGGTGAAGAAGCAGAATACACAACATGATCTCATGCAAGGAGGCAAAAACAAGATGTTGCTGCAGAGGCTCCGTCGCTTGAGAGCATATTACAAACACAAAATCACTTTTTATGTTGTTTGCTCAGATGGAAAGGTTATTGTCTGTTGCTGGTATTAGATTCCGACTCAACTCTTTTTTTAAATTAGAAATCTGGCTTTTTGGATTAAAGGTTTCAATTAGTCTCCACTTAAAATATGGTAAAATTGAATTATCTAATTCAATATCAAAGATATATTTCACCCTTTTAATCTTGATAAGTACAACTATATTAAACATATAAATTAACTGAGCAGATAATTCTATAATTGACATCCTTTTGTTTTTCTGGTTTCACTCTGTCAAGCCTTGTGATAGAAGACAGCAGGAAACAATTCTTCTGAACAAATCACTGATTCATACTTTTATTGCAGATTCAGTTTTAATTTGCTTATCTTTAAATGATCTTAATTACTCCAGTTGCTTGCCAACCAGCTTGGTCAGACAGCAGCACGAGAACCTGCAGATGTGTTTCTACTGCCCTCAAGTGTTCAGCAGAGGAACAGAAAGCTCTAAGGAAGCTGATTGGTATTGGATATCCTGACACCATCTATTACCCAAAGCGCTGCTCTGGGAACTGTAAGAATTGATGTAAAAACAAGAGACTTATAAGTTTCTACACTCAGACAGTCAGTCTCTTATAGTTTCCTCTGGAAATGGATGTGATGATGTTTTAATTTGGACCCCTACATCTACTGAAACTGGCTTTCTTTATGCCAAGAATTTCAGAATCACAGTGAAGGAGAGAGTGTGAGAAGATTATTTCGCAGTGTTTCTTTCTTTCAGCCCTGGGTACCGAGGGGATTACTTAAAGGGAAAGAAAAAAAAATACCTGTCTGCAGATTGACAGCTTGGAGCTGAACGAGATGCCTATTAACAGGAAAATTACAGCTTTTGTAATTCTTTATGGTGCCTTTATGTTTCTACAAAAGTAATAATGCAGTATTCAGAAATACTTCTATTGTGCCAGTTTTCTTTAAATAACTAAAGAAATGACACATATAGTAACAATCAGTTCTTTTATTAGACCATTTTAATTTTGGCTTGGTTAAAATTTAATGGTCTTTTTTTAACTTCTCATAAATTAACCTTCACCAACCTTGTATTTAGAACTGTGCAGAAGTGGGTAAAAAAAATGTACTCAAGTTAGAGAAGCATTACTTCAACATTTTTGACTCAAGTAAAAGTAGGTAACCGTCCAAGAAATTACTCTAGTATAGTAAAAAAGTATTTGGTTAAAAGGCAAATTCAGTACTGACTAACATCTGGTTGAATATTTTTTAAATTATATCATAAGAAAGACAGCGATATACAATTATTAAAGTCTGATATTTTAAATATTAAAATAATTTTAAAAAGATAAAAAACTAATAACATTATTAAAAAATAACAAATTCTAAGCAGTAAAAAAACACTTTCAGTCATTATTTACAGTATATAATACTAATACTTACAGTAGGAGATGAATTAATAGATCTTAAAACAAGTTGAAAAGTACATTCATTGACAATGTATGGTGTTTACTTCGAATTCACTTGAAGATAGAATGCAATAGAAAGTTAAAAAGACTGAAAATTATATCAAACAACCATGGCTTGTGTAGAAATAGGGTGGTCTCTTTTAATGAACTGTAGTGTCTGGTGTTTTTCTGTAAATGTATTTTTTTTTCATTCTGTGAATTTACTCACAGTTGATAAAAGATTGAGAATTTTTACTCAAGTAAAAGTAGTGATACTTCATTATATTACTCAAGTAAAAGTAAAATGTGTTGCATAGCAAAACTACTTTTTACTTTTTTTTCTAAAAATGTACTGGGTAACCGTAACTAGTTACTACCCACCTCTGGAACTGTGAAGTACAGAAAACAAGGTAGTAAATTTCTCCACCACAAAGCATGTTTGGCCTGGTATTTGAAGTCATTTAGTGTTAATATTACTTCCAGCCACATTAAAGTTTGTATATGGAACATGAACATGATTGCGACAATTAGTTTATCTAGGCTGTAGTTACAACAAAAAAACATAATTCCAGCTGTTTGTTTGACTGGTTCGCTGCCGATATGCCCCCGTGAACAACCTGAAATGTGTCCAGTAAGGAATATATATACAGCTAATGTTAGTGAGCTAGCTAACCGATCCAGGAGGAAAGTTGTTGTTTCTGTGTGCGTTTGAAGCTAGGGGATCACCGATCCAACTTTTTCATTCCCGATACCAATACTGATGCCTGGACACTATTGTTGAATTAATACACTGTATATCTTCCACCTTATACCTTTCTTGAATAGACTAAAGGCCCCATACTTTACTAAATAAACATAACTAAGACAAAATAACAGCTGTAAAATATAAAATTACCAAAAAAATACATGTTTAAGTGAAAAATTTATCTTTTTTGTGAATTTATTGCAGATTTTCCACATTTTAAGTAGCAGTTTATGGTATCAGTTAAGTTTAACCGATACATGTATATTAAACGGTGTCGCTGCATCCCTATTTGATGCTGTAGAAATGTTTTATGTGGGTCCATCTAGTGTAGGCTTCACCTAAAACCACTCTAGTTTCTGCTCTTCTGTGTTTACTCCTCTCCTGAGATGGATAACAAAATCTCTGGGGCTCTGAAACAGCTGTTTGACTCCACCTTTTTCCCAGTACCAGCCGAGCTGCGGCGAACACATAGTTGGATCATAGAGACCGTATCTGTCAACCGGCGGCCACAACTGGCTGGTAGATGTAAACATAATGTCATCGTCGTGCCTGATTTAAACGTATATTTTATCGTTTTAATTCAAATATAAATTTTTAAGGAAATGTTGTACTTTCATTCTGTACCCCTCTAAAAGCCCCGTGGATGTATTTTCTTTATGTAGATTTTTTATGAAAATGTTCCGTATACAACCTTTAATATTACTTCCAGTCAGAAGAAAATTTGGTGAAATGAACAGACTAGTTTAATAGAAAATCTTTAAGGGATATTGATAATTTTGGACTCTGTTTATATTTAAGCATTGCAAAAAATCTGTTTGGAACATTTAAGTTATCTTCTCCTTGCTCTACTTTCTCCTCCTACTTATTTCAATATTTGGCTTCTTCTCGTTCAGTTTTGACTCTTTGTAGAATAGCTACATATAGACTAATCTTCTGTTTAGCGATGATATTTTCCTGGAGGGAGGCATCAATTGAACATGTTTTTCCTCTATAGATGATACACTTGACCCGATTTTTCAGTGCTACAACCCATCTCTCTACTAATGTGACTAAGTGTATGTGCTCTCTTTCATTGCATAACCTTTAAAACCAGCTCAGAACTTCTGTTTAACTGTATTTCTCTCCTAGATTAAGCTGCTGAAGGAGCTACCACTACCATTATCTTTGAACTAATCGTTAAATATAAAGCACTGCTATGATCAGTGACAAGCATGACTTGACTTCTTGTGAAGTACCTTGAGATGATGTGTTGTGATTTAGTGCAATATGAATAAACTGAATTGAACGTAAGATTTTAAGGATTCCAAATTGTTCAGAGAATATTTTCGGTCCAAAAATGGCTCACGCTATACATTCCTACTTTACATACGCAGGTCCCATAAATGTTACCTGAAAGACAGGTAAGAAAAGGGGAAAAAATCACTAACAAACATTTCTAGAAAGCAACTTTGCCACTAAAGACCAAGATAATCTTTTGAATAGTGATGATGTAAACCTGCATTGCTTTTTAAATTGACATTTAATCTATAAATAATACTGAGCACATTACCAATCTGTAAAATGTCCCTCTTTTTGCCTCTTTCTACTAAAACTGGTCAAACAGCAGTCTTGTTATTTCAGTATTAATGGGTTTTATGTATTTGGAGAGCTCCACATCTCCTCCTCAGCAGCAGAGCTTTGAAACCATCAGGGGCATCTAAGCTGACATGGTAAAGACAGATGAAGACATGCTGGAGGCTGCCAGGCTGTGGACCCCAGCCTCCAGATGCACAGTGACACATTATCCTGTCTTTGCAGCAGAAATCCAGTCTTGGAGCTTTGTTTTCTCAATTCCAGTGTCCCATACTTTTTGGTCTTTGATTTTATTTTGGTCTACAATTACGCTTTACTGATTTTAGTAAACAGTCTAAGAATTGTGCAAAACTGGAATCCACAGACACCGACTCGGACGTCACTTTTTCATACCAGAGAACTCAGAGAAAAAAATAACACCAGTAAATGAGATCTTTAACCAGCAAATCTTGCACGTATTGCAGGATTTTAATCAATAACGGCAGTATGTTACTATGGTAACCTTTAAGATTTCTCTCTCTTCAGAACATTGACCAGGCCCTCCTATGGAGTTCTGGGCTAACCCCTCATCTTTCTTATCGATACCCTATGAGGCAAGATGGAGCACCACACCCAAGAAACAGCTACCTTAAGTTTCTATTAATGTGCAAACAGTAGTTGCCTTCTCACATAGCCTTTTGCCTATTCTCCTGTAGCCCATCCCAGCTTTGTGCTGGTCTATGACATCTCCGGTGTCTATTGTGGAGAGCTTGGCGTCCGAGTGAAAATGTGGCTAGATTTCTTTTATACATGCAATGGGTTAAAAAAGCTGCAATAAATAGGTAACGAGTGGAGGATAGGAGGGCTTTGTCAAATATTTCATTAAATGAAACATTTTCTTTTTGTTTAAGATACTTTTACAGTTGAAGTGCATAAATGATGAAAATTGCATACCTCTCCATTGTTTGTGAAAGGTATACTTAATGCACAGGTGAATCAAATGCCCATCTTCCTTACTGTCAGGATGCAAATGCATGAAAATTATTTCAACATGAGGTGTTGGAAGCTAATTTTAGAGCACAATTACTCAAAGTAGTTTGACCTTTATATAATTTTACTTGTTAAAAATATCTTTATGCACACTTCATTTTATGATTACTGAGAAAACAAAATCCTTAAAATCTAACTTTATTGCACCTACTTGTACCCATAGTACTTAAATGTATTTGGAGTACATCTACATTTCCAATCATCTTTTCATCTGGCATGTGGTTTGAGGTGAATCATCTTCAAAATGAGTAGCAATACTTTATTTTACTTTAAAGTCACAAAAACTCAAGCTTAGATTTTTAAGTGGAACACTCGGGCTGTCACTGGGGAGCAATTTCATCTGGCAAACAGCATCTTTCAAAAGGGGGCTTTTATTATAAAGGCTTGGCACTTTTAATCAAAATGTTAAAATTATAGAGTGAATTCATTTTGGAACTTTAGACAAAAAGCTGCACATTGAGACATTTTACCTTTTTCTGTCCCTGTACAAAAAAAATATAGCAGTATAAAACCAATGCTTCACCAGAAAATGAACCCACACTCCATCCCTTAACACTCACTGATAAGGGAGGCTTTGAATCGCTCTGAGCTTATTTTCCCAAACCTTCAACAAGAGAAACACACAAGTTGTTTTTCCTTTACAAGGTAGCTCTTAAGTGCAGTAAGCCCACGAGGGATCCGTTTGTGAGCTTTTAGCGCCACAGCATTTGGACAGAACTGTTACATTAGCAGGCCGTTACTTCCCCCCCCCCCCTCCTCAGCCTAATGCAAGGTCAGTTACCAGCATACCAGAGGTTGGGGAAAAGACAAAATACACTCAGGATTGCTGAAAAGGTCACAGTGGTGAGATGATTGCAGAGCAGAAAAAGCTCTTTTTACAAGCGATTAACAAGAGTTGGGAAGAGGCAAGACCTTTTAATAGCCACTAGGGGGAAGAAAAGCTAGAAAAACAAATGTTCAGTCTACACACTGTTGAGATTATGGCGTTTATTGATGGGACGCTCAGCACAGTCACAAAATTCAGCCACTTTTTAGAAGCTTTTACTCAGTGCATGAGAGCCTCCATTAAAACAAGCTCAACAAATGAACCCCCAATATACTAAAACAAGCTTTCATTTAAAATGTTTTATTTTTACTTCATGAGTTGTTACAATCTAAAGATTTTGCTGTTAAGCCTAGTTTATACAATTCTGACGGCGAATTTGCACGCAGTTTTTTGTCAATGGTTGTTTCTTTCTCTCCGTTCTGCATTGATTTGGCCTTTACTCTGTCCGTCTGTGTGTAGATTACACAGAGCACTTTTATTGAAGGATAATGCTGTTGCGTCAACTCGTCTGTCAAAACGTAGTATAAACTAAGCTTTAGTGCACAACTGTATTTTTAAACGGTTGAAATAAGGCACAGGAAACGACCAGTTTTCTCCTGGCTGTTTTTATTTGCAGTTCTTTACATTTTAGAAAAAGAATCCAAGGATTTTGCCTCCTGTGTGTTTCCGTCTGGCCTCTTCGTGGTCCATGATGCCAGCTGAGGTGGTCAGCACAATGTATCTGTGAAGAACAAGGCCAGAGGTCATTGACAATTCAAAAAGGATCCTATGATTTGGTTCAATAAATAAAAACATCCTAATAAGATAAATGTAAGCCATGATAAGGTACAGAATACCATTGAATTTGTCAATACACGAATGACTACTCAGTTGTACGTTTCTCTTGATTCAAATAGTGTTTATTTAACAAATGTATAGTTATTTATAGTTATTACCATTATGTTGTAAAGTTTCCTTTAATATACAAGCCCTTATTCTTAATTTGTCTACATTTTATTTGACCAGTTTTAATATGCATGCTTTTATTCATCTCACCTTCTCCTGGTACACCTGTCTTTCCCTGCTGATAGTAAAGGACATTTCTATTCCATTATTTATATGGATTTATGTTATACAGGGTTTCAAAACAAACTAAAAATTCCTGACTTTTTAGAGGTCAGATTTCAGCACAATATCAAAACAATACTTTGATCAATACTTTTTCTTTTAAAATATAGATTTTTTTTTCAGTTTTAATACTTTTAAAATAATTCTGGAAAATGTTACATTTTCTCCACACTTATTTGGACTTGGGAATTCTTAAAAGCAAATTTCATACTTTTCTTTAGCTCTCAACACTATGTAGGGTACCTTTAAAAACTAAAACAAAAAAATATATATTCAGAAAAACCATGGGAACAAAAGAAACATGTACAAGATTTACAGTGGATTCCTTCTGCCTAAAGAGCTGAGAAACCAAGGTGGAACCTAACTTGGTACACTGTTTGCTATTATTTGCAAAGTAGTCAATCCAAGAGCTGCTTTCAGTTCTCATTGTTACCGACTGACTGTACATCCAAGAGCAGGGATATATATGAAAATATTAGTTGATAGCTATGGTACAGCCAAGAGAACTTTGAACATCTATATCAAGGCAAATTGATGTATATTATTTTCCTTCTCAACCTTTAAAATAGGCAGTAAACTCATTTTCAGAGGGGTCTCAAGTGATAAAGATTTTACCCATTTGCAGATGGCTGTGGTCCCTAGCCCCCACAAATACCAGCAGTCTACTTTGTAGTAATTTTTATGCAACCCATCTTAAAAATATAATAAATCTGGTTGAATAAATTACTAGTAATTTTTGTGAAAACATTCAAGTTCTAGTCAATTGACTAGTTGCTTCCTCGGAAACAAATACGCTCCACCAAAAATGGGAGATCCCAAATGTATTATTTATACCAAAGAACAAACAAATGTTTCTATGTGCGTTTTAACTTAAAGACTAAATTAGGGCAGACTAATGATAACATTTTCAAGGATCGACTCCCAAGCATTTGAATTGACCATCACGATTCGCTCTGCTCCAATTCGATACTCAAATAGGCAGTGCTATAAAATACTTTTTTTAGCCTTAATCTTATTTATATGGCTGTAATTCACCATGGGAAACGTAGCGCTTTCAGATCAAAGCCCTAAAATGACGGCTAGGACTTTTCCTTCATATTTTAGCTGTAAAAAGGGGCAAACTATGTTAAACGATCAAAATGAATTTTGAACTTGTGAATTGATTCGCCTTTTAAAAGACATTGAATCAAATTCTTTTTTTTCCAACACAGCATCTACAATTGATTTGTACAATGCATCAACAGCAGCAGACAGTGTTAAACATCACAATTGTAAAAAAATGCTGGGATACGATGTTTGTGAGGATGCTTTACCTTAACTACTATACATGGACGGACTCCACCCACCCGTAACCACCTGATGCATAATATTAGCAGCGGGGGAGCTAGCACTGGCAGAGAGTGGATGGGACATTTTGTGAAGTCATAACTGAGTTAATTCCAACTGATTAAATCACTTTTTTTACCGACAGTTTAATTTTGTGACTTTGAGGTATAACGCACTGAAATTTGTATTGCTTTTGCACAGAGTCTAAATAGATGAAAGTTTACATGCCAGGGAAAAGTTCTTTTAAAGTGCACATTATAACATGAATCCTATAAAGTCCCAGCAGCCAGGCAGAGGCAATGTGAAGCTCAGCTTTTATCTCGACTAACTTCACTTCAGACCAGGGGTGTGGCGGTACACAAATTTGTATTTTAATATCTTGGTCCAAGCCCCCATGGTCTGCCACAGAGTTTCCACATGGAAGCATAACAGCGTTGCAACAGATGCAACTCTGTAAATAAAGTGCAGCCCAGTGTTCTTTTTGCAGATGCTATGAGCAGCGACTCTCAGAGCTGGAACGTCTAATTCCCCGTGTTAAGGAATGGCATGTTGTCATAGTAACTGGTTATCCACTTTCTGCAGCGGTGGTGGTTGCCATTAGCTCCTTTTATTGAGAGTCAGTGTGTTCAGTACTTTTAAATTACGCCATTTTAAAAAAAGAATATTGTATTTTTGGAAGCTGTATGATCAGCCTGTCAGGGCATCGAGTCCAGAGGTTTTCAAATAAAACAAAATGCAATAGCGCCATCTCCCATTCCTGTTGAAATCCAGTGTTTCTTTGACTGAGCTGACAGGTCACTACATCCAGTTTCGCAGGAGGTTAAATTTTCTCTCAAAAAACAAAACAAAAGTTATGTATGAATACATTTTGCAACCTGCTCTTTAAATGTCAAAACACTAAATATTATTTTTCACTTTATTCTTCGACTGTAATGCAAATGAATTGTGAAACTAAACCATGATATGTCCCAAACACAGACTTTTGTCGTCCTGTTAAATCCCTACCTAAGACTTGAAGGTCACTTTCAGATTTAAAATTGGGTCTTTAAAAAAACAAAAAAAAAAACAGCTTTCTTATGAAAGTCAAGTTAGGAAAACAAATCTACACAAGAATGTCAAATGTCCTCTCCATAAACAACAGCATGGAGTTCAATTACTACTCCCTTGGAAAGATCCATCCTTTAACATGTTGCAAATGGTGTTATTTTTTAATTTCATAAAATTGAAGAGAAAGAAATTGCACAAATGTTTTTCTTTAAAGCAAATTGGTATTCAGCAGGAGAGGATTGCGACTTTGCTCTATTGTACAGTATGAAGGTCTCTGTGCAATTAGGCATTGCAGAAAACCTTACTTTATTTAGAAGTTTAGAGGTTACATTCCACTTCTAAATACACAGATGAAAATTTTCTGCATGTCTCTGAGCAATGATGCTTATTATGTTCAGTTGGCTGCAGCAGGTTGGGATTTCTGGTCTTAAACTGAAACCTGATCCTCAAAGTTATTAGGGATGGGAATCTTACAACATCTCACGATTCAATTTGATTCCGATTCTTGGGGTGACGATTCGATTCAGAAACGATTCTCAATTCAACTTAATGTTTTTTTCTTAATCAATACTCTTTCATTCATCATTTGTGTTTGTAATACACACAACTTGATCTGCCAAGTGTTTGTGATGAGTTGAACCATGAATGCAATAGGGCATCAACACAAAATGGATTTTACAATCTATGTTGAGAGAAGGGAACTGGTTCAAAAGTAACAAGACATGAAATTGTAACTGGACATCCAAGACCTTTTAAACAAAATTTCTAGTGTTGAAAAAAAAAAAAAAGCTGATCTATTTTAAGAAAAAGAAAAAAAAATTTTGTTCTTTGGTACGTAGTAGAAAATACATTGAAAATATTTAGTATGCACAAAATGTTGCTAATCAACCATCATTAAACAGACATTTATGGCTTATGTTATTTTGTTAGAAATTTTAAAAGTCCTAACGTTATTGAACTCAGCATATATTTTGGACTTCCATGAAAGCGCCATTGGTGTGCAGCGCTGCTGGATGTTTATGTGTAGCTTATAAAGAAAGATCGCTCTTATATACTTGCAGATATATATATATATAAAAAATAAAACTTTAGCCAAGGGTGTCATTAGCATGGAAAAGACCTTTTAGACAGCCCTAACATTTACCTTACCGTTGCATGACAAACACTACGCGAAGCGAAAATGTAAGGTTCAGAATTTTTTTTTTGAGAACCGATTCTCAAACATTTCGGATCGATTCCAAATCTTGTTCAATAGGAATCGAAATTCAGACGTGAATCGATTTTTCCTCACACCCCTAAAAGTTATGTTTTCATAGAAAACATCTGATGCTTCAAATATAATCATTAATGTGATGCGGAGTAATGAATGATGTGCACAGACATTTTTAACCCCAGTAGGATGGAATCACATTGAAAACTAGTTTGTTGTTAAATAAGTAATAATTTGCAAAAACAGAAAACTGATTATTGATCTACATGCAGTTAGAACAGAGTTAGGCAACAAATCATAACCAAATGAAGCGACCTGTTCCATTACTGCATACAACCTGCTAAAACAGGAATGTTAAATAACAGTAAGAGATAAATAGAAGTAATGTAGTTCTGGTGCTCCATCTGGCTTTAGTTTGGTGGAATTGTATTTGAATTGTTGATAAATCAATATTGAAAAGCAGGTAGTTGACCTGTGAATTACCCTGCTTCTCTCTACAACTTAAGAGTGCAATAAAGATGCAACGCCAGATGCAAAGTATACTTGTAGATTTCTTTAAAATATATTAGTCAATCCATGTGATTTAAGTGTCAAAATACAAGAAAGCAAAAGTTTATGGATCAGTTCTCTACATTAATGCAGCATTTATACTTTGACATCTTTGGGGAGTCACCAAGCAGGTAGAGAGCCAAAAAGAAAACATTTTGCTTCGACAAACCTATAATATATTTGAAGAGTGTGAAATACAGACGCAGGTTTTTAGCTTTAATTTAATTTCTGTAGCCAAGCAGTAGAAAATGTTTTACTGGACCAATAAAGGACGGCTGGATTCTGTAGTAGAGCTGGGTATGGATTCTAATTTCAAGACTAGCTTTTGATTCCGATTCCCAAGCGACAGAATCGATTATCAAGATCCAATTCAATATTCCTATTATAAGTACGGCTGCACAAGGTTAGAAAACCCACAATAGCAACATTTTACTGAATTCTTTAATCCTCGATCATTACAATGCTATTGGCCTTCTGCATCTTTGGCTTGGTCTTCTGTAAGCATATACTGCGTTTAGACTTCAACAAACAGACGGAATATCCGACATGCAAGTTCATAATTGCAATATCATCAACAGACAATTGCCTGACAAACTATATTCAAGTTTCTCTGATAACATCAACCGTCTGTACGTTGCGAGTGCTTTAAACTTAAGTATAATTGCTTGTTTGTTCAAAAGGTGATTATGATAATCTTGTGGGGATATATTTGTTATCGTATAGCCCTATGTCAAAGCATTCCATTCAAGTTCATCCCTGCTTCACACACAGACACTGGATGTCTAAAAGATTCAATGGGACGATCAAATAAAATTTACTCACATAACCACTAGAAACTGTCAACTGGTACAGTAAAAGCACTGCACCCAGTACAGACTTCAAGACAGCTGCTTAGAAAAAATATCTCCAAACAGCGCAGGAATCACATACTTTTGATCATCTAAAAAAGAACACTTGCAAACCGTTGATCAGCACAAACTTACAAAGTCTGGTTCTAGAAACATGTTTTGCCCCCTCAAATCCAGTGAAAATCTGAAGAATAAAGTGATTCTCACCCAAACTGCCTTGAAGGTAGCAGGTTGTTCTGCCACTTCTCCAGATCCTTGAGCTGAAGATCAAAACGTGGACTAATCACACCACACTAAAGGATGACAGAGGGGAGGGAAAATAAAATAATCACTGGGCAATACTCTACAAAGAGAAACCATTAAAAAAGCTTATTTCTATACCATCTCATTTCAACAGACCACAGGTAAATGCACAAATACAAACAAATTGTGACAATTTATTACAAAACATTTTAAATTATGTTCAAGAAAATTAAAACACTTTAAATTAACTTTGTAGACTGCAGCAATGTCAACTACAGAGTAGGAATACAGTTACCTTGTTCAGCCTGCCTGTGAGATTCACAACGATTTTCCCGGCTCTGTGGTCGTCAATGATCTCAAACTCACCAATGTAACCTAGAGGCATGGATGGAAAACAGTCAGGCACGACAAATTGCACTGAGCCTCTACGTTTCACACTCATCGATGTCCATCGCTGTTTACTTGCCACTCACCGTGCTTCATCATGACGGTTAGGAAGCGCACAATAACCTTGGAGCAGGGCCGAATGAGGACCTGGCGTTTCCCACGCTTCTCCGCATTGTTGATGCTTTTCAGAGCATCTGCGAGAACGTTCATGCGCACCATGATGCCTGAAGAGAAACAAGGGCATAGGAAAGTTGTATCACAAAAGTTTACAGGTGAAACATAGTTATTGCTACAAATTAACAGCACAAGTCTCACTAGACAGAATTAATTCAACAATTCGCTGCCATATTAGATTAAACGAAATTAGATTCCTTTAATAGGAATGATCTGAAGACATTAGCAGAATAAGCCTAGCGTTAGCAGCTCGTCGTCCAGCTCCAGATAAAGATTTTTAGCGTTCACCGCCTATTTTAAGAAAAGCATTCAAGAAGTCGCTTCAAACACCTATCGTAAGTACAAGTTTTAGGCAAGGGAGAGCAGGGAAACGGCAGCTTCCCAGCAAAGCATGGTCCACCGTGAGCACCTAATGAAGCTAGCTACCTTAGCATTCTCCACTGACCCATAAAAACATTCTCGACAAACACATTTAAGCAAAGTACCATTAACATATGAAGTTTACAATAAACCATTATCGATTAGGAACAATAAACATTTACCGTTCACTGAACAAGAAACCCCAATGCCAGTAGGGACACTAATGGCTATCTGGGCGCTTGAACGCACCGAGCGCTAGGGCCGGACAGAGGAGGAAATTTAACAACATAAATGTCCACCAATAGCTTTATTAAAGTGGTCAATAATGGTCCCAAACTACTCGTATGTGCTTCCACTCCGAAAAGGGAAGGTTTAGTGATTATCTATCACGTAGATGGATTAGATTCTTTATAGATTGTAACTGAGTGCGTAAAAAGACATCTTACCGGTTCTGCAATATGGCGGAAAGAGGAAGTAGAAAGAAAGGGCGGTGCATTATGGGACATACATTCAATACTTTCTTTAAAGGATGTGATTATCCGAAACATCACGAAATTACATCCGTTTCCTCCGTTATAATATAACATTTAATAATTCCCATTTTAATCACTATACAAATTTTTTTTAAATGCATTTATTTATTTCCAGTACGTTTATTCTTTTCAAGAAACCGTCCTCTAAAGGATAGGAGGACCAACAGCAATATTAGGTTTCTATACAATCGCTTTTAGCTAAATCCCCCTCAAAAAAACATTTAAAAAGATATGTCTCCTAGGGTGGTTAACTTTTTCAGGTCACTTCAAATGGTTTGTCAGAATAAGATTGTGGCTGAAATTTAGTGTTTCGGATCATATCAGTTAATTAATTAAGGAGTTTTAAGGAGTAGATCATAAGGTGGGCAGAAAGGATTTCCTGTAGTGTTCTGTTTTGCAACAAAAGTGAAGAAGCCTTTGACTAAAGACACTCTACTTGTAGGATAATAGAATGTTTAGGGTTGTCCATTGTTTCAATATAAAGAATCTTTTTTTATCATAACGTTTGATTTATCTCTGTGATAAACTTGCATTTCTTGAGTTAAAATATTTAATTATGTGGGCCTTATTATTTGAAGTCAATTAACTTGGTCACCCAGGAACATAAATTTTGCCCATTTTTATCCTTGGACATAATAAATTAAGTGCAAATTTGGTATTTCTGTTGAACCATTATTAGATCTTTCATTTTCTATCCCGATGCTGTGATCCTTAAATGATATCAGCACAAACAAAACGTATGTGTTTAAATAGCCAGGATTAAACATTTATTTTACGTTTCAACATGTACATCAGTTTACCTTAAGTTGTGACTTGGAAATAAAACACAAATCCATAAATGCAATGAAAATGAAGAAAAAATACATTTTACACAGACAGTTAATGACAGAAATGTAATAGCTGGTAATTTGCAAGATAGAAGAAATAATTCATAAAAACTGAGTGGTGAATCTCCACCGCGTCGACACATTTAAAATAAATGCCCTGTTTAGAGTAGAACAAAGTTTTCAATAAACTGATGATTAAATATAGAAGAATAGTGGTTTCAGAGAAAACACATCAGTAACTCACAACACTTGTTTTTACATGCATAGAGAACATCTAACTTTATATATATATATATAATAGAGAGAGAGAGCGCATCTGTTGCTAAAAAAACACACTAAGCCAACTAAAAATCAGGAGGCTTACTCACAAAGTTTACTAATGTTTTTTATTTGTGTGCATCTGAACAGTTTGCCTGATTATATGTCGTTAAATAGATTTTCATTATTGTTTTAGATCTGTTGAAGGTGCATATGATTTAAATAACACGTCTGTGCCTCAGTTAGCTGAACTTTTGTTTGTTAAAAACTCTGCTAACAGGCTCATTCTGTGATGTAGGATGTCAGACAGATCAGGCTGAGAGTGTGTTTTTGGTTATGTCCAGACATCTGGAAAAGGTCAAACCTCTGTGACCAGGATAGCTGAAATACTTTCAATGCTAATCTATTCCTTCTTGTGACCAGTAGAGGGCCCACTTAACAACACAAACCTAGATGCTGCAACATACCAACCGTTTGAATCACAGATGCGGAGCATTGTGGAATGCTGAACAGGACAATATATTGTAACCTGATTTCTAAAAGCATTTATATGGTTACATGAAATTTTAAACACTTTTCTTTTCCACTGATTTTGCCTCTCCCTTTGCTTTCTCTTGACTTTTCCACTTAGCCACCGTTATTGGCCGTACTGGCCAAATAATCTCCTTCTCCCTCCGGATCCAGGCCGAGGCTCTGTGGGTCAAGGCCCATGGCGACCAACATTTGGAGCAAAGTAAGCTCCTGCTGGGTGGTCTGGTCCACCAAAGCTGGACAGGTGGGGTTACACTGAGGCCACTGGCAGGTGTCTACCAGGTGGAAAGGGCAGCCTTTGGCTGGGGTTCTGTTGTTGCGAATTGCCTCCAGACTTCTATCCCAGCAGTGGAGGGCCCGTGGCAAAGATGTGCCTTTAACTTGGAAACTCATCCAGTTGCTGCAGGAAGGGATGAAAAAGTTGTGAATTATAAACACAGAAAAAGGGAACATTTGAGAAAAAAAACCATCTGAACAAGTGGTACGTCTGTCACATTAAAGTCATAGTTTGACAACAAGGTTTTAAATAAGTGTTGACTGCTCTTTTTTGTTGTAAGTTTCAAACATTATATGGACATTCTGATGTGACGGAGCAACACAACATGGTGCCTTATTGTAAAGGGGATTCTTTTTTACAAATACAAATCTGAAAGGTGTGAAATGGATCATGTTCTCAGTCGTCTTAACCATAATACCAATACATATTCTCCAGAACAACAAGTTGGTTTCAGATATCACCTAATCATTAATTATCAACTGTATACCTCACAAAATAATCTAGCTGTTCTGGGTAGAACTCAAAGGTTCATTAGAAAATAAACAGCATCAATAAGACTGAGGAACACAGAGGTCAGAGAGATAATTCCTAAGAAGTAAAAAGCAGGGTTGGGACATAAAACAACAATCCATCAAACATGTCTTACAAAAATTATCAATGATTCATCAGAAAATGGAAAGATTATGCCATAACTGTAAACACAGTAAAACGTGGCTTTCCACCAAAGCAGCCAATGAGCCCAAGGTAACTTTGGAGAAGCTGCAGAGATCCACAGCTCAAACTGGAGGACCACTATTATTTGCTCACTTCACAATTCTATCCTTTATGTTAGAGCGGCAAGAATGTTGAACACCTGAAAGAAAGCAGTAAGAAGTCCCCTTTACAGTGAGGTAATAAATATAACAATAATGTGGAAGAAGGTACACCAATCAGAGGGGTCCAAAACTATGCTATTTTGTTAACATGTGGTGGAAAATTAATGCTGCAAATCACTGTGAATACACTTTATTTATTGGGAATCATGGCATGGGGTGTGTGGATGAAGCTTTTTATGCAATTCTGGATGTAAGTTTGTAAGACGTTGCAAAAGATTTTAAACTGGGGCAGAGGTTCATCTACTGTCAGGACAAAGATCCCAAATATATAGTCAAATTACTAACTTAGTGGTTTATATGAAAGCATATTCATGTGGATTTTCTAGTCAAAGTACAGACCTAAATCCAAGAATCTGAGGGAAATCTAGACAACTGTTGTTTGCAGATGTTTTACATCCAATCTGACTGAGCTTGATTTATTGTGTAAAGAAGAATCCACCAAAATCTTAGTCTTGAGAGGTGATAAGCTGGTAAAGATATCGCGCAAAAGACCGACACCTAAAATTGCAGTGTAAAGTAGTTGGACAAAGTATTAATTCAGGGACTTTAAAGGCCATTTTCATCTTATTATTTATATTTTAAAAAAACATTTCCTCTTCACAGGTATATATTACTTTATGTTACTCAGCAAACGTTTTCATATCAATGACCTTTGACATACATTCCTCAACCCTTGAAGACACAAATGGAACTGACTCTTTGATGTTAATTTGTGCACCTAAATAATTATTGTGTTTGAAAGGTTAAAAACCTCATGGAAAAAAATTAAATAATTTTGTGACCTTTCAACAATGGATGATGACAATGGAGAGACAACATAACATTAAATGGTATCATAGCTAAATCAATTTCAGCACAAATTAATTTAAATTTTCATTCTTACCTTTTAGTGATGACTGTATGTGAGAGGCAAGATGGAGCGAATACAGCCCTGTACCAAAAATAAAACATAATTAAAATTCAGTAATAATTTACCATCAACACCAACTGGTCGAAAGTTTTGAACAAAAAAGGTGTTGTTGCAAAACATACGTCACATCTGTCAGGGAGTTTTTGATTTCTAAGCCCAAATTCTGGATGTACTGCCACTGTTCCTCCGACAGACTCTGTCCTCCCATGTAGATATTTTCCACCCTCAGCTGCTCCTCGTCGAAAAGCCACTGCACGATGAAGAGGGGAGCTATGAAAAAACCAATGAGTTAAAAGATGATCCAGTCAGTACATTCAAACTACAAAGGAAGACTCAACTTCCTTTTGGTACTCATATACAGTCACTGGCCACTATATCAGGCACACCTGTCCATCTGCTTGTTAACACAAATTTCTAATCAGCCAATCACATGGCCGCAACTCAATGCATTTAGGCATGTAGTCATGGTCAAGACGATCTGTTGCAGTTCATGCATCAGAATGGGGAAGAAAGGTGATTTAAGTGACTTAAATGGCATGATTGTTAGTGCCAGACGGGCTGGTCTAAGTATTTTAGAAACTGCTGATCTGCTGAGATTTTCATGCACAACCATCTCTAGGGTTTCCAGAGAATGGTCTGAAAAAGGGAAAATATCCGGTGAGCTGCAGTTCTGTGGGCAAAAATGCCTTGTTGATGTTTTCAGTTTTGTGGTCATTTCTATTAATATTTTATTTTGTTATCTAATTCATCATAATTTGTTGTAACAAGCAGAGAAAAAAACAAAACGTGTCTTTCAATTTGTTGCATTTTTTGTGTGGTACAAATATTGGCTTTGGTACTCTGTATCGGCACATACTCAGATCCAAGTACAGGTATTGTATCGGTCTGAAAGATTGCTATTGTGGCATCCCTTCTTTGGTTGCAAAAACACAAAAAAATATATAGCATATTAAGCAGCACTCCACTACTTGAAACAACTTATTTAAAACATAAATACACTAAACCATGGGCAGGGTTGGGGAGAATACTTTGTAAATGTATTTAGTTACAGAATACTGAATACCTGCTGTAAAATATATTTTGTAATGTATTTGTGTTCCATTACTTTGCTAAATCCTGGTAATGTATACTTGCAATACTTGCCCTTAAAAACAGCATTTAAGTCTATTAAATGTCACAAAATGCGCTGGCAGCTCCTCCCGCAGAAACAGAAGGCATATTAGGCTAATACTAAACATTATGTACTGACTGGGAAAAAAATAAAGTATTTAATTATTTTTGGCACAACACTGCTACCTCTCAGCGATCAAAAACAACCAAACAAACAAGCAAACTGGTTTTTAGCAGTAATATCTCTTTACATTTTATTAGATTTCATATTTAGTCATTTGAAATTAAGTTTAGCTGTTTATCAGCCACAGCCAATTAGGTTATTTGCGACTCACTGTTATAAATATGCAAAGTATTGTAAACTGACATTCATTGCACTCCAAATTGAAAACTTTGATCATTGTAGCCATAATTTTCAGGAAACCTGTCACAACATATAATCAACGTCATGTCAGATTCAACCACTGTAACTGTGAGAAATGACCTAACTAACACAATATAAGCCCTGTCAAATAATGGACAAAAAAAAAACTGTGATAGAGGATTTTGTTTTGTTTTTGCACATCATTGCAGTGTCTTTCCATTTTTTCATTTTCCATCATTACTAAACTTTGCAAAAAATATTTTAGGTGGTAAAACGAATAAGCCGCTTCGTTCATTGATACCGAATTACAGCTGCTCCAGCAGTCAGTGGAGTTTGTCTGCATACTTTACAGTTTGACACCAGGGGTCCATTCCAGAAAGCAGGTTATGTGATATAACCGGATAAGTTTGAGGGTAAGTTTGGGGATAACCTCAACTTTTGGTTCCAAAAATGGAGGTATCGTTCAAGGTATGTTAGTAACCATGGGAACTTAATCTCTGAACATAACCTGCTCCGGACCAGGTTACGTTCTGGGTAAATTATGTTCCAGAGAGGTTCTGAGCGCGGCGCAAACTTTTAAATGATGATCCTTTGGACGTGGAAGCACAGATTATACAATATTTTGTCAAAAATAACTTTAATTTTGTCAACCAGAAACTGTAGGACTAAGCCCATTACATATTACAATCAATCCAAAACTATTTCACAAACATATTTGTAATATGTAAGAGTATTTCAAATAAGATTACAGAACACATTACATGCAGCTAAATGAAATAATCCTGCATTGTAAAAAAAATGACTACTGCCAAGTGCATTAAAATACAATTAACTGGCAACAATGATAGTCGTTTAATTGGAATATATTAGTATATGTTGTAAACTTCCATTTAACAAAGTCAGTGGAAGAAAAACGATGTAGTGCCCCCAGGAAAGCTATGAACGACTGGTCAGTCTTTATTAAGGGACAGAACCAACTCCTCAGCTGGGGTGAGGGGAGATGGTGGTGGCCCCCCCACCAGTTAGACGGGCCTCAACCTTCTTTTGATTAGCTCCATGAAGAATGCACAAAAACACTTAATTTCCCTAAATCTCTCCAATAATTATTGGATTTCAATCTGAACTTTTTGGAAAATCGTTTTGTGTTTCATTTTGACTTGAGAAAAAATTCTTTTGGATCCAGAAGATTGCATCTAATCAAGTTAGAGGTCAATATATGTCTAAATCAATGTACAATATGATTGTAATCTCAACAAATTGGTGGCAAAAGAAAGTACATTTTGAATAATGATCCAAAATACAGGAACACATTTTAAATTATACATTATATCCTCCAGCACCACTTGACCTCGACTGGGAATAAGGGGTAGAAAAAGAATAAATAAAAATGAAGATTGTTGAGAGTTAGTATATTTAAAGCTGATGTCTTCAATAAGGCTGATCCAGTAGGAATGCTGTTATCCAAATTCAAGTGCAGTGTCACTTTTAACCTGCAGAGGGCACTCCACCGATGTTTTTTTGGTAGACAATATTGTTTTACTAAAATGTACTAAAAAACCTGAAAATAGTGAAAAGACATGTAGACTATACTATTAGACACTCATTTATACAGTCTATCATCAAAAAAGTTGATTAGGGGGTGAGTTGGACTTTAATCACACACAATAATTTTTACCATGCCAACATTCTTTTTTTGCTGATGCATCTTAATTTCTTTTTTTCATAACGATTGGCTTGAATTCCTCATTAGTTCTTCCAACTCAACTTTTTTGAGGTATCCTGCCCTTTTTTTCTCTTCAGTTTCGTTTGTGACTCTTGAATTATGTGATCCATTGAGAAGGTCTTTCTGTTTCAGGGTTTACTAGGAATAGGTTGATTAACCTGATTCTTATCAGGTGTTCTGGAACCGACATACTCAGGCTAAGCAGGTTTTTGGTTGATTAACCAAGACTTCAGTTTACCATATGTTAAGTTAATCAAGCTTTCTGGAACGGACCGCAGATGCATAAGCCGTGCATCGCTATCTAGTGATGCCAGATTTGATCTTTTTCCCTGTTTTAACCACCATGGCTTTAATTGGGCTTTTGTCAGGAATGCTTGAAGGGAATCTAGCATTACTTGAAAAAATTAACTGAGAGAGAGCGCCATTGAATGCATAATTTGCTTCACTGCTAGTAGGTTTATTTGGCTGCGGTTGTGGCTCCAATCCCCCCCAGCAACTCATGTTAATATTGGTGCTTGCAGGTCAGGTGTTTCGGCCATAGGATTTCTATGGTTTCACCAGCATGTTGTTTAGGGGTATTATGGGATGGTCTACTCAACGCGGAGACACACATTTCCCAAAACTTATATCTTCATTTTTCAGGTGGAAAGTGGAAAACACAAGTATTCCAATGGTTCCAATTACACAAGTAACTGTATTCCGAATACCATATTTAAAAATAGTAATTATAACGGAACACAGTTACTCATAATTAGTATTCTAAAAAGTCCTAGGAATCGCCGGTACATGTATTCCGTCTCTACCCAACACTGACCATGAGACAGTGGATAACTGCAACCACCCAGTATAGTGTTTATGGGTTTTAAACAAAAAAAATGCAGAGAGTGTGTTATTTTCAACAGGTGAAGAAATTGTGTCGACCTAACCTCTAAGTAAAGGAAGATTAGCATCACCTCTAAATATTTTTACTCAAGCAGAATCGAAAAGTAGTCATCCAAAAAAAAAAAAAAAGGAACACGTAAGAGATTCCAGTGCAATATTTGGTTAAAAAAAGACTTCTTGGGTCCTGAGGAACTGTCGGTTTAATGTCTGATTTATTGCTTTTTTTCTTCCAAATTATGTAATCATACATGCAAAAATAAAGGTTATTTAAGGACGGGTTTAATATCTTTCATATTCACAGTGTTGGTCTAAACTATAGTAGTAACATTTTGGCTGGACTGCAGTTGCCTGATCTTTTACAGAAATCAGTAAACACATCACAGCAATAATTTAAACATCTGAAGATAAAATGTAGGATAATTTTTTTTTGTTCTTATTTTAAATAAAACCTGTTGTTCTGGCAATATTTTTTAGATACTCTCAGTATAGACTTTATGTTGAAATTTAGGTCTAAGCCCAAAAAAGTGTCCATGTTTCTTGCATGATCTGTAATCTATACATTTATCAGGTGTAGTTGAAAGGTAATATTGACATTATTGACTTTATAGGGACAGAAAAAAAAACAATCACTTCTGTCTTTTCTAAAGGAAACCATGACCTATCCACTCATTCATATTTAGGACACACTAACCCATTGACTTTAACACACTGTGGTTATGTGGTGACACATTACACTCAAAGTTGTGTCAACAGCAAACATATCCTTAGATTATTTAATAGTTTTTTTGTTTTGTTTTTATCCGAGTTTTGTTGAGTAAACCAATATTGAATAGAAGTGAGACTAAGATGGAGCCTTGGGGAATCCCACATGTTATCTTTATTTCCTTAGATTTATAACTGCCAAATGGCACAGATTAGTCCTGGTCTGTCAATAAGCTTGAACCAGTTTAGCATAGTACCAGACTATCCCACCCACTTTTCCAGTTTATAAATCAGTATGTTATGACTTGCTATGATCCACCAACAAATACAGCTCGTGATGATTTGCTGTTTAGATGTATTTCATCTGAAACTTTTATTAATGTGGTCTCAGTGCTGAGGTTTCATTCAAAAGCTGTCTGGATATTTATATTTTTTTCTCAAAGCAAAAATGGTTAAAGATATTTTTGAGGATCTTTTTTTCCAGATAGATCACCAAGACTATTGGTCCCCCTAGCTGTCAGTGATTCTGGATAGGTTTCACTTTCAGTGGAGACTCTAAAGCTGCATTCAGACCGCATCCGTTGGATACGTCGAGCAACGCATCCAACGGATGAAGTTTGACGTATGTACTTTTTGGCTTCCATTGCCTGCTTCTGAGGAAAAAACAACGCATGGGCGGGGCTTCCTCTGTTGCCGCACGTTCTGCACTATGGTGGATTGTAACTAGAGAGTGGCTTGGCTTTATAAGCTAGATAAAGCTAGACAACGTTGACATCGGGTGCATCAGCGCCCATTATTCAGATGCGTTCTGAGTTCGGGGAGTTTAACCATTTGCTCCAGGAGCTGCTTATGGATGAGGTTCGCTTTCAGTGCTACTTCCGTCTCTCCCGCACCTAATTTTACGACCTCCTGGGCCGCATCGGAGTTTAAATCTCCTACCAGGACATCAACTACAGGTTCTCTGTTCCTCTTTAGGAGCGCCTGTCCATCTGACTTCGGTAAGTGTTATTTATGATTTTTTAAATCTGCGTTTGTTGAAAATGTTTTCACTGGGCCCGCGCTTCATTCAAGATACGGCGTATAGTGACATAACTACAGTGAGACGCTCGGATTGGTTGCCGCACTGCGTTAACTGCGTTGGATCTGTCAAAAGTTCAGCTTGCTGAACTTCTGTAACGCATGCGTTGGTACGTTGCCATATGAAACGCAAGCGTCATTGACGGAGCCAACGTACTCAATGCAACGCAGAGCCCTTGACGGACCTCTGACGTACTCCACCATAGACTTTACATGTAATCTTGCCGCAGCTAACGCAAACCAAATGTGCGGTGTGAATGCAGCTTAAGGCCCTGTACACACGTAGCCGGGTATCTCACAATACAGAGATATTATTCTACGGTTTGGCCTGTCATCCACATGTAAATGGATATTTTCAGCACCAAAAATGTATCTTTTTAAAGTGGAGATTTGAAAAAAATTACTATGAGCGGATAAGATTTGGGAGAACTACTGCCCCCTACACGTTTGCCATGCCTATGAATGTGCTGAGAAACGCATTTTTCCGGTTATGTGTGGATGGAGATTTTTTTTTTTAAGGAGCGGAGGAAAGCCTTCGTTTTAAAAACCCCCGGCTACGTGTGGACACAGCCTAAGTGGAGAGGGCAGTCCCTTCCTGAAATTCAGAAAAATCATCCACTATAACTTTAACTTTGTTGATGAACTGACTTTTCAACATGTCTTTGCATCACAGGTTAAGTGCGAGCATAACAATCCGTCCATTGATTTTCAAATTTGAAGCAAGTGAGTTAATGAACTGTTTATTTCTAAACAGCCTATGTCAGGTTTGTCTCAACATTATGACAAACGAAAGAAATAGTAAGCACTTACAGGTCAAAGTGGAGTATAGTCTGTGACCAAAGAAGCACTGCCATTCCTCGCCTTTCTTGTAGAGCTGCCGACACCTATCCGGAACAACCCCATTCCACAATCTGTGGAAACAAGACACTCTTTTATATTATAGAAATACAAATTCTAAGAGAAATAAAGATGATGTTCATATTAATTTTAGAGATGACATCTGTCTATGATAGTTTTCCGACTGACAGAAGTGTTTCAGGATGTACCTGAGTCCTATCTTGATAGCATCTTCAGGTGTGCATGAAACAGTCTCAGGGCAGTTGGGGGAGCGCTGTTGTTTACTCTCCAGAAACCATCCAGAATCCACCAGGCCACGCACCCGAGCCTCGGTGCCTAGCTGCTCCAACTGCCTGGCAACCCTCTCGATGTTGAGCAAAACACCTGTTGCACCAGCACTGCAAAGGGACCCAGGGACATTATTTCATAATCTCGCTTTGAGATTGAAAATCACTTTCAGCAGTTTCCAATTTAGATGTTTGATCTTGTTTTAGGATGTGGAGGTGAATTCCTACATAATGTACTAGGAATGATCACCATTACAAGGCAAGGCCCTTTAATAAACATTATTATTATGTCACAGATGACTGTAAACATCTTTACTACTGACAAGAGGATGCACCCAAAATAGAACTTCTCATGTTTAAAGTAAGGTATGGAGGATGCCTTGGGGACTTGGTTGTTAAAGTTACAGTCATCATCAGAACACAGGCTGTAAAACAGACTAACCTGGTGCCAGCTAGCATGACAACCTTGGCCTGCTTAATTCCTTTGGGGATGAGATCTTTGATGACTTCCCGAATAATAAGTGATCCCATAAAAGAATACTCAGCTGTGGAAAAATTTAGGTATTAATGACAAATGGCAAACATTGTAGCCTAAATAACAAAAAATAACTGTCCTCAAATAAAGGTCTTAGAAGACTCACTTGTATTTGTGTTTCTTTCTTTAACTTTGTCTTTCCCTTGTCTTATTCTTGGAGCGGGGGATGGGGCAGAGCCCGTGCCACTCCATACATCACTGGAACAGTATGGGATGAATCTGCAGTATGTGAGACAAATGCATATTCCATATTACAGGTGGAGAAGTTAAAGGGCCTATATCAAGCAAAATCAAGTTTTTGACGTTTTAAACCATCTCGTAGTGCAATTGTCTCATAAAAAATCCAGCCAGGGTGGTTTTTGTCTTAATTCACACATGTCTGGGTAATCCTCCTTAATCCTGTTCTCTGAGCAGCTGCACTGCCCTCTCCTAGAAAACGAATGAGTGTTGAAATTGTGACGTATTTTACATCACTAAGGGAAAACAAGGAAGTACTAGAGGTGTCTGCACCACCCCTGCAGAGAGCAGCTTACCACTTTTCAAAGCTCATAGCTGCTCTGGTTTTGGCAGCTGGAAACAGTTTTTTTGTTGTTGGAATTATACTTTCTAAAATGTCTCTGTGAAAACAGCCGTTTGGCTGCATGGATTACAGGACTCTATTCTACAATTGTGGCCAAAAGTTGTGAGAATGACACAAATATTAGCTTTCACAAAGTTTGCTGCTAAACTGCTTTTAGATCTTTGTTTCAGTTGTTTCTGCGATGTATTGAAATATAATTACAAGCACTTCATACGTTTGAAAGGCTTTAATCGACAATTACATGACATTTATGCAAAGAGTCAGTATTTACAGTGTCTGCCTTTCTTTTTCAGGACTTCTGCAATTCGACTGGGCATGTTCTCATTCAAATCCTGACTGATAGCAACCCATTCTTTCATAATCACTTCTTGCAGTTTGTCAGAATTAGTGGGTTTTTGTTTGTGCACCCGCCTCTTGAGGATTGACCACAAATTCTCAATGGGATTAAGATCTGGGGAGTTTCCAGGGCATGGACCCAAAATTTCCACGTTTTGGTCCCCGAGCCACTTAGTTATCACTTTTGCCTTATGGCACGGTGCACCATTGGGCTGGAAAATGCTTTGTTCTTCACCAAACTATTGTTGGATTGTTGGAAGAAGTTGCTGTTTGAGGGTGTTTTGGTACCTTTCTTTATTCATGGCTGTGTTTTTGGGCAAAATTGTAAGTGAGCCCACTCCTTTGGATGAGAAGCAACCCCACACATGAATGGTCTCAGGTTGCTTAACTGTTGGCATGACACAGGACTGATGTTAGCGCGAACCTTTTCTTCTCTGGAAAAGCCTTTTTCCAGATGCCCCAAACAATCGGAAAGAGGCTTCATGGGAGAATACGACTTTGCCCAAATCCTCAGCAGTCCATTTACCATACTTTCTGCAGAAGATCAATCGGTCCCTGATGGGTTTTTTTTTTGGAGAGAAGTGGCTTCTTTGCTGCCCTTCATGACACCAGGCCATCTTCCAAAAGTCTTCGCCTCACTGTGCGTGCAGATGTGCTCACACATGCCTGCTGCCATTCGTGAGCAAGCTCTGCACTGTTGGCATGCAGCTGAATCCTCTTTAGGAGACGATCCTGGCGCTTGCTGGACTTTCTTGGACGCCCTGAAGCCTTCTTAACAAGAATTGAACCTCTTTCCTTGAAGTTCTTGATAATCCTATAAATTGTTGATTTAGGTGCAATCTTAGTAGCCACAATATCCTTGCCTGTGACGCAATTTTTATGCAACGCAATGATGGCTGCACGCGTTTCTTTGCAGTTCACCATGGTTAACAATCGAAGAACAATAATTTCAAGCATCACCCTCCTTTTAACAGCATTGTGCTCGTCAACATTCCACTTGAGTTAACAAGACGATTGCTGAAATGATCTCAGCAGGTCCTTTAATGACAGCAATGAAATGCAGTGGAATTTTCATGGCAAAGAAGGACTAGATTTAGGACTTGATTGTGTTCTCTGTAAATCTGTTTCTGATGGCCTACAAAGATTAAATTTACAATTTAAAATGCATGTTAGCAACATTGAGTAAATTTTCAACAAATTAAATAAAAAGCTGCAAAAAGAAATAGACCACCAGAGAACCAGTTAAGATAGTCAGCAATTAGAAAACAATCTTTGTAATTTACTTTAAGTAACATCAGTGGGGTTAGTCCTCATTGATGGCCTATTGAAAAGTTTCTTATTCTTAATTTATTGCACAAGATTGTTGTCTCGTGACAAGCTCTCTTGAGACCTTTGCAACCTTATAATTGTAAAACATGACAATGGAACTGGTATTTCTAAACTTCTGATTTGAAAAAAGGATATAATTTCACTGTAAGTCATTGCAAACCATGTGCTTTTTGCAAGATTTATGTCAAAGGAGTCAAAAAACTAATTATCAGAGTTAGCCAAGGGCCAAGTACCATTTGCAGAGAGTCTTGAAAGAACTGGAGTTGGTAGGAGAAACTTTTCCAGTCAGTAACAATAATATTTATGCACACTAGATTATACCAAAACTGAACTCTTTTGTTCTTGCTCAAACCATATTTGGAGTTGAAACTGTAACGGCATTTACACTAAAAACCATTGTAGTCGCAGTGAAGGTTTGAGTTGGGAACATCATGGAGTGGGGCTGTTTCAACATTTGGTACAAGCAAATTTTACATAACTGAAAAATGAAAAATATTAGATGTGTGAGCACGCAGCCATGAAGATGCTCAGCTGGTTACAGAGAAATAAAATATAGAATATTGGCAGATTTGAAGACAGATTGTTTGGAAGAATGGGTTAAAAATCACACATTAGTGATTAATCGGACTAGTTTCTCCATACAGCTCATGTCTTAAATCAATTATTAGACAAAAGGGGTTTTCTATTAAATATTAAACACATTTCAGTGCACTTCCCTCCACATAAACTCATTTATGAACTAGCTCAATTTGCGGATTAGTTGGGGAACATCTTTGTTTTTAGAAATATATTTATTCAGAAATATACTCAATATTTATTTCAACCCCTTCATGTAACATCTATTATGAATTTTTCAAATATATTTTCCTTTGCCATATTGGGAAAATGAAAAACAAAACACTCAACATTTTTCTATACACTTTTCTAATTATCTTTTCATCTTTAAAGTCACATTTAGAATAAAAACGTTTTTTATGTAATGAAATTTGGAAGTTTAAGGTACACCATACTTAAAGATTATGTCTACTACCATCTTTTAATTTAATAAAGGATGCCAAATACATTGATAATGTTAAACTGAATTGGGTAAATTACTGCTTAAAATCTTTTCTTCTTTCAGCCACACTCCCAGTACAATTTGGATGGGCAATTTAGAAAAATCTCCCTGTAATGTCTGCTTTACAATAATGTCTAAAAAAGGTTTTACTTTTGCAAATGGGAGTAAACCAATACATTGATACAAGTACTTACACAAGGTTTGCATTATGCCAGTGAGGGTTTTCCTCTGCTTGGGATGACAATATTCCAGTCCCTGTAAAAATATCCAGTCACTAAATAAACCTCTTGCTTAAAAAAACAACAACAAAACATGTGTAGCATGCGTGTAAAAATATGAATAGATGACCAACCTCTTTTAGTTTGGGGCCACCCCGATGAGCTCATTAGTCGAGGGATATTTTGGTACCTGGAATCGCAGGTCTCTTTGCTGTAGCAGCACCAGCCACCTATAAATAAAAATACTAATATTAGACCCCCTGCTTAGCTCATCAGGCCTCCGGGGAACATATAAGAAATTAAACCAGTACATAATAATAATAATAATAATAATAATAATAATAATAATAATAATAATAATAATAATAATAATAATAATTGTTTACTCATGAGATACTGTTAAAAACACCTTGACTCAAAAGTGAGCAAACACATTTAAGCCCTTCTCATTAGACATCTCCACAAGAAAGGTAGCATAGAGTGGAAATCTGTTGCCCTTGAAAAATACTGTTTTATTTTATTTTACACACTTTCCATTTTTTTCCTCCATCCTTGGTCAATCAAAAAGGAAGAGGTGGCCAAAAAAGGAGAAAAGCGGACGATGACATAAGATGACTGTCCCATCAAAATTCCAAAGGGGGCATCATGCCAAAAGCATCTGACCTTAGGGGACCAATTTAACCAGTTTGTAAATACTCACCTTCCAGAAATAACAGCCATTTGCGGCTTCCCCTGAACTCCTTTAGGTAGAACCTGAAGGAGCAAAAACACCAAAAGGGACAAGATGTAGATAAAACAGTCACGAATGGACCTGCTGCAACAACGAAAATCTCTTAGAATTCCAGATGATCTCACCCAGCCGCTGATCCGTCATTGCACGTCACCTGGACACTTCTCAGGAACTGCAGCCTCATCTCGTCCGTTGGTTGTCTGGCTGCCTGAGTTCCTGCAGCACTGTCCTGCCTGGAATCAGCTGCTCTTCCAGAACTTCTGCTGCTCCCTTGAAAAGCATCAGCTGCTGGGGTGGACCGGCCAGTGTCACCTGCTTGGGCCCCACCACCCCTCTTTGCGGATTTCCCACTCGCTTTGGCATTACGGTTGCTCTGAGCACAGATTCCCCAGAGCAGAAGGAAGAAGGTCATATGGCCAAGTATCTTCATGTCTTAGAGAACATAGAGAAGAGAGACATGCAAAGCAAAAGCTTAATCCAACACTTTTATATGCACATGATAAGGATGATCTCTTGTTTTTATTATCAAAACTGTAAATGAATTTACCTTTTCAAGTGTACCAGTATTGAAGGGTCCTGCAGAGGTTCCTGTGATGACTGGTGCTCCTGCTGCAGAGGAAGGAGTCAGAAGCTCAGAGTTCACTAACCAGGAATAAGGTGAGGATGCCTGTCATTAGTAGTGATGGAGTCCTACACAAGTATTGATGAAGCCTGCAAATCAGTGATGAGCTTTATAGAGGCACCATTTGAATCGCATCACCTCCCACTTTCTCTTGAAGCCCTCGCCAAGGCCTGAGATAAACTGCTGATGACACAGCCCAAGGGGGGAGGTACTGGACAGTCAGCGGCGAGGAGAATAGATAACAAACATTTCTCTTCAACATATTTCACGCCTTTGCACACACCCACCACCAAGAGCTTTACCAGCTGACCACAACTTAGAAATGAGCCCTCATTGCCATCTTCCTTTTTTCCCCCCTCCATCTTATTGCCAGATTTGTTTAAAAAGATCTAAATCTCTGCAGGGTCTAGATAAGTGCTTACCCTCTAAATGCAGCATTTGACCTGGAGATCACTGGAGCACAAATCACAAACAGTTGAAAGTAGCTTAAAGTTTCTTCTCTTGAGGTGGAAACTGGTTCTAACAGCAAACAAATTCACACAAAGCTATTTTCACAAGATCTATCTGAAAAAAGCTTCTGTTTAACTTCATTTGACAGGTTCTTTTTGTTCATTTAGTCTGCAACATCATGCAAAAAACTATTATTTTGGTGGCGTCTTAAGTTATCAAACAGCAAAACCCTAATTTCTCAATAAAGAATGCTTACAGAGAATAAGCTTTTAGAAATGCTATTTGCTCTTTTATCTTTGTTGTAAAATCACAGTAAAACCATGTTTTAAAGCAATGGCTCTTATGACATTAGTGCTGTGTTGAAAAAAACGATAGATCACAAGTCCAAAAATCGATTCAATTGTCCTACATTTTTTGCCCCTTTTCCAGCTAAAACAGGAAGGAAAAGTCTAGATGGCCATTTTAAGTTTCAGTCTGAAAAGGGTTAATACAGTTTCCTCTGGTGAACTGTTACTAACCCAGTTTTGAGTACCGGAATTACAGGCATATAATTAATGTAACTCAAGAAAAATTTTTAATAACACTGACCCATACCTGTATCGAAATGGAATAGATTGGATCGTGATAATCGCTCGGGAATCGGAATCGAATTGATTCTTGGAATTTGAATCGATACCCAGCTTTATATGACACTCTCCCATTATGTTAACGTTAGCCCTGAAATAAATAAATAGCAAAATAAGAAAAGAAAATATTCAAAATAATATTTATAGATTCTTTAACATAAATCTATAACATAATCTGAATGTGAAACTGGAGTATGCTAAAACTGATAAATAACTTAAATAGCATTTTTTAGTTGAAACATGATTAAACAGACAAGTTAAAGCTGGTTGCTGTGTGTGTCGTCTGGTTCTGTTTAACATCACAGATTTCGAATAATAAACTGAACAAAAGGGTGGGTTTAAAACTAGGAATAGTGTGGAATGTATGGGACTTTACGTATGTGTGATTTATCAACGGATTATTTCAGTATGTGCTTCTGTATATATATGCCTTAAAGCAGCCTTTTGTTGTGAATTAGTTCTACAGGCTATAAATTAAATCCAACTCCAACACCTTTTTATACTTTAAGTTGCACATTGAATTTTTCATAAGCTCCATTTGGTCAGTAGGAAATTCAGGGAGTATTCAACATTAGCTGTGTGGGATTTCTTTATTTTTACTTAATCCTCACATTTAACCTCCCATTTAACTCGAGTTACTTTTAGTGATACAAAATTACCGCTGAAAGAGCACAGTTCTGTTTTGCAGAGAATGCCTTAATCCTGTTGATATCTTCACTATTGTTAGAGAATATTTACAAAATGTGTAAAGATTGCTAAGAGTAAACTTTATCTACGACAGTCAAGTTGAAAAATGTCTAACCTCCAAAGTAGATAATAGATAATGCTTCTTTTATCTGCAGCTTCGTGTCTGTCCAGGTCAGAGTCTACAGACTCCTGGAATGGCTGGTTAGTTTTGTTTGGTTCTGGTGATGAAAGTGACGGAGTATTTGAAAGTGATCTGTAACCGTCCTCCCTTTCAGATGGTCTTTGGCTGACGTTCTATTGATGGCCGAAGGATCACAAGCCACAGGGCTCTAAAATTCTCATCAATGAAATGCACACCATCCCAAGGTGTCAATCACAGAACAAAATGATCACTTAGAAGGCCAAAGGCTATGGGGCAGTGCTACGGGAGCTTCATGCGATCTTGCTAAAGCTGCTGATACGGTGGTGGTGGGGGGGGGGGATTAAAGATTTAAATATGAACAAACCACAGAAGTCAAGAAAGAATTGATGAAATTGACAAATACAAGGGGCAGATTTAAAGTTTGGTTGAATAACAATGGTTTCTGTTCCATTTTCAAGCACCTTGTGGTATTTCATTTACTTTCAAGTATAGCCAGATGGAAACAAAGCTTCTAAAGAAAATCTTAGTGAAGGCCTGTACACCTACGTGCTATAAAAATGTAGCCAAGGCCTATACCAAATTTGATCTGCTGAGGTGAACAATCCTTCATTCCTTCAGTTGTCCTGAAACATGCACACCACCATCTGTCTTCCCAGAAATCAAAGAAACAATCCGTTTAGCAGATACCTGAAATAGCTGAAAAATGAAAGAGCTTGCTGTAAATCTATCGTTTCACTAGAATGTTGATAGAGAGAGAAGGCATTAGCTTTCTTTTTGTGTTTTATTGGAAGTGGAAAGGACAGAATGATATCATTTTTTCAGGTCAGGCTTCAGAACAATGGATTAAAGTAAATTTGTGTTCTGGGCTTCCAATGATTCATCATGTCAAACACTTAAACAACAAAATAAACAAAGAAAATACACAGCAAAACACTTGATACACTTTGGGAGTAGGTTGCCTTTGCTTCCTTACTATTGATTAACAAACATTTTATAATAAGTCATCAGGGCCTCGTAAGATATAGTGAACTTCGACCTGATGGGGCAGCAGTGTAACCCTTGGTGCAACAGTGGAGTCATTATTTCTCCCCTTGTGCTGTTATTTTTCACAGCTAGCCTTCAAGGTCAGGACACCTAAAGCCCGGGTGGTCCGGGTACTTTGTCTGTTCAGCATGTGTGTCATCACCGGCCTCGGGAGCCTAGGGCTCGGCCATGAGCTGGAATATTTCTCGGCTGATAACTTCAAAGAACAACGAGCCAGGGACAGGAGTCATGTGCTGGCAGAGAAAGGTCAAGACCTACAAGCTGCCGGTTTAAAATCCAAGAGTACTTCGATTAAAAGACTTTTCTTTTAACACAACAAGGACGCCATATTAAAACAGGGTTAATAACAAAACGTCCTTATGGTGCAGCCACTATTAAAACAGTCACACATCACCTCACTACTTATGGTCTCATTTGTGACTTAACGATCAGAGAATTGCTCTGAATCTGTGTTGTCACCAGCAATGGAGTGCACAACTTAGCAAACGGCGTTATGATTAATACAAGTCAAGAGTGGCATCTTTAAAAGCCACACGAAAAGAAGCCACAGGTGAGAGAAATGAGACCTGGGTTGAATAACACCGCCAGAGCTCAACGCTGAATCAACGAGCGTGACAGACGGTCTTAGCCCCATCGGCGTGAGGTGCTGGGGCGCAGCAGGAGGTGAGCAGGTGGTGCAGACGAAACCATTTGTGAAGCCAGGTGTTCAGATCAGAGGCCCTCTGCAAACGGCGAATGCATCACAGTGATGAATGGAGGAGGGGTCGGCAGCAGGGATACGAGGTGTTGGATTCAGTTGGATAAGAGTTTTAAGGTTCACCTCATTCTGCTAATCCCTTCACAGCTAACCAAGCACTTTGTCCATCTTAATAGCATGCCACACACACCTCCAGCCAGGGAAAATATGTTCAGCATTGAGCTTAGGTGTCCCACATGTAATCCTGCATACTCGGGAGAAAACCACAAACAGCTTGAGTAACATACATTTGTAACAGGAAGGTAACATACACCAAATAAAACACAGATTCACCTTTTCTTCCCAGTCTGAAAGTTAAATCAGATCAATCTTTTCTTGTTTAATGTGAGTTAGAATTATAAAACTAGAATAATTAGAGGAAAACATGTTAGAGATTTATTTATGAATGTCCTCAAAAGCAAAAGTTTACATACATTTCCTTAGTAGTTTGTAGCATTGCCTTTAAACTGTATGACTTGGGTGAAACACTTTGGGTTTACTTCCACAAGCTTGTCAAAACAGTTTGCTGGATTTCTTGCCCATTCCTCCTGACAGAACTGGTGCAACTTAGTCAGATTTGTAGACCAACTTTCTCACACTCGTCTTTTCAGATCTGTTCACAAATTACCTATAGGATTGAGATTAGGACTTTGTGATGGCTATGTCATAACATTGTCTTTGTTCTCCTTTGCTACTTTGTCACTAGGCCTACTTTGGTCCTACAGTTAGGTTCATTGTCCTTGTGAAAGACCCATTTGCACCCAAGCTTTAAAGGTTGAATATGGAATATTTTCATAAAACTCTACATAAGAAAAAAAACTAAATGGGGCTTTTAGAGGGATGCAGAATGAAAGTAAAACATTTCCTTAAAAAATTATATTTGAATTAGAATATAATAAAATGTAAATTATAATGGGCACAACAATGAGATTTTACATCTACGAGCTAGTAGCAGCCTCTATTGTGGGTTGACAGATACTGTCTCTATGTTCCAACTTTATGGTCGGCACAGCTCTGCTGGCACTGGAAAAAAATGCCGGAGTCAACAAGTCATGCAGCTGCTTCAGAGCCCTGGAGATATCGTTCTCCATCTCAGGAGAGGAGTGATTAGAAAAGAGCAGAAACTAGAGTACTTTTAGGTGAGGCCTATGCTAGCTGGACCCACATAAAACATTTCTACGGCATCAAACACACGCAGAAATGATCACTTTCTTCATGGATCGGTAAGCTTACTCACTTGCTAACTTGGCTAACGTTAGCTATCAGTTAAACACCTCTAAAATTCATTCCTCGCTGGACACAGTTCAGGTTGGTTACTGGACGTACTGTTAGCAAACCTGGTAACTACAACTTAGATAAACTAGATGTTATCGTGTTCATGTTCCATATCCAACCTTTAACTTTCTGGCTGATGTCTTTAGATGCTGCCTTAGTATTTCCACATAATGTTGTTTCCTCATGATGCCATCTGTTTGGCGAAGTGAGCCAGTTCCCACCGAGCAAAACAGCCCCACAGCATGATGCTGCCACCGCCATACTTCACAGTCGGGAGGGTGTTCCTGGGCATACAAACGTCCCCCTTTTTCCACAAAATCTAACAATGGTTTCATTGGAGCACAGGAGATTTATCCAAGAATGAAGATCTTTCAATAAGACATTTATATGTTTCTGCTGGAGTAATGCTATAATCCCCCCTTGAAGATAGGCATTTCAGCTCATTTTGGTACAGCACACATTTCACTGTGGACAATGTCTTACCAGTTTCAACCAGCATCTTCACAAGGAGTATATGTACATTTTGGACAAAAACACGTTCATCCCTTATGGTGCATTCAGACCACAGGCTTTGTCAGCATCAGGCAACGCTCATGAAGCGACTTGTTCGACGCATATATACAGAAAAAACATTTTTAAGCTGAAGCTTGCAAAGCTCATAGGGGGGCCTTTCTCTGCTGAATGTTTTAAACAGTGGGGTATCGTTGTGAGCTAGGCAGCGTTGACATTGGGTAAAGTCACTACAGTGAGTTGCTCTGACTGGTTGCTGTGCTGCGTCAACAGCTTTAGGACCGTCAAAGGTTCAACTAGCTTAACTTCTGCGTTGCTAGCGTTATGAGCTTTGAAGCTTGAAACGCAGGAAAAGCTAGAAAAATTGATAGAGACAAATCTCACAAAGCGCCGCAAAGACTGTGACACTCCTCCTATGGCCTCCATCATAGACTTAACATGTAATCTTGACGTTGCTGAAACGGACAAATCCTGTGGTCTGAATGCAGCATTAGTCTATCTCCTTCCTGAGTAGTATGATGATTGCACATTCCTGTTATGCCTATTTTTTTTTACATTTAATTGTTTAACTGATTAAACAAATGAACACACCATCATCTGACATTGTGAACTTGTTTCCAAGAATGAACCAGAACCGTGAATCTCCACCACTGTATTTCTGGTATCTTGACTGATTTAATCTGATTTTCCCATTGTGTCAAACAGGAGAGCAGTGTCTTTTACAGGTGTACCTCCTATTAATTCAAATATATGAGTTAACCTATCAGAAGTTTCCAAAGCCATGACACAGTCATTATACAACTTTTCCTACAAGATTATACAAGATTCTGACTGACCAACAATACATATATAAAAAAAGGTTTGGTTTGATTTAATTACAGACAATGACAGAAAAAAGTTTAAACGTATTTAATATCATTATTTAGTGTAAGAAAAAAAAATCGGGTTTAAACTGTACTTTACTTTGAAGAAAACTGCATATGATGCATCTTATGCCTTGCAACTTTCTGCTACATTTTCACAATTTCTTCTTACAACAACAAGTGTCAGCTCAAGCTCATTCAAATTTCAACAAAATTAAAAAAGAGACTCTTCACCAGCTACTGCGAACGTAATGCTGATATCCAGATTCTCCTCATTAGATGCTGTGATCACGATACAGGGCTCCATTGCTGGATTGAGCAACCTGTAGGTTTTTCTCCAGAATCCTACCTTTGATCCAGCCACCTTTGTCTCAACAACAACTGATTGTTTCCTTGCCACCGTTTCATAAAAGGCAGATTTGTAGAGTACAAAACTATAAGTTATCCTGTTAACAAACTTTCCACCTGAGTTCAGGATCTCTACAGCTCTACCAGAGTTACCATGGACTACATTGTGCCCTTCTGGTTAATACTGTCCTAGTTTCACCTTTCAGTTTAGACGAATGGTCTTGGTAGGTTTGCAGTTGCACTGGACGGATTGAACATGACTCTATAAGATTTTTAAAGCTTGGAAAAAAGTGTATTAATCTAAACCTGCTTTGAACCTCTCCACATCCTTCTCCTTGACCTGATGTGATGTGTCACTTGGTATTCATGCTGCTCTTTGTTCATTAATATCATAAGCAGATGTTTTGCTGATCAGATATGTTCAATACATTTTGATGCATTGGGTTTTTCAGGCAAATCAGTAGGCTAAATGTAAATGGGGAACACATTTTCTGATTTCAATTGGCAAAAAAATAAATAAATGTAAAACAAAATGTGAAAAAGATTTAAAAGAGTTAAAAAAATACTAATGAATTTAATAATTCTTTTCAGTTTAAAAACAAATATCCATTTATTCCTACAAATGTTTAAACTGTAATCTCAGCCAGGCTGGAGATCATCAAGCTTCATCAAGCGAGTTCTCAACCTTCAGTTACGCCCTCTTGAGCTCTTGAACGCCTTTTGGTCTCATGTAAGGATGTTAGCGTGGCCTTGGAGTTATGCTGCACAAACCAACAGGCCTGTCAGTGCATTGATGGATATTATTGAAGAGGGTCATGCAATGCTTAACGCTGGCACTCAGCATGAGTGCTACCATCTGATTGACTGAAAAAGCTGAAAGAATACAGAAAGAGAACTGGGCCACATGTACAACCTAGAGAGTAACACAAATGTTAATTAATGATAGTTTTGATAGACAAGATTTAAAAAATATATATATATATTTTGTTGTTTTGCTGCTCTATATAAATCGACATTGATCCCAAGAAGGTCATCTAGTTGATACAAAATAAATTACATCATGTTTTGAGAACATCCATCCATTATCTATCCTGCTTATCCTTGAAGGATCGTGGGGTTTTTATGAACATATTCTTTTTAATACTGTTGCATATATTCAAACATTTGATTAATTAAAGCTGTATATTTATTATGCAAATTTGTTGCATGATTAAACTTGCAAGTTTAATAAATGTATTTTTAAAGAAAAACATTACATAAATATTTGGTGTGTATACAGCTTGTGAAAATTTTTACTTTTCATTAGTTTCATTTTTATAACAATAAATCTTATAATTAATATTTATTTTTCATTATATGAGGACGGTAATTCCGTATATGAGGACACAGAAAAGATTGAGCATGAAATCCCTCTAACATATAGAAAGTAATTTCGAAACTGACCAACCTTCCTAGAAGACTGACCTTGGTTTGTGTGTTTTTTTCTTTCTTCAAAGCAGTTGGTAGATGTCACTGACAGACCATAAATCAGAGATTCCAGCTGAAATGATGTCAGCCCTTTACATCATGTGTTGTCACCTCATCCTATGAAGACATGTGGACATGTCCTCGCTCTCATAGCTACACTCACTCCTCAGAATCACAAAAGATTTTTCCAAGGGTTAAGTAGTCACATACACATATACACCGTGTGTGTTTTTAAAACGCAAACCAAACCAGTAAGTTAGGATTCACTCTTCTCAGCTGACTGAGCCTCTGTAGTGTTGACTTTTATTGCTTTTATTGTTTATCTTTTTTTAATGTTCATACTTTTGTATATTTGTGTTCTTTGCCACCATATCATGTAAAGCACCTTGCTTGTCTCGTGTTGAAAGTGTACTATACAAATAAAATTGTCTTGTCTTGCCATGTAAAGCATATAGTATGGGTATTTTCATGGAAACATGCTAAAGTAGAGTGATACTGATTTAATTATAGAAGGGGTGTATATTCAGTTTGCTCCATTTAAAAAAAAGTGTACGATTTTTTTTTTTTACCAACACGTCATTGCATTTCATCAAGTTTTTATGAGGTAACAATGTAAAAAAGGTGGATATTTGTGAAATGTAAGTAAGACAATCTACTTTTAACAGAGGTGGGACCAAGTCATTGTTTTTGCAAATGTCAAGTAAGTCTCAAGTCACTATCCTCAAGTCATGTCCAAAGTCTAAAACTCTAACTTTTAAATCATTTGTAAAAACAACATTGAAATTATATGCTCAATATAAATCATAGACCATATGTTCTTTTTTTTAAAACATATGCTCTTTTTAAAATCTGTATTTCTAAAAATTCTGGTTAATTTGATTGGCTGTGCTGCAGCTCTCGCACACATACAGTGAGAGAGTGCCGCTGTTTATTGATTGGGGATTAGTGAAAGTAAAGGTGCAAATATGAAATAATACAGATTTTAAACTGTAGATATTGGGTAAAATATTAAGTATATACAAGTAAATTAGTGCAAAGATCAAACTTAAATCACAAGTCTCTGAAATTATTTTCAAGTCTAAAGTCACAAAATTAATAACTTGAGTCTTGAGTCCACATCTCCAACTTTTAACTAAACCATTCCATAGCTTCACCACTGCAGACCCTTGTCTACTAATAACGTCAATAGAAATAATTTTCAGCATTTAACTGTTGCTGAAAATTGTAGAGTACTTGTAGAGTACTCTTAGTTACTGCCACATGTCAAAAATGTTATCTTTGTAACCCAAATACATTATTTAGAGGGGGAAAGTGAGAAGTTTCGTATCTTATGTTCATTTGTTTTTTTTATTTATAATATTTTAATATGGTTTCAAAATTGTGAAAACTATAAGCAAACCTCCAGAAACCTCAAGTGTAAATGGTAACAGGACTAAATGAAAAAAGCTTGAACGAAATTCTCAATATTTCAGTTGCCACCGTATTTCATCTTAATTTATTTATTAAATATAAAAGGAAATCTGGTGAAAAATGTCATCTTACCAATAATTTTTACCTTTAAATTTTCATTTATCAGCTAAATATTCAATAGATTATTTCTACCAACTACTCATTGAAGTTCTGCGAAAGCTGAAAGAAATAACAGACTGCAGACATCAAAGCCAAGTACTAATACAGCCTGTATCCGAAAGCTTTTATTACGTATGGGGATTTGTATTGTTCGTGCTGTTCAAAATTTACAACAGCAATTATTCACGGATAGCAAGACAGTCACAGTTTGGTAAAGTTTTATTGCTCTCTACATACTTGTTGTTGCCAGCTACTGAGTCAGTAATTCAGCAGATTCCTCTGGAAGGGATTCTGAGAAACCGTGCAGATGAACTCCTGACATTTACAGGAACAGGAATGATTTCTGTGATTGTCTTAAAATGTGCTTACCGAACATTTGGGCTATGTGGTTTACATTAATAATTTATTTATGGTATTAAAAGATTTTGGTTAATATTACCAGCACTTTAACAGAGCCATAATTCTGGTCTTTATACAGTGGCAACTTTGTCACCCAGAATGCAGCTACGAATGCAGCTGTGCATGTGTTGCTTTATTTAAACAGTTACACCTCGCTGTAAACCTGTCAGCGCTATTAATCTGGGGCAGAGATGATGCAGAATGATCTACCTTTAAATTACACGACTCCCCATTGTCTCATGTTGCTCTGGTATGACTGCTGACCTCAAATAACTATAGGGCATTGCAAAAGCATTTATACACCATTAAATTTTGCACATTGTCATCTTAAAACCACAAATTTAAAAGTATGTTATTTTTGTGTGATAGACCAAAAGAAAGTGGTGCATGATTGCAAAGTGGAAGGAAAAGTATTACAAATTGTTTTATAAGAAAATCCAAAAAGGTTGCTGTGCATTTTCGTTCAGTCCCTTTTCTTTCTTATATCCCTAAATAAAATCCAGAGCAGCCAATTACACTGAGGAGTCAGCTATGACAGGACTGAACTACAAAGACAGAACACCTGCTATTATAGAGGTATTCTGTTTTTGCTTTCAACCTGGACCTTATTTTTAGCTATTTTTTATGTTTTTTCACTCACCCTGAGAGGTTTGGAGCATGTTTGAGCCGTTCTGCAGTATTTATACTGTACATCCAGTCTTGATCAGCTGTATCCGTAGAACGGGAGTGCTTGGGGCAGTCAAATTGCCGCATGTAATAAGGTTTAATTTGCCCCAAACGCCTTAATTTTGAACATGTATATATTCTCCATAGATTTACAAATCCCTCGGAAGTGCCGCCTGAATGTCTTCCAGGCCGATTTGGGGGCTTAACAATAACCCTTGTGTGGTGCTCATATTTATGTTACTCAGTGTTCATGGGTCTCGAGGACCCGTTAGAGTTTTGGCTTTCCAAATCAACGCTATTAAACAGTTTTATGTTAAAATGCTCAAGAGATGTTTACTTCATCCCAATTACAAGCCATATGAAGAGCAAACATGGTTAATATTTGCCCTTTACCTTTGTTAGATCACAATTATAAATTATTGTGCTACTAATTTTTGTTATATAATGCAAAAAAATAAGAAAAGCAGTTATAATCAACTGGAGGGAGTGGGAAAAAACGCATATTTATAAATGCTAAACAGATAATCCTGAAAATTTGAGAAGTTTTCCAGCGACATTGATGCAAGGAAACGTTTTCTGCCAGTTTCTGCATTTCAGGGGGATTCTGTGGATTCCTCTTTGGACTTGAAAACTCCAGCAAGTATAAGGACCCCGCAGTAGGGATATAAAATGTATTTGGTTCATTTGGTCCTGTCTCCAAAAACACACCTTCCTTAGATTACTGCAATCCAAAATACTTTTCTTGATAGAATGGCTGAAAAGCTCAAATGAAGACTTGATGACCTGCACGAGTAACTGCATGCCCATTTCTTGGGCATGAAGACCATTTAATTTCAAATTAGTTTTTGCATCGACATTTCTTCATTTGTTCACATCCACATTTGCTATCTGGTGGGCTTTGTTTGCTTGTCTTCATTTTGGTTCTAAATGGTGCTCAACCTCATTCTCTTCCTCAAAGTCACAATCAGACTCAGAATTTTCACAAATATGATCCTTACATTCTAAAACCTCTTCCTCAACATCATCAGATGCTTCTCTCTCTTCCTAAATCAACTACAAGGCCCTATCAGTTGTCATAAGAAGGCAAACTGGCCAAGTCTTATTTATGTTACTCAGTGTTCTTGCAGCCTTGCAGCAAGAAGGTTGTGGGTTCGTATCCCGGCCCAGGGTCTTTCTGCACGGAGTTTGCATGTTCTCCCCGTGCATGCGTGGGTTCCCTCCAGGTACTCCGGCTTCCTCCCACATTCCAAAAACATGACTGTCAGGTTAATTGATCACTGTAAATTGTCCTTAGGTGTGAGTGTGTCCGTGGTTGTTTGTCCCGTTTGTCCTGCCCTGTGATGGACTGGCGACCTGTCCAGGGTGTGCCCCGCCTCTCGCCCATTGACAGCTGGAGATAGGCACCAGCCCGCGACCCATTAAGGATTAAGCGGTTAAGAAAATGGATGGATAGGGAGAGAGAAAATAAAGGTGGTTTACTACAAGATAGAGGGTAAAAAGTAAGAGCAGACAATGTTGGGCTTTTAATTTTCAATAATATTCCAAGTTTGTGCGAGAGCAGGAGGGGCAGAAAACATTATCAGCAGCCACAGAAAGGAGGAAGACAGAGTGTAGGTACACAGGACCTAGACTTCCCATACTTTTCTTAACCCCAGGTCCAGTTGACCCGAACACCTTGTATGTATAAGTAATGCGTAGGGGTGGGGTACAGTATGTGGTCATTGACAGTTTTTTCTGATTTATGTTCTTCACAGAAAATGAGCCAAAGCCAATGAATTTCAGGTTGAAAAAAATATTGTTTCATTTTTATTTTGATAAAAACTGAAAACAGGTCTAAAAGACCCGAACACCATACAAGGGATAAAGCAATAAAAAGCTGACGAATCTGGCGCAGATGCTGCCGTCACCAAGTGACTTTGATTCTATCCAGACATTAAATGAATGCATTGAACAAATCAAAGACTGGATGTTCCATAACTTTCTCCAGCTAAACAGAAACAAAAGGTTTTCGAGTGCATACCTCCCACTCTAGTTTTTCCTCCACCTCTGCCCTGCTCTCACTGCAGATCACAATGTCATCTGCAAACATCAGTCCATGAAGCTTCCTGTCTAACCTCATCTGTCAGCCTGTCCATCACCAAAGCAAAGAAGGGGCTTAAAACCGATCCTTGATGCATTCCGACCTCCACCTTGAACTCCTCTGTCACTCCCTCAGCACACGTCACTGCTGTCTCACAGCTCTCATACATGTCCTGCACCACTCCAATATACTTCTCTGCCAAATCTACTTCTCTGCCAAATCTACAGACTGAATATAGCTCGCTCCGACCCTCTCTATACTTCTCCATCAGCATCCTCAAAGCAAAAATCACACCTGTAGTACTCTTTCTCTGCAAGACACTAATTCTGCTCACAAATGCTCACTTCTGACCTAAACCTGTCTTTCACCACTCTTGTCCTCCAGTGAAGAATACATACCCACAATTTCTACTTAGGACATTTGTACTTGACACCTTTGAGGATAATGTTCGCCAACCAACAGGAATTGTGGCCAAAGGAGGTTTTGGGATTTTTCCACCACTTCACGATTAAGTGCCCCTTTTTGTTGATCAAGTGTAAAAATTCATCGGAAATTCATTGAATTTTGTGGGTATAGAGTGACAAAACGTAAGAAACTCCAAGAGTTTTGATACTTAAATTAAACCTAATGCATTTTTTTTTCCCGTAGGTGAGGTATGACAGATTTTCAGCACATCGCCTACATATAAACCCAATGCTTTGGACATTCTCAGCTTTTAAACAGTCCTTATTGTTTGGTGACCTAATGTATCGAGAGCAGCTGTGTAAGGGTGCTTAGCAGCTTGGGTCGAATGAAGAGTCAATGCTTGGCTTTTCAACTATTTCATGAGACAAGAGCATCTGTTGAAGGGTAAAATGCTGGCATCGACATCTCATGTGTATTTAAACCCTTTACATTTTGCTCCAAGACACAAAAAAATGGTATGTTGGAACAAATAATTTATGACCTTATTTATTTAAAGAGAGAGATAAACAACTTTGACACCAACATCACACCTTTCAAGCCCTCTTAATATTGTAAAACTAAAACCAAACATTTAACAAAAGAATATTTCTGATGCATTTAAGCAGGAGTCCTCTAAGCAAAATGAACCATAATCAATGTATCACAATGAAGCAGTCAGAGGGGAGATATTTGTGTCTCTTTTTAAAAAAAAAGGTATGTATACCACATGTATCTTCTGGTAATGGTACAGCAAAGTGTTGCATCACAAGGTCCTTTGTTCATCAATGACAGCTCATTTCCAAAATAAAAAGGAATTCTGCTGTATGTAAGTGAAGCATCAGACACGTTGAGAAACGTATATTGCTGCTTTGCAGCCCAGTTGGATTGCATTTTTTAGTAGCCAGTATCCAGGTAGCTGGGGGGAGAAAAACAAAACAGTTATTTTATACTGCACAGCTTTAACTAATATTTGACGAACACCCGTTATCTCATGTGAACATTAGAAATCACTTACTGATTCAGCATCATGCTGTAGTCCAGTATCATGATGATCCATTTCATCGTCTCGAAATTCTTTTATCACCTGAGATGGACCAGGTGTTAAATTGAAAATTGTTTAACAAAAAAAAAGGCAAAGAAGATAGGGCTTTAAATAGATTTTTTTAGACTCTATTCCTGATCTTGCTTGATACAAACATGTAAGAATACATGCTTATGAGCATAAGTGTCATCCCTGAGCCTGATCACTTGGTACATGAAGGGTTTATTTGTTGGGGACTTGGACATTTGAAGTGTGACACTCACTTGTAACAGTTCAGTGTATCTCTCTGGATCTCTCTCCATCAGAGCTCTAATCTGGCTATTATAGTGTTCCGAGATGCTTTCCTCCACTGCCACCGTGCACGCCATGGCCCCCTCTTTACCCAGCAGGGCGGTGGATGCCCCTGCAGCATGTTTGGAGAAAGACCGAGAAATCGGCACAGAATAGTATTAGTCATTTTAAAAGCTGCGTCAAGAGCATTTTGTGTTTTCACGTATTTGTCGTCTTTTCTCCAAATCACAGCTAGATAAATACTGGATGTTTGTATGATGTACCAACCTAAAACAAACCCAGCCAGGTTCCAGAAAGGCAGAAGAGCTGTGGGTCGAACTCTGTTCTCAGCAAGGATTTCATTGAATTTTGCAAGGTGTTTCTTTTCTTGATCCCACATTTGCTGTAAAAAACAAAACAGAAAACAAGAGATGATTAAAATATCACACGTACAAGCAATAGTGTCTCAGTAAAAAGCTATATCTGAACCCGTTTCATTTTGACTGTGTTCCCAAAATAAAAAAGGAAATCCCTGCCCATGAGGAGTGCACGCAAACAAATGACTGCAAGCACACCTGTTATGTTGTTTTATAATAATCTGATCCAAACGAAAAGGAGAAACCCAACATTAAAGGCACAGTCGTAATTTTCGGCCAGTAGGGGGCAGTGCATACCTAAATTATCACAAGCATGCAGTATCTGTGTCTTTGAGTAAGAAACTCAACAACGTAAAGCCCGTGAGAAGTATACGAGTGGTCAGTCATTTTCACTCCGTGATTAGTTAACTAGCGTCCGGTGTTTGAGCTCCAGGTTAGCTTCTGATTCAAACTTCCTGTAGCAGGCGGGGAGAGCATGACTCAAAACATACTTGTCACCAGAGTTGTGTTAAAAAATAAAAAAATAAATAAAAAGCCGCTTGTTCCGTGCACTTTAGATGCCGTCTAACATGGCTCCCCCCTGAAAAGAGAACCCACGCCTATGTATTTTAAAACTGATTTTTAAAGTCATATTTTTCAATATCGTCAAAATTTTACAATTAATGTGCTTTACGTAATTATTATTTCATAATATTTTATTTGCCATTTTCAAAGATGTACTGCAAAAATTACACACTGTCACTTGAAAGGTGTTTACCACACAGCTAGAGTCTTTGTAAGAAAGCAATGTGATAAATCTAAATGCCTATAAATATTGCATTGACTGTATCACTTGTGATCCACATACATTCTGTTCATTCTTCTGTTTCTTAACTAACCAGACTTTTTTGTTACCTTTAGTATCGTCATAGCGACCTGCGATCTGACAGAATTGTGTTTAATTAGGGTGACCAACCGTCCTCTTCTGCCCGTGCATGTCCCATTTCCATGTGTCGTCCTTGGCATCCGGGAGGATTTCATAGATTACTAAAAAAAATGTCCGGGTTTTCATTGTTTTTAAAGCGACTAATAAGCATACTTAAATTGACTGATTGCATTATGTAAGACAGCCTTTCTCTCTTCTGAAGTCCTCCCTAAGCAGTTGCCTGATGAATGGTTCTGATCCGTTCATAGACTGGTTAGACTGCGGGCTGTGATGGTCGACACCACATTGCCCTGCATTGTGATTCTTGTTAGGTGTTTAAAAGATATCGAAGCACAAGTGTGACTTTACAGACTAACAGAGCTGGCATGAGTTTCTGTGTGTGACTAAGTGAGAGTTCATCCATAAATTAACTGGAAGAGGATTATGATGGAAACAAGACTGGAGTAGGCATTATTGTATTTTTGAGATTGTGGCTTTCTACTTTTATTACATTAAAAAGAAAATAAACCGTGTTTTCCACCAGAATATTATTTCAGATTATGTTTAATTTGTTCAACTGTTCATTCTAATCACATGGATAATGCATGCTTTAAATATATTATTTTATTATAAACTATTACCTGGAAATCAAAATAATTTAAATAGTTTAATTTGCCTGAAAATTAGTAGGACATGTGCATTTGTTTCCAGATCAACCGATGTTTTAAAGTAAATCTAAAAATAACAAGCTGATCAGACAGACAGAAAAAAAATCCAAGAGCTTCTTTTTGTTTTAAGCTGACTATTTTCTGTCACTGTTTTTAAAATGTGGAAATATCATAGTCTACAACATCAAACAAAATTTTTGGCAGAAACAAATATTACTAGTAAAGGCTCAATAATTTACCCTTTTAAAACGCTACAACTGTCTTCATTTATGACCAACATAACCAACCCCAGCGTCATTTAAACCATGTTTTAATATGTTCTTTCTTACATGAAACCTTTGGACGTGACAGACAACTCTATTGAACGTTCAGCTCACGTACCTATCTTAAGACATAACGGGGCTGTAACACCTCCATGTATACCTGGATGAGAGATCCAGTCCTGGATCGACCCAACACTGCCATCTGCCCGGCATAGATGCGATTAGCACCGTATTCACCAGCGTGGTCCACGCGCAGCATCCGGTGCACCATCTCCTTCTCCTCGCTGTCGCGCGGCGGGGGAATGACACTGTAGGCACGAGAGCTTTTCTTGAGGCAGCCTACGTAAACATTATAATATAAGTATGAGTAATTTGAGGAAATCTTTCAGTGATGTGACCAAGCTCCAAATGATGACAACTTTTTAAAATGAAAAATAAGACAATTTTTATACTGAATAAATATATTTAAGTGATTTAACACATCGATCTTATTTTAAGCAAGTTCAGGATCCAACTTCACAGGAAGGTCTCATTATTGGAAGCTGACCTTTGCATCATGGCTACCTTAGGTAAGTGTTTTTAGCATTTTAGCTTCGCGCAGACAAACCAACAGCTCACCTGTGCATTTTAAACTCTGTCTGATCATCGCTGGGCTGACAAACTGAGGCAAGTCACAGAAAGTTGTGTGTGCAGCTCTGTGCATCATAGTTGGCGAAGGTTTTACCTGCTACCTTGAGGAAAGAAACGTAAAAAAGTACATGCAAGGGGACGTTGAGCGTCAGCTGACAAACCAAACGCACATTTATGACGTAGAGGCGTTTTAAGACGACCCCTTTTTATGGCAAGCTAAGGTATCACTTAATTTAAGAACCATTGTTTCTCGTGCAGGGCTTACAGAGGAAGTTCGATGTTTTCTTTTGTGTGTGTGTTTTTTTCAAACCTGAACCTTATTTACAGCTTGTATTACGTTCTACGTTCTGTATTACTACTCACCCAAACTAATTTGGAACCACTTGGAGTCCTTTGGGAGAAATATCCAGTTGTGAAAAGTGTACATCCATATAATAGGAGTTAAAGGGAAATGTCAAGTGCTGCCTCGTTATATGCTACAAAACTCCTTCATTTAACCATTGTTTTGTTATTAATTACTAGAACTATTCCCCTCAATTTTTTGCTTTGTTGCCTGCAGGGGTGTTTTGCAGGCTTTTAATCCCATTTGCAAGCTCCCATTTCAGTGACTTTACTGCTGTGCCCATATGGCAGTTATAGTCTGAGCAGAACTTTTTCTCTGTGCTATATGACAGTCTTAGTCCACATATTGTTTGTGAAGTTCGGAAACAAGCAAGTGAAAACCATGTTGATGTTTAGAGTAGTAAGTTCTGTCTAACAGACTACCACCGTAGGGCGAGTTATTTTTTTTATATGTACAAACACAGTGGGGGTCTATACTTAAGTTTTGCAACAAAATCTATTACCCTGTTAAAAAAAAACCAACAATGGTGCCACTTTACCACAAAACAGAGGTAACATCAGGAAGCCTTTGATCAATCATGAGTAGTCAAGTCTGCAGTCTTGGTCTTGGGTAATATAACTATCAAGCTTGGCGACAGGAATATTGCCGTTCACTACAGCACATTCAAATCAAATCTAGTCAAATCAAATCAAATCAAACTTTTTTTATAAAACACTTTTCATACAGAAACTGCAACACAAAGTGCTTTACAGAATTAAAATGACCTGAATTAAACCATATTCCAATTCCTCCCCCACATTATTGAAAAGCATGATCATAGTTATACCCCCCCAGACCCAACCCTCATGGACATACCTACATAAGAGCAGCAATAATAAGGACACAAAGGACACACCGTGCCGGTAGTATTACCCTGATATGGCAATACAGTGTGTCTTTTAAAACAGGCTGTTTTGTGTGTGCGTGTTTCAAACATGCATAAAATTAGCAACTCTTTATATGACAAAACAACAAAATACTGTTTGAATGTCAGGTAGCGCTTTACAAAGGTTTATCAGGTGTTCATAAGAAGTAAAGGTGGAAAAAAAAAGAAGCTTTTGATTAATGTACAAATTAGTTTTCCATATTTTCAGAAATCACCGCCCATATATTTCAGAAAACTCCTCCCCTACGTCTCATGTTCACATCTTCTGGAGTGATATGGTAGTTGAGTGCACACGAGCAAGGCCTACCTGTATCCCTGCTTCTTTGTATGAATTTCTGCTGCTGTAGAAGTAAACATTAAAATGATACGACAATATGTCTTGGAGTAAAACTATGCTTCACATTGGTTTTATTATTATCAGTATTTGTATAAAGCTTGAAAGGGTACAGTTCCCCTCACAGTTTTCATCCGTTTAAGTATTGTGAATCACAAGATACGTCTTATAACCATAGTTTGCATAACTAATTCAAATCATGAATTAAATCATCTAACTTTATACTCACTTAGGTCATCTTTGTCCGATATTAAAATTTGTTTGATGGTCATAAACACAAATTCAAGTGTCACAAAAAACCAAAAGACATCTATAAAGTCCAATTTTTTTAAACTCCTGTTCAATTTATTTATATAGTGCCAATTCACAACAAATTTCATCTCAAGGAACTTTACAAAACAGTCAATTCAATCGGGTCGTACACGTTCCAATTGATCCTATAGATATCAAACAGTGCATAAAGGTCAGTTTATTTTTCAAATTGGTTTAAAATGTTTTCTATCTTTAACAACCAGCAGATTGCATTAAGTCAGTCATTATGTCTAGATGCAGTATAGGAGAAAACCGAATTACTCACTTAGTCCAACTGAAATTTTGACTTTTGAAATGCATCGTTACACCTTAGACCGGCTGCAGTCAAACCAAACTGCCCTAGTATTAATCAAACTAATGCACCCAGATAATTCAGTTAGAAAATAGCATTTCTCTGCATGCAAAGGCCAGCAGAGCTTAGTTGACCTATCATAATGCTCGAATGAGCAGTGATGAATGATTAAAAAAAATCAGACATTACAGTGCTTTCAAAATGTTGTGTGCTGCAGCGTTTTTGTCATCTTTTTCTTTGCTCATTGTCCTTATCCTGCTATTACTCCGTTTGCTTCACCGCTGCAAGTGTTTGTTTACTGTCTGTGTCATTCTCTAGGCCACACGTGTCAAACTCAAATCCCTCCCTCCATGGCCTTTTATGTGGCCCTCTAATCTCTAGAGAACCCTATAAATAAAACATTTGAGTCCCATTTTTGTGCAACCCAATACGTATGGACAGAGACGTTTTTCGTTTATGGTTCTCAGTTTTTTTTTTTCTCCGCTCTCCATTTTTTTTTTTTTTGTAGCACTACTCGACCAGGACAGCAGGGGGTGCTAACTTTTCATGGCGTCTGCCTACTATCACAGTGTTGTTTCAGTTATTTTCTATACTTGTGAACGCATTTCCCCCCCAAGGAGCAATGGACGACAGAAAGTAAGTTTTGATGTTGTAAAGGTATTTACTAGAATTGCAGCTCATACAATACTGTAAAAACATATAAAAAACAAACATAGCAGCCTTTTTTGTTGTTTTCCTACATGTCCTTTGTGTTCAAAATCGCCAAAAGAACAGATTACATAAATTATCCTTTCAAACTAAAGCATGTCGTGGCCAAACGCTGCATTAACTACTTACTTATTACGGCTATAGAGCACCATTCTGGTGGAGCGATTTCTTGTTGTTACTGAAGTGACCAATAACAGGCATACGCTCTCCGTTGATGGAGTACAAGTACTGAACTTAATGGTTTGACCTTGCTGTACTTGAAAATGTTATTTCTGTCTTTCACTTATTAAGTCCACCAATCAAAATAAAACATCAATCTTACCCATTTATTTTACTTTTTGAATTCTTTGTTTCTTTTTCTTATGTTGACTAGTGATTGTTTGAAAAAGTTTTTAAAAGACTACGATGCTATGAAAAACAATTATGTATGTGCAACAACTTCAAAAAATTTGATAGAAATGTGGAACTTCACTGTAGCACCTCCTGTTTCTAAAAAAAACTGTGCATCTGGGCTCTTTCTGGTTTTCTCCAGGTACCCTGGCTTCCTCTCATCGTCCAAAAAATAGACAGGTTATTTAGTTGCTTGAAATTAACCTTAGGTCTGAGTGTGTCCGTTGTCCGTCCTGTTTTTCTCTGTGTTACCCTGTGATGGACTTGCAACCTGTCTACCCTCTTTCTCACCAATGACAGCTGGAGAAAGGCATCAGGACACGATCGTGGAAGGATAAGCAAGTATCAATAATATATAAGTGAATTGTTGAAAATGTACCCAGTGATTGTAACTTCCCCTTTACAGAAAGGTCACCTGTGGTACCTGGATAAACCATATGTGTAACACATGTATTGTTTACATGGGTTTCACATATTTTTCACATGTAATCAGATAGGCCTCACACGTAATTCCACGTTTCCAAATGTCTAATTCTACAATTTTACCAACTTACAACATGAGTGGTGGCAATTAAAAGTCAGATGAGATAGGGACTTTGGCAACACTTGAAGTACTTGTGAAACAACTTTATTAAATGACCAATGCACTTTGGCTGGTGGCCCTCATCAGGGTTGTTTTGAAAACACCAAAAAAATTACAGTTTAAATTAAATGCATCAAGCCAGAAGGAACACAACAGCCAATTTTATGTTAACACAGAGAAGTTCACCAATAATTTTCATGGGGGTGGTAATAATGGTGTGATTGGATCACATATGCCATGGACTAAACCCCTACAAGGAAATATAGGTAAGACTAAAGGTAACATAAAAAATAAAAGTAAGAATATAATTAAAGTGACAGTGAGTAGTTTTTGCAGTACATCTTTGAAAATAGCCATACAAATATGTAATAATAATTACGTAAAGCACATTCATTTCAAAATATTGCTGATATTGTAAAATACGACTTTAAAAATCAGGTTTAAAATACATAGGCGCGGGTCCTCTTTTCAGTGGAAAGCCATATTAGATGAGTCTTTATTTCTACAAGAGCCCGGACGGACAAAGCGCACGGAACACGCCTGCTATTAAAACATTGATTTCCCCTCAAAAGGCAAAAAAGTTTAGCCATAAATACATTTTTACCTCTTCGCTAGTTCCAAGCGATAGAGACTGATGTGCTCGTCATGTTGCTGAAAATACATAATTCTCAGGGAATTGAGCGTTTCAAAACAACACTTGTTGGAACTCCGTTGTTGAGTTTCTTACTCGAAGACACAGATGCCGCATGCTTGTGATAATTTGGGAATGAACTGCCCCCTACTGGCCGAAAATTACACACTGTGCCTTTAAGAGTAAACCTAAAAAAAGAAATAAAATGATAAAATAAAGTAGACATATCACTACATGACAGGAATGAGAAAGTAAAAACAAAACTATAATTCTTAAGTAAAATATCACGTTCCACATGTGGCTTACATATTATCAAATGGACTTTACATGTGAATGTCTATGAGTTTCTGTTTATTACCATGAAAATGTTCTAAATTCACATGGGAAATGTATGCACACAGCTGGCCACTGGTCACATGTTTGTTCTCACGTCTCAGATTTTCACCTGTGAATTTCACATTGGTCAAAAAATTTTCACACGAGAACACTGGTGATTTTGCCAATGTGTGTTTTTCCATAAGGGTCATCAGCTAAATAACCACCATAGAGCAAGGAGGCCTTTTTTTATGAATAATGTTTCTGTTTCTGTTGAGAACTCTGGCTTACAAGATCTATATCTCCTATTTTACATATTCTCAGCCAAGTGTTGCAGACACACTTCAGTAAAAAGGAAATGGAGTCGATCAAAATAATCTGGGGGGGATGATTTAAATCAATAATTTTTGTCACTTGCAATTTCCTTTTTAAGAAAACACTGGTAGAAAAAAAAAGGAAATCAGATTTGCTTTAAAAGATGCAGAGATTTAATTATTAAGCCATTATGCCCAACCCTACATATGACCAAAAACAGCCACACTGAAGCGTGGCGGTAACGGCATCATGCTGTCGAGATGTTTTTTTGCTGCAAGAACTGGGGGACAAATCAGGACAGAGGGGAAGATGAATGCAGCAGCGTACAGAGACATCCTGGATGGAAATCTGCTCCTGCTCACCTTTCAGCAGAACAATGGTCCACATCATCCCCCCTAACATGTCAAAGCACTGTCATCAGATAACTCTGTGAAGGTCCTCAAATGTCCGGGAGTGGCCCAGCCAGAACATCTGAGACCTTAACATGGGGGCGCACTAATGGTTCCCATCTCATCTTGTTGAGTCCTAGTGGTGCGAGAAAGTAAAAAGGAAAGATAGGTGCCCCAAGCTTGTTTTGTCACATTTAAAAAGCTTGAGACTGTGATTGGTTTGTGCATATATCCAAATCTTTTTATGGATATATGCACGAAAAATACATCTTATGGGATGTTGTGGGTATATTACACTATTATGGCGATCTATGTTAAAATAACGCTATAAGAGCAAAATGCGGAAAAAGTCGAGCACTGAATACTTTTCAGACGCACAACATTAAATGCACATAATTTCTGTTTGGCAACATGGACTGTGATGAAAACATCCACAGATGACCATGTGGTGCTGAGGTGAACAGGTTCAACACCTTGGATAATTTACTTGTCTGTCACAACACAAACAAATCCACGCTCTCCAGCTAATTCTGTGCTCAAAGTTTACTTGGCTTACATATATTTGGATTATGGGGAACAGACAAACATTTAAAGGTGAAAATTACATTTTGGCAGCACTCTCTTTGTTTTTGACTGACTCCTTTGTTTAGACATGTTATATAAGAGGCAATTAGGCAAAGAAAATGAGGGCTTTTATGGAACAATTTGTGTTATTTTTGAAGGTCTACAGATGGCAGTGAAGCACTGATAAAAGTGGCAGAAGGGAAGTTTCAACTCATGTACACCAGCGGGTCACAGTTTTAAGAGTTTAGTTAAAAGGAAAAGAATTGTAGCCATAACCTCTTTAGTAAATTTGCATTAGTAAATCTTAGTCTTATTTCTGCTTTTGATGTCAATAATAATAATAATAATAATAATAATAATAATAATAATAATAATAATAATAATAATAGTAATAAATTGTAAAGCACCTAAAACAGCTTGAGGGCAGGAATGTGTGAAACGATGAAGTTGACTGCTGCAGAAATACGGTGGTCATAAGTAAACAAGGCCAGGGCCGTAAATGGCAGGGCGTGTTGGGTCGGTCTGTATGTGTGTTAGTGGTGAGACACCGGATATGTGTTTCCTTATCTGTCTGTCTGACTCTGGGTTGCTACATACGTGCGGCATCACATCGGTGGGTAGCCCAGGGCTTTCGGTAATGGGTGCATGTTGGTTTTACTGCAATAAAAAAATTGAATAAATAACATTTCAAATAGCTTTGACAATCTTTTTTGATGATCTTTTCTGTTGCTAATTTAAATCAACTAATTGCTGGTGTTTGAAAAATCACACCACAGAAGCAGGGTTTCCTCCCTGTTCTGTATAATATTGAGTCTGGTTGTTGCTGTAAATAGATCTATTTCCAGTTTTATTACCCTCCTTACGTACACTTGTTTATCATGGGCTGTGTAAAAAAAGGTGCTAAATTAGTTAGTTGTTTTTCTTACATTTTGATAATCGATTTAATCTTAAAATAATAAATAGGTGCTACGATTAGAGCAAAATTAATTGCTCTTCTTCAAGAGTTTCACATTTGTTTAGTTAACTGAAACTATCATGTATTTTATCTTGGCTTAAGGTCCCCCATCAACACTTAGTAGTTCATAATTATGAATGAGAGGGAAAGTTACGCTTTTCAAAAATGTTCAACAAAAACATCTGAGAAGGGTGATCTGTGTTTATAGCTTCTTTTACTCCGATACCCCTAAATAAATCTGGTCTGGTCAATTAGTCACATAAATTAGTCACATCACATTCATGTGTTAGATTGGCCAAGTTAAAGACCAATCAGAAATCCAATTGAGAAATTGTGCAAAGACTTGAGAGTTCAGAAACGATCATCCAATCTTAGCTTCAGGTATTTTCGAAAGACGATTCAAGAAAAGCTTCAGTTTTAAGATGTGCAGAGCCGGTGGTGACATTTCCAAAAATTCCTGCAGGTGTAATTGTTCTGAATAGTGTTTTTTTTTTACAAAGTAGACCACTGACTCAGTGGGGCTGAATGCATACATTCACTGCACATTCTTTGATTTCTATGTGATTAAAGACTGAATACTTTTATTTACAGTTCACTGCCGCATCATGTTGGTCTGTCACTAAATGAAACGCAATGAAGATTGTGATTGTTACAAGATAGCATGAGAAAAAGTTCAAGTTCATAAGTTAGTTCATAAATACTGGGACAAGTTAATTTTTACGTAGGTTTTTGTTTTTCATAACCTTTGCAGATCATGCTGGATGCCTACTTTTGGGCCAAACACTAACTGATGGTGATGCAGTCTTATCCCATTAGTATTTGGAGTTGATTGTAGTTTATTGGTTTGTGTTTATCCTGGTGCTTTTTGAGAACCTGGCATGTGAGTTTTCAAAAGGAGCGATGTCTAGGATGTTTCTTGACCTGTTGTGAAAAAAAGGCAGAATATTTAGGTAAGGCACTTATAGAACTAAGTACACACAAGGCAAGTCAAAGCACTTTTCAAAATTAGGAAAGAGAGTAGAGAATTTGCTTAATACAAGGAGCACATAAAAAAAATGTTATGAATAAATGTCTTAATCGATTTTTCTTTGTGGTGGAAAACTTATCATCACCTAATTGTAGCTGTTGTTGGAAGAAGCTTCTGCAGAATTATGTTTTGAGCCCTGAGCAGAATAGTGAGCAAGGTCTGTTAGATAGAAAGCAGACCCACACATGGATTGTATCAGGATGCTTCACTGCTGGCATGACAGAAAATTCACGCTATCTCTCACGTTTTGGGGAAATGATGTTCCACATGTCTCATATAATTAGAACAAGGATTCATCACAGAAAACAACTTGGCACCGTGTCTTCTGCTGTCTATTCCTGTGTTTCATGCAGGGTTTCCGTCTGTCCCTCATGTTTTTCTCAGACAGATGTTGCCCTGCTTGTAGCAAGATTATCTTATATTTTTTCACTGAAGAAATAGTTGCTGATGAATCTAATTCCAGTATTTCAACAATAATTAAATATTAAATAATTCTGCATCAAATCCAGAAACTTTATTGAAAAATGTTTCCGCTACGGTCATAATGCCACATCCAGTCTGAAAAACAAATACAACCACATCACTACAGGAAGAACATTTAAGCATTTACCATTCCTTCCACACTTTGACTAATTTCCACAAATCTCATTGTACCAGAAGTGCAATTAGTGACAACATATTCCTTGAAAAGCACCACTCCACAGTGTAATGCAATAAACTCTCTGCTATACCTACTTACAGAATATGGCATGCAACTTGCAGCAAGTTTGGTGCAGGTCAGAAACACTAACTTGAAGATGTACAGGTGTGTCTTTATGTGACACAAATTATTCCTCCTCAAATCACAATATGGCAAAGAAGAAATTGAGAGTTTGCTTTTTAAGACTTAGCTCAACCCCGGCTTCTAATAGTGCACCTTTTAGGCTATTTTCATCAGTAATCACACGGAATTGCATGAAATGCAGAAAACTTTAAAATATTACAAGCGCTCTTTCTGCACAAATGATGAAGGCTTGCATTTGTATAGCGCTGTATGTAGTCCAGTGCTTTGAACTCGGGGTGACTGTGGCTCAGGAGTTGGCTGTTTGTCTTGTGATCGGAAGATTGCCTGTTCGAGGCCCTGCTCTGATAGTGTCAGTTGTTGTGTCCTTGGGCAAGACACTTCACCCGTTGCCTACTGGTTGTGGTCAGAGGGCCCGGTGGCACCTGTGTCCGGCAGCCTCACCTCTGTCAGTGCCCCAGGGCAGCTGTGGCAACAATATAGCTTGCCATCACCAGTGTGTGGATGGGTGAATGACTGAATGTAGTGTAAAGCGCTTCGGGGTTTTCTGACTGACAAAGCGCTATAAAAATGAGGGCCATCTACCAGGACATTTGAACTACATATGTAGTTCAAATGTCCTGGCAAAGCAGGTGAAGTGTCTTGCCCAAGGAGACAACTTCTGAGAAGGGAGAAGTGGTAGTTCAAATCAGCAGCCAACCAGTTACAGGCAAATAATCCTATCTCTTGATCCACTTCCATTTCAAAAATACATCCAGTGCTATAGCCGCCGGATCCTCAACTCTGGGCCACAGACAAACAAAGACCTTTCTTGTCACAGTAGCCTTCTGAAAAATTGTTCAGAAATGTGAAATGCATCAGCAAAAGTTTCAGTTAACTTCTACCCCTAAATATATAAACACATAAAGCATGTAAAATAACAAAGTTTTTCTTTCCCAAAACTTTCTATAAGCACCTTTGTATCTGTTTTTCGGTCCATCTCTTAAAGCCTTCCAGAGATGGGCATATTTGCCCGTTCTTTGCAAAGTTGCTCAAGTTCACTCAAACTGAGTTCTTATCATCAGCTCCAAAATTTCTTTCTTAATCTTTGCATATATTCTCAATTAGGTCTGGGCTTTGAGGGGACTAATCTAACACATTAATATGCTTTGATCTAAATCATTCAATTGCAGCCCTCCATGTATGTTTGTTGTCATGCTAGAAGTTGAACCTATACCTAAGGCCATGTCCACACTTGTCCGGTTAATGCTTTAAACGTATAATTATTTAGTCTGCACCCCCCTATCGTCCACACCAACCCTGCATTGTTTAAGGTCTGTGGCCGGATAATTATTAGCTGGGTAAGAGGGCCATCTAAATCTTAATTGAATGGCTAAATGAACAGTCTGTACAGCTTCCCCGGATAATGAAAAGAAGTGACGTCTGTGTAGTCAGAGGTTAATAGAGTACACAAACATTGTAAACAAGTAAGAATAGCAATACTTCAACATATTCCTACTCAAGTAAAACTAAAGAATAGCCATCCCAAAAACTAAGTAAAAGTAAAAAACGTATTTGGTTAAAAAAAGCTACTTCAGCACTGAGTAACATCTGATCTAGTATTTTTAAAATTACTTTAGACAGACAAAAATATCAAATTATGGGCAAATTCTGATATTTTGAAAACTAACTTGAAAATAAATGTATTATTATGTAAATTAATAATGTGAAAATATTTTTTTTAGCAGAAGACAGATTTTTTAAAGCAATTTTTTCAATATACTAACAATAATTACATTAGGTAATGAATAATGATTTGTTGGAACTTGGTAAAAAAAAAAGTACTTCCAGAGACCTTGACTTCAAAATGTAACAACCTAACATGACAGAAAATGACATGCAGCCTCATATCAGTGGGTAGAGTATACAGACATTTTATTTGTGTAAGAGTAGTAATACTTTATAATAATATTATGTAAGTAAAAGTAAAATGTAAGGCAAAGCGAAACTACTCTTAACAGTATTTTTTTTCTCAAAAAGTTACTCAAGTAACTAACGTAATAAATATAACTGGTTACTACCCACATCTGTATGCAGTATTATTTTTCCTCATTCCAATATGTTTTAGGAAAAATTTACAATTTTAATCTCTTCTAACCAGATCACTGTCATATTTTGACTCTTTTGACCCACATGCAGAGCACCACTCATAGATTAGTTGAAAAGTTTAATAATTTTTATTAGAGTGTTAAATGTAGTGATGATGAATGTGATTGGGTACCGGGAACACTGTAGAGGGAAACAGAGATGAACTGCAAGGAAACAAATCCAAAGGTGAAACAGAGCCCTTATGGGAATAAATTGTTTGAATTAACGCAGATGAGGCTTACTGAGTAGATGGTTAGCTGAACACCAGGGAGGAACTGCTAGGGTTCCAGGATGTCTGCAAGAGCATCCTGCTGAATCTCTAGACGTGAGAGGTAGATGGTATCCGGGGGTGAGGAGTGAGCTTGGAGGATGGGCAGGCAGAGCGCGAAAATGGATCACAGAGGAAGTTGGAACTTGAAGGCAACCAGATATGGAAGGTGACCATGCTTCAGCATTTGTTAAGGAGAATTGATCATATAGAGAATTCAACGAGGATAATCATATGGCTTTAACAGGCTGCAAAGGTCTGGCTGCCAGTTCCTGCTATCCTCAACCGTTGAGCACAATGAGTTGCATCTGGGAGGTGCAGTCGGCAGGTAGATTGACAGCTCCTCAGCTCAACTGGGACCTCAGGTGGAATCTTCCAGAAAGAGGGAGAAACAGGAAGCAAGCCAACAGACCCAAACACAGAGAGACAAACACCCCAAACTCCTGACACTGAACTTCTGATGATCTATACTGTGTAGAGACTTCTCCAAGTTGTGACTCTGACCAGCTCTCCTATCCCTGCTGACTGAATAAAAAAATAAAAAAATGGCCACCACTGTGGTTCAACCTAATTATAGTGTGTTCAGGTACAAATTCTTTTACAAGACCCTGCTTCTTTGTGTATAAGAAAATGTGACTAGATAAATAGGTTGCTTTTTTGACCAGTCTATAACGTGTATAGTGTATGAATTGTATTTGACAATACAATTTTAACACGTGAAAAGCTGGACTATTTGTTTAGCTGCAGACAGGTCTGTCCTATGCAAATGTCATAGGTGGAATATGTAGCTTTGAACACTTTAATTGTTCCCTAACCCAAAATAAGTCTCCTGCCAGATCTAACCAAAGACTAAGAGACATAAAAAAATGGTTCAAAGGTAATCTCTGTCTCATCTGAGATGAAGTGCGAGGTTAACTAACTGGGTTTAGTGAGATTTTTTCTCAGACTTCTTCCAAATTATAAACCACAAGACATAAGTTAGTGCATGCTTCTAAAGTAAATGCCTAGAAACAAGGAGTTTATACATATCTTTGTCTTCAGTTGGGCTTATTCACATCCATCAGTACACTATTTTCTGATTCTAAGTGAGATGGATAAAGCATCTTTTTACTACTGTTAATTATTCCAAGTTTCAGCAAAAACAATAATTTAAAAGAATGAAAATAAACTAAAACACTGTTTTGGATCGAAAATGAACTCAAACACACAGTAAACATTTATTATTCTAAACGGTGCTGCAATTTCTCTAAAGGTCCTTTAATTTCTATCATTTTACAGCTAAGCATAGTGAAAGTGAACCAGTAAATGGGCATCAGGAAATTAATTTTATTTATATCTGATGATGTACTGTGAGCATTTTTAGTTAAAAGAGAGTACAACAGAATTATTGCATGTTTCAGCAGACAACTGTGTAATGCTTTTGCAGTTTGTGAGTCTTGATGTATTCGTAAATCTTCTATTTTAATGTAAGAATAATGGGAATGTAATGGTAGAGACTTTTTACAATATACCATTTTTATAAAGGGTTAATATTATTATAACATTGAGCCTAGAAAGTACATTTTTTTGAATCAGTGGACAAAAAAACTTAAATAAATCTTTCAACATGAACAATTTAGGCAAAGACATTGCCAAGCAAGATTTAAAGTTAATCCCAAAGAGTGAACACCCCCTTGAAAAACAAGAAAGAACCAAATTGCAGTTATGTAACATTCAGCCGCTCAACTGAAGGAAGCAAAGATCAAGAGAAAGTCCACCTTTCTCTTCATGCTTTACATCAGATTAGAAGATTAGGAAGTAAATCAAAAAGCTTCTAAAGGAAAGAGACTGGCTTATGCATCTGTCTGAGCACCTGCATGCATTCGTCTCTGGCTGTGTTTGTGTAACGTTTGCATGCATCCGTGGATGCGTGTGTGTGTGTGTCTGCACACCCTTGCTCCGAGGCTCTGGTCAGACGGTGCATAGCTGTGGTGGGACACAGCCTGGGCGCTTCTAGACTGCACTGCGTCAACATCGTCTGCTCTCACTTAGGGAAGACATGATAGGTCTTGTCTCCTTTGGTCCCTGACTTGTGTGGTGGGACTTCCCAAGCTGGTGTGTGGGGTGTGTAATTTTAAGTAAAATTAGCAATATAACTAGTAGAACAAAAACATGCATCATTGTCTAAACTTACTAACGTCATATTTACAGTTTATCTGTTCTTTGGGTCATGGTTGATGTGTTTTTTTTTGTTTTGGTTTTTGTCCCTTAAATAATGGATGAAAATAGATTCAAGCAGCTGCCTTAAAAAGAAAATATTATGTGCTGTGGAAAGGCAACCTATAAAAATATTACATAATCATGTTTGCATTACTGTTCCACTTGAAGATTTTATTGTTAAAATAAACCACCACTGCTGGCAAAACATATATTGCCCATTGCAAGAACTGAACTACCATCTTGAGTTTGTGCCTTTCAAAATAATTTGTTTCACATATGATGCCACATATGTACCTCAGATTTAAAGTGACTTAGTTGGGATATTTGACCAAAACAAAATAGTGCAAACCTGAGAGGTGAAAGAAACATTAATATTAAAAAGTATTGATGTATTTCACAAATAAAACCTAAAAAGTGCACCATGTATTTTTATACAGCCCATTTACTCTGGAAATCTTAAATAAATCCCTGCTCATTACCCTGAACACACCCTGAAGCTAACCCTGTATATGTAACCCGTAACTCACATTCCTCATGGTGAAGGAGGATGGTGGCAGCATCATGCTGCAGTAGTGCTTTTTTCCCCCCTTCAAGACGAATGGGAAGGCTTGTCAGAATTAACGGGAAGGGGGAAGAAAACCTGCAAAATCTTGAGACTGGCATGGAAGTTTATCTTCCAACAGAAATATAACCCTAAACATAAAGCCAGAGTTTGGTCTACAGAAACACACTGATCAATAGGTGATGAACTCAAAACATGCATCATTTATTTTATTTTTTCTTGTTGAATGTTGTTAATTTATATATTGAAATCATTTGAAAGAAACATAGGTATATAATACAGAAATGCACAATGAGAACACAATCCATTTGTAAAGAAATACGAAGAAGCAGACCTCTTTTATCCAAGCTTATATTACCAAATTGTAATCTTATTAATGCAATAGTTATACACTAACACATAAAGATGGTTTCGTGTCATACAGGAGTTGTCACAATTGTTGTGGGGCTGGATACTGTAAAGCCTATCCCAGAAATTAAAAATGTAAACGGGAAATGACAAGGATCCATGTTAGAAAGGCTAAACAAGCTAGAAAAACAAGCATAATGTATCAAGTCTGACATGAAACTGATGGACTCATAGCAAACTGACAAAGAAGCAAATGCACACTCTCTTGACATACATTTTACTAATTTGCCTTAAATATACAGTGTGCTGATGAACTGTTTAGTTGAAACACAGCTTGGAGATTGTCTGTCCAGGATAAAAAAAAATCTCTGCAAACTGCAATTTTTTTGGCCTAAACTCCCAATATCAGGAGAGAAAAAAATCCCTGCTCATTACCTAGCAAAAGAACAAAAAAAAACTACTTTGAAGTATGGGGATAGTAGGATCATGCTGTGGAATATTTTCCTGGAACAGAACTGGATGCTATAGTCCATAAAGAAAGTGCGATAAAATCAGCAAAACATACATATTCCTCAAGAAACTCTCTTCCAGACAGTCCTGGAGCTTAGGTAAGGGTGAAGAACACCCATAAGCAAACAGCCAAGATAATGAAGGTATGCCTTTAAGAGCACCGGAGGAATGTTCTGGCCCAGTTAGAGCCTGGACTTACATTCAATGAAACATCACTGGAAAGAACTATCAATGACCCATGGACAGGCTGACTGAGCTGAGGATAAGTAAAGAATAGTAGAAAAAGCACTATTACTGCGAAACTTGTTTTAGCTAAGTATTTACTAAAGGCTGTAACTGTTTGTAGCCTACATCTAATTTAAACATTTTGAATAAAACAAGAAAAAACTTAAGCTTAAGTTAAAAAAACTCAAACTTAAGAATTTGAGGAAAAGGTAAGTTTATTTCATTTTGGGAAAATGCTGCTATAGAAAATACCTTTCACATGTACTGATTATCGAGGATTGAGATTTTGTATGTTACATAAGTGCAGCGGTAGGCAGCATAATTGCCTTGATGGGATGGTATTCCCCTCGAAAACAACAAGTTTGTCATCCCAAACTGTTACAAAACTAGGTTGAGAAAGAAATGTTAAAGTTATGTAAGATTGTTTAGAAAAGCCAACCATATTATGGTTTGGTGGTAGCCCTCTGGAAAAAGCACGATGTCTCATAAACCAAAGCCAAAAACAGAAAGTTTTTTTCAGATTTTAACTCAATAAGACTCTTAAAACCCCACCTATCCCCGTTTCAAAGGCCTTGAACATGATTCACAGCAGATGACAGAGATTTTTTTTTTTTTTTTTAACGTGTCCTGTCTAGCAGTATGCTACTCAGAATTGGTGTCTGAGTACCAAGTACAAGCCCAACAGTTTTACTTTCCCAAGCAGAGTATTACAGCTTCGCTGTAGTACGCCACTTGATGTATATGTATGAAAAATCTTTATTAGTGATTACTGTGGGTTCAATTTCCTGACGTCATGGACACTAAACCGAGACAAGAAGGGAGAAAGGAAGAAGGTGAAGAAAAGAAACCGGACCAGCAGAGGCGCGAACCGACGACACAAGACAGGGAGGCAAACAAAGAACACAAGAAAACATCCCAGTCCTCCACCTCTGCCGGACGGCAGAGAAACAGTAATACAAAACAAAAACAACAAACTGTACAGAACCAAACCAATAGTTCGGATCTAGTAGAATAAACTAAGAATTACACATTCACTACACACAAGCATGGATTAATGAACATAATACAAATGTTTCTGGTAAGCTCCTGTGAACAACTAACTAATGATGATAACCTCAGCTTAAGATATGTCCGTCCACACCAATGTCCCCACACCTATGTGTGTGCGAGCATGCAGGTCTGAATAAGGTTTCCCCATGCAAGTGATTGATAGCTGGTGTAAGGAACCGTCAATCCGTCCTACAGGAATCGACACAGACATGGAAGAGGCAGGAGATGTATGCATCCAGGGTCCCACAGAGTACAGAGGCCACAGGCGGATCAGCGCAGGGTCGATCACCCACCAAGAGAGGAACAGATGGAAGCCCCAGGGGAACACCCACCAGCCGCAATGCTGGGGCTCGAGAGATCGCAGTGACGAGCCCACGGGCTCCGCCGGAAACCGCCTACGCCAGGGCGGGCCCGGATCTGGACCCGGAGGTCACGGGGACCAGGGGCACCCCGCCCACCAGCGGGGCCCCAACCAGGGACCAGCCGACAAGGGCCCCCCGCCGCTACCGCAGGCATGGGGGATCCGCAGCCAACCGACGGACAACACAGGCCGCCGCTACCCCGGACCAATACCCATCGCCAACAACCCGGCCCGCCCCCACACGCCAGTGAGCCACAGCAAGAGCCACAGCGGATGTACGCCCTCCCCAGGCCGCGCCCAGCCGGCACCTGGACATCCAGATCTTCCAGCTCCTGGGTCCAGATCCCCACCCACGCAGGGCGCCAAGATCAGGGGCCCAGCCAATGCCGGACAACACCCCCCAGATGAACCGACCAGCCAGCAGAAGTCCTGGAACCGGCAGGAGGCCTGGGCGCCAGGCACGGTCCCCACCGATCCACCGGACGGCACCAACCTACTCTACAACCCCGGCACCCCCTTCAGAGGTGCCCCAGTCAATCCAAGGAGGACGTCAGCCCGAAACAGCGGCCGCCTGACACACCGGACCACCCAGGACCCGCCAGACATGCACCAGGACTGAGCCGGGCCGCAACCGGGACCCCCGGCCCCAGGCATTGAGAGCCATCATCAACCAGCGGGCAGGAGCATCCATCACCGACGGGGTGTAACTGAGGGGAAGAAGACGCATCGGGCCAGAGGGAAGCCAAACACCCAACCTGACAGGTAGACATAGACAGACAGAGACACTCATACGTACCCTCCCTCTCATGCGTACACATTCTTACAAATACAGGACATACGAAAAAAGGACGCTATACATTCATATCCCCCATACGTACACTATACTCCATACTCCCAGGCCCAGGGACAGACGCCCCAATAGAGCACCCTGCCCCTGCACCCGGGAGACAGACCCCTTTGCCCACCAGGATGGGGAAAAGCAGACCGCCAAGGCTCCCACACTGGCAAGAGCAGCCCACCAGCCCAGGACCCCGACCAGACGGCCTGATGTTCTACCCGGGCTCCGACTTCTGATGGTCCAACGAACAGGGGTGTGGAAAGACCCCCCAGCCTCTCTCCAGTGGGTGCCGGCACCACAGGCACCACAGGGGAGGCCCCCCACAACGGGCCCCCTATAAAGGGCCCCCCATGAGGGGCCCCGCCCCCAGCGCCAATGCGCCCCACCGCCAGGTCCCTACATGTGCGTTCCATGTAAATGTTGCAAGTGTAAGTTTCTAAGTTGCTCAATAAAATCGGGACCCAGGCCGCCACCGGGTAGCGAAGACGGAAGCTCCATCCCGCACCCCAGTGACGTGCCCACGTCCCAAGGCCTTGTGAATGGTAGAATGAAGGAGCAGGTGGACAGAGGCATGGGGATGGGGAGAAAATAACTGGGGTGACCATTGCCAACCCCAGGGAGCCAGCTCCCCTGCTGACTCCAATAGGCACCCCCGTTCGGCCCGATCCACCAGGGGTGGGAGGCCCCAGCACGTCAAGTCGGGGCCCACGGCAGCAGCACCCCCGAGCCCCATGGGGGCCCAGGCAATCCACCATCCTCATGCCAGGGGCATACCTAAATCCTTCCCAACATTCACACTGCTAACAAAACACATGTCACTAGACACCCAGGTTGAGTTTAGCCCCCCCCACCCCCCCACCCCCTAAACGCCCTCCTCCCTCCCGTCCCAAGCGCACCCCGTTAAAAAGAACGCCTGTGCTAGATGGCAAAAAGCCTCCCCACCAATAAGAGACGCCCCAGGCACCGCCAGCGTCCAAGGGCCCCCGCGCCGAGGCCGGAACCCGGTGCACCACCCACTCGGGTACCCCGGACACGTCGCGCCAGGCCCGTGAGCAGACCGAAGCCCCAGGCGGCCAACCCCCAGGCCGACATCCTCCAGCCTTGCTACTACCGCCCGATGGCCGGGAGGCAACAGAACCCAGCACCCCCATCCACCAGCCCACACCCACCAACCGGTCAGTCACCAGGGAGGCCGACCAACACCGGCCAGAGGCCCCCACCTCAGCACCCCCCGAGCGCTAAGACCAAGACCCAGGAGCCATGTCCAGTGCCAATATAGCCGATCGGGCCCGGAGACGCCGGCCACCCGCCGCGGCCGCTCGCCGACGCGCAGGCGCGGCAAGGGGCCACCGGGGAGCAAGCGACAAGAACCAGCCCGGGGAGATGGAAAAGGCAGCAGCGGCGATAGGTGCCGGGACCCTCGCCTGGGGTGGGACTTTGGGGTCTTTGTGTGGTGACTCCTAGTGGCTGCATGCGGCGCCTTAGAGGGGTCGTGCTGGCGGACACGGGTTACTGGCCTGGTGCTGTGCTGCTCTGGGGGGGTCTGGACTGGGCCTGGGGCTCGGGGTTCTGGGGCGGCGCGCCCCCCGGCTGGGGCCCTGGCGGGGCTTGGCCGGGGGGGGCCGCTGCCGTCGGTGCCGGCTGGGGGGGGGCTGTGGTCGGCCGGTGGTTGGCGGGCGCTGCTGCCCTTTCCATCTCCCCGGGCTGGTTCCTGTCGCTTGCTCCCCGGTGGCCGCTTGCCGCGTCCGGGCGTCGGCGAGAGGCCGTGGCGGGTGGCCGGCGTCTCCGGGCCCGATCGGCTATATTGACACTGGACATGGCTCCTGGGTCTTGGTCTTAGCCCTCGCGGGGGTGCTGGGGTGGGGGGCTCTGGCCGGTGTTGGTCGGCCTCCACGGTGACTGACCAGTTGGTGGGGTGTGGGCTGGTGGGTGGACGTGCTGGGTTCTGTTGCCACCCGGCCATCGGGCGGTAGTAGCAAGGCTGGAGGATGTCGGCCTGGGGATTGGCCGCCCGGGACTTCGGTCTGCTCACGGGCCTGGCGCGGCATGTCCGGGGTACCCGAGTCGGTGGTGCGCCGGGTTCCGGCCTCGGCCCGGGGGTCCTCGGACGCTGGCGGTGCCTGGGGCGTCTCTTATTGGCGGGGAGGCTTTTTACCATCTAGCACAGGCGCTCTTTTTAACGGGGTGCGCTTGGGACGGGAGGGGGGAGGGCGTTGAGGGTGAGGGGGGGCTAAACTCAACCTGGGTGTCTAGTGACATGTGTTTTGTTAGCAGTGTGAATGTTGGGGAGGATTTAGGTATGCCCCTGGCATGGGGGCTGGTGGATTGCCGGGGCCCCCATGGGGCTCGGCGGTACCGCTGCCGTGGGCCCCGACTGGACGTGCTGGGGCCTCCCACCCCTGGTGGATCGGGCCGAACGGGGGTGCCTATTGGAGTCAGCAGGGGAGCTGGCTCCCTGGGGTTGGCAATGGTCACCCCAGTTATTTTCTCCCCATCCCCATGCCTCTGTCCACCTGCTCCTTCATTCTACCATTCACAAGGCCTTGGGACGTGGGCACGTCACTGGGGTGCGGGATGGAGCTTCCGTCTTCGCTACCCGGTGGCGGCCTGGGTCCCGATTTTATTGAGCAATTTAGACACTACACTTGCAACATTTACAGGGAACGCACATGTAGGGACCTGGCGGTGTGGCGCCACAGGCGAGGCCCCCCCGTTGAGGGGGCCTCGCCTGTGGTGCCGGCACCCACTGGTTAAACGCATCTAGACACTGAGGGCCCGGGGGGGGAGATGGGGGTACCCGGCAGTATTCCCATGTCCCCCCCCTCTGTTTTAAGTGCACATTAGAACAACACGCAACAACACCACATTGAGCTGGGGGAGAGAGGCTGGGGGGTCTTTCCACACCCCTGTTCGTTGGACCATCAGGGGTCGGAGCCCGGATAGAACATCACGCCGTCTGGTCGGGGTCCTGGGCTGGTGGGCTGCTCTTGCCGGTGTGGGGCCTTGGCGGTCTACTTGTCCCCGTCCTGGTGGGCAAAGGGGTCTGTCTCCTGGGTGCAGGGGCAGGGTTCTCTACTGGGGCGTCTGTCCCTGGGCCTGGGAGTATGGAGTATAGTGTACGTATGGGGGGTATGAATGAGGGTATAGCGTCCTTTTTTCGTATGTCCTGTATTTGTAAGAATGTGTACACATGAGAGGGAGGGTACGTATGAGTGTCTCTGTTTGTCTATGTCTACCTGTCAGGTTGGGTGTTTGGCTGCTCTCTGGCCTGATGCATCTTCTTCCCTCCCCGTCACTCCCCGTCGGTGATGGTTGCTCCTGCCCGCTGGTTGATGATGACTCTCGATGCCTGGGGCTGGGGGTCCCGGTTGCGGCCCGGCTCGGTCCTGGTGCATGTCGGGCGGGTCCTGGGTGGTCCGGTGTGTCGGGCGGCCGCTGTTTCGGGCCGATGTCCTCCTTGGATTGACTGGGGCACCTCTTATGGGGGTGCCGGGGTTGTAGAATAGGTTGGTGCCGTCCGGTGGATCGGTGGGGACCGTGCCTGGCGCCCAGTCCTCCTGCCGGTTCCAGGACTTCAGCTGGCTGGTCTGTTCGCCTGGTGGGGCTGTCCGGCATTGGCTGGGCCCCTGATCTTGGCGCCCCACGTGGGGCGGGATCTGGACCCTGGAGCTGGAAGATCTGGATGTCCAGGTGCCGGCTGGGCGCGGCCTGGGGAGGGCGTACATCCGCTGTGGCTCTTGCTGTGGCTCCCTGGCGTGTGGATGTGTGGAGGCGGGCCGGGTTGTTGGCGGTGGGTACTGGTCCGGGGTGGCGGCGGCGTGTGTTGTCCGTCGGTTGGCTGCGGGTCCTCCTTGCCTGCGGCGGCGGCGGGGGACCCTTGTCGGCTGGTCACTGGTTGGGGCCCCGCTGGGGGGTGGGGTGCCCCTGGTCCCCGTGGCCTCCGGTTCCTGGTCCGGGCCCGCCCTGGCGTAGCCGGTTACCGGCGGAGCCCGTGGGCTCGTCACTGCGATCTCTCGGGCCCCAGCATCGCGGCTGGTGGGTGCTCCCCTGGGGCTTCCATCTGTTCCCCTCTTGGCGGGTGGTCGACCCTGCGCTGATCCGCCTGTGGACTCTGTACTCTGTGGGACGCTGGATGCATACATCTCTTGCCTCCTCCATGTCTGTGCCGATTCCTGTAGGACGGATTGACGGTTCCTTACACCAGCTATCAATCACTTGCATGGGGAAACCTTATTCCGACCTGCATGCCCGCACACACATAGGTGTGGGGACATAGGTGAAGACGGACATATCTTAAGCTGAGGTTATCATCATTAGTTAGTTGTTCACAGGAGCTTACCAGAAACATTTGTATTATGTTCATTAATCAATGCTTGTGTGTAGTGAATGTGTAATTCTTTGTTTATTCTACTAGATCCGAACTATTGGTTTGGTTCTGTAAAGTTTGTTGTTTTTGTTTTGTATTACTGTTTCTCTGCCGTCCGGCAGAGGTGGAGGACTGGGATGTTTTCTTGTGTTCTTTGTTTGCCTCCCTGTCTTGTGTCGTCGGTTCGCGCCTCTGCTGGTCCGGTTTCTTTTCTTCACCTTCTTCCTTTCTCCCTTCTTGTCTCAGTTTAATGTCCATGACGTCAGGAAATTGAACCCACAGTAATCACTAATAAAGATTTTTCATACATATACATCAAGTGGCGTACTACAGCGAAGCTGTAATACTCTGCTTGGGAAAGTAAAACTGTTGGGCTTGTACTTGGTACTCAGACACCAATTCTGAGTAGCATACTGCTAGACAGGACACGTTAAAAAAAAAAAAAAAAAAAAAGTAATAGATATAGGCCAATCAGTGCATGTTCATCTGCTTCACTCCCGCCAGCCTCAGTTTACTGCCTGAATGTAGCTTGAAGCTAACCGCTATAAAGCAGACATGCAGGGACGCATGTCGCAATCTATCATTGGGGAGTCGAGCGTACTTCATCTAATAATTAGATTTTTTGACTGACACATAAACTGGCACTCGACTCGTTACAGTGGGCAAGCCCTTTGTCCGATTATTCCAAAAAGCTTGATTTAGCTGTGCATTTAAACATACTGACTGTGATCAGTTCTCTTGGACTGGCAGACCGGGCTGGTGGTCCTCCCATTTAAAAATGGAGAACCATGTAGCGTCTGCATCCAGGATCCACTGCTCCATTGACCAGAAGCATTTATGAGCACTGATTGGATGCACCTAGCCCTGCACCTGCCAGTCACAACCTGTAGAGATAGAGGTAATCAGACAAAGACACACCCATACACCCTGGACACAGCCACGGAAACGTAAAGATACTAGGATGGCTTACCAGGCTATGAAGGCCACAGTGTTTTGTTAGGATAGTCTCATGAAGACTATGCTAAGGGTTGTCCATGGTTTTTTCTATTTTTATGAAAAATCCTTCTTTGCATCATCATCATCATCATCATCATCTCCAGTTGTTCCACAGTTGTCCCCAGAACAGAAACAGCCTTCTTCATCAGGTTATTGAGCAGTTTAAAGTCCCTGGCTCTGATACCTCTACCTCAACGGATAATGGACCAAGAGATAACACTCTCCACTCTCTTTTCTGAGCATTTATAGCTAAAGAAATGTATAAGCAGCTTAATTGATAGTATAAATCCTTAAATGCAGGTGTCCAAATCATTTCCATGACCTCAAGTGTATAAAATCCTTCTTCCGTGCTTCTACTAACTTGTTTGAATGAATGGATCACTCTCAGGAGCCGAATTCCATCAACCATCCTGATTGGATACAACCTGTGCAATAAGTCCAGTCCTAAAAAATTTTCACTTCATACCATATCCAACTTCTCTATGACCGTTCTCTGCCATTATGACAACTGTAAACGAGAAGACACGGAGTGGCCTGTGTGCTCGTCCCCACCTTCACAGGTTTGGCCGATGCACATGCATGTTGATTGAATGTGGAAACTTGAATTCTTTTGGCCAAAAAAAAAAAAAAATCGCTGGTCAGTGTGAATTGCACATGAGTCTATGGGAGGAAGGCGGGATTTAGGAAGAATCACAAATGTTGTGTAGGACATAGCCGTTTATACCACTAACCGTTAACTATTAGTGGTATTATAAAAACACGGAAGTGGCTGGAAACCACAGGGACAAAATTTTAGGCCACATAAAATCAAAGACGGGGTTCATTGGAGGCCAGCTTCAAACATTCCAAATAACTTGAAGAAGCTGCATCCAAGCATATATCACACAGCTCAGTTCAAAGCATGAGTGGTTTGGCAGTTGTCAGCAGATCAGCACCTGTCTGTATGCATTATATCAGTCTAGAGTTTATCTCAGAAGAGAGTGTGGTGTGGGGCTTTTTATCAGGAGTTGTGTTTGATACCTAAGTCCAGTGAAAGGAAATCCTAATGCTTCCACATATCAAGACACTTTGGAGAATTTCATGCTCCCAATTTGTGGCAACAATTTAAGGAAGAGCACTACCTGTTCCATTATGAATCAGTGCACAAGGCAAGGTCCATAAAGATATGGATGAGTGAGTTGGAGTGGAAGAATTGAACTAAAATCAATTTCTTAATTTAACAGAACACCACTGGAATGAATTAGAACACAAATAGACCAGCTTCTCTTGTCCAACATCTGTTGCTGACCACACAGAGTCCCATAAACACCCTTCTAAACCTATTAGACCTTACTAGAAGAATTGAAGCTCTTATTGCTGCATAGGGTGCTCTGACATCACATTAAATTGCATAGATTAAGAATAGCACAGAATTTCATGGGAAAATTTGGTCAATATAATTAAAAAGAAGTGTTTAGTGTGAGAATCATATAGGCAATATTATTCTTGTAACATTCACCAGTTTTTTCAGACAAAGCAACAGAAGTCCAGTTTTTCTCATAACTCCAACAACATTTTTTCAATATTTTCAATATTCTTATTGAAGGATGGAAATGCCAGCAGGCCATCAGTTGTGAAACATGTCATTTAAACTGCATTTCCCTCAGGATGTGGCTCATTTCACTCCACCAGACCAGCCCTTGCTTTCCTATATGGTTTTTCCCGGAAGTCTGTCATGTTTTTACACTCTGATTTACTGAGTGAAAAGTGCTGGTTTTCAATGTTTGAGTACATACTAAAACAATATGGCCCTGCAATAAGAAGCTGAGTAATACACCCTGTGTGAAAATGCTTCAATTTACTGTTAGTTTCTGATTTTCTCAGTATTCTCATAACTGAAGACAACTTTTGGGAGATAAAGGAAAATATTTCATGCTATATCGTCTTGTCCATGTTTTAAACATGTATTATAAGTAGATAAGATATAAGAAAGTAATTGCAAATCAACCATGACTCAGCAATAAATGTCTGAAAGCATTAGTGGTGTTGTGGAATTGAATGGAAATTAGATTAAAACAAGCTTGTGACATAGTTTGTGGTATTTTTGTTATTTTTGTATGTATATATATATATATATATATATATAAAGAACAAGTGGTTAAAAAACGTTGTTGGTAATCACAATATTTTTCACCACATTGTGCTCATCCCATTTGTTTTCCACCCTGAAAACGGCTGTGTTTTTACAGCCCTTAGGGAGTGGATGATCCCTAATAAATGCCGCAACCACAATCCGAAACTCCCCCTCAGTTTTCCTCAGTTATTTTTAGAGGGGATCTGTCCTCAATCTTCAAGGGTAAAGCCGAGGAATTGTTTTTGTTACTGCTCGTTTTACCACTCCTCTGTGGTGTTGTGTGCTGAGCTGCTGCCTCTGTACGTCACAAGGACCCTGCGTGAGTGGGACCCAGGCTCCGGGATCTATTAAAGTGGAAGTCGGGAGTCAGGGACTGTCCAATGGACCTCCATTAGGTTCTATTTTTGGGTCGTAACATGTCTGTTTTACATTAAGAGAGAAGCCACAATATCCTGTTGAATAGTGTCAAAATAGTAGAGTTGATGGATGGATGGATGGATGGATGAATGGATGAATGGATGGAGGGATTAATAGACCGGGTCAGGGTGAGGTGGCACCAAAGCTGGCCCAAAATTTCTTCCTTCTTGCAGATTTTGGCCCTTTCTTGTCCTTCTGGCTAGCTACTTCTCTCACCCTGTTTCCCACTTTTTTCTGAGGTTTCTTATCCTTATTGGGACCATACCTGGATCAGCTGTGAAGGTAGCATCAGACCTTCACCGAAACTAACCACAGGCAGAGCCAAGACGTACAGCTCATTAACAGCCCTAGGCTCAAATAAGCTCCTATAAACAAAGATTTTGAAAATCATCCTGAAAAAGTCTGTATGTATTGTTTCGCAGCAATTTCCACTCAAAAAGAAGATGATATCTGAGAAAGATAAATAATAGTTAAACTAGTAAACACTTTGTTATATGCGTCCTTGCAATCCATGGAACTGCAAAACACACTCCCTTTTCTGTGATATAAACATAGAAACAGATTCAAAAGATTACTTGTAAACAGCTGGTGAGTCGGTGCACAGATTGTTCAGTACAGCAACTGACAATTTACTTAATTTCTGCATTTAACGTAAACTATATTTTCTTTTATGATTTTTGGCTGTTTTTAAACATAACGGCAAATACGAATATACATCAATATAAAAATACAGACTCTGTAAATGAACATTGTTTGTTTGGGAGATTATGCTCCAAACCGATCTTGCGGCATCTCTGCCATTCCTCTAGCTGGCTGTCGTCCAGTGTGGTTTTTCCTCTAAAGAGTAATCACAGCACAGTCTCATTCAGACACCTTTGGCTTCCAGGACAGCTGAGAAAATCATGGCAGCCATCTGCTGTCTGAGAGGGAAAAAGAGCATCTTTACTATGTCTGAGGTTTGTAGATGTCAGGTTAAGATTATAAAAACAAAAACTCAGACCAACAATTATCTTACTAATTCTGGATTCATTATGCAACTAAACTATCTCCCAGTGTTATGCAAGGCAAATAAGAATCAGAATAAATATTGTGTTTACTTCTTGACCAAGACGATTAAAGTCAGATTTGGCCATCAATCTAGGCAGATGGCCTACTGAAACAGTAGTTCAGCATTTTAAGTAAATATATTTTGGTTTCTTACAGAGTTGCATAAGAAGGGTTTCACAGTTCTATTCTGCTTTGTTTAGAGCTATCTATGAAGAAAAAGGGCTAAAAAAAATGCTAAAACCATGTAATAAGTCCAGCAAACCAAGCTGATGATTGTTGGTTTGTGAGGAAAAACTGAGCAGAAGAAAAATAGTGGGCGTAAGTAAGTAAGTAAGACAAAGGCAGTGTGTTACCTGCCAGCTGCTGGAGCAGAAATCCAAACCATTGCACTGGAAAAACAAAACACTGAATGAAAGAGTAACAGAAATCTTCCCAGATAACTCCTAAGAATGATTACTTTGATTTGGTTCATATTTGAAGATGTTTCTGCTCTTGTTTCACCTCCAGTTTGTACATCAAACTAAGCTTGCAATTCTCTATTATTATATATCCCTTCTGGGGTGATATTATGCATTGTTCTAAGCCTGTTTTTGAGATACAATGCCCCAGGTAAAGTATTATTACCACTTGACCTTCACAGAATTAGTCACATTACAACCACAAGTTTGTAGGTGTTATGTAAGGACTTTTTTAGCCATCTGCCTCTAATGCTGAGAAAACCCCCCAGAAATCCCTAGTCCAGATGCATTACTAAGGGAGGGAAATCTGAGTACATACAGTTAGAAATGCTCGATAGGTCTGTGGAATGAGAAAAAGAGAAGAAACAGTCCAGGAATCCTACCAGGAAAAGAGCCAAACACAAACCAACCCACAAATCGAGTGACGAAATGGATGCTACTGATTAGACCAACTCTGCACATCACCCTGAACACGCCACCCCCACTGTGTAGTGGTGGCAGCTTAATGCTGTGGGCATGCTTTTCTAAGCAGGGACAATGAAGCTGGTCAAAAATCCTGAGAAGAAAACCTTGTTTCTACAAAAAGCTTTTAATGGGGGAACAGGATCATTTTTTAGCAGGACAACAACCCGTAACGCAATTATCCATTACTTTATGTTGATCTGTCACACAAAAACCTGTGACAAAGCATTAAAAAAGTTGGGAACAATTTTGCAAGACTGTATTTCTGTAACAGGATGAGAGGGTTCGATCATTTAGTACATCTTGTGAATGGGGTCAAGAGGGGCCGGTGCCAGCAGGGTGCGACATACTTGCAGGCTCAACTCACTCACAGCAGCATGTGAGACTGTCCGGGGTCTGCAGACTGAAGAAACGGATCTAATGCACAAAGATTCACAGATGAGGTGGAACTTTTTTCCACCCCACCAACCCTCCAAGTCGCATCAGCTTTCACAGGACGGCGGCAGTCATGCTGACTAACAGGAAGTGGGTTATAGTCAAAGATCAACTGGAGTGGAACGGAGAGGGTAGATTAGGATGTGCACCGAGTTAAAGAGTGAGGGGGGAGAGGAGCGGAAGATGCAGTTATAATTGCTTGCGTAGGCTGACACATCTGAATTTACAGGCTTGCTCTGGAGCTGTGCCACTCATTTAAGATTTAAGAGCTGTGAGGAAAAGAAAAAAACGAGCAGATATTTTGCTTACTTGTTTCCTCAACTGCTTTTGGCCCCTCCCTTTGCTTCGCTGCAGCTAAATTTGTCCCCCCCCCCGCGCTTGCTCAAACGTAAGAAGCCAAAATGACACCATTATTTTGACTAGACTGTTTTTCCTCCCATAGAGAGGGAGGCCAGAGGAAGTGTAGGTCACCTAGACTGGTTAACCACCACGCAGCCATAGCCTGGCTGGGGCACTGCCACCCCCTCAACACAACCTCTGCATCCATCCAACGCCAGCCGGCTCCTCATTACTACTACTACATGCCATGACCGCATGTGGCCTCGCTCCAGCGCCACTCTCCCTTTGGGTCCACGCTCTCTGCTTTCTCTTTCTGCACTGGTGTAAACAGTCTGCCTGTCTGGCCATCAGCTTTAACAAAGCTCCTTTAGGGTAACTTTACTACAAGTTTGTGCTTGCGCCCCAACCATCACGTTCTTGCTCGTCACCACACATGCAAATTTTTGGTGCATGTTGTTTTTGTGCTACTTTTTCTTCCACGAATTGCACCACCTCCAACCTCAAGTCCCTGTCTGGGAACGATCAGCTGAGGAGTCTTGGCCCAGAAGGTTTTTCTTCTTTTTTTTTCAGAACCCAACAGGGGAAGAATTAGTCCCGTCTCCACTAAGGAAGCACATAAAATATATGTGTACATTTTACAAGCCCTTCATAAGGAGCATTTACAAACAGACAGCAGGGCAGCTTCAAGACAGAGAGTGTGTAACCCTGATGGGATGAGAACTCATTTAAAGTCGCCATAAAACGTCATCAACAGGCCAGCGCTAATGAGAAAACAAACTAACAAAAAAAATTTGAGAACGCATAGGTTTGCTTTTTCTTAATAGTCACTGAACCACTGAAATTTTTGAGGACAGAACGGTACACTGTAAAAACTTTGTGACGTACTACATTCACAGACGCACACCACTCACACCTCACTGACTGTGGTGTTTTAGACCATTTCTCTTTAACTGCAACACTGTTGGAGACATAACAATAGCTGGTCAGACTGTTAACCTCTTATTTGTTTAGATTCCTGTCAAAGATGTTGTTGCACTAATAATTTTTTTTTACTGTTTTGGAGAATAAATTTGGTCATTTTACCATACCATGTGAAAGTAATTGTCACATTGCATCTGTAAGCAACAATATATTCCAACGAGATTTAATGTGATATACCAACACAAAGTTGCAATAGAATGAGAAAAGCGTGCCATTCTATTAACTCTGAAACATAAATTAAATCAAGTTAAACCAACTGGTTCAAAAGTCCTTTAACTAGTAAATAGTTTGTAATTTAACTTTAGAATGAATGTAGCTGTACTGTGAAGGCCCCAGTTTTTTGTTAAAAATTGCTTACTAACAAACAGCTTTAACCAACCAATGGTAACTGTGGAGGAGCTGCAGAGATCAACAGTTCAGGTGAGATGATCTTTTACAAAATTGATTATTCATTGTGCACTTAACAAATCTGACATTTATGCAAGAGTGGACACAGCAAATATTTAGGGAGTTGGTCTGATGAATGACCAAAATTGCAAGGCCCTGTAACACGGATTTTTATTGCTTTCATAGAACAGCACGTTCTTTTTTTTATTTGACCTCAAAGGAAAAGCATGAAAGTACATCTAAAGCCTGGTTTCTGTTTCATAACCTCTTTCATTTTACAGCAGGAGGTATCTGATACTCAAATGAGGCACTAGCTTGCCTTGAGCAGAAACATGAAGTGATGAATCATTTCTTTTTTCTTTTTTTTTTAAAGAATAATAATCCCATATTTGCTCATGGCGAGACACCAGGCCTTGGAGGTGGTCTGCCTCCTTGCCAAACTTTCCATGTTTCTTCTCTGCGGTGATGATGATGCTGGTGGTGGTGTCAGTCCCACTCCAGACACTGTCATATTTTCCTGCACAGCTGAAGTTTTTCCCCAAGTCGTGACGGGACTGAACTGCATAACACCATGTTATGATTGGTTTCTGCAGACAACAAAGAGCATTAAGCACTGTCACTAATGTTTTTTTTTTTATTCTAAAGAGCATATAAATATAATTTAAGGAACATATTTTCACATGTTTTTTAATTAAATGGCTTGTTACTAATTTTCCAAGAGGTAATTTCACTTTGAGCCACCAAAATATAAAAATTTTCCAGATTTTCCAACAAGAAAACAGACTTCAAAGGTTATTATCCAATTCAACAAGATATCTTGACAGAAGGCTGTGGAATTACTTCACATTTTCCACTTGCAATGCAGGTTTTAGTCTAATGGGATGACTTATTAACCAAAGCCATTATTTTTGTTACTGTATCAGCAACTTGTGCAGTACCTGGAAATACATGTGATGCCTTACATCACCGAGAATACTCAACAGGCTCTGCTCCATATAAATCAGGACACATTAATCCAATATTGGAAAATAATTATGGGTTGGTTAATTAATTACAGACGCATTCAATTAATTAGAAGATCATAGAAACGTTCATTTATATCAGTACCTTAGTTCACTAAGGAAACACATTATATAGATTAATTACACAAAGACTGATGTTTCTGTAGTGATGTTTCGGTGGCGCCAGTGCTCTGCAGCCCCGACTGTTAGTGCACCCAGGGGCAGCTATGGCTACATCGTAGCTTGCCATCATCAGTGTATGAATGTGTGTGTGAATGGGTGAATGACTTAATGTAGTGTAAAGCGCTTTGGGGTCCTTAGGGACTAAGTAAAGTGCTATACAAATACAAGCCATTTACCATTCTGTAAATTATAGGGATTTTATAATTGCAGCTAATGGAAACAATTTGATAAAAACACATTTGAGATTAGAATTTTACCAATAAAACATTCTTGTTACAGAAATGTGGACTTAATTAAATGTATGTGTACCACCTGCTTGAAGGTTATTTTCAAAAAGTACTTTTAATCTGACAAACTGGTCTCATCAGAGCACATATTCAAATTTATAGACTATTGGCATACAAGTTTTTTTTGGTAAAGGCTAAAGTTCTTGCTGAATATGATGAGGAAGTCTTTCCTTAAATCCAGATTAGGATTTTTAGCAGAGGTTTTTCACATTTTGTCACATTACAAACACAACTGAAAAAGAACCTGGAATAAACTCAAGAGTCCAAAACAAATAATTCTCAAATCTCTCAAAAGAGTCAAAAGCACAAATAGTACTCAGTATTCTTGAAAGAGTCCAAATCACAAATAGTTATCAGCAAAGACCTCTAGCAGGTCCAAAAATGAAATGAGGAGCAGACTTTTGCTTAACCAAAAGGCCATAGGTGCCCCCTAGGCCGGTCAGGAGGCCGTCCACGCGGATGAAGCAGTATAAAGAAGAGGTGTGGAGCCGGACCATTATGCCTAATGGCAGCCCAACGAAGGCCTGGAAGCTGGCGGCTAAGAACTCCCCTGAGGAAGCATGAGAGAGTCTGACGGGAACCCCTTTGTGAGATCCGAGAGGGGCTTATTCCACGTAGGGACAGTATAGTTTTAAGATGATGGAGGCGGCGTAGAAGAAGAGCGGGTCAGTTTCCACGAGGAACCGCATGAAGAAGAGCGGTGGGAGGACCAAAAATGGAAGCTGCAGGCAGAGGCCAAAAGGTAACTTCAGCTTTTTTGTTAGCAACCCTAGAAATCTTGGCGGAGGTAGAGTGCAGAAGTCGCGGAAGAGGCTATGGAACTTGAGAACGCTGCGGGAGTGGCTCTGGAACTTGAGAACATCAGGGGAACGGCTCTGGAACCTGAGAACATTGCGGAAGAGGCTATGGAACTTGAGAACGTCTCAGGTCTTGGTGCAAGAACAGGAGACCATCTCGGAGCAGGAACTGGAGAACGAGGGAGAATGCTCACCAAGCCCACCTGGAGGGTAATAGGCGCGGCTCATGAGTGGGAGAGATACCGGCGTTCAGAAGCCCTCTGGACCTTCCAGGAGAGGAATAGGAGTAGTCCTTGGGCAATGTTTGTGGCTCAAGGATTTCCAAGTGGAGGGACTGGCTTTCTCAAACCTACGAGGTCCAACGCCTCAAAGGGTGAGTCCATCAGCGGGGAGGCATTCTTAGCTACCTCCCTAGCCAGCCATTCCAGCAGCGTGAGCTTCTCTCCTGATGCAGAGTCTTTTCCGCCGTGTCGTTCTATCATGATTTAGGAGTTGATTGCAGACTCAGTGGGCAACAGGATGAGATAAAAAACTGGACAACAGGAGCACAGGAACACGGGCATGACACTAGTACTCAGACGAGGAACTGACGATTAACTGACGACAAACTGACGTTTGCTGATGAATAAACTGACAACTACAACACGGCAAGGACACTAGGGGAGCATGGTACATATATACACAGGGGAGTAATAGGAGGAAATAGACACCCCTGGAATCAATCAAACACAAACACAGGAATATGCTTAGCATTGATTCTCTGAAAAAAAATGTGGCCTATCAAGTTTTCTGAACACTTGCTAAATAAGTTATAAAAAAAAGGAATTCTTAAATGTGTAATGTAATTGTTTTTTATTTGTTCTTCCAATATCATGGAACGTGACGAAAGAACAAATAGTTTGCGATCTAATGAAAGGTGTCTCATCAATACCGTTCCGTTGTGGGAATTCTGGCATGAATGCAAGAGCTGTTCGTTTTTTTACTGTTCTTTTAAAAAAGATTCTCCAGGAGGATCTTTGCAGGAGAGCACAGAACCTGCTGCAACATGTACACCTGAGACCAATGTCCTGATAAGGCTTTAGGGATAATTAGGAGCAACAGAACAGTAACTTGACGCCTCATGATTTTATCACATTGGTAGTCTTACGCCTCTGCAATTTCCTATTTCAAAATTCTAGAGCTTAGAGTTTGAGATGTTTAAGCTTACAGTACCTGTTCTCTCTTTGTGCCTTCGGGTTCATGAGACTTCCATGTTGGGGATCACTGTCAAACCCTCTTGTGCAGTTTCTTTTTGGATCATCTCTCTTCTATGAGTGCATCTCGTTCTGCTCTATCAAACAACTTGCCCTTGGATCTCTGAACTCACCTGTTATCTTGTGAAACTCACCCCAGGATTGACAACAAGCCTCCTCAGGACAATCTATTCACCTCTGCTCTGTAAGCCTTACCCATACTTTCCTTTCAGTATTCTTAAAACAACCTCCTGTTACCAACCAGATGCAGTCGAACCCGATTCCCAGAGAATATCTACCTCTTTGAATTTTGTAAATAAAGAAACTTTTAGTCTGTGTCCTGTGGTTAATTCTGCATGTGTGTTAAAAGTTTATCCCAGAACATGACACCCGGGTCTCTTATCATTTTGGGGAAACGTAAACAAAGAGCCACCCATAAGAGGCCAAGAAGCCACATGTGGCTCTAGTGACTCCGACTTCAGGCTCCCTGCTCTAACCAGTTCTATTGTAGCCCTGGCTGTCTGGCAGGTTGCCCTTCTGTGTGGTGATACTCCACCCAGATCTCAAGTCTTCAGCAGTCATTCAGTATCACCCATCAGTCTTCCCATCGACTCAGATTAGCTTTCCACTTCCCGTTAAAACAATTTCCACTGCCACCACCATGTTACCGTGGCTTAGATGGTAGGAGTTCATATACTGTGTCCGATGGGTTGCTAGTTTGAGACCCCTCTACATCTGTCTCAGTAGTTGTCCTTGGGCGAGACACTTCACCAACCTTGCCTTCCAGTGGTGCACAGACGGCTTGGCAGTGCCTGTGTATGGCAGCCTCGCTGTGGCCACAATGAACAGTGTTTTACTGTCAGCATCGAAACGTGTGTGAATTACTGTAGTGTAAAGAACTTTGTAGTACTGATTGAAAAAGCGCTACAATGGACATGTACTTTTAGTTTTGGGATAGTGTTTGCAGGGTTAGTTTATAAGATTTTTTTTTTTTTAGATTTCTACAACTAAGGGCCAGTCTGGACGAAGAATAAACCAGTCAGAGCAGCAAAGATATGTAATCGAAGGAGTCTCATCCACAAGGAGCCACTATTTCAGGACACTGTAAACGATCATGTTGAAAAATATTATGGATCCTAGAAAACGAACTAAAAAAAGGATCCTCAGAACCAAAGGGACCATATGCTTTCAAATAAAGCTCTCATTTGAAGCAGGATTTATCATGTTTGCCACTGGATTTACTGTGCATGCTCTGTGTTCTTTTGTGTTTCTTTGACATTGTCACAGCGCCACCAATGGGTGTGGTAGAGCTAGTACAGCAGTTTGTAAAAATGGCAACGCAATAATTCCAACCTTTGACCACACGGATTCACACAGACTGTTTTTGAAACTATATGCATTTTGTGTCCTTGTATACGCGGCCTGATTGTGCTGACAACAGGTTGAAGCTGCAGATTTCTACAGCTCTCCAATGTTACCATAGACACCCTTTTCCTGCTTATTTGATCAAAGCTCCTTTACGGCAGGTGTCAGTAAGGTATATCTCAATGTCGTGGTACTTGATAGATGCTCTTATTTAGCTCAGGCAAACTAAACAGTAGCTGCATTATGACTCACTAACACGGCTGCCTTACATCAAGAAGGGCTAAAGTTTGAATCACCGCCTTGGGTCTTTCTGCATGAAGTTTTAATGTTTCCTTATGTATGTACAGGTATGTATGGGTTCTCTCTGGGTACTCCAGCTTTTTCTCACAGCACATGGTTAAATTTTTTGAATCACTGTCAATTTGTTAATCTAAACTGCTCTTAGATATGAGTGTGTCCATGATTACTTGTCCTGTGCGAGTTTAGCCATTTTTAGATTGACATTCTGGAATATTCATGGACATTTCCATTTGGTCTTTAACCGTTGTTGTCTTTTCAAATACACTACTCTTTTCTGGAACATTTCCTTTTGACTGTTTTCACACAGCAAGAAATGTATCAGATAGATCCTGATGTAGGTATGGGGGGGTTGTATCTGGATATGAAGTAAACATGGTGTGGTGGGCACGCATATGTGATTTCCCCAAACAAAGTCATTCTTCCAAAGATGACTGAACAGAACTCCTCACACTACTCGTCTTTGTGATGTGTGCAATTCTGTGCACATTGATACACTTAAGAGACACGGATGAAGAAGCTGAACGGAAAATAGAAGCAAATGTGATACATGCGTAATTTGATGTTTGCACTCACAGCTTTTCTTGTCCCCATATTTATGTTCCACATACAGTTGGTCTTTCCATATGATCTTTATAAAATACATTTCCATTTTTTGTTGTAATGTGACAAAATGCGTAAATGTCCAAAATGCATGTGTACTTTTGGAAGGTCCTATATAATTTCTCTGTTTGTGAGGAGATAGAAAAAATAACTTACTTTTGTCCTCGGATACTAAAACAATGTGTTAGAAATGTGATACAAGAGAATTCTCTTTATTTGTTATTATCAAAGATTTGAATGAAGAATAACTCCTATAACCATGCAGTTTATTGGAGTGTGTCTCGTCTTAGTTTAAAGGGTATTTCTTTGTACAACCAGACACTTTGTGGCCAGACAACTGGGCTGTTTGGGATGTGGAGAGTGGGCGAGAGAAGGACCGAGAAAGGAGGTGAGGGGGCAGAGAGTGAAAATGGGAGGAGTGTGTCTGGGTGTGGGACTGTCATCCATTTGAGGGAAGTGGTGTTTTGATCGAAATCCAGTAATGTGGGAGAGGAGAGAGGGGTGTGAGTAAGCGATTGAGTGAGTGAGTAAGAGAGAGAGAGAAATATTTCCACCCACCCAGCAGGGAGACTCCCTCATAAACGGCGGCCAGGCTGACTGGGAGTCAGAAAGACACCGGATCTCAGGGCAGCAGCAGTTACAGTCAGGGTGGCAGGGAGGAAAGTGCTTCATTCATAGAGAAGATGCTTTATTAAAGGAGAGCTAAAGCACACACTAAGAAACACAGAGGCTCATTTCTCAAAAATACTTCCATTAAAGAAAGAGAGTAAAAAGAGACCGAAATAATCCATTTCAGACACACACACACACACACACACACACACACAGATATTGAAACACTGGTTTGGTGCAAAGAGAGAGAGTGAGAGAGTGTGTGCAAAGTTTTGCTGAGTGGGGGAGAGGCCTGATCGACCCCAACAAGCAGAGCACTGGTGGTGGAAGGAACCAGCGGTTGGATGGATGCCTTTTGCAGACTAAGTGGCCTGGACCCACTGTGGGTGAGTTTATGATGTTTTCCCTGACCCTGGAATCAAATTTCTTCATTTGGTGTTTTTTCCTTCTCAAACTCCTAGACTTTCACCATATGCAGCTATGTTATTAACCTTTTTCTGAATTTCTGACACATGCATACAAGTTACTAAAATATTAGGTATTTTGTGTTTATGAGCCTGAATGATGAGAATAAACTGTTAGGATTAAAGACTGAATCTTATCTTATGTTTCATCTTCATGATTTTTTTTTGTATCAGCAACATTATATTTTTTTCAATTGCTATAAAAACTTCCGAAAATGCCAGTAACTACTGCAGCAGTGAAACGGTTATTGGCTTGTTATAAATCTAGTATAGCAAAGAAGAAATTTAAAAACAAACTGTTGCAGAACTCCTCTGTATAAAAAGAAAACCACCAAAGCAATCCCTGACCTTCTCAGGTTGCAGTAGGTGTATATGGGAACAGGACAGTTTACCCATAATCTATCTCAGAGGTTTGTTGCCCTCTGCACTAAGATTTGGTTCACTGAGATGCTGAGTAGTGGGTATTGTGTCCAACAGTTTGAATTGTTGTAGTTGGAACGTTTTGGAACATCTTAAGGTTTAATAAATTAGCAAACCTTCGCATTTTGGACCTGAGCTTAAAAATAGCAGAATAACTGCAAACCAGCTGGAAGTGAAAGCCCCATCTCTCAACAAGTCCCCCCCCCCCCCCCTTTGTTTCTGGATCTCATTACAGCTAGTGCTCTTGTTTCTGCTTCTGCTGCTTCTGCAAAACATCAAAACAGTGGTCATCATGCTTTGTTGAGTAGGGTAAAAGTAAACAGTGTTTAATCATGTGCACTTATATTTTTCCCTAAAACTTCAAAAACGCATGTTTCTTCTGTGACAGACTGCTGCCTGTTGTAACAAGCTTTTCTTTTGCTGTTTGCTGCACAGTACCTTGAGTCATAAAGTGAATTGACAGCATCAACCTTTTACATTCTTTTGAAATACTATCAGGCAAGGTTTCTGCTAACAGACTTAACAAATGAACTAAGCTAATAGAACTATTTGCAGTGGGTAAACAAACTTGAAATGAGGTTGAATGTCATTGAGTTCAGTCTATTGCATGCAATACACATAAGCAAAACGGGAAAAAAGCATGACTAATCTGCAGAGAGAGAGAGAGATGGGTCATTCAATTACATGATTTCTTAAAAAAAACTACAAAAAAAAAACAATGTCAACATAAGCAGTTTTATAAAGGTTGTGCAGCTTGCATCATAGCATCAGTTTATTTTATGTTTATCTGGAAAGTGGTGGAGGACAAAATGTTCTTTGCTGTTAATTTATCTGCTAAAAACAAGATTTTCTACTAAAGCAGTGCTTCCATTGTTTCTTGAACAGCAACCCACAATGAGGGGCTAAAATAATTGAAGGCGATCCAAAAGGAAAACTGAGGGTCATATTCTTACTCTAGGAAGTTGTCGATTTCATTTTCACCAGGTTCATCTGCAAAAAAACTCATGTCAGGGTTATGCCAATGCGTTAGCATGTGGACGAGATTGGGTGAAGTGGCACTCACGTTACCTAACATTTTTACTGAAACAGACAGATGTTACCAGTTGCAGTTAAGATAAAATGTTACTCATTTTGACTCCTCATTTCACTGATCCAATTTTACACCTTGCAGAGTACTTGGCTAGCTAAGCCTAGCTTCATTGCTAAACGACAAAATCAATCCTCTTTCAAAGAAAAAGACTCTTGGATCGTAACTTTTGGAACTGCAACATTTAAGCTTTTAAAATTTAACCAGCATATTTATACTTTTAAGTTTCTCCCAGTGCCCTGACAGTACAACAATTTATGAATTAAGCAGATGCTGAGGTCTGGTTGGGTTGAAATAAGGCCTCTCCTTGATGTGCAGAGACCCCAGGGTGTTTTTTTGAATCTCTCTGAAAGACTTATACCAGAATCCCAATACAATATATATACCAACCCATATACTACTACCAAATTGGAAGATCTTTCACAAAATAAATACTTTTTCATGATATCGATTTCTGACATGGCCTTCCAAATGTTAAAAGCATTTAAACATTACTACGAAGTATCTAGCAGGCTGATATAGACCTTTGATAAACACAACAAAACATGCGCTCTAATACTACTGCAGGCTGCTCAAATCCAGCTTGGCGACATAAATGTTCAATCTGGAACTGCAAAAAAATAAAGAAATAAATACATTAATATATATATATATATATATATATATATATATATATATATATATATACTGTATATATATATTTTTTGATGACATTATACATTGTCTTCTAGATGTTGAATTTAGCAAGAAGTGTCTAAAGAATTATGTTTTAGCAGGATTTTTGAGCAAGAAAAACAAAGTAAACAACTAAGCACGCTAACACTACTTTCACTGTTATCCAACCATCCAGCATGGTAGTTGTGCTGGTCTAGGTTTAGGTTTGGGGATAGTTAAACAAGCTACATTTCTGGCTGGATGTGGTTACAGATATTAGAGTATTTGCCAAGGTAATACATTTCATTTTGATGGTGCGTTTTAACACAGTATTTTAAAAAATGAAATATTGAGGGCGTTGCGTGGCATACTGGTTAGTGCGGGCAACCCATTTGCAGAGGCCCCAGTCCTCAACGTGGCTGTCCCTGGTTCAAGTCCTGTCCCAGTCTTCCCCCAATTCTCTCCCTTTCAAATAGTGATGTGCGAGACATGAACGAATTTTTCAGAACTCGAGAATCACTGTACTGAGTCTTGAATCATAATTCACAATCCCAAGTGACTCATTTACTGACTCCTTCCTGTTACTTTTAGCAAACTAATTTCATGGGTAGAAAAATATGTAGCGTATGATTAAATGTGCACAAAAAAACAACAGCCAGTTTCTTAACAAAAAAATTTCTGCTCTGGGCTGGAAGAAAACCGTGGGTACAAAGCTCACATCACGAGAATAGCTCATTAGTTCACAGTAGCATCGCTCTACTAACATGCTAACAGCACATTTCAGTTACTCACCCCCTCCGTTCCTGAGAGCTAGCCGGAGCTAGCTTGCAATGTCCGGTGCTGAATCGTAGCATGAACAAATCGCTCCCTCCCACCCGGCTCACAGCTCAAATGAGTTGAACGACACACTCACCCCGTCCCACCCGGCTCTGAGCTGTAGAAACTCAAGCCATTTACTGGGAAAGAGTTGCTCCTTCTCCTAAGATGAACTGCGATAGTTGGACTGACAACATGTAAATATATTGTGCTGGAATAAATGGAAGACAGAGGACCTAGGATGAATTACTTTGTTTACCCAACTACAAGTGCTGAATAGAATAACGGTGGGCCAGAACACTTAAATCAGTGTCTGATTCCCTTTTTGCTGCTGCAATAATGTAAGGAAAAACAGAAATTCACCTTTTACTAAACTTATTTATTTATATTTTGCAACTTTATTTTATTCTGTCGTTTTCTGTTATTGAAAAATTTAATTTTTTTTTCTTTCTGTTGAAAGAAAAATAAAAATGTCCAATTAGAAATCTGTAATTTTTCCTGTGTTTTGCACTATTAAATGGATAGTCTTAGTGTTAGGATTTACATGGAAAAATGAGCAAATTAAGTTTGAGTGAAAATGTAGGTATTTTTTTTGCCGGGCAACTGACTCAAAAAACCCAATTAATTTTGGTGATTGACTCATTCAAATTTGAGTCATTAAAAAGAATTGAGTTTACCATCACTACTTTCAAATATACTGTCAACTGTCAAATAGAGCTTGAGGTGGTCAAAAAAAGAATTATTGGATGAACCGTATACTTTTTACTTACAGTAGCCTGGGAGATGGTGTTAGACCTTTTGGTCCAGATCCTGGTTTTAAATACAGCTTCGAGGCAAAGCCATTAGGCAAGTGTGCTCAAACTGACTGAACAAATCAATAACCGAACGTTGCATTTTACCAATGGTGTTCCAAAAACAAATTCCAACCATTTCTTCTACAGCTCCTCTTCCGTGGTTAAAAAATGTAGAGTTGATGTGTTATCTTTAATCTAATTAATTAGAGGCTTTGTAATTAATTTATCCCATTTTTAAAGTACAACCATTTTTGCCAATGAAAAAACAATTATCTTTAAATATGGATTTTGGAGGATTTTGGACGTTGACAATCAAATAAACGACAGGCGTGGATACTGTTATTTTAAGTTCTTTTAATATCTGAAAAATCTGAAATAATATTCTGAGATTTTTTTTCTATTCAGTATGATAAAAGTAAAGTGCAGCAGTTTAAAAATGACAATAAAAACTGTGTAAACGCAGTGTTTCATTTTCAAATTCATCCTCCTCAGTCTTTGCACAGTATTATTAAACTTTCTGTTTTCATGTGACCTGCGGGATCTTTGCAACTTTTTGTCACACACAGAAACACACATGCCAGCTATGGGAATGATGGCCTCTGCCACTCGTTTGTTGCAGCCAGACAGTTTGTCTTAAGCGGTTTGTACATAAAGCTTGTGCTTTGACTTCATGTAAACAGCAACAACATGGCAGGGCTCACCTTGGTGCACAGCCATCTGTCTGTTCTGTCTATGAACAAATCAGAACCAGCCGTTTGTGGTGGAGGATGGATCGTGGAGGGCTGTCGTTCTGAATACATCGCACCAGTCAGTTTAAGTATGGTCCCCTGATAAACGGGGAAAACTCCTGGATAGCGCTTGAAACTGGATGGTCACCATAGACTGTAAAAAAGATCACCCTACCTGCCTAGCTCTCACGTGTGCATCATTTTAATCCGCATACCAGGAGATCATGCTCAAACAAAAGTTCCGCATTAATTGCAAAACAAACTGCGATTAACTGTGTTAATTTTTTTAGGGCGCTAATTCTTCTGTAATTATTTAATTGCAATTAAAGCATTAAATTCTCGCCTCTAGTTATCTCCACAAATACTGAACTTGTACTGCCATGTTTTAGAGTTGCTAATTGTTAGCTTCTCTGAGCTACAGCTCAGCTCTTTTCCTTGCAAAACAATGCAACCTTCCTGGGGATGGTCCCATTCCAGATGACATTAGATGGAAAGGATTTTTTAGACACCACCATTTTCTGGTCTATTTTCTGTATCTAACTGATGCTGGGAATTGAGTTTGGAGAAAATGTACACATGCTGCATGCTTATACAACTCAGAATGTCTGAATGAAACAATTGTCTTCCACGTATCAACACATTACATTGTATTCTAGGTGTTGATTATAACTAGAAATTCTTTCATAAATATATTTAAGAAGCTTTTGCCAGAGAAAAAAAAATTGCTCTTGGTAACACTGCCCTGCCCAGTTGCCTTCATCTAAATCTAGCATGGCTCATATGAATTCAATCGAATTCCTACATGATCTCTATAGATGAAATTATACAAAATATGAATAAGTACAGACCAAAAATTATTTGTTGGAAAATCACAGTAAAATATTAACCTTTAACTTTTTGATGCCAAAAATAGTCTGAGTGTTTCAAAATTGTGAATTTGGAAAAATGTGCATTCAGCACTTTTGCAGTGACACAGAAGATATCTCTGCTCTCCTCTTTCACATCACTGTGTTTGTCTGGGAAAAACAGACACTTCGCAGCAGCTGCTGGCATGCACAAGCTTACAGCAACCACTTCGGCAAAGGGTGAGAAATTACATGAAGATTGACCAAAATGCAGCTTGGACTTTTTCATTAAAGGACTCTGAACATCTACCTGCTTTTGACCGCAAAAATCACAAGCAGCTGTGAAACTAGCCTCCCACTTATTGAGATTTATCACTTGAAAGGATCCTGCACGTCTTTGAGCAAGATGGTTTGCTCAGTCTAAAACCATTAACCAGTGGAGATTTCAAGATTTATAAATGTGCTTAATGTGCATTTTCCTTTGGGTAGAGATGCAAAGAAACTTGTTAAACTGGTTATGATTTCAGATCTTGAGGTTTCAGATAACAAACAGTACCAGTTTTTGGTCATTCCTAAAATATGAAACAAGAAACAACGTCTGACTCACCTGCCCTGGTTCACTCACTGGGCTTCGGGACAGTTCTTACATAATGACCTCGCAGCTGCCACAAATTGTGGCTACTCCACTTTATCCTAGTTGGGAGTCTACCAGCGTGACCAGACTCCTCTGCCATGCTCAGAGCCTTAAACCGCTTCCTGTGGTGACTCCGCAGGGCTGTCTCGTTAGCACAGCCAGACACCCTGCCCCTCATTAGGCAAAAAGGTGATAAACAAGGGAAGCAGAAGAACAACAAGACATTTATACCACCATACTTTTTTTTAAACAAAGACATCACAACGACGTTCTACCACTGTTACATAATCTGAAACTTTTAGGTCCAGCTCTTTGTTTGTATGTTTTATAGCAGTTTTACACAGGATTGCCCTACTTTGTTGGCCGACCAGACAGAAATGTCAGAATACTCCCTAAATTGACTTGGCTTCCTTTTAAAAGAATGCATTTTCCAGCTAAGATTCAGGATGTAGCACATATTTTTGGTTCCCACTTGTTTCATTTTAAAGGCACAGCTTGCACCAATGTCTAGAACCTTTGAACTATGGCTATTTTGCACACACAGTTTGTGAATTCAAAAATAGTAATAGCCAACATGACTATCTGATATTTGAGCTTTTTATCCTTCAACAAACTCTTTGCATTTCTTGTTTTTCTCATTGATTCAGGACTGGAACCGCACCTGGTACACAGCTAACCCTGACCTAACCCAATGTTTCCAGAACACAGTGCTAGTGTGGGTCCCTTGTCTCTACCTGTGGTTGTTAGTTCCTTTCTACTGTGTTCATCTCTACTGCCATGACCATGGACGGATTCAGATGTCCTGCCTCTGCACTGCCAAGATGGTGAGACTCCATCCACCCAGTTTTTTAACCTACTTAATCCTTCCCGGGTCATAGGGTCCTAGAGGGACTGGTCATTATCTTCAGAGGTTAAGGGTTGAGAAGTAGGTCACTAGTCCTTCCCAGGGCCAACACATAGTCACACAAGACAGACAACTGTATACACTCATACACCCAGAGGTTTGTTTCACTATGAAAAACTTGTAAGAAATCTTCAATCTGCATATTTTCTTTACGTGCTTAATCTGGCCAAGGTTGCAAGGGGGCTGGTGCTCATCTCCAACAGTCAATAACAGAGTGATTGTGTACACCCCGGACATGTTCACAGTACAACACAAGCTGGCGTACCTACGAAGAACATGTACAATACAGTTGCATACATAAGATCTGCATTAACCTGCATGAAACATTTAACCATTTACTATACCTGCTTAATCCTCGGAGCATATTGAAATCTCTTGTTGCTGAAAGTATGTTATAGAAATGAACATGCGTTGCCCTGGAGAGTTATGTAAAGGTGATGGGGGTGGTGCTTATCTTCGCAGATCAATAGACAGGTTGCATTTTTTTTTCACAGGGCCAGTTTATAGACAGAAATCAAACATGAATTGACACCTTCACTCCTAGGGGCAATTTAGTGCAGGCAATTACCTTAGCATACATGCTTTTATACTCCAATGACAATAAAAAGTAAAAAAAGGAAAAGTATTGACTGTAGTTTCTGGAGAAAACCTCTTGCCTGCATAGGTAAAACACACAAATCTTTCACCAGGATGCAAACCAAGAAACTCTTTTTGTTCTAATTTGTGTGAAATCTCTGTTGATCCTATCCCTGTTTAATCTGATGCTAGGTTCTCAGACCAACAGAGAGGACTTAAAACAATGCATACACACCCATTTGTACGGACAAAACCAAAGGTCAATTATTATAACAAGCTTTTCTCGCTGAAAGGCCAAAAACTGTTCACCCTTGCATCCAAAATCTGGCCATACTTTTATTTTTCTAGGCCAGATAATCAATACAAGGCAGGGGCTAGTGCCTTTCCAAGCGGACAATGGTCAAGGGGCTAGACATACCGCAGACAGGTGTTGCAGGTTTTCTCAGAAAGGTCTCTGATGTCAGCAAAAACGTCCTTAATATTGTCACTATACTCTTAGAGATTTTTAAGTCTAATGTTTTAATGTTTTTTTTTGGGGGGGGGGGTTCTCAGGTGTTGGGTTTCCTGCTGGCCTCATTTGGTTTTGTGGAGTTCTTCTACATTCTGCTGGAGAGGAGTCAAGACATACAGCACCACATGGTCTTCCTACTCAGCCCCATCATACGTAGCATGACGGTGGTAAGTTCTGTGACTCCTCTTTACAAACCTGCAACTGCCCATATTAGATCCAAATTACTAATATTTTTTTATAGACCCATAAAACTGATTCCACTTCTTACCTTGCCTTTGTGAGAAAAGAAAAGCTTTACCCTCAGGGTTGTGCCTGATTTGTCTTTTCACACTCTTAGTAAATTGCTGAGAGCAACAGAGAACTTCTGAGGATATTTGACTGTGCATCCTGCCAGTTCACATCCCTACGCAAAGACATGAAAGAATACGCATAGAGAAAACAGTATGCTGGCTAGGCACTTGGGTGCAAACATGCCTTAGCAGGTATGGACTTATAGTGTCACAGACAATGTAAATATAGCAGTGACCTGTAAATACTACGCATATTGGATAATCAGTCATCAGGGTGCAGAGTACAAATGTCACAAAATCTGTCATGTTTGATGTTGGAGTCAGTGTAAAGTACGTACAGTATGTGCAAAGTTTCATTGCATGAGAACGTTGTCTGAAACAAACTATGTGTCACAAGGAAAACACAGGGTGTTAAGATAGATATTTTTAGATATTATGGGAGAAAATACACCTATATACCAAACATCCATCCATCCATCCATTTTCTAAACTGCTTAATTCTCAAGGGGTCACGGGGGGGCTGTTGCCTATCTCCAGCTTTTCAACGGACGAGAGGCAGGGAACACCCTGGACAGATCGCCTGTCTATCGCATAGCAAACAGCCATGCATGAACACACTCACACCTAAGAACAATTTAGAGAGACCAATTAACCTGACAGTCATTTTTTTGGACTGTGGGAGGAAGCCGGAGTACCTGGAGGCAACCCACGCATGCATAGGGAGAACATGCAAACTCCATGCAGAAAGTCCCTTGGCCTTCAAAACCTTCTTGCTGCAAGCCAACAGTGCTACCAACTGCGTCACCCATCAGCATTTTCACTTCCAGGACAGCAGCCTTAAGCAGAAGCCACTGAGTTTCTCATAAATCGCAGCTTAATAGTCAATCTCTTCTCAATAGCGTTCAACAAGACAAGGTTTACTCTTTGATTGTATTTAATGAAGATGAAGTTGCTTTCCTAAGGTGTGTGGTCATCTGACTTATGTCCAGTTGTCTGGTTTATCTTACAAAAAAAAGCACAAAACCACCAAATATAGTTAAGATATACAATTGTAGTCTGCTTTGACAGTAATTACACAGACAGATTTAGTCTTTTTATAGCTTACAGGTGTAAATTAGACAAGAGGTTTTGAGCGCCATTGTTCTGCCCAGAACTGTATTTAAGGTGTAATGTGGTTCATTTCATGGCCTCAGCAGTAAGAAAAACAATAGTTTTTCTCCAAATATGAACCCCTTCCTGGCGATATCCCAAAATCCATTATGCACTCTGGTATTTGAAGGAGGTTCATACAGGTCAGATATTCAGATCTGCACTGCATTGTAAGATTGTTTTGACAGGAAAAAAACCCAAAATTTTGGCATGTTGCAACCATACATTTCTTTGTTTTTCCTTTTCCAACATAAAATCCTACCAAAACACGTTGAATCGCATGATTTTGAAATAGAGGGAAATTATTCATGGCTTTCGTTTATTTTGATGAGTAAATAATATAGAAGTGCAGCGTGCATTGGTATTCAGAGGTAATGCATACTAATAAAGTGCTATGCAATTACTGCTCAAGGATTGATGTTTTGTTTAACTTCATCGCTCTTCCTTTAACTCTGTTCTATTGCGACAGTGTTTGTTCTGTAATGTTCTCTATCAAATCTCTGTCTCCTTCACAGATCAACTGGATTTATAGGCCTACTGGGCTTAAACAACACTAACGTTAACTATTTACTAATTAGGTGACTTCTAAATTTAGTTATTTGTATAGGGTTTATTTGGGGGGTATTAGAGTACCTAAATGGGGTCGAGTACAAATACAATGCTCTATTCAGTTATTCTTTGTAAGCCTTTTAAAAACCATGTATCAAATTTCTTCTGTTGCACAATTATGTACGGTAACATGAGGTAATTTGGGCCACATGTTGGCAACTATAGAACTTTCAACAAAAAAAAATTTTTTTTTTTTTTTTTTTTAAAACACTGGTGCCAAAAACTGAAAAAACCTTTGTGAACATCGTCTGTAAAATTAATAAATAAATTGCTAGGAGGTTGAAACCTTAAGTGGCTCATCTTATCTGATGGCCCAATTTACCTGATGTCACCCTACTAATATGGGTTGGTCTAACTAAGACAAGAGAGTAAAACAAATCGAGTTTGTAATAGTTTGCGACAGTTTGTGAAAACAGTTAAAGGGGTTTAAATGCCTTAGCAAGGCACTGTAGATCTGTACACACTCTATACAACTTTGAAAAAAAAAGTATTTACCCTCAACAGATGTTGTTTATCTTCTACCTCTGTATAGCTTGAATTAAATCACGACGGCCTCTGTGACCTGCATCAGGGTGGCACGAGGGCTGGCTGGGATACACAACAATATTTATAGGAAATAAGGGCTGGTATGCAATCAGAGAAAGCTTTTAGTTGAAGTTGTTTCTCAAAACATGGAACTTACTCATTTCCAGCCGTTGTTAAATTACACTTAACCTGTATGTGTAGGCAAAATGAGAGGAGGAGTGCTTCTGCCTGACATGGGTGGCATGACAAGTTAAAATGCTGTTTATGGAGTGGATGCAACAATTACAGAACACAACGGCCATACTGAACGGCAGCAATGAGTCCTAAAACAGACCCAGAGAGCAGCACGGCTTCGCTTACAAAGCTTTCTCTCTCTGCAGATTCATACAGGTCCTGCTCAGTCTGCCCGTCTGAAGGTCAGACGCGTTTACCAACCTGTGGTCTTTTCAGACGCCTTAGTAAACACCAGCACGTGTTTGGACAAAAATACACGGAGACGCCTTATGTATTGAGGGATGCGCCCCCAAAAAAAATCATTTTGAGGATGTAATTGGTCACAGAAGGGCGGAAAAGGACAGACAGCAGCAATATCCTGTCAAAAGCCTCTCACCAATCACTCATTTTACTTACCAAATGTACCTTTATTAAAAGATGGAGTTTTCCTTATGGTGCTTGAAATATAATCCTGCTTCCTACATGTAGAGATGAATCAGACCAACTCCTTTTGTTCCCTTTTTAGGTTGAAAGTATAGACTAAATCATGGTTACAACAGACAAAAAATAGACACATCTCCAGCTAAAATCAGTAACACAATGACATAATGCCTTTATTCCTCTCCATTGCACTGAACACTTCCCATTTAATTAGAAGGCAGGGTTTGGGGTTTTTTACACCTTAGTGATGGAGTTAACTCCATCCGTTCTTGTTGTTGCACAAACAAACAGAGATGATGTCTGCGGCAACTGGCAGCTCAGAGCAGGAGGCTACAAGGGCAAAGGTCTGATCCCGGTGAAGATATGCAACCATTTTTTCTGATGGCCTTAGAAAAGGGAAGCTTCTAGCTCAGCCAGGGTTGAAAGTGCATAGAAATATGAGAATTCACCAAAAGCTGACATCATCTAATTCAGTACGTGATTTGTAATAAATCAAGGGTTCAGGTGTTAAAAATGAGTGCGCTTAGCTAACAAGCTGCTGTTCGCTCCGAGAAATTTTGCTTTTCCAAAGTAAGGCCAAAAGCCTGATTAGGCCGACAATGTTACAGACAGACATGTTTACTCTCATATCTTGTTAACATTTGTTTCAGAACAGCTTTACTTTTACGTTTTACACTAACAACTGAATTTATCGAGGGGAATTCCCTTACAGCTGTTAAAAAAGGTGGTGGTAGTGTTGAATGACCCGGGAAATCTACATTTTCTCTGCAGGATCCCTTTTGCAAACATTCTAGTCTGCATGAAGAATATGTCAGGAAATTCTAGTAGTTTGTAGACTTTTTAAATCCCTAAAGTACCTTGAGACATTAAACAGGTTCTTATAAAGTCAGCTTGATTACTGTCAAAAATAAGCCAAAGAAGAAGAATGATGTTTAAATCCATTAGCTGAAATGCTGAACTTTACCTGATGAATAAATATAAGTAAAGGTACACAGAATATATTAAACACTTTAAGCATATCACACATCATTCAACACATTTGAATATATAATAAGAAATTTGTCATATTACAAGTAGGCCTACTGCTTAAAACTACCCATGAGCAGGTATTAAACATGTGTTTCATTAAGCCTACACTTCTATATTTTAATATTTTTATTGATTTGATTTGATATTCTAATCGTAAATGTGGTGCTTTTATTAGCCGTATTCTTGTCTTATTGACATTGCAGGAAAATCGGCTAGTAAAAGCAACAAGTATGCATAAACAATGATTGCTGTTCATTTCTCCATGCTTAACTTGATCACAGTCTTGCAATTCTATGAGCCACAGGATATCAACAAAAATGAAAACTTGCTAAAGACTAGTTTACAATAAGACAGAGATGTGGCTCCCATATAAGTTACAAACACAGTACTTATGTTAAAACCGAAAGCCTCTCTACCCGCACTCCATGATGTCCTGGAAGAGCAAAATGATGACTCACTTCAGCTAACCACTCCTTGGGGGGCAGATTATAGCTTTTCGCAGGAATTATTTTGGAAAAAAACACAGAGGTCAAGGGTTTTTTTGTTTTTTGTTTTTGTTCTTTTTTTAAAGGATTGTTTATAATACCACTAAAAAACCACCATCATACAGATGCATAACTTCAAAATAAATCTAAATGTTTTCTTTTCACACAACTGAGACCATCAACCACTAGGGTCTAATACCAGACTGTGCTAATTACACCAGAACATAGAAAGGAGTCTGCCTAATACTTGCAACAAATGCAGTAGAGTTACATAAACATAATGGTGCAAACCACTTGCTGTAATAGTCTTTCTTTCTATCCCCCCATTCTTAGACTCTCTTTTAATTAAACAGGTTCTGTTTTCTTTCTGTCTTTCTGCAGATCCTGGCCTTATGCATCATCCAGTTGGAAAGGATAAGAGGCTGTCGTTCCTCCGTTTTCCTATTCTTGTTCTGGGTCTTGTCTGTTGTTTGTTCTCTGGTACCTCTAAGAGCAAAGATCCAGCTTGCCATAGATGAAGTAAGTAGAAAGCCTTACAGCATCTCTGTTTGTTCTTTCATACTTAGGATGGGTGATTGTTTCCAGATGAAATTCTTATCCATACATTTTGCTTGATTTGGTGATGTTTTTATAAATTAGTTTTTTTTTTCTAATTTCTAATCTACTCAATCTGGCATATACAAAATTTAAAACTGAAATTGACTACAACTAACTTCAATGACTTCTGTGTCTAATTTATGGCAACATAAATGTTGATGCCAAACTGCCAATGCCGAATATATTGTTTCATTTATTAAAAACCAAACAAAAACACAGCAGAATGGCAAAAACAATCCTCTTTAATTGGAAATGATTACCTAATGTGAATATGTGTGTGTGTCTGGTTTGAACTCATTGAACCAGCTAGTTCAAAACAAAGCGCTGTAATAACTAATCAGGTCTATTCTTACCGAAAGTCTAGACACAAGACTCCAGCAGCACAGTTTGAGATATACCCTGTGTCAGCAAAGAGTTTCTATTTCTTGCCTGAGTTTTAACCAAGGTAACCTAAAGTTAACACAAAGTGTTGGAGGATGACACTGCCAATTCTGGTCAAGGCTGTGAGTGTTTAAGTGCTCCCTTTCTTCCTGTGTCTCCTGTCATACATTGCAATCATTGTTGTATGAAGAGGTTATTGTGCGCACACACACACTCACACACGCAGACACAGACACACACACAGCTGTGGGGCAGTAGCATTTGCATTTCTATAAAAACACACACGCATCTATATTTCTGTTTTATCGGCCTCAGCGTGACATTCCCACACTGCTTGGAGGGAAAGTAATGATGGCCCTGGGATAAATGCTGGTGAGACATGGCAGCCCAGGGTCAGACCAGAGAAACGTCAGCGCTGTGTTTATGGGCCTACGTAGCTGTAAACACAGTCCGATGAAAATGTATTCATACACACGTAATACAAAGCCATTCGCAGCTTAGATGCAGATGTTTTCGTTTTGCATTACCACAGACGTGGACATAGTGGACATACACCGACACCTTCTATATACTTAGCTTCCAAGATCTGACAGGCTTCTTTTACAGCTATATAAACAAAAGATGCTTATTGATTGAATTTGCATCACTAACTCCTGAATTAGAAAATCCTTTTTTTAAAGAGTTTAACTATAATATAAGATATATATATATATAATATATAAGAGATTAACTATAATGATACAAATATGTACATTATGCTCTCCAAGGGGTGGAAAAGTAGCCAGTATTTGTATCTGTATTTATATTTGTTGAAAGTGGAAAAGTATTTGTATTTGAGTAAAATTCGAAACAGGCATTAAAAAAAAATCACGTTATACTTCTAATTTACGTTATCAGTTTTAATAATTATGGATATGCAATACTGTTTGATCTTTTTCCATAAATCGTACAATGAACATGTAGCTGGGGCGTCATTGAAAAGAGACCAAAGCAAAGACCAATGTGTCCACAAAACCTTTTTTTAAAGATGGGGGATGTTTGTACGCAGCAAAAACGTATGGATAATTGTAATAGTTCTCTGTTTTACTTTATAGTTTGTGTTCCAAATGTAGCCGTGCTCCTTTGAGTTATGTTGTTGTCACTGTTTGGTGGTTATTGTCTGTGCACTATTATAGAGACGGCAGTCCACAGGACTTAAATGTCTGCCTTGCCTCTCATTATTGCGAGAAATGCTGGTGAATTTAATAGTGATGTGGTGCATTACTTGGGTGGCATTATGCTGGAAAGCCTTCTTCCTCCTGAATACAAATATTTCACAAAGTACTTGTTAGAATTAAGGATTCGTATAAAACATGTTATTTGTGTCTTTCAGAATGCTGTATTAGGATGTATCAACCCCTACTTCCTCTGTATTTTAACTGATGAAACTAAAGTACTCATTTTACCCAAGACTAAGTTTATTCAATTTTTCTAAACATTTTTTAAATTAGAGCCACTAAAGTCTGTGCATAATTGGGGATTTTGAGTGATATATCATCACAAAATTGCATTTAATATGTAAACTGGAAGAAGACCAAAGGCTTTTAGTATTTGTGCAGAGTGTATTTTCATTCAGCCCCTTTACGCTTATATCTCTAAATGCAATCCAACGGAAATTTACACATTCAACATATTTCTGTTCACAGCACATCCAAACTGAAACATGGTGGTGGCCAAATCATAACATACGAATGTGTTTCCTCAACAGTCATATTTCCTGCTATGATCTAACATCTCTTGGTTTACTTTACAGCCTCAGCAAGTGCAATCAAACCCAAATGAATAAATTCAGTGTTGGCTTGCATTTTCCATTAGTTATAATCTTGGTTTTAAGGTGCAATATGTACGAATTTTACAGTGAATTAATCACATAACAGTCCAATGTAACAACCATGATGGAGGGTAGGTTACATTGAAACAGATTTCGATCTCTGTCGGCTGGGTTGTTGTGAGTTTTTGTTATTTTAAAAACTTTGCTAAGGGACGTAGTAATTTTTTTGCAATATCTGCCCAGTATCTATATTTCCTGGTTCAAAGGCTAATTACATGTGAGCCCACAAGATGGCCAAGTGTTCCACTAATCTGACACCGACTGGGCTAAAGGCTAACACTGAGCTAAGAATGCTTGCAGCAAAATAGTAAGCTCATGAACTCACTTTGTATAACTCGTCTTTGCTCGTCATCGTATAAATTCTGACTGATCAGTAACAGGCATCTCTCTGTGAAATTCACAGAGGGGAGGGGGTGAGTGACTGAGAGCTGACTATGTTGTTTTTCTTCCTGGACTGCAGTACTCCAGTTTGACCACAAGATGCCAATATTACATACTGTACCTTTAACAAAAACAACTTTTTTAATTAAAAGGAATTTAAAGGCAATCAAACTCGGGTGAATTAAACCAAAATAGGATCAATTAACTGAAATTACAGTTTAAGACAATAATTCAAGTTATGATTTAGCTCTTCTTCTTGAACTTCAGACCTTTTACCACTTATCAAAAACTTTACCTCATTTAACATAGCTCAGTGATAAATTAAAACACTTGCACCAAATACCATAAATTAATTAAATAAATAAGGGCAGAAATTTTAGTTTGTAATCACTGAGAAAGGATCTAGATCCTTCCTGCTTCCTTTCCCCTGTGTACAGTAAGTAACGTACGAGAATGTGTTTGTGACTTAATGATGACATTTGTTAAATCAGGTGACTTGATTGATTGATTGATTGATTGATTGATTGATTGATTGATTGAAGGCTTTGCATTATGTTTATACAAAGGAACAGTTGTTCTTTGTCAAAATCGAAACACGATCCTGTTTTCTTTAGTATTTACAACTAAAGCGCCATATTCTCACTATTGCATTGATTTCGCTAGTTGACAGGGTTCATGTTAGTGTACGTTTAGCCATTCTTAGCCATCTGAACTACATTTTTCCCACCCACTTTCTGACCAAATTGACTCTGTTTGTCAATGTGTGGCCAGAACTATTTGGCACCTTCAAATCCGCTTTCTGGGCAAAGCTCCATGCTTCTCAGAGAGAAAAGTTTTACTGTTTGAAAGGGGTGCCACTTGAATGCACACACACTTACTCAAATGCTGCTGCTCAACAGGCTGGCTGTGGCAATAGCGTTTACCCAGCAGCAAACAGTGCCTGCTGCCAGAAGCCACAAATTCTGTATGTCAAGAATAACATACACATCCAGCTTTTTACAAAGGCCCCTGAGTGGTTAATATTAAAGCTGCTCCCATGATTGAAAGTGAGGGTGGTGGTTTGTAAAACCACAATTTCCCTATTTGCAGATACGAAGGGGCTAACCCCCCCCACCCCCCACCCCCATTGTGGTAGCTTATACATATGATACCTTACACTAACTTTAACTTTACTCAAGCAGCAAAGAAGAACACAAGAGTTAGTAACAAAGATGTAATATAGGAATATAATACAGGTGAAACATTTCTACTTTTTGTATTGCTGATGTTAGCAATGCAGCACAGCTAGCTGTAGCAGGATGTTAGAAAATTAGTTTCCATGAGCCATTGCTTTAGAAGTCATGGGCTTCTTTATGACTTAATCAAAGATTTTAGTCCTGTGGCAGTCATTTAGCCAGAGAGTAACAGCAATAAATGTTTAGCATTTTATTTTGTAAGGGTGTGTTGGTAAGGCTTTTTTATTTTAGAAATGTAGAATCTTGCAAGGGCAAATATTTTTTGGGAAAGCCAAGAAATGCCCTTTTTGGTTTGCTTTTCAGGAATGCATTGGACAAGTTTAGATTTTATTAGGGTATTTGAAATATGAACCAAAGATGAACAACTAAGGTCCAGATTTCTTTAAAAAAAATAAGAATCCAACATAAAAATAAAAGTGTGTGTCAATCATTAGTTATTGATTACCCAGTTGCAGTTCACAGTTCTACCTTCATTCTTTGCAGTAGTATATCGTTCAGGTTAGAGAAATGATTTCAGGTCATGAACAAGAGATATTCAACACTTAACTAGAGGCTGTTTTCACACAGTGATGACAAAACACTCTTACAATAGCGGCAAGAAAAGATTCCTTTATCAGGCTATTGTTGCCTTGCTGTCGTGTCTAACCAGTCCACTAATTCTCCCCTAACTCAAATTATTGTATTTCACTCAACGGCTGATCACTGAATATTTTCTCTTTTTGGGGCTGCTGTCTGTAAAACCCAAAAAGATGGTGGTGTATGAAAATCCCAGTAGATCATCAGGTTCTGAAATACCCAACCCAGCCCATCTGGCACCAATAATTGTTCCATATTTAAACGTACTTAAATCATATTTTTTCTTCATTCTGGTCCTCGGTTTGAACTTCAGCCGCTGCCACGTAATGGACTGACTCCCCATTTGTGTTATAAAAGAAGACGAATCAAAAAAAGTGGCCAACGAGTGTATGTGGATGAGCCATTTATATTATATTGTGTTGTGTTGAGCCATAAGCCAAATTTACATTGGCCACACCTTCTTTTTCTGAATGGTAGCAGATTATTGTCTTAGTTGACTAAGTACATTATTTTCACAGGTTAAAATCTTCACATCTTCTAATATGTTTTCTTGTTGTTGTTTTCTTTAGGGCATTGCATCTGATATTGTACGGTACCTTGCCTTCTTCTCCTACTTCTCCATCCAACTGGCCCAGCTCTTCCTTTGCTGTTTTGCCGACCAGCCTCCACAGGGAAAACCCATCTTGGAAAAGGTAGGCTGAAATGAGTGTATCCCACTTCCGGCGATTACATATATGATGACACAATACACAGGAAACAAAAACACCAAAGTGGCTATTTTGTGGTTGTTGTTTTTTTTTGTGTTTTTTTTTTTTCACTGTTGTCAAGAAACTTTGCCTTTTGCAGGAAGCGATGCAATTCGCCTGCCCCTCATTCCTCTTACACTTAACAACTTTGGCTTCCTATGAGAGGAGTGTGAATGAGTGTATTTGTGTGTTTGACACGGGGTTCCTGCATACCTTTATAACAGTTCATTCGCTTTGTGAAACATAACTGCGACTAGCAAAGTCTGTGGCTGCACAACAGGAAAGACATTACTTAACACAGACCTCACTATGCCATCAAGCAGTTGATAGGCCAAAGTTTTCATCTCCGTGCAGCTGACAGATGAATGAAAATAGGCTCCTTATTAATTATGATGGCATATGATGTTATATTTCCCTGGTGACAGAGTATCAGAGGAGCTAGAAAAGTCCCTAACCCACTCCTGGCTGGTAGTGAAGAGCTGTGGGGTGTAGGAGCCACAGTTTGGCGTGGTGGACACACCCAGTGGTCTGTCCTCCTCCTTTTTCTTCCCCACCTTCTCTCTTCCCTGTGCTTTGGTTAGAGTTACTCACAGGAAGACAGGAAGTCCGGAGATAAAAAAGTAAAAGTGTCACTTTTGAGGAGTGCAAAAACACCCGGATGAGGGGGCGGCAGGGTGGAGGAGATGCCATGAAGTCTGTGTTGAGAAGAAAACAATGTTTCTTCGTAGTGTATGTGTGTGGAATGTGTTGGAAAGTTTGCTATGACACATTTCCGCTCTGTCTGCGTTAGACCTCAAAACGTCATCTTTCCCCTATTTATTCTGCTCTATGGGGGTTCATAGCCTCCGCTCCACACAGCGGACCACCTGAGTTTACCCAGTTGTTTACAGAAATTAGCGTTCCCAAACACACCCCTCACAAGCACAGCATTCAGCCGTCAACCAGCTGTGCCTCAGTGAGGCTGCATGTGTTTCCAGAAAACCTCTTGGTGGTGAGCATTTTTCTGCCCAACCAGCTATCAAGTCTGGTCTTTAATCTGTTGCAGAACCCTTGTCCCGTGGAAGATGCCTCTTTCCTGTCAAAGATCCTCTTCTGGTGGTTCACTGGGTAAGATGGTTCTTTAAAGACCCTTCATTTTTTACATGCAGAGTGACTCACTTACAGGCAGCAGTTTTTACTTGTTTACATTATTGTGTGTTTTGATGACGGCCTCGGTGTGTGAAGCATCTGCCTTGAAATCTCCCTCAGGCTCGTCGTCAAAGGGTATCGCTCCCCACTGGAAGCCGAAGATTTGTGGACCCTGAGAGAGGAAGACACGTCACACAAGATCATCTCTGAGCTGCAACAGGACTGGACAGCTGAATGTTCCAAGCTCCAAAAGTGAGAACTGTAATAAAAGTACAAGTTGACTAATGGCTAGCCAAGCCATTGTTCAATTTCCAACTTTTGCTTAATTAAGTACTTAACCTAGATGACAAAAAAACTATTGAGAATACAGGATTCATTTCTCTTTGCAACATCAGTGTATTTTAATTGTGTTCATATTTTACACTTTGAGCAGTTTTTAAAGGAACACTTCGTTTTTTTGGGACTTTAAGAAGCGCTCCTCCGTCAACAAACCCAAAGTGAATCGTGATTATGACTGACTTTGAGGAATTGTCAAAGGATTTTTATTTTATATCAAACCAAGATCCAGCGAACACCCATGAATTGTAAACTGTGCATTTACTAGTAAATACTGACTATTACCCCAACTCTGAGCAAACTCTCTGCTCCTAAACCACGGCGCTTCTCGGGTGCTGCGCTAATCACTCCGCCCAAGCAGCTGTGCTTTGCCTTCTGAGAAAATAGTTCCCAGTATTTAAACATTTAAAAAATGTCTGTGTCTCATATGACCTTGTTATTTGTACACACTGTGACAATACAAATCACAAAATGTAAATAGGAGAATATTGGCGTTATTTTATCACTTATTGGAATTATTATGCTAGCTGGAGCCATTTACATCCAGTCTTTGAGCTAAGCTAGGCTATCAGTGGGTGCGTCAAACAGACAGAAAGGACATACGGAGATGAAAAAAGGTGTTTATGGACTTATCTAATTCTGGGGGATACAGTGAATAAGCTAAAGTCCCAAAGAAAATGGAAGTGTTCCTTTAAGCACATGTTTCAGTCTATTAGGATTTTATGGGATAGACAAGGAAATATAATGATCATGATGTAATAAAATATTCTTTTTTACAAATAAAAATCTGGAAAGAGTGACAAGAAATTTCCATCTCTCTAAACTGACAGGCCACTCAAGAGCACCATTAATAAGAAGACCAGACAAAAAGACTAGGGAAGACTAGGCGAACAATTGTGCACTCTCCAAGATAAGAAAATGATTATAAAAGGAAAACCTGCACTGGGTAGCTAGTAAAGAGCATGAGTCTTTACCAAGTCTTTATGGATAATTGTATATCTGACTTTAATGTTTACATCATTGTTGCAGCCCATCTGAATCCTATTATCACTGAAAAACTTGTAATAAAACTGGAATGAAGAAAAATGCACAATCCCCATGCTATTATATGGCAGAGTTGATGGTATTATGGATGGAGTTAACAGAACAAACCCGGTTGGAAAAGATGTGGTGGGTAACCATTTCCAGCAGGACAATGACCCTAAACATTCATCCAGAATTACAATAGAAACGCTTAGATCAAGGCAAATTAATGTGTTAGAAAGGTCCAGTCAAAATATTAATTTTAAATTACAGCTACAAATTTGTGGCAAGACTTGAAAAAAGAAGTGGTGTTTACAGATGGTCTGCATCCAGTCTGACTAATTTTGTGTTTAAAAAAACACAACAAAAAAAAACATACAGCTTGCAGAAACAGGTGGTTCTACAAAGTTTTGGAGCATGCAGAATGAATACAAACACAGAATATAGCTTTTGGATTTTTATGACTAAAAATATTGTAAGATTACATCTTCTTTCCTCTACTTTGAGTTGGTCTAATTCATATAAATGATCGAAAAGAGAAAAAGACAGAAGTCACAAAAGTAAACACAAAAAATTAAGTGGGTTGGAATTGGATTGGGTCCTGAAAGTCTCTGTTTACCCAAAATATGTTGTCTGTTACATGATACCAAAACTTTTTCGTAATAGAATCCTCTGCCAAACCTGATAGAATGAACCACTTCTGTTCTGCACTAAATTTTAACAAGTTATTACTTTGCCAGAGTTTATGAATTTAATTAGTTACATTTAAAGCTTCTAAGTTTGGCTTGTTACTGCTTGGCAAAAACAGACAAATAAGCAACCAAGGAAAACATGTTGTGAATCTTATTTCTTCTAGCCCCACTTCTTCTGACTTTATAGCTGAAACTATGGTCATTTCTCCACATCCAACTATTCAGTTCAGGTTTATAATCTTGTTTTATATCCCTTCAGCATGTTGCCAGTTGAGTTAATGAGCAGAACTGTGGCTGTAGCAGCTAAGAGAAAATCAGGATCTCTCAAGTACAAACAGTTAGTTCTAAAAAAAAAAAGAGAACAAGCAGTCACTTGAGGACAAAACCACTGCAGTGTCATTTCAGGAATCCTGAGTCATTTTCACAGCTTGTTAACATGATCCAGGTCTTTTAAATTCCTTCGTTTTGTCCAATTATTATTTCTGCAAGCTATGCTTTTATAGCTTTTGATGAATTCTTGGGTTAATCAGTGATGGAAAAACTGAGGTTTTTCTTGCCATCTGTTTCAAGCTGCCAGCACCAACTTTGTGCATCTCTGACACTAATTTCTTGCCTGTAACTGTTTCGTTTTTTCTCCCTCATACAGGCAGCAGAAAGCCTTGGCGTCAGGCGCAGCTCTGGGCAGCAGGCTGCCAGACCAGGCTCAGCTCCTCAGGAAGCTGCAGAAGGAGCAGAGCTCTGGCTTTTTCCTGCTAAGAACGCTGGCACGCAAGTTCGGTCCATATTTCCTGACTGGCACCTTGTGTATCATATTCCACGATGCCTTCATGTTCGCCATCCCTCAGGTCTTGAGGTAAAAATTTCAAGGACCGAAATTCTACATTTGATATTATTCAGGGACCCATCCTTGGTGTGCCACATACCCCAAAAAAAGGCTGGTGACTCTGAATGACAGGGTACAAAACTTTTTGTTTTTTTGGTTTTCTTCTGCACAGAACTTCAAGATCTTTTTGGGGAAGGTTTACAGTTTAGATTAGATCCAAGTGTGACAATTACCAATACTCCGGCTCAGATGTTTTAAATTTAAGTTATTAAGTTTAAGTATTTAAGTTAAAAAATGCAAGAAAAGCTTAAATATAAATCAATATTTTATGGACAGGAGCATAATTCGATCTGAAAAAAATCTGAAAAAATTTAACATTTTAATTAAATGTATTCCGTGATACAAGATCTTTCATTAAGAAAGATAGGAAACAACTTCAAGAATCACATTTTCTCCACCGTACATAACAGTGCATCAGGTGCTTTTCATTCGTCCTTTGTTTCCTTTCCCAAATATATTAAAGTGGACATATAATTCAAGACTTGTTGTGCAACACAATTACTGAGGGATGCCAGAACTTGTGTTTCTGTGATTCACAACATCATCAACAAAATAAAAGCAGAAGCTGGCAGCAGTGAAAACAGGTCACGACTGAACCAACACCAGCCGCCTCGCCATCCCACCAATCAGACTGGAATGTTGTTGTTCATGCTGCGCGCAAAATCAGTGGAAGTGTTAATTACGGTCGTGGAGCTGTGAGTGAGAAGGGCAGACGAGACCACAGCCCTGTGTGCTCCAGTAAGGGAAGGACTATGCAGGGGAACTGAGAGAGGGTTCTAAATGGTAGAAATGCTGTCGGACCACAATAAGAGAGCCGCAGGCCAAGTGTGAGTGCAGCCTGGCCGCAGTCTGAGCTCCGTTGTGCAACAGGAGCTGCTTCCAGCTGTTCAGTCAGCCAGAAGCCACAGCGGTGCTCAGTATCAGACTGATAGACTCTTTGACTGCTTAGCTTTGTGTTTTCAGGAAAGAAAAGGTTTTCACATATTTTTAAAAATGCTTTTTTTAATGTAAAGCGAAATATTCTATCCATATTTTTATTTCTCTTTGTCATCAGTCTTCTTCTGGGCTTCATGAGGGATGCAGACGCTCCACTGTGGAAGGGCTTTTTCTACGCCACTCTGATATTCCTCCTCTCCTGCCTCCAGTCCCTATTCAACCATCAGTACATGTACACCTGCTTCACAGTTGGCATGAGGGTGAAGACAGCAGTAATGGGATTGGTTTATAGGAAGGTGAGTAAATCTGCATCATGCATTTAGTCACTACTTTCTTGGCAAAAACAAGAGCTTTCCCTCTTTTCAGACTGAAAACATCTTGCATCTTATGATTAACAACTTTTACAGAAGGTGAATGATGGTGTGTAATCTTTTCGAGGATATAAAATTGTGTAGTAAACTGAAATTTTTACTAGAATGTCTCTTTTTGTCAATCCAGTCTTTGATGATTAACAGCTCTGCCAGGAGGACCTGCACAGTGGGTGAGATAGTGAATCTGGTCTCAGCAGACACTCAGAAGCTCATGGACTTTGTGGTCTACTTTAACGCTGTCTGGCTGGCTCCTATCGAGATCGCTCTTTGTCTCTTCTTCCTCTGGCAGGTGTGTTGAAATGCAATGTTTTCTCAGTGGCTTCCATTCATACAATTTAGCTCAACAATGCCTTGACAGCTTTTCTTCTTTCTTTTTTTTTCCCCACCAGCATTTAGGCCCGTCTGCTTTGGCAGGAATCGCCACTGTCATTCTCATTTTCCCACTCAACGGATTCATTGCAAAGAAAAGGAGCAAGCTCCAGGTAAAAAGGCAGGAATTCTTCCACTGTAGGCCAGAAATCTGGCTCGTCCCGCCATGAGGGGAGATGCCACAGATGGTTTAGATAGTGGCTGAAGAGCTCCGTGGGTGTTTGGCCTGGGTGCTACATTCTCTCTTGTCCTTTTGATGTCTGGCCCATATAATGTGCTTGAAAACAATGACAGGAAAGGGTGGGCAGTAGCAAGACATCATTTTTCATTTCTCTGGAATAACAACAGACGGCTTCTGTAAATTCAGATGCCAATTTAATCGAAAATTTGCCTTGAGGACGACAACTACATTCTTGCCTCTTTGTTGATTTCTTGTAATAAAAGAAAATTACTAAAATGTTACAAGCAACAAATTCCTACTGAATTAGACAAGTTTTGTGGTGTTTGGAGAAGACTACCGCTGCTGTAATGAGGGCAAAAAGACTTATGCGTACAGCACACACTTGCTTTGGTGTGGTATTTTTCAACTCACTGCTTTAGCTTTTGATAGTTTATAAGAAGTTATATATATATACATACATTTTATAGTAAATATATTTATATATATATATATATATTGTTTGATCAACAGGAGATTCAAATGAAGTTCATGGATGGCCGTATCAGACTGATGAACGAGATCTTGAATGGAATAAAGATCCTGAAGTTTTACGCCTGGGAGAAGGCTTTCCTGGAGCAGGTTTTGGGCTACAGAGAGAAGGAGCTCAAGGCCCTGAAAAAGTCACAGATTCTTTATTCCATCTCCATTGCCTCATTCAACTCTTCCTCTTTTTTGGTAAGAAAAGTAAAAGGAAATCCCTGCAAATTTAGACATCAACATAAAAATAAAGTTGTTTTTTTTAAGCTGGACCTCAATTTTAGCATTTATTACATTAATTTACTCACCCAGACAAGTTTGGAGCTGGACTCCTTCATAAGAAGTTTACATCCAGTCGCGATCAGTTTATATCCATATAATGTAAGTCAATGGGGGCAGGAGATTTGCTGCCTGTTTTTTACAGGCTGTTAATCCAATTGATTCCAATTTACATTGACCGGCGTTTTCAATTGCATCACAGCTTTCCACCATTACAGCTGTAGTCTGTGTAGGTTGCAGAAAGGGAGCCTGCAGCTGAACTTAGCCCAATTGGTAATTCAGTTAGGGCAATTTGGAAACACACAAACATGAACTGTCTGCAGTAGCAAGTTCTAACTTACCAACCGCCATAGAGCACAGAGTGAAAGCGCTACTCAGACTACAACTGGGATGGCAGTGAGGTAATTGCAATTATAGCCTCTTAATCAGCATTTCTTAACCTTGGTCCTCGGGGCCCACTGTCCTGCTGATTTTAGGTATTTCCCTTCTGTATCATATATGACCTAAATAACTGAGTGATTAACAGGCTTCTGCAGAACTTGATGGCATTAAGGAGCTCACACGTTCATTTGAAAAGTGCTAACAATTAATAAAACATTGGATAAATTATGGAGTTTTGGGGCAGATAATGCCTTATTACAGTGGGCAAATCTGCTGCCCTGATTGACTCCCATTGTATAGATATTGTTCGCGACTGGATATAAACTTCCTCCGGAGAACTCCAAGTGGCTCCAAACTTGTCTGGGTGAGTAAATGAACGTAACATATGCTAAAAATTATGTCCAGGTTGAAAAAAAAGAACTTTCCAGTTAATGATGCTGCCACTCTTAGTTCTACGTTTTATGGTCTGCTGCCATATCATTGCACAGGATTGCAGCAGAACTGAATCTTATTTCAAGCAAATTGTTAGACAAATGAAAATTACTGCTTTGGCATGCGTGATTTAACTGGCATATACTTAAGGGTAAAATGTTTGACTCAGAGTCAGTGCTGTGCAAAAATCACGAGTCATCCTTCATCTTCTTATTTGCTTCTTAATACCCAGAGTTTCTTGTAATCTGTGAAAGTGGCCTCAATCAAACTCTGTCATGGTCTTAATTGTTTTTTTTGGGGGGGGGGGCTATGGCTGTTTGCTCACAATTTTTAGTAGAGCACCTAACAATATTTGTAAGTAAAAACACTTGAAGTATTAAAAAGCTCCTAAACTCAACTATCACAGACAACTTGGTAAAGAAATTATCAAATCAGATCTTTGTGCCCTTATCCGGATGTCACAAAGACTATTTACTCCCTTATTTTTTCACTGACTTGGTGAACAGTGCACAAACATGAGATCGAGAAAGGGATGAAACAGCATATGGGCACAAATATTTCCCAAGACACTCTTAGCTATAAAACTGAAATGTAGGAAATGATGAACTGAAGAATGATGTACCTCTTACATCCGTTCAGGTTTTTGCTGGATTTCAAAACTGCATGACACAATTGTATGTTCAGTCAGTATGCTGATGACACAGTTCTTTATTTTTTTAAATCTTTTAATTCCACTACTTTTTCTTATGACTCCAAACAGTCAGCTAAACAGTTATTTAAGAACTCTAAAAACTAGAAAGTAAAGAAACTGACCTTCAGGCCATTTGGCAGTTGTTGTTTTGTCATTTCTTTTTTTCCCATTCATAAATAAGTTACATTCAGATACCATTAATCTTTTGCCTGTCTTTAGTCCACCTTCCAGATAATTTTACATGCAGACTGAAAAACATGTCAGGGTAATGTAAATTAAAGCTAATCAAGTTTTTAAATTATTCTTAACTTTTAGAGTATTACACGGTATTTACTACATAACTCAAAATGAAAACAGTATGATTCTCTGTACAGTATGTTTGAATATGTGCCTCTTTGCTTTGGTTGCACTCATTTTCCCAGACTTAGAGCAGGAAAGCCTGGGAAACTATAGCAGTAAATTCAGAAAGAACTGAAAGTTGACAAAAGCATTGTCTGCGGTTTTAGTCTCACTGTGGGATACTTTATGTTGAGAATAAGATAAAATTACAGCAAGCCTAAACTTATCCTGTAAGATATCTTAAAGGCCATCATTTCTACACTTGTATACATTTGAAAGATATATAGATAACACCCAGTCCTTTTCTTTTCTAAGATTGCCTTTGCTATGTTTGGAGTCTATGTGATGCTGGATAACAGAAATGTCCTGGATGCACAGAAGGTGTTTGTCTCCATGGCACTGATCAACATCCTGAAGACTCCACTGAGCCAGCTACCGTTTGCAATTAGCACAACAATGCAGGTGGGTATTATTTTTCTTTGATAGCTATGATTGCTCTGAGCTGTCTAGGCATTTGTCCCATATTTCATTAATTTAGATATCCAATCTCTGTTTCAGGCTTTAGTTTCTTTAAGACGTCTGGGAAAGTACCTGTGCTCAGAGGAACTAAGGGTGGACAATGTCTCAAAGACTCCACTGAGCCCTGGTAAGGACTACAACCATTAAACCCAATGAATCAACAAAGCTTCCTATGTGGTTTAATGCAGTGAATTCCCGCAAAATGTTCCCACTCCGCCGTAATCAATAAAAACAACCCACAAAGATCTTGTTGTTTATAACTGTGGAGTACCACAGCCTTGTATGGATCATATGCACTGTCACTTCCTGGGTCCTCGGGCTGACTGGGAGATGGGGTAATTATAGGATGTTCCCATTTAGTGGTTAAACTTAAATCATAGTGTGAATTCAGACATATGATTCATAGAGGAATAAAAAGGGTGAATATTGTACTCCTCTGTCTAAGATCTGTCAACAGTTCCTGAGACAGCTTGTGAAAAGCCGACGGCTCTCTGTAATTTGCCTGATTAAGAAAATTCACTTGTAATTACGCCCAGGCAGCACTCTGATGGGAAACATCAAGGGGGAAGCTACTGTTTTGGAACATTTGTTGCGTAGTTTGAAAGAACACATCCCGTTTATTGCAGGTTTTGTTCATTTTTGTTGATTCGTCTCCCTTGTCTAGAGGGCGAAGACGTGATGATAGAGCATGGCACTTTCAGCTGGAGTCCAGAAGGTCCTCCATGCCTCAAACGGTATGAATCAAACGATAAAAATAAAATCCTTGTGGTAAAATCATTGGACTCTTACAGAGAAATTCCCCTTTTTTATTGGTAGGATAAATGTTCGTGTGCCACGAGGCTCCCTTGTTGCTGTGGTTGGACATGTGGGCAGTGGAAAGTCCTCTTTGTTGTCTGCTATGCTCGGTGAAACAGAGAAAAGAAGCGGCCAAGTCACTGTCAAGGTACACAGCTAATGTTCCATGGGGGAAAAATCTATTCATAGCCTTCGGTTTCAACAAATATTGAAAGTCTCTGCATTTGTTCATGCAGGGAACTGTAGCATACGTACCTCAGCAGGCCTGGATCCAGAACGCCACCGTCCAGGACAACATACTATTTGGTAGTGAGAAGATGAAAACATGGTACCAGCGTGTGCTGGAGACGTGCGCTCTACTACCCGACCTGGACATCTTACCTGCTGGGGATGCAACGGAAATTGGAGAAAAGGTACAGACAACTACAGAATGACTTTTACTTGCTTATACTAATAATTTATAACTGTATAGCAGAATTAATCTTTTTTTTTCTTTTTATAAGAAGAGTGAAGGTTTCACAAATACTAAACTGTGTTGCACGGAATATTTAATCAGTGAAGAATAATTCAGTCCAAGTTTGACAAGTAAATCTTGAACTATTAAAAAAAACAGATATTCAGAGTAGAATAATCCAGTTTCAGATTAAATATTTGTAATTTGTAATTTTTGCAACACCTGAAGCAAATTATAACTTGACCAGGCACATCTTCAATCTGAGAAATTTTATTTTTGCATCTATATGATACAGATCTCAAATGTAGACGCTACTTAAGTATCATTAGTGGCTCATGATTAGCTACTTGCCGATTTATCACAGTGTGTGTAAATTAACTTTCAATGTTTTATGTAAATGTATCTGGTTCAAGTTTAATGCATTTACATGAAAAGCCTTTAGTTTAGTGTCAAAGCAGAACACAACTTCAGCAGTCATAGTTGTAGCCTATTATCTAAATGTTGATCTTGTCCATCACCCCCTCCACATGTCCTACAATGAACAAAAACATAAATGCAACACTTTTGTTTTGGCTCCCATTTTTATGAGATGAAATCAAACATCTGAAACATTTTCTATATACACAAAATAACCATTTATCTCAAATATTGTTCACAAAATAGTCTCAATCTGTGATAGTGAGCACTTCTCCTTTGTTGAGATAATCCACCCCACCTCACAGGTGTGCCATATCAAGATGCTGATTAGACAGCATGATTATAGCACAGGTGTGCCTTAGACTGGCCACAATAAAAGGCCACTCTTTTGAATGTTTTATTTTAATGCAGGGACTTAACCTCTCAGGCGGACAGAAACAGAGGGTGAGTCTGGCCAGAGCTGTCTACAGAAAGGCTGACGTATACCTGCTGGATGATCCACTTTCTGCTGTCGATGCACATGTGGGTCATCACATCTTTGACAAAGTCATCGGGCCAAAAGGAGTCCTCAGAGACAAGGTAACACCAGACTTTAAAAAATGTTCACAAAGAACCAAGTAAAGTTTTACACCTAAACCAACAATTTCGTGCCATTCATGCCGCAAAATGGAAACCACCACTTTGCAGTCTTTTGTTTTTTTAGGATGAAAATACCGCTGGACTGTACTCAAATCTGTGTTTTTTCTCTCTCTCGCTGTTGTGGTGTACTTAACAGACCCGCATACTTGTGACCCATGGGATGAGCTTCCTGCCACAGGCTGACCTCATCCTCGTTCTGGCGGACGGAGAAATCACAGAAAGTGGTTCTTACCAGGAGCTGCTCAGCCGCCACGGTGCTTTCGCAGACTTCATTCACACTTTTGCGAGCACAGAGCGAAAAGAGAGCATCATACAGAGAGGTGCAGATGCATTTTATTAATAGATGGATTTTTTGAGGTGTTTTTTTTTTCGCAATTAACAAAATATGAATATGCATTCTTTAATCACAAGTCCTTTTTTGCAGCTGGTTCCAGAAGATCCAACGCTCGGCTCAGCATGGTTGACTTCATGCCTTTTTCAAGAGACCTGTCGCAGGAGCAGCTAATCGGGTATGCAAAACCGAAACCGGAGAACACTGAAATCGTGAGAATGTTCTTACCGAAACTGACCTCTAAACTGTCATTATCATCCAGGGGTGACACCACTAATACCAATCTACAAAATATGGAGCCTGTGTCTGAAACTGACCAGGATCAGATACCAGAGGACTTGGGAAAGCTGACTAATGTGGATAAAGCTCGCACTGGACGAGTAAGTCTAAAACCACCCTGGTGGGTCAATATAACTCCTTCACAATATCTGTGTTTTGGCTAATTGCTCTCCTTCTGCTATCCATCTGATAAGTTCAGGGTAAAACTCCATTTTAATTACCGAAACGAACTATAAAGAAGCACGTAGCAAAAGATCAGTGTGGCAGGGTTTCACTCATATTTTTTTAAATCTTTTTCTACTGCAGGTGAGGTTGGAGTTGTACAAGAAGTACTTCAAGACCATCGGTTTGGCCATCATTATTCTCATCGTCTTCCTTTACGCGTTCCAGCAGGGAGCATCTCTGGCCTACAATTACTGGCTTAGCATGTGGGCTGATGATCCAGTTGTTAACGGCACACAGATTGATACAGATCTCAAACTGGCTGTTTTTGGAGCCCTGGGATTTGCACAAGGTCAGTAAGATGGTTCAGTGACTCAACACAAATCAACACAAGAAATCGCTCAATTGGTTGATCGTAACTTAAAAATATTCAGCAATAGTTTTGATCCCACATCTCTCACAACCGTTCAGGAATTGCCATCTTTGGTACAACTGTCGCCATCTCTGTTTGCGGCATCATCGCTTCCAGGCAGCTGCACATGGACCTGCTGGTCAACGTTCTCCGCTCTCCGATGTCATTTTTCGAGAGCACGCCCAGTGGAAACCTCCTGAACCGCTTTGCTAAAGAGATCGATGCCATTGACTGCATGGTCCCCGAAGGCTTGAAAATGATGCTGAGCTATGTCTTTAAACTTCTGGAAGTCTGTATCATTGTGATGATGGCGACGCCCTTTGCAGCTGTGATCATCCTGCCTCTGGCTTTCCTTTATGCCTTTGTCCAGGTACATGCTGCAATAATTACCTTCAATATGTCTTTAGAAGACAAATCTGAATTTTCTTGCTGTATGTTATTGGAATGCTCTGGGATCCAAAATCAACTCTCCTGACTCAGATTTAACTCATATTCAGTTTGAATTACTGTATGGGAAAGCCCTCAGCGGTCCGTTTTGTTGAGTCTGTTAAAGCTAGAGTTTTTACTTTTCCACTGTGGGTTCACAGAGCTTCTACGTCGCCACATCCTGTCAGCTGCGTCGGTTGGAGGCTGTGAGTCGCTCGCCCATCTACACCCACTTCAATGAGACCGTGCAGGGTGCCAGCGTTATCCGAGCCTTCGGAGAGCAGCCCAGGTTCATTTTACAGGCAAATGAGAGGGTCGACTTCAATCAAACCTCCTACTTTCCCCGCTTTGTCGCCACTCGGTGAGCAGATAAGTGATCTTTCTAAAAGGATTTGTTAATGAGGTGGTTCCCCGTAAAAAGAGGAGTAATGGCTTTAAGGGGAGTTAATAAACTGTTTATGGAAATGTCAAGAGTGTTCAGTTTTATATTTGCCTCCTGTAGTATTGGCAAGTAATGTAACTTTTCTCTCTAAGTGCTATATTATTGTTGCATTCATAGGTGGCTGGCAGTCAATCTGGAGTTTGTCGGTAATGTGGTGGTCCTAGCTGCTGCTATTCTGTCTGTGATGGGGAGAAGCACCCTGAGTCCGGGCATTGTTGGTTTGGCTGTGTCACATTCTCTCCAGGTAGGATTTTATTATCCCTCACCTACTTTTGGGGGGATAAACATCTTTAATTTCTATACACTTTACTTCCAATAAGATGTTCTTTTCTTGTTATCTGCCAAAGAGTTAGTGATATTTATTTTTTTCTTCAGGCTTTCAGAAGGTCTTTCAAAGCTTTTTGTTTGACTTCGGATGCTATTTTAAACATTTTTCAGACCAGAGACCTGAGCTGCCTTGGTGGAGGTCTAGAGATTTCATTGTGCATCTCCAGAAAAAAAGTCACCAAATACCACAAAAGAACCTGTGACACTCTGTATTTTTCAGTGGATAATCCAATATATTCCATGTTTTCAGATAATACATCTTTGAAAATCTCCCTACTAGAGCTAAAATGCTCTTTATGTTTATCAGACTGAATTATTTTTTGTGTCTTATTGGATTTAACTTAACAAATTGGAACAAATCCTGCCTTTGTGTCAACCTGGCAGTTTTAAAATCCCTAAGGTTTATTTTTCTACTTTCAAGATTCATGGTTCATGCGACAGACAATAACATCCATTTGATATTTGTCAGGTACAAACTAACCCAAACAACCCAAAGTATACACTCAAAGATTTGAGTGTTGACTTGTGGAGGCAAAGGTCAGTTTATACTTTTGCCCAGCACTGAAATTACTATTCAACATTCACTGAGCATTAAAACTGGTTACATCTTTCCATCCCTTTTAATATGCAAGTCGGGGCCACTTAATTTGAAAAGATCCACCGGTTTTATTGGTTAGTAACTGGATATTGCAAGTGAAGTAAACCGCACTGCACTGTATGTTGCAGGTGACGGGAATCCTCAGCTGGATTGTGCGGTCCTGGACTGACGTGGAAAATAACATTGTTTCTGTGGAGCGAGTCAACGAGTACGCTGATACTCCTAAAGAGGTCGGTGCTCCAGACACATGCTCTACATACGTACAGCAAAACACCACAGGGGCTTTTCTTGTTCTCACCTCACCCTTTCCTACTGCTTCACACAGGCCAACTGGAGTACAGAGGGCAGCTCTTTGCCTGTGGCTTGGCCCCAGACCGGCACCATAGAGTTCCAGGACTACGGGCTGCAGTACAGGAAAGGGCTTGAGCTTGCGCTGAAAGACATTACATTGCAAATTAACCAAAGAGAGAAGGTGATTTATAAGCGTCATTTATGATTAACGGTTTTAAACTCTGAGATTGCAGAACGTTCTATAGTGATACTCAGAAACATTTGTTCATTAGGTTGGAATTGTGGGGAGAACAGGAGCTGGGAAGTCCTCACTTGCACTGGGAATCTTTAGGATCCTAGAAGCTGTAAAGGGAAAGATCTTTATTGACGGAGTGAATATTGCAGACATTGGACTCCATGACCTCAGATCTCGCATCACAATTATTCCTCAGGTGAAGTAGTGCAGATGGAGAATTAGTTATTTCTTCTATCATGTAAACTGTAATAGACACACGTCTATCTCTAGGGTTAAATAAGCAATTCACAATTGTAATTTCTTCTGTTCCTCTTCACAGGATCCTGTCCTGTTCTCAGGCTCCCTCAGGATGAACCTGGACCCCTTCGACACCTACACAGATGAAGAAATTTGGAGCTCTCTGGAGCTCGCTCACCTCAAAACATTTGTGTCTAATCTGCCTGACAAACTCAACTACGAATGCTCGGAGGGAGGCGAAAACCTCAGGTACACATTTCTACATTGGTTTAACATTTTGCTCGACAGATGCAGCGCTAGACTTTGTTTTTGCTTGTGAGTCCCATAGGAACTATGATGAAGACATTTTGAATATAATTGTGCTTCTCCACGTTGTCTGTGTAGTTTGGGTCAGCGCCAGCTAGTCTGCCTGGCCAGGGCCCTGCTGCGGAAAACCAAGGTCCTGGTTTTGGACGAAGCAACAGCTGCTGTGGATCTGGAAACGGACACTCTCATTCAATCGACAATCCGCACACAGTTTGAGCACTGCACTGTGTTGACCATTGCTCACCGACTTAACACTATCATGGACTACACAAGGTACGTTACCTCAGTATTTATCACAGAGTCTGTTAGGTTTAAGTTGTTACAGCTTGTATTCCAAAAGGCCTTGTCACAATTATCAAAGTAGTGTGAGATAGCAATGCGCATTTTATAAACATATTATAAAAATTATGTGGGTTTAATACCTGGCAAATTGATTTGTTTTTTTGTTTTTTGTTTTGCCAAGCTAAGGAAAAAAATGACAAAAGAAGATGTAGTAACAATGTTTTACCTACTGGTTATAACCATTTACTGAGTTTTTTTCAAGTAAAAAAATGCTCTTAAATACTTTAGAAGAAAGTACATTGGGGTTTTATGAGGTTTTATAACAAATATTGTAATGCAGCCTAAGACACTCGGAAGAAAAATAGAAGCTCTAATTCAGTTGACTCTCTTTTTCCTTTGCATGGCATGGGGTATTTCATTTGATGCTTTATGGATAAATATACAAAATCTATGTTTGATATTTTCTGAGATCTTAGTGAATTTTAAGTGTTACATCTAATGACCAAGTCTAAAACTCCTTGTTGAAAGTTTTTTTAAAGAAAACTATTTTCTCAGCTATGCACAATTAAAAAGACGTATTGCTGTCTAGCAGAAAGAATAAATGAAACATAGTAAAAAATACTATAAATGAAATTCATATAGGGAGCAGAAAATATGATCTAGATTCTGAAAGCGTCTAACACCAGGGGGCGCTATGGGGTTGTGAAATGTTTATTACAAAATAGGCAGGATGGACTTTTAGCCTTTGTCGTTACATTGAGAGAAATACTCTGAGGCTATATTTTCCTTATCGAAATGAATACCTGAATTATGTGTGGCTTATGAGTAAAAAATCTAAATCTGACTTTAAACTTTGAAGAAAAAACCCACTAAAAATCATCCATCTGTCCTAATGAGCTCAATTAGCTTCAGATTTAATTCAACTAATGTCCTCCTTTAACTGTAAAAAGTACTGTCAAGACTCCCAAAAGTGCATATATATCAAATACTAAAAGTAATTAGAATTTTTTTTTTTTTTGTGGGGTGGGGTGGTTTAGCAACAGCAAATCTCTAATTCTGGAACCGTTTCTGTGGGATCGGTATGTTCTAAAGGGCAACGACCCAAATAGTTGGGTTTGTTCAGAGCAGGCATCTGCAACCTGCGGCTTCAGAGCAACAGGTGGCCCTTTGGCCCCTCCACTGTGGCAGTTATAATTCAAATAAGACATTTTTATTCATTATTAAGGCAATACAAAAGACCAGATTAAGCAGGTCTTCTTGTGCTGTTTGCTGACCCCTGGTTTAGAGACATTTGTTCAATAAATAGAGATGCACCGATACTGATACTGGTATCGGGGTCGATACTGTTCTAATTTACCCTGCAATAATTTTTCACTTGGAATTTTTTTGTTTTGTGGTCATTTTTGTTAATATTACACTGTTTATCTAATTCACCATCATTTATTTTAACAAGCAGAGAAGAAAATAAATAAATAAATAAAACTGTCTTTCAATTCATTGCGTTTTGTGTGGTAAAAGTCAGCATTGTGAGGTTGGTACTCTGTATCGGTAAGTACTCAGATCCAAGTATTGGTATCGTATCAGTTTTTAAAAAGTGTTTTCTTTGCAGCCATACATATAAATGGCAAAAAAAACTGTCTGAATAAAAAAAATACACATAGACACGTATTATTACCTCTAATGGTAGTGATGCCAGCTGAATTCAAGATTGTGTATATTAGCTGCTCAGTAGTTGCATTGTACTATGCAACAGCATTTTTAGGATCTATAAATGTGGAGACATTCCTAATTTTAGTCCGCATCTTTTTTTCTTTTTTTTTCGCAGAGTGATTGTCATGGACAGAGGCCACATTTCTGAGATGGACTCTCCAGCAAACCTTATCTCACAGCGGGGCCAGTTTTACCGAATGTGTCTTGAGGCTGGGCTGGTTTAGGTCTCCTTGTACCAATGAGCAAATGGCTTTGGTGTACGGATGTGGGACCATTTTGTGCTAACCTTCAGCAAACGTAAAAATCCAGCCCTTCCACCAAGCTTTGTGGCAACTCCAAACCATTTCAGCAAGGGCATTGTTGATTAATCTCATGAGCAGCTGCTGATACAGTCCCTTAGTATTTGTTCTTGTTCTTGTCATTTTAAAACACAAAGACAGCTTGTTTGAAATCAGGAAAATACATTTGTTAACCTCAGAGGATGAACAATCAAACCAAAGCTATGGAGGTTTGTTGAGTCCTAAAGCTATAAAAAATATACACAAAGCAGAGAAGGTTTAGAAGCTGAAGGCTTAAAGAGTAACAAAAATCAGAATGATTTTCATTCTCTTTAAAGGATGGGAGATGTATTATTTGTGTAGTTTTTGTGTTCTAAAGCACAATACATTTATTGATGTTCTCAGGCATAGAAATTGATGTTTACTCACACTTTTTAGCCTTCTATACCAAAAAAGAGGCACTTTTGTTGTTGCAAACTGACAAGTTAGTGTTTACTTGTCCCAGAGATTAGGATGGGAAATATTCTGACACACTAACCTACACAAACTTGCAAATTTGAGGGCAATGAGGTTTTCCCAGCCTTCAAAATTCAAAAAGGGCCATTTTAATTTTATATGTGGGGGGGGAGACCAGCGAAGTTAGCCAAGACATTAGCAGTGGTCCAACTATGTTGCGGCTGGTAGTTTATTTCTGTCAAAGTAAACACATAAAAAAGGACCTTGTTGGTCAGATTTAACCTGAAACCGGTAGTGAAAACCACCATGAATGAAGAGAATGCCTCTTTAAAACAATGGTGATGCATCTCTACGGGATCGTCATTCTGCCTACACCACACAAATTCAGGCCATACCAAACACAGAGTGACAAAAAAAACAGTATTTTTCTTAAGGTGCTGACATGACAGACTGTAAATAGTTCACACAAGTCTTGATTCAAGGAAAAAACCCTATGAACTTTGAAAAGAGGAAAAGCATTTACTGTTTTTGTCTTACTGGTTTAGACAGTTTGTTTTAAGAGAAGCCCAAGTGTTTATTTATGTCGTTTGTCAAGATGTTTTAAGTGTCCTTAAAATTCTGAGGAATATATTATATTTATACTTTTTATAAGAAGCTTGTTTATTTTCACTGACTTTTAATGTACTGTCTTGTTCTATATAATGCTGGATAATAAAGTTTATTTGAATCTGTTATGTCTGAATCAAAGCTGTTAAATTATTGTTGCTTTTTAAATTGGTCGACCAACTTACAGTGCTTTTCATAATTATTTGTTCCCTTTGAACTTTCCCCACTTTGTCATGCTCCAACAATGAACTGTTTGTGTCCATGTGATATAGATTTTATTTGATGAATACACACTTTTCTCTTTTGGATTTTAATCTGGCCTTTGAAATTAAATTTGGGTCATTCTAACATATGAACATGCTCGTATCAAAACCATCGCTTTGTAGCTCTGGCTATAGGTTTAGGGTTGTTGTCCTGATGGAAGCTTGAGTCTCCTCAGCTTCACTCAACATGATACTGCCACCTCCATGCTTTACATTGGGGATAATGAGTTCAGGGTGATGTACAGTCTTACTTGTTGCCAGACACAGCAACTTGCATGAAAATATAAAGTTCAGTTTTGGTCTCATCCATGCTTAGCTACTTCTTCTGTCTCCTGTCTGCAGTGCATGTTTTTTTTATTCTTTTCTAGAAATGTATAGCTATATCTAGAACCCAGAAATAACCATTAGAGACAAAAAAGTAATTTTTTTTTAAAACTGTAAATCCAAAAGACCAAACAGTAACAGAAATACATAAATCAACACAAATGCTTTAAAAATTAAATACAATAACCATAAGCAATTTATTGCTCAAAAATTCCAGAAGTACACACAAAAAAAGCATTAAACAGAAAAATAAGACGAATAAATAACGACAAAGTTCCATCAGGCAGATGTAGCATATCTTGAAAGACCAGAAAGCAGACTGATACCAGATGCATACAATTCATAAACAATGCTTGCCTTTATAGAGATGGAAATGAAAATAAAGACAGGGGCAAATTGTAATGATTACATGTTAACACACATTGCCAGTGAATCTGTAGAGACAGGAAGAAAGTGACCACTTCTTAATCAGTGTAACTTCTGCAGTCATTTTGTTTAAATCATATTTAAATCATTCAGTTATAATTCCGCTCTTGCTCACCTTCAAGAAACCCCCAGACCAGTAGAGTCTGTATTTTAATTATCTTAAAAGTAAAACTAAATGTCTGTGGAAAAGCATATTTCAGTGTTGGAACTCCATAATGGTGTTGCATTCCTCTGTGGAACCATAGGGCAGATGGGAGAGCGAAATGTAGCCTAAGTACAAAAGTAAACTAAAATATATCCCATTTGCACATATTTTATTGGAGTCTTCATTTAGTCTTGTGTTTTTCTTTTTTTTTACTTCAGTTTTTAAAGTTTCTAAAAGTTATATACAGTCTATGATTTCCTGTTAAGTGTTTTTTTTAATGAAAAACTTTTTCTGTCTTCTGAGACGGTTGCAGGTAGAACATTTGGTCGCTAGGTGGCAGACCCGTATTAAGCCAACTTTTATTCCACGCTTGGTTTACGTTTGTTACAATGGCGACTCTCCCTGAGCTAAAAAATGGTGAGCGCTCACTTCCTAAACACTTCTGGGTTTTTCTATGTTTTTTGTTTTGTTTTTGAAACTTAAAACCATGACTACAATCCGGTTGTGTCAAACAAACACAGCAGGAAGGAGGACTGGCTGAGGCTAGCATAATTAAAACGGCAACCTCTTTCCTGCCAATCGATTTCTGGAGTTTTGATAATTAGTGGAGCACAGCCGGGTAATAAGGGAGGCTTGGGAAATGAAAGACTCTTCTGTATTATATTTGCATTTCGAGCATTAAAGCTGAAGACTCCGTATGTTTCAACCTTATGTTGTTTAACTCACGTTCCTGTTTACTGATGCAAGATGAAAGCTAGCTGCCTAACTAACTAAAACGACTCTGTTGCTTCTTGTGGAAAATTAATATTAAAACGTGAAGTAGAAAAGTACTAAGATCTCTCATGTATTTAAAAGTGGCTTGGGGTTATATTCACACGACACTTGTTAGTCATATTTAAACGGGTCAGACATAGAAAACCTAAATCCTCCTTAACTTCTATTTGAATACATTTTGAGGTCATTTGCACGTATTTTATCATATTCAAGGCTCAACTAAGCAAAAACATTTAGTATGTAAAAAAAAATATTTATATATATGTAGGTACAATTATCTTCAACGAGTTTCTTTGCATCCATTCAAACATCAAGTCATTTCTACTTGGCTTGTAGGTTCCACATTTACAGCCTGATCACTGTAGATATTTACAGCAAATTAATAGTAAAGAATTTTAATAATATATAAAAAAGCATTAAAATGGGGTTGGAACAATGTGGAAATTAGTCTCTGGAAAAGTATGGAATTTGGACACCGGGAAATATGAGCACTTCATATATTACAATGTCTTTTAGGAAGCTTTGATACCTCTGAGCAGCTCTGTTTCATTAAGCTTGAAGTGTTTCTTAACCCCGCGCCTCAGGGCCCACTGTCCTGCTGGTTTTAGGAATTTCTCTTCTGCCACACACCTGAGTCCTAACCTGAATAACTGGGTGATTAACAGGCTTCTGCAGAACTTGATGGCATGCAGGAGCTACAACTATCATTTGAATTAGGTGTGTGGGAGGAGAGATGCAGGTAAAACATGAAGGGCACTGAGGACCAGGGATAAGAAACACTGGTTTAAAGTACCTGAGAAGTTAAACCTGGGAAGAATTATTTTACACCCCAATATTATTCACAGAACAGATGGTGATATTTTCATTTTGTAAAGCGATAACTGTGATTTTTAAAGTAACATTGCCATCAAACCCCCTTTTGGGGCTTAAGTGTAAATTGAATTTACATTTGGATGGCCAGAAAATTTTAATTTTTCATAATTCAGAAAAAAAAACTGAATATTTCAGCTGTGAGGGAGACATTGGAGTCCCGTGGTGTGATGGGCCAGCTGAAGGCTCGGATCCGAGCGGAGGTTTTCAACGCTCTGGACGAGCAGCGAGACGCACGACCCCCGTTGTCCCGTGAAAACCTGCTCATAAACGAGCTCATCCGGGAGTACTTGGAGTTCAACAAGTACAGGAACACGGCGTCCGTGCTTACAGCAGGTGGGTGAATCCGTCAAACTTATCCTTTCAAAGGACAAGGATTTCAGTATGTCCTTTATAAGCTCGCTATGTCATGATCAAGCACCATTAATTAGTCATAACATTATGTTCTAATATCCTCGGCTTTTTGACTTAAGATAAATCCTACCTTTTTTTCTGATTTCCCTTTCTGTGTGGCTAACGTGCTTTGATTTCACAGCAATGTTCTATTTCTCTCCACCGTTTGCTTGTGCAGAGTCAGGCCAACCTGAAACTCGCTTGGACCGACAGTTTTTGGCGACTGAGCTGAGGGTGTCAGAGGATGCAAGCTCCACGTCCGTGTAAGGGTTTCTTTGAGAATTCACAGTACTGTCGTTTGTGAGCTTGGCATGTCCATAACGTTATTGTCACAGTGTACAAGATAAGAAATACCAGCATATTACAGTATTTGCTGCATTTTAAAAGAAAAAGTTCATTAGAAAATCCAGTCACTCTGATAAGGTTGGTTGTATACCGAGTGTTATAGTGAATGAAGCTAAAGAAAAATCAAAAATGAATCCAGGCCCTTGGCAAATAATCCTTATGTGGATAAACAGCTGACATAGCTGAGGGAAAAAAAGCACCAGCATAGACCTAAAAGTATTAAACTGAAAGGCAACAGTTATTACTACTGCTGCTAAAAATAATGTGTATTTAGTACTAATAATTTCATAACATAAAGAATGCTCAAGTTTTTCTGAACAGAAATATTTAGGTCAAGCAAAGTTCCAGCTGACCTTCATTCAGTTGACTGAATGGCAGTGTATAGCAAAAGGTGACCTTTTGGTCCATGTGGGGAGAAAACTCATTAAAAGGGCATGTTAGTTATATAAAACTGATATGAGGGATAATCTTAGTTTTAAAGGGTTTGTAGGTAAGAAAGTGAAGTGAGCAGATTAGTAGTGAATGCTAAAAAGGCTTATTTGAATGAGAAAACTGCAGAATATAAAAATTATCCAATTAAACTATGGAAGCCCCTCAAGTAGCTTGACTACAGTAACCGGTTGAAAACAAAAAAACTGTAATATAACTCTTCATCTGGGGAATAATGTTACATGTTACAGTGGCAGATGGTTTTAACAACTACTTCTCATCAGTTGCTGGTAAACTGTTGGAAAAGCTTCCGGACCAGTCACGACAGTACAGTGAAAGTCACATCCTTGACCATTATTATTCTCAGCAAAAGGTTAAAGTAGATGGCTTCTCTTTGGAAACTGTGTCAGAGGCAGTTGTAGTCGAGAAGCTAAAAAACGTAAATATCTCTAAAGCCACTGGCTTTGACGATATTCCATTTAGATTCTTAAGAGACGCTGCTGAGGTTATCACCCCATGTATCACCCATATCAAAAACATTCTATAGTGCAAAGACGCTTCCCGAAGGTTCTTAAGCTTGCCAGAGTTATTCCAGTTTATAAGAAAGGGAGTAAATTAAACCATGGAAATTATAGACCTGTTTCTGTTCTGTGTAGTCTGTCAAAGATAATTGAAAGAATATTTTTTGAACAGATTGATAAGTATTTAGTATCACACAATTTACTCTATGAATTCCAGTCTGGCTTTCGTAAATCACATTCCACCAACACTTGCTTACTGTGTCTAACCGACTACATTAGGAGGGAGGTAGATAAAGGTAATTTATGCGGTATGGTCATGCTAGACCTACAGAAGACCTTCGATACCGTTGACCATGGCATCTTGGTGCAGAAATTTAAAGGCATAGGTTTCAATGACTTAGTAGTCAGATGAGTGAGTTATTGTCTGAAGGACCGGAAGCAAGTGGTGGATATCGAAGGAACAATTTCTCAACCACAATGCATAGACTGTGGGGTCCCTCAAAGGAGTGTCTTGGGCCCACTTTTCATTCTTATATATATATATATATATATAAATGACCATACGTTTGTATGTTCATGTCAACTTTTTTTATCTGCAGATGATTCTGCGTTATTGGTATCTTATAAAGATAAGAACATAGTTGAAAGAACTAAGTGAATAACTATTAAATGTTAGCAGGTGGATGTCAGTCAATAGGCTATCACTTCATCTAGGGAAAACGGAAGCTTTACTGATTGGGTCAAAGATAAAACTGAAAAAAAAAACTGGTTTTAGTTGGAGGTAATGAGATTACTGTAAAGGACTCAGTTATCTTGGTTGTGTGCTGGACTCCCACCTGTTTTCGACTGGGCTAAGCGCAAAAGCTACTTGCCAAGGTTAATAAAAGAGCACGTTTCTTGGCCAGAACCTCAAGGTTTGTGGACAGGAAAGTGATGCTAACCCTGGCAAGTGCTCTAATTCATTTCCAATTCCTTATTTTGACTATGCATGCTGCTCCTGGTAGAATGGTGTCTTGAAGCACCTGAAACATCGGCTTCAGACTGCTCAAAATAAGGTTATACGGGTTAGTTTGAACCTCCCCTTGAGAGCTCATCTTCTCATTTTGAGACTGTTGGGTGGTTAAAAGTAGAAGGCAGTCTCTCAGATTCACCTGTTTATGGTACATAAGATCGTGCATGGGGCTGTCCCCAAATATTTGTTCAATTCCTTTAATACAGTGAAAGATGTTCACAGCTATTCCACTAGGGGCAGCTCTACTGATTTTGTACCCCCTAGAGTTAAAAGTAACTTGGCTAAAGAGTCCTTTTTGTATGTAACAACAAGCCTGTGGAACAGGTTACCAGGAAATACAAAGATGGTCTGAAGTTTAGTAGGTTTTAAGCTGGCACTGAAAAAATGGCTTACATGCCAATCTTAGGTTTTTTTTATACTACTGTACTGGATGGATGTAATTTGTATGGATGTGGTGATTGATGATTGGTCTGCTGCCATCTACTCTGTATGTATGGTGCAAAGCTGTATCATGTTTTCTAACAAAAATGGTTGAATAAAATCAATCAATCAACCCCCTCCCCATTAACCTTGATTGATGTGAACTGAGCTAATCCTTTTTAGCTTCTCTATTTCTTTTTGCAGCAGTAGTAAATATTTTTATGTTCAGATCATGGTTTGGCTTTAAAGTTTAACATCTGTGTCTTCTACATTAAGGCATTTGCTTACATTGTAAATCAAATTAATACTGATCCATAACAACATAAGTCGTCCTAGTTTTTGTTCCTTTTTATTGCTGAAAATTAAGAGAAAAGTAGAAAATGTTAATTACGGTGTTTTTAATTTTATAGACCTCTGCTCTATGGACTGGTTTCTCACTTCCTGAATAGGAGTGATGGCAGAGGGAACGTTTTGCTGCGAGGGGCTCCTCTTAGTATCTCAGCACCTGGACGTGATTCATGAAACATTCTGGCATTCAGCTGGTGACCTGGGATGCTCACGACTTAAAGTATGCTTTGGTTTTCTAAGCAATTCTATCCCATAACACTGGATACAACTTATTGCATGATATTTTACTACAAAGATTGCATAATGAAAGACCGAAACACGGGGGGAATAAATATTCTCTTTGTATAGTTGTTAAAATATCTTATTCTTATCTTTTTGTAAACATTTTTATACCAGATGTGAACAATAAAAAATCCTTACGTTTTATGTTTTTTAATGTATAACCTTTACTTTTTGTTAATCAATCTTTTATTAATAATATTTAGCTTTATTCAGAAAACGTGTTATTTTAAGTGTATGCCACTAGGTGGAGATCTCACCACAAACGTGAGAATCTGTGGGCTGTTAACAAGCCTCAGCAGAGGAGGAGGTAATTAAATCATTCTGAATAAGACATGTTATATGGGGGACTTATCTAAAAGACTGCATACAAGCCGGAAATGGACACCACCTGTAATTGTGCCTTTTTACATAAATGGTTTGTTATCATATACCTGATTGACATTTGTTCTGAAATATCTAATTTTCTTTTAATCTAAACATGTTTTTTGTAGTTTTCTGCTTTCAATAAGATATAAACCATAAAGTTAAAGTAACGTGTTTAGTTTTTCCTTAAAATATTACCTCAAATGTTTGTATATTTATGTTTGTTACAATTTTCATGGAAACACAACAGTTTTACTTCAGGTTTCTACCTACTCTACCCACAGAGATGCTTTACTGAATGAAACTGAATGCTTGTTTTAAATTTGAAAAATGCACGCTAATCACACATCGTTTATGTTGAAGTAAGACCTCTTGTTTGTACATAAGCTTAATCCTTTTAACACTGTTTTCTATCTGCTGAGGCTGTTGTGCCATATGGAGGTTGAGTTGAGTGGGAGTACCTTACCTTAGTCTAACTTGCATTAGTTTTATTACTTTGAACACACTGTTTTTGGGAAAAACATGTTTGTTTTTTGTAAAATCTATCATTTTACAATTATTTAATATTTTTCAATTTATTTTAGTCTATAGAATTTGCACATAATTTTAGATTTTTGTCCAATTACATAATTTTTAAAATTTAATCGTATGCTATGATCTCAGAAACAATACTAAAGTACTTGAGCAGCTTTTTTACCAAATACTTTTTTACTCATGAGTAAATTTTTTGGATTTCTACTTTGTAGTTTTGTTTAAAAATATGAAGTAGTGTCAGTTTTACTGAAGTACAATTTTTGGCTACTCTACCCACCTCTGATAATCAGGCAGATCTTTTAGCATTGGTTTATTACTATATTTGCCCACCACTTTCCTCTTGTCTATGTGGCAAGATAACCAACGAGCAGCCCGGGCAGAATTCGATCCCACAACTCCTGGCTGAGAGTCATTTGCGCTAACCATTCAGCCAAAGGGATATCCCTGTGGCTTGGGCACATGATCAATCAGAGCCACGGTGACAGGACCTCCACACTGTCACATTTACATCTTTGCAACAAGTGTTAGAAAAGTCCTTTTTTTTACCCCCTGTGTGTGTGACTTTTAATTCAGAGTTAAAAAAAAAAAAATAGCAAAGGTGGACCTAAGTCGTGGGAAGAAAATGGATATACTCTGATCTGCACAACATGGGCGGGGAAAATTGTAACACCATACAGGTGCTGGTCATAAAATTACAATATCATGAAAAACTCGATTTATTTCAGTTATTCCATTCAATAAGTGAAACTTGTACATTAGATCCATCCATTACACACAGCTGATGCATTTCAGATGTTTGTTTCTTTTAAGTTTGATGATTATAACTAAGAACTAAGGAAAGTCTCGAATTCAGTATCTTAGAAAATTTGAATATCAATTAGGACAAATGCAAAAAAATTATTATTATTTTTTAATTGTTGGCCAACTAAAAAGGGCAGCAAGATGGGAAAAGACACAGTTGAAACAACTATTCCTTCCGTTCGCTGCTGCGAAAGATTGAACAATTTCTCAGTTTAGGTCAAAAATAGAATTAGCTTCTAAAACCCAGTGTTGCAACTTTTCAGTTTTGTGTGGTCAACTACAGAGAATGAGTCGTTAGAGATACAGCAGGATGTATTGATGTAGAACTAGCCATGTTGCTACTGGAATGGTAAGTAATATATGTTTCTTCTGGGGTTAATTGGGCATGATGATGTGATACAGTGCCGAAAAACACAGCTTGACGATTTACCAACTTAGTTTAATGTTTTGTTATTTTGGCTACCAAGCTTGTAAAATTGTCAGTACACTTGATCAGATGCACTCCATAGAGATTTTTTTTTTTTTGATAGTGATTTAACGCCACAAGCCTTGAGAGGGCGACAGAGGGCAAATATCTGCAAAGTTAAGTAGTGTGTCTTTAAAAGAAATAAACATTTGAAATATCAGTCTGTGTGTATGGAATTAATCTAATATACAAGTTTCACTTTTTGAATGGAATTACTGAAATAAGTAAACTTTTCCATCATATTCTAATTTTATGACCAGCTCCTGTAGAATACATATGTTGGAAATAAATAAAAGCCAATGCACATCTGATTTGGGGCGGTGAGAGACATTAGTTTAAAATAGACTATATTTTTAGAGACCAATTCAAACAGGAAATGTTCTCTGTGAGCATAACAGACAAATGATCACACTGTGTCCTTTAACCAGGCCTGCAGTGCCAATAAATATATATATATATTTTTTTTTTTTAAATGCTACACAACAATGAAATTTGTAGTACTGTTTTCATGACAACTTCCACCATGCTGACAGAAAAGTTAGAAAAAACCCTGGTATAGTATGGTAAATTTCATCCAGAGCAATTTGTCTGAGCTTGGATCCCTGAATTCACAAAGTGTAACACATAATGTTGATTAGTTAACACAAATATAGATTTTTTTTTGCTCTTTATTTTCGTCGATTATGATGATTCACTCCTTACAGATAATAAAAACATAACATTTAATAGAATAGAATACAACAGAAATATATCCTACTATCCCCACTTTGGGAAAACGTAGGTGTAAAGAATATAAAAATAAGAAAAAGACACCGCAATAAAAACAAATTCACAGCATAGAAGAAAAAAAAGTGCAGTCGGTTTAAAGATATTTCAGAAAGATACAGATCTAAAGTTTGGGGAAAAAAGGACATATTTAGAAAGGTGTTTTATTGTACTGATGTTGTGTTTATAATTTACCTGTAGAAAATGTATATTTGATGCAAAACATTCATTTATAAATTGCCAACTTTACTGATGCCAGATCTAAATCCTACATTTGCAAAAAATGTCCCGTTATAAGTCCATTAAGTTGTGTATTTACACATGATCGTTGAACTCGATGTTTCCACTTTCACAGATTGCATTCGCTTCATGGAACAGTTTTCTGCAAATGGGACAGCTGTGTTAAGAGTATCGACTCAACTTGTCTTTTCCATGCAGCAGAGAAAAAAAAAATATTTTCCTCCAAGGTCAAATTGGAATGCCCTTGCATTCCAAGAGAGTCGAACATATCCATAAACACATTATCGCTCCATTGGACAGCCATCTATGGACATGAAGGCAAAGAAAGTGAAATCCTGTATATAAGAAAAAACAAAAACCCCAAAACTACTGTTGTAGGTTTTTCATTTTTTATTTTGATGCAATCACTTTAAGAAAGTTTCAGACGCTTGGTGGTTTATGTAGCTTTAATCAACGACTGCTAATATGTGGCTTCTGTGACTTCAAAGTGAATTTCAAATTAACATTATTGAAAAATGTTTGCACTTGGATCCATTCCCTTCTCTGGATCTAATTCTCGATTTTTCCCTCCTTTTATCTCCCTCCCTGCTTTTTTGGATTCATCACAGCTTTGAATAATTACATTGAAGAAGTGATGTGAAATATTTTCTTCCTTCTATCTCATTACTGGACAGGGGAGTGCGGGAAAATGTTTGGGCAAGGCAAAGGACAAACCTTTTTTTAGGACGCTTTGCTCTTGGCTTTGATTTTTTTTTTGTTCTGGTAGTTTAGGTTGATGATTTCTGATTATTGTTCTTCCTGAATGGATCCCCTTATATAACACTGTAAATATTACAGTATATTACAACCAACCAAAGACTGTGAGAGGCTGTGATCAGGGTTGGATTCGGGCCTTACTTTTTTTTAAAAATTATAGTCGTAAATAAGTTGCGTAGCCAAGGTTATTTCTCTGCTTAATTATTATTATTTTATCTGGGAGCACAGCTTTTCACGTAGCGTTGCAAAACAAGGTTCAGTTTTTGCTTAATTTATTAAATAGTCTGCATTTAAATTGCGCTTGACACAGATCTTCACAGATCTTAAACAAGCAGCAGAGATAAACTGCCATCTTTAAAGTTACTATCCAGTTAAGTTATTTTTCAATAAAAAAATCACACAGGCAATAAATAAAAAAATACAGCTGGGTTAGGAATGGTGCATTCCCACTGCAGTGTTTAAGAAATTGCAACATTCTTAAGGAAGGTCAATGAAGAAACTACCGAAACTTTTGAGTTCTATTAAGGTGCACCTAAATACTACTATGTAAATCAAATATATGTTTATTTGAATAGTCCTTAATCACATAATTATGAAATGATGTTCCATATTATTTGATTCTAAGAAGTACTTGTTGAATGTGGAGGCAGATATTTATTGATACTTTAACAGTTTATTAAGGATCGTTTTAACAATACTTTCTGCCACAACTGGCCCTTTAAGGACATTCATGATCTTGATGTGGCCCAAAATGGAAACAAGTTTGAAACCCCTGGATTAAACCATATGGACAATATTCATACAAACTTCTTTAAGACAGGAGTTGCTTTGAAAAAAAAATTTAATACAGGCAAAAATACAAATGAACATACTCAAAAGAACTGATAAGTTATCAAATGCTTTTTGTTATGTCACCAGAGGCATTTGTGCATGAAAGCCTGTTTTGGGGTATATCAATTTTGCCTGAACAACCAACATTTTTCAACAAAAGAATACAGAAAAACTAACTGTTACATGTTCAATAGATGACAAACAATATATGAAGTAAGCTTCCAAAATATTATTGAGAAATCTGGCAAGTAGCATTAAATTATGACGATAAAAATATGTAGCCATTTTCACCCACCAAAACCATGAAGTATAATTGCTGTCAGCTATATACTAGGTACCAACATGAAGATTCTCTATGTTTTTAAAATTCTTTGCTAATCCTTGCTATACATAAGTAAGAACACTTTATCTTTGTTCCTTGATTTATTATGTCCTATTACCTTCACATACCAACGACGGCTAAATTTACCTGTCACTAATGACTGGAGGGAAATAATCAGAGCTATCCCCATCAGAGGCATCTTTGTTTGAACAATGCTGATGCTGTTGGACCATATTTAGTCACCAGGGCTTAGGGTTGTTGCTCATATGAGACTTTGAAAGCAACACAGAAAGCTGCACAGATTCCACTCTCCTTATATGGCACACATTGCAGCCTTCTTGCTCCATGCATCTGCTGTCTTACTTTCTCCCTTCATCTCATCTCCTGCGCTTGTTTCATCTCTTCTGAGTTTTTCAGACAGTGTACCTCCCCCACAAACACCTCCCCATCTTCATGATCTTGGGCTATCATCGGGTTTCACACACTCGCGTGCGTTGACACGCCACAGCACAGGGTTTTGCCTCTGGGACTAAACAGGCCATAGCCATCAGAAAGCTGCTAGATTTATTGGAACAAACAGAATGGTGTCCTTATATAGGAAGTTCCATTGGGGAGCAACTGGAAAAGGAGGGATGCAGCAAGGAGGGGGGGATATGTTTTCCATTGTGGAATGTGGTGGGTGTAAAAATGGAAAACTCAACAAAACAAAAAAAATTCCTTTAATTGTTTTGAATATGAGTTGTGTGCTGGAGGGGAACACTTCAGATACATTACAGCTAAAGGGGAATCCTGTGCTGTAGACAGCTGGTTTTCCTTATCAGGACAGGGGAACACATTACATGATCTATTCACTGGACCGGAGCTCACAGCCAGTTTTTTCTTCACTGGATAATTAGCATTATTTAGTTTTAAATAACATTACATTTGATCAGGTATGACTTTGTCAAAAGAGAACTCTTTAGTTGAAGTTTACCAAATCATTAGCAGTGAAATTAATTTTAGTTCTTTTTTTTCCAGGTTCTCAGATGTAACTTCCTCTATTTTTTACTTCTCAAGCTGTGTCTTTCTGGTGGCAACGTTCTCCAAGCCTGTCCCATATATTTTCTGAGCAGGTCACAGCCTCCTCTGCTAAATAATGCACCACCTGGTCATCTTTTATTATTAATATAAATATTTATTCTCATGAAAATGTGGATACTGACAAGAGCCAGTAAGTTGTCCATTGGGGAAATTCTGTCTTGTTTCATGTTACTAATATTAAAGTGTGTTATTTTTTTAGAGAATTAACCAAACTGTAGACAATCCTAAATAAAGCATCTATCTATCCTAACCAACTCACGAGTCAAGCTTTTAACTGATTATTATTTATAAATATCTGTTTATTTGCTCTACATGTTTTATTTGATCACATGTTTTCATTGTTTTACACTAGGTAAATTTAAATGTCATCAGTTTTAATATTTTTATCAGTGTTCTGTAATTTTATCTCATTGCCTGCTGTGTTTATCTTCCTTGCAGTGTTTCCTCTGTGGGAGCCCTCTGCCTCGGGAGCAGTGATCGGTTATGGCCGCCTGGGTGCTCTCCAGGTAGTGCTTGGATGGAGGTGGGGGTCTCAGACTTCCTCTTCTGGGTGCCCTGGGTCAGAGCGTTGGCTGCTGCTGTTGATCTGCTGCTTCTTACGCAGATGGCTCCCATAATGGCGTTTCCTAGATCATCTGTACTTAGCAAAATGTTGCTTTTGTTTACTGTTGCTTTTAAGTGTGTGGGTACATGGGAGATGGGTTGGAAGGTATAGTTGTGATCATCTTTTTATTCTGGGTTGTTGGTGGGGATTTGAGGCTATGTGGGGTGATTTTAATCTGTGAGCACTTTAAGAAGCTATGTAGTTTGAAAAGCGCTTTATAAATAAAGTTTGATTTGACTGAAGTATCCCCCTTAGCTATGTGCAATGCGTCATCTGAAAATAGAAATAGTATGACACAACTGCAGCCAAACCAAGATATGCCTTTATACCTAAACTGACAGGCTGGACAAGGATGACATCAATCAAAGTAGCCATCAGGGCCCATTGTTACTCCAGAGGAGAGTTAGAGTTCCCCGGCTCAGGTGGGAGAATCTGCCGACACTCCATAAATATGACATTTGTGTGCAAAAAGAAAGCTGTTCTTCAATAGAAACCATAGGATGTCTGTTTTCAGCTTGCTATAAGCAATTAAGAGGATGCTACAAACATGGAGAGAGGTGATTTGCTAAGATGAGACAAAAATTACACTACATGCAAAATGCTGATCTGAAAATTCATTCTGGCTCAGCCTGAGCTATTCTGCAAAGGATAATGGGTGCACATTTCTACCTCTATGGATTTTTTTTAAGCCAGTAGAGACGTACCTCAAATGCTTGCAGCTGTAATTGCAGGGAATGATACTTCTACAAACTACTGACTCAGGTGGCTGACTATTAATGCACAGCTCTATTTTCTTTTTTTCTATTCTTTTCTTTGCTAAAAGATGTGGACAACCATACATTATGTCCTTCTGCACAGTTACGTGCTACAAGTATATGTTCCAGTAAATGATGTGAATCAAAATGTAGGTATGGGTCTGTATGGGTGAGTTTTCTAAATACTTCTGAGTTGAGACTGCCATCTCCTTCCATGTTTACCAGGCAGTCCAGAAAGGGGTAGCTTGTCTTCTTTAGCATCATCTCTAGTAAACTTGATGCTACGGTCTGCCAGGTTGATGTGTCAACCAACCTTGAAGAGAGGAGGTGGCCTCAGATTTTCTCTTTCCAACACATATAAAGCTGCCTTGAGTTGTCCACTTAGGAAGTTTCACAAAAACGCACACCTTGAGGCATGTTTTCACCATTAACAAACTTAGCTTACCAAAATTGTTTAGAGTTTACATAAACTTGATAGCTTCAGTAGGTATAACTATAGCCTCATTAGCAGTGTTGAGGAGAATATTTTGCAAATGTATTTAGTTACATAATACTGAACACCTGCTTTAAAATGTGTTCTGTAACGTATTGCATTACTTTGCTGAATCCTGATACTGTATTCTAAATACTTGGAATACTTCTTAAAAAAAGGATTTAGGTCTATTAAATGTCATAATGCGCTGGTAGCTACTCCCGCAAGAAAACAGAGGGCATATTGATAGTAAACATTATGTACTGATGGATTAAAAATAAAGTTGGCTCTATTTAATTATTTTTGGCACAACACTGCTACCTCTCAGTGACTAAAAAACAGCCAACCAAACAGGTTTTTAGCAGTAATATCTCTTTACATTTTATTAGATTTTATATTTAGTCCTTTGAAATGAAGTTAAGCTGTTTATCAGCCAAAGCCAATTAGGTTATTTGCAACTTTCTGTTATAAATATGCAAAGTATTGTAAACTGACATTCATTGCACTCCTAATGAAAAGCTTTTATCCTTGAAGCCGTAATTTTTGGGAAACCCAATACAACAATATATAATCAAGCTAAAAGTCATGTCAGGTTTAACCACTGTAACTGTGAGAAATGACCTAGCTAACACGATACAGGCCCTGTCAAATAATGGACAAAAAAAACAGTGGTAAAGGATTTTGTTTTGGGTTTTTTGTACATCATTGCAGTGTCTTTTAATTTTTTTTGTGACGTTCACATACAAAGGCTGGCCAGCCGTATTATTAGTTTCTAGTTTGCCGTTGACATTGTTGATGTGAGGTGTAGTTTCTTGAGACCAGCCAGCAAAAGTTTACACAAAAATGGAAGAATTATCCCACCTGGATCATCACTAATCTTTGCAAAAAAATATGCTGTTTCATTCATTGATACTGAATTACAGCTGCTCCAGCAATCACTGGAGTTTGCCTGAATACTTCACAGTTTGACACAAGATTCATAAGCTGTGCGACTCTCTGACTTTGATGCCAGATTTGATCTTTTGCCCCGTTTTAACCACCATGGCTTTAGTCGGGCTTTTGTCAGGAATGCTTGAATGAAATCTAGCATCACTTGGAAAAAAATGAACTGCGAGAGAGCGCCACTGAATGCATCATTTTCTTTACTGCTAGTAGGTTTATTTGGCTGCGGTTGTGGCTCCAACCCCCACCCCAACCCCCACCCCCCACCCCCAGCTCCAGGTCTGAATCCATACCTTGCAACTCATGTTAATGTTGGTGCTTGCAGGTCGGGAGTGTTTCGGCCAGGATATCTATGGTTTTGGCAGCATGTTGTTTAGGGGTATTATGGGATAGTCTACTCAACGCGAAGACACACATTTCCCAAAACTTATATCTTCATTTTTCAGGTGGAAAGTGGAAAACACACAAGTATTCCAGTGGTATTATTAAAGTAACTGTATTCCGAATACCATGTTTAAAAATAGTAACTGTTTTGGAATACAGTTACTCATGATTAGTATTCTAAATACGTAACGCGGGTACATGTATTCCGTTACTACCCAACACTGCTCATTAGTGAGCCTTAATGACACTTACTTGTAGACTTATAAATCTGATTCTCCCCATACAGTTTTTCAGACATGAGATGAGAGACGAAACGTTTTCAAGACAACAAGAAATATCTAGTTGCTCTCATTTAAACTCTCATGATTGTCATGTCCTGGGTGATGGAGAATCTACACTAACATAATATTACGTTTAAGGAGGAGGAGAAGGGCCAAAAAGGTGTGCAGGTTTTAAAAACCAAAATCTCTCTTAGGAGCTGCAACTCCACAAATAAAGAGTTAAAACCGGACCAACTGCAGAACAGAACAAATAAATGATGGGAACCTGGAAAATAACTAAAAACCTTGAACTACAGATAAAAAGATAATCATTACATGAGTCAGTGGGTGTGCAATGATTAACAAATAAGGACCTGTGGTGCAGGGAGAAACTGAAGACCAAAATGTTCACTTCTGGTGAAAAGAAATGAGTTGCCAGGCTAAAATGTAACCTCAAATGTACAGCAACGCAGCAGATTTTCTTCATTGTTATTTGAAAAAAAATTATCAATAAAGTCCTTTGAAAAACTACAGTAAGTAAACCTTTGCTACTTTCATTGAATATAGGAGGAATATAGCAGTGTGAAAACCCATTTGAAAGGACATGGTAACACTGTTTTTTTGTTGGTTTTTTGCTGGTCTTAAGAAAATAGATGTGTGCTCACACAATAGCAAGGGGGAAAGACTTCAGTGCTGATTTCAGAGAAGCTATTGTTTCTGTCCTTCAATCTGGAGAGAGTTGTAAGGTCATTCCCAACAATGTGAAGCCCATATTTTTTTTGTGTGAAAAAATAATACTCAAGATCAAACACTTGAGACAGTAGCCAAGTTTTCCATGACTGGACCTCCCAACCAGTACACCTCGAGGTCAAACTGTATAACACTCTACAGACCTAGTCAGTATGTTAAATGTTGCAGTTCATTACCACGCAAACACAAAAGGTTGAATAAAGTTTTTTTGTTTTGTTTTTTTAGGGGAAACAATCTTTCTAAAAAGCAGGATAAATCTTTTCAGACTTACATCTGATTTCAAAAATCTTTTTGGACCAACTTTCTTTCTAGCTAATTAATTTAAATTAAATCAAGCCCAAACACTTCCTTCTAATTTTCAAGCATGGTGATGAAGGTGTGATGATTGGGGCTGGTTTTGTCGCCAAATGGCCCAGACACATTGTAGTCATTGAGTCGACTATAGAATTCAAAATATGACTAGTCAAATATGACAAAATATGTCTGATGGCAAAAGCCTGAACCAAACTGGATGTAATGAAGAAATGTGTTAACATAAGAGGGGAACAGTTCTTCCACAGTAAAGTGAGAATGATTTATCTTTTATATTTTGGCTCCATCTTACTTTACCCAATAATGAAAATAAATTTTCCATTACGTGGTGTTAAGTTTATACTCATTTTAAAAACCTTGAAACTTTGGCCTGGCCCTTGATAAAGTCAACAGCCAGGAGTTGCTTGAGGATGGGAATGAATAATTTTAAGATCTGGTTTTAAGACCAGATCATGTCAATAATAATATGCAAAACCCCAGTTTTACTTCCTCTTTCCCATGACTGGGACTTAGCACAAATATTGAACTAAAGGAAACTGTGTAACACAACAGGTTGATCTGTTAAGAGTTTTAGTCTATAATGATGTATAAAATATTGTGTACAGTGTTAATCTGACATTTGCAGAGGAGCAGTCATGATCCCCAAGTGCCCTTTTTTTATTTTTTGAAATGTGCAATCAATAAGTCAAAACGTCACAAAAAAACATTTCAAATTGATTTTTAAATAGATTAATCTAATCTAATCCAAATATGTATGTTTTATTTTTATGTTGAAATTTTATGAATATTTGTAGCTCACTGTTGTGTGCAGAAGATACAGACTGCAGAACAGAAGTTGGTATCATCTGCTGTGGAGGTTAACTTGTCAGATATTGTCAGGGTTTAGCAGCAAGTTCAATAATTCCATGATGTACTTTATAACACTCCAGTTATCAGCTCTCCCATGTTCTTTTGTAATGTTTGTGGTCTTTGACCAACACCGCCCAGTAACAGCATCTCAACAGCAACAGCAGATAAAACACAGACTAGTTTTGCTTTGCATGGTCCTTGTGATGCTTGTAGGCTGTTATATTGCAGTTCACTATTACATTCCTGATGGATACTGGTACTTGTTATTCAGCATGGTAAGCTACAACTTATGCTTCTGTAAAGCATTTTAAAATATTGATCGATTGATTAATATATTATATTGCTTAATATGTCTCCTTTTTAACTTCACGCACCTACCTTCTGCTCTGGAACTTCATCAACACTACTTTTCTTCTGTTCACCGAATTAACTCACTGGAGGACCTTACTGCGCATGTCCGCTGCCTCTTTCCCCTGTGGTGCTCTCAGCCCAGAGGAGGAGGATAAGGGAGGCGATAGTGAGGGAGGATCAGTTTAAATGGTAAGGCTTTTAAATTGACGGGGGTCATTTGGACTGTTTGCTTTGGGAGTACCTCGTCGACGCCCACCTTCTCCAAACTCCAGCTTTCCAAAGCCGAACTTTCTTCACGCTATGTGAGTATTTAAAAGCGGAGAGACATTGCGTTTAAACTGATTGAAGTGCACCTGTCACAATTCGCTACTGTACTTTTTGAACCTAATTGAGTTGCTACTCCCCCTATTTTTCACCCGACATTCGGTCAAATTAAATTAAATCAAGTTCAGCTGTCTTCTTTGTTTTTATTTGATAGGCCAGAAGATTTAAGACAAGTAGATTTAATACTTCCAGAATTATAAATAGACTATATATATTTTGCGTATTAGTCACATAAGGGAGACCAAGGAGCAGTTTTATCACTAATTCAACAGATCGTAGCCATTGTTTAATAGAGAGATCTATGGGTATGTACAAAAGGGAAGTTCCTCTTGATTATCTCTGTAAAAGCATGACTCTGACCATTAATGGCGTTTCCTGTTTTCCATAGTTATATATATGCATGTATGGCAAGCATGTTTAATTTATTTGTTGCCCTAAGATGTAGACTGTCAAGACAAACCAGAAAGACACCTAAGTCGCTTTTCTGTTTTCATGAACATGCTATGGATTTCTATTTTTTTTTTTTTTTTTTTTTTAGTGTCTTGAAAAATAAATGTTAAAACTTTTTGAACTGCAATTAGATCACAAAAAAAGGTGTAAAAGGAAACATCTGGGTTTTATTTTTCTTTGACACTGAAATTATATTTGCATGCTGTCATAGAGGAGTATTGAGTTTTTTCTTAACCACATTAGTATTTTTTTTGTTCAGCCTGGTGGCTCTGCTTCCTTACAGGTAATGATAAGCAGAAATATTTCTTTGCACAAATCAAGTGGGGGAAAAAAATCTTATTATATAGATCTTGATGCTGTGATCCTAATAATCCTATAAATGCCTGACTTTGGGTTCATTGGTTTAATTATAACAAAAGTAATGTTTGTCAAGCATTTCTGATAGGAAATGAGAAACCTCATTCACTGGCCCTTTAAGGTCAAATTCCCCCAACCACAAATAGAACATCATAAAGTTTCCAGTGCATCTTCACCAGTTTATTATTTTTAATGGGGACACATTTATACATCAAATTAGTTTGTACACTTTTTTTTTTAAATGGAAAAATGTATCCTAAATCATACAGACGTATTTATAAGCAGCTATTTAATGTAACACTAAATTACGAGGATTATACATTGCAAATCAAACAATTGAAAATATTTTAATGCCTATTTTTTTTTTTTTTTTTTTTTTTTTTTGGGGGGGTATGAACATTACTATAATTCAATGCAGGTCTTTTTATTTTAAGCTCCTAGCTGGTTTGCAATAACCTGCTGGAACCTCTTCAGATAAGCTTTACCCAACATGTTGAATAAGCAAAGGCTCGACACAGGCATTAAATTAAATTATGTAAAAGGAAAGCTTGAGGAGGAATACCTCAATCTGAACCACATCCTTTAAACATGGGGGTGTGCCAGGAAGAGTCTGTTTACATTTATCTGCTAAGCATCAGCTGATCCCCCCCCCCCCCCTTAATCTCTGGACTTTGACATTAATTTTACCACTTTTGCTGAAAGGTTATCAGTTTAGGCAGTCAGTTTTTATATTTTTTAGTTTTTCTTTTTTTTTTAGCTGGTTAACATTTTTAATCCCAGGGGAGCATTTATAAGTGTTCTCAGGGACCGTTTGGGTCTGTTTTATTGCTTGGTTCCCACTCTGTTTGTGCCGATCTCAGCATATCAAAAAAAAAAAAAAGATGAAAGCAAGAGTCACTGCAGAGAGAAGGATTTATGATGACTTTATGTCGTCAATCCAGAAATATGTTTTTGGAGGGTATCCGTTTTAGATTTTATTGACCAAACTAGCTGCATTTCTTTATTAAGCAGGTTTGAATTCTTTGTATGTTTAATAAACTCTACATTTTAGTGATTGAGAAGTAGGAACTGACTAAAGCAAGCAGTTTCAATTCTGCTGTGTTGTTAGAATAATTTGGTGGCTGCAAAAGCCGTAAAATAGAACTCGCATCAATTTTCTACCCGAATTATGTGGATTCGTACAGCCGTGGCAGTGGAAGAAAGGATTCACTATAAATTGAGTAAAAATGATCAGCCATAATTATTTTTATATCAAGCAAAGACCATGTTCCACAGCTCTAGTCATTTTTCCCTCTGCATAGTAGTGGAGCTACTGGAGAGATTTGTGCATGCTTGATTTAGAGCGCTATTTGTAGCTTTCCATCTAACAGGTGTTCCTCCAGGATTGCCTGGATTAATCGCCATCTATCTTCCTTTCAGCTTTCCTTTTCCTATAAAATTTAAACCTCCTCCCAGCATAATGCTACCACTACCATGTTCCACAGTGCGGATGATAATGTTAGTTATTTGCCACCGATTTTGTCACAAAGTCACAGAGACACCTGTCTGACTTTGCTTCAAAGTTGAAACTCTTTCTTCCTCTGCAAAGCACGCAGAAAGGTGCAACTACTCTAGTTTGTTATACATTCCCTTCTGCTGCAAGAGCCTCTAAAATCCAGACACTTGTTCATAATGTAACAGCTGAATAGCATTTCAGAATGAATTCCAGCATGGGCCCATGTGAAGCCTGGTTGTTAGAACACCGAGCCCCCTCAGCCTCACTGCCTCGCTGTTATCATTTTGCAGTAAACGACAAAGCCGACAAGAGACATACTATTCCCTATATGGGCTTTGTTTGGGAGTTCACTTGCCTTGCTGTTTAGGTCCACAGAAACGAGCCCTGCTCCAGAGAAGGAGCCCTTATATGGTCATCACAGCACGAGACTGCAGCTTCCCCAAGCAGGAGACTGAGCGAGAGAGGCAGAGAGCGATATGGAGGGACGGGAGAAAAAAAAATGGAGGTTATTAAATATAAGAGTCACCGACTCAATAGTTCAGTAGAAGAACAAGACACTCTGTATGAGTTGTTTGGGCTGCTTCTCAGATAAAGCTGTTGACAGAAAGTTGTGAAGTTAATTAAAATCAATTTCCCAGTCTTAGTCATGATGTCTGCCATTGAGAGGGGAATTGTTTTTTCGTTTCCCGTGTGACGTGTGGGGTCGAGAGGGAGGTGGACGTCCGTGAGAATGGCTGGCCTCTGAAACTCCCTTACCGAAGGGGGGGCAAAAACCTCTTGTCATTTAGCTTTAGTCAAGACACAATTTTACTGGCTTCCAGTGTTTTGGAGAAGTATTGGGATGTGGAAGAAAAAGAATACACTATTTAAAAAATATAAATTTTTTGTTTGTTTGCCAAAACAAAAAACAAAAAAGTGTTGTAATCATCGGTGTTTAACCTTACTCAGTCAAAGCTTTGTAGAACCGCCTTTTACTCTCCAGTAACGGCTGCAACTTATTTCTTCTCTGCAAAATAGCTCAAAGTCACTCAGACTGGATGTAGAGCACTAATTTCCAATTGCATTTAAATCTGAACTTAATATCACATGAAGATAGCTTGATGCAAACCCCTGCATTGTAGCTGTGGCTCTGATGCTCAGGGTCGTTGACATGCTGGAGGCTGAACCTCCGCCCCACTCTCCAGTCTTTTCCGGTTTTCTTCCAGGATTGCTCTATCTGTCATCAGTGCTCACCGGCTTCTTTTGTCCCTACTTAAGAACATCCTCCCCACAGCATAATGTTGCCACCACCATGTTTGACTAGGAGTGACAGCAAGTAAATATTTGCTCTCCTCCAACCAGAGATTCTCATTCTACTTGTAAAGTGTGTCCCCTACACAGCTTGTGGCAAACTAGAGAACCTGTTTGTAGCTTTCTTTGAAGAATAGTTTTCCTCCAGTCAGTCAAACGTAAAAGCCAGATCAGTGGAGTACGCAACTAATGGTTCTCCTGTCAGGAGATTACCTCCACCTCAGCAGTGGATCTCTGCAGCTCCTCCAGTGTCTCCAATGGCCTCGTGGCTGCTTCTCGGACCAAGGTTGCTTTGCCTTTTAACGTTTGTAGCAGTTGTACTTTAGATGTTGTTATAGAGAGGTATCAGAGTAATACTGATTATGATGTAAATGCTGAACACATGTTTAGATATTTTTGTTGGTAAGAAAATTCATGATCTGCATTACATTTTCAATAACATACAGCTGTGTTTTTGAAGAAGTTCAAGGGGTACATCTTAAATGTGGACTTACATGTTTACTGAGATCCTCTAATATTGTGACTAGCAAAACTGCAGCACTCATTCCACTATCCATCTTTATTAACGTTTCACTGACTATTTTTTTTCTCAGCGTCTGGTCCTCCACCATTAGCCAAGATGTCCAACAAGGCCCCGACAGAGGACGAGAAGTTCCTCTTTGTCGATAAGGACTTCCTGAACAGCCCCATGGCTCAGGCCGACTGGTCAGCCAAGAAGCTGGTGTGGATCCCCTCGGAGAGGCACGGCTTCGAGGCGGCAAGCATCAAGGAGGAGCACGGCGACGAGGTGCTGTTGGAGCTAGCTGATAATGGCAAGAAGGTATCTGTCAACAAGGATGACATCCAGAAGATGAACCCGCCCAAGTTCAGCAAGGTGGAGGACATGGCTGAGCTTACCTGCCTTAACGAAGCCTCCGTGTTGCACAATATACGTGAGAGGTACTTCTCTGGACTCATTTATGTAAGTATGTTAGAGAAGTCATGCATATATTTCCTCTAAATTTGAATGAATCTTGACATATTTTTTCTGCTTGGATATTCTCATGACTATTTTCTTTGTTTTTGCACAAAAAAAATCATCTTTTTATTAAACTGATTCCGGCAGCTGTAGGAACAAAGACCTTTACCAAGTCCTGAATCAGACATCTCTCTGTCTTCACAGACATACTCTGGCCTGTTCTGTGTAGTAGTGAACCCTTATAAAATGCTGCCCATCTACTCAGAGAAGATCATCGACATGTACAAAGGGAAGAAACGACATGAAGTCCCCCCTCATATCTACGCTATTGCTGATAATGCCTACAGAAATATGATGCAAGGTAGGATTTCTCCTCCGCTTGGTTCACTTTTCGACACTCCTTTAAAGTATTTTTAATCTTTAATCACAGCATAAAAATAGGGATGCACTGATCCGACTTTTTCAGTCCTGATGCCGATACAGATGGCTGGATTTTGCGTATCTGTTGATACCCGATACCGATCCGATACTATTTGTGACATTGTGGAGGTCCTATAACTATGGCTCCGATAGATCATGTGCCCTGGCTGCTTGGCCACAGGGAGATCCCTTTGACTGACTTGTTATTGCACATGACCTTCACCTGGGAGTCGTGGGATCGAATCTCGCCTCGGTGTACCTTGCCACATATTGTTGAATTAATAAACTGTATAACTTCTGGTGCCTTTCTTGAATAGACTAAAGGCACCAGACTTTACAAACTAAACATAACTGAGACAAAATAACAGATGTAAAATATAAAATTACCACAAAAATAAAATATCAAGTGAAAAACTAATCTTTTTTGGTGAATTTGTTGCAGATTTTCCCCATTTTGAGTATCGGTTCATGGTATCGGTTAAGTTTAACCGACACCGATACCAGTACATTAGGCAGTATCGGGGCCGATACAAGTATCGGTATCTGTGCATCCCTACATACAAATCACTATTATCAAGGCCTTATTTAAATATAAGCAGTTTTTTGTACGAGTGCAAATATAGTTTGACTATTTCTTTATATACATAATACATATAATATATCTGGACTAAATATGGTATGTTTTTGCTGAATTAAGGTTGATTTACTTTGTTTCTGAATCTAAAATACTTGGAAAACTCTATCGAACTGGAGTAATTTTTGCGTTAAATAGTCTGTAATTGATTTGGGGGGGCTTTCTACCTTTTTTATATTTATTTAAAACATTCATAATGATTATTGAATACTATACTTTGAATAGTGAAATAAATATAAAATAATTTGTGACAAAAAATTATTTTATGTATAAGAAATATCTTTGGTCTAAGGCAAATAAAGTTTAGATTTGTAGGTCAACCCACACAGATATGACATTATAAAATGTCATATCTGTGTGGGTTGACCTCAGTGGACCGGGTCGTTTTTAAGATTGGCCCCTTCTAAATTAGGATAAATAAATAAAAACTTCAAAAAATGCTTCAGTTAAATTTATAACATAGGATTCTTATTTTTGCTCAAAAGAAAAAAAAATGTCATCAATAGGTTTGACATATTGCTTCTGAACTTGTTATTGTGAGACTTTCCTGTTGCAGTGGAGGATAACGCAGTAAACATCTCATCTTATGGCTGCCTCTTTCTGTTTTGCACAGGAATACATTAAATTATTTAGCAAATGTAAATTTACTCATGAAAATACGTGCTCTGATACTTTTAACATGTTAACCAGGTGAAGTAGATCTAAAGTTGAAGTTTTTTTACCCTGGTGACCTGACATACTGATGTTTCCTGGTCAGTGGTTGGTTATATAGGTTGTAGCAATACCTGTGACTCTTTTTTTTACTAGCCTGCAGTTTCACATGCAGACCTGTGATAATTATATATTCAAAAGCCTTGTCAAAGCTCCCTTTCTGCCGATTGTTGCGGGACCTTATGGTGAGGATCTGACAGGTAATTTATGCACTTTTTCAGAGCCCATGTATCAAAGAGGTGACGACTGTGGCCTTGGCAGCATCGTGCTTACAGTAAATGTCTCCTGGCTCATTCTGCAGTGATGCGATTTCACAACAGCTCATTTCCCAGAGAATCTGTTTCCAGGGGGGTTTTGCGCCACTTGATTTCATGTTGACATGAGGACGTTTTCTCAAAGGAGTTGACATCTGGATTGAGAGATGGGTGGAGGGCAACAAAGCATTTCCCTTTTCAGTAAACCTCCTCTCTCTTGTTCAGTTTGCTGTGTTCCTTTTCCTTTTTGCTTCTAGCTATTTCTAAAGTTTTTTGCTAGGGTAAAAACGTTAGATATCCTACAGAATGGAAGGAGGATTCTTCATGACACGCAATGTTTGGAAGAAAGTTTCAAGTGTTCAAAGTTGTATCATACTGCGTAACTTTAGAGTTTATCCATATGGAATCACTGTATGTTTGGCAGAAATGACCCAGCAGAACAATTGGTGCTGCTGGAAATATGATTATTGCTTTTTAAACAAACAAACAAACAAAAAAGATTGATTACATACAAATAATTATACTGCTACTGCATCAAAAAACTGATTTAAATACAGATACAGAGTTTTAGAGTGTTATCTAGGTATATATTCAAAAAAGCTCATGTCCTGAATTCACAGAAATTACAAAGGCATTTATAACCAATTTAACTTATTTTAGATTTAACATTTAGAGCACAAACTACAACATTGGGATTTATAATCACAGACCTACAGTGGTTCCTAAAAAAGGAAGTCCAAGGAAAATGAGTCATGGTTTGCAAAGCTTTCAGAAATAAAAACCTGAAAGTGTGATGTGCATTTGTATTCTACGGTAGCGTTTAAGTGCCAGAGCTGGAAAATAAATGTAGGAGTAATATCTCGTTCTAACAAGTTAAAAATGTGTTCCTTATACAACTTCTTAAAAAGGCGAAGGAGCTCCAACTGTGCCCTGCTACTTAGACACACAGAGCAGTGTTTCTGTTTTACTGATAAGATCTTCTTTTTTTTCTACAAGAACATTATTTTGGTTTCAATGAGATGGAAATGTCACTATAATGATTTTATGTATAACCTCTAGTTAAAACAAGGACATGTTTTTGAATTTTAACGAGAACTTTTTTTGTTAGAACAAGATAATAATAATTATGCATCAAACTTATATAGCGCTTTTTCTGGACGCTTTACAAATTCCGTTATTCATTCACTCTCACATTCACACACTGGTGGAAGCAAGCTACAATTGTAACCACAGCTGCCCTGGGGCAGACTGACAGAAGCGAGGCTGCCATACCGCGCCATCGGCCCCTCTGGCCAACACCAGTAGGCGGTAGGCGAAGTGTCTTGCCCAAGGACACAACGACTGAGACAGAGCAACCCTTCGATTGCAAGGCAACCCTCTGAACCCTCTGAACCCCCTGAGCCACAGTCGCACTAGAAAGATACTGCGCCTGAATTTATCTCCCAGCTCTGACCGCTGAACGAATTGCAAAGTGACTGAGGGATTACTTGTAGAGAACCAGATTTTGGTGCAGCTGCAGATGCAGGTCTTTGGGGTATGTCTCGACAAGCTTTGTAAATCTGAGGACTAAAGCTCAGCACTTTCCTTGGTGGTAGTTTTGTGCAGCATCTTGTGTTTTACATGTTGGCTAAAAAGTAACATCATGGTGTTATCTTAGCAGAGCTCCTTCATTAACACAAGCTAGGAATGGCACTTCTCCTTGCTTTGTTTTAACAGTGGCTTTTTGTTGGATTGCCCAATATTAAATGTGTCAATAAATCCTCCCATCTGCCCCGAATCAATATTGGCCCTATTAGCTGCTTCTTTGATTAATGCTATTAAGTGCCTTGCCTGAGGGCACATACTTCTGTGGTAGGAGGCTGCAATCAAGTGCACACATTTCTAAGAAATGTGTACATTTCTTCTAATTACTCTTGCAGAATAAGTACTGAACACAGAGAGCCACTGAAGTTATCTAATAAACTACTGAGGCCATAACTGCACATATGTATTACTACTAGATACAATTAAACACAGGAGGACTGTCTGGTTAACTACTGAGGGTCATGGATTTTATTTAGAGCAGTTAGAGAAAAATGGGGAAGAACACATGTATTCCCCAAACTCTTTATTTATCATTTTAAGAAGTACAAAGAAATACATGGATCTTTTAATGTTAAAATCAAATTTGACCAAGCATCTGCTAATCCAGGACTTCCTTAAACAGATCAGTACTCAGGAAACTGGTGTTTACCTCCACCGCTACAGTGTGTAAATATGGTCTCTCAAGTAAACAAGAAAAAGGGTGGATTGACAGTGCTTTTGTTTGGATTTATGTCTTCAACTTATCCTTTGCAGCAGAACCTTTGCAACTCAGGATTCAGTTTATGGGTCGATCACACAAGAATCTACATGTTTAAAGCAGGGGGTGGATGTTTTGACTTGATGTGTTTACTTAAGACTAAACTTTTTTTTTAATAGTAATTTCATTTTACATGATAAGTTTCTATATATTTTAGTTTATGAACCCCTTTGGCTCCTTAAAATAACTGCTCCAGTGTACTCATTGTACTCATTTAAGGCATTTTTAGAGCAGCCCCTAGTAAAGAGGTGTAAAAGCCCTAAATGTGTTCCACAAAAGTAATGGTCAGGATAAATCTGCTGTTGTTTCAGTGTGTTTATATTATCTCAGGAACAATAAGGATCTAAAACATGCAGTATTAGTCTGGTGAGAAATGTCCCAATACTCGCACTTCCACCCTTGTGTTCTTCAATTGCACGCTCCCCTTGAAAGGCGCGTGTGTAGAGTGCACGGATTCTCCAGAGGGAATTAAAATCCACATCGTAGTACTAAGAACAATGTTCCTTATATTAATAATATGCTGGATAATGATCATCTTGCAATGCAGCGAATCAGCCACACACCTGAAAAAATGTATTAATTAAATTTCACTGGCTTGGCATGAAGTGTGTTGGGGATACAGAGGAATGCTGTAGTAGTCTTGTTAAAAATAATTTGTAGTAATTATACCATAACCTAATACTGGGATAATTATTAATGAGTCTCGAATTGTCAGTGACAAAATGAACAGAACGGGGCACCAGCTTTTTAATCTATATATGAAGCAATATTAATTACACCAGACTATCAGTCTTTATCTGGAGGATGAATTCTTTTACCGTTGTATCGAATCAATCCACACCAAAAGAAGACAGAGATTTTATCCGAAGTTAAAGGAACTTATTACAGATTGCTCAATCCTTATCACAAGCAGTCACAAATAAATTATATCCAGTTTAAATGAAACTATGCTACATTTCTAAATGGGTATATCTATTATATCAGGGAGAGGATACATTTTATGATGAAGACAAAATAAAAATAAAACTGTCACAGGGAGACCTGACCTCACGTGCGTGCATAGCGGCCGTATACGGGGGGAGAGGAGAGCAGCTGGCATACAGCGCTCTCAACAAGGTGAAACCTTATCAATGCACACAAGAAGAAGCAACGTGATCTAACTAGCTAACCTTAGTTAGCTCTGTGGCTAGACAAAGGAATTAGCTTAAAACCGTAGCCGCCGCTTTTCCAGCCTTTTCTGAAGTGACCTCGCCGCAAAGCCACACTTGTGGAAATCAAACAATCACCAAAAGACAAGAAACAAGCAACACACTGCTCCTGCTTACAAATAAATAAAAAAAAGTAACTGACTTAACATTAAACACATCCATGCTGCCCACCTACTTTTGGAGAAGGACTGAGAGGAGACCAAGACCATCCACATGGCATTCCTCTTTATCCTCTGCATGGACACAGTGACAGAGGATCTCCAGTCCCATCACCCCTGGACGCTCCTGTACGCCGATGATGTCTTCCTGGCAAATGAATCGCAAATTGAGCTGCAAAACCAAACGCAGCAGTGGAAGACGCGCCTGTCTGGCTACGGGCTGAGGCTCAACATCAAGAAGACAGAGTACCTCGAATGTGGCCCCCAAACCAACGGCACGATCAGCGTCAATACCTTCCATTTGTGCTTGTAGGACAGAAATAACTTTTATTCCACTGGTATCTTTAATGATCAGCTTCTAGATATTTTTCGTTTGACTTGAGGACATCAAGCATCTTTCTAGAATGGTTGTTTTGTTTTTACTATTTTGAAAAGTGCTTAAAAGAAATATATACCTCTAAGATAACCAATAGTGTTTAATATTTGTTTTAGACTTGGTCTTAAAGAAATATAAAACAACACATAAGAGCTGTAATTGTTTTCGTTGTCTTCTTTGAATCTTTGAACATTTATGTCGGGCTAATGCCCGGGGCAAGTTTATATGGTGTCACGTCGGCTGTATTTCCCATGAAGTTGTAATTATACAGCAGGATGTTTCACACTGAATGGTTAGGAACAATTCTCATGTTGGAGTCAAAGTGATGCATAACTGCTCCAAATTCAGATAACTCTCCTACTCTTTGAGACATTCAGCCTCCAGTTTGGCTCAGATCCCAGTCCTCCAAAATTACCCTTCAGCCTTTGATGTGCAGCAGATAAAAATGTGAACTTCCCAGAAGGGAGTTGTTGTCCCACTGCGGCAGAAGAGTATATTATTCCTTTGTGCTCTAGCTATATACTTACAGTCAGTTTCACAATCATGTTTAACATTTGTGAAGTAACTAAAAGCATTTTTGTCCCCTTTTGGGTTTTGTTCAGAGAGGGCGGGTTTTTTGGATATAGTGAAAAAAAAACTCACATATCTGGGCATCGGACGTTTTCACTTTCCCTCTGCCTTAATTAGGAAGTGCAGTGAAGGAACCGACTGCAAGTTTTGTGAATGCATGTGAAGAATGGAGGGAAGTGGCCAAAGTTAAGTCAGCGTTGACAAACAGCATCTGTGCTGGCTTGCAGCTCAGTGGAGGCTGCACATTATCATGTGTGAAGTAACTCTTAGTTTTTGACTCAGAATTTTGACAATAAATGAAATTATGCCGCTACTATAAAAGCCGCTCTTAACTCTTTAGCACTGAGTTTGAGGGTATTTTGTACACAGAGACTAATTTGCATGAAATTTTATTTTAACTGTAAAAGTGATTATGACTAAGATTACTTAGTGTGACTCCGCCCACACTCGTTTGAGTTGAGGGACACCGCTACAGTTTCACCCTATGGATTTCAGGTTTTTCACAAAAGTAGATTTAGAGATCAGTTCATTTCTCATTAGATGAAGATATAATTTCCATGGTAAAACTCAAAGTATTTCTAGTTGGATTTAATCAAAAAATCTTAAATACAGTAGATGGTTCTTTTTAATTACCCTTTTTGTTGTTTGGAACTATTAACCTTCTCAGACTGGATTAAATCATAAATGGTGATAAAGTGGAATGTCTGTATATCTGTTTTAATCGGACAAATTAGATTTTGTATAGTGCTGTGTAAAAGTAGGTGCACTCTTAGAGGTTTAGGGTTTTTAATATCAGACAACCATAACCATATCTCTGCCTTGCCATACTTCGGTCTCTGAGCTCCATGGCCAGTTCCTTCAACCTCATGATTCTCATTTGCTCTGACATGCACTGTGAGCTGTAAAGTCTGTATAGACAGGTGTGTACCTTTCCTAATCAAGTCCAATCAGTTTAATTAAACACAGCTGAAATTAAATGAAAAAGGAAGGAGCAGAACCATTTCAAGGAGAATCACAAGTATAAGCGAATAAGCTGAACTGAGTTGAAATGTTTAGGAAAAAAAGTGATAACGGCAAGTGTCTCTCACCACTGCAAGTTCACTGGATTTACCACATCAATAAACAGAAAATGTATTAGAAGACCCCCCCGCCCCGCTGATGTAGATACCCCACCAAACATTAAGTTGTTTTTGTTTTTTTCTTTTGTTCTTGTTTCGCATTTTAACTAATTTGCTTTGTCCCATTATTTTATATACTGCTGAATAACTTTTCATAAATCATCTAATGTTGCCAATTCTTTTGATTCTGCAGATCGTGAGGACCAGTCCATTCTCTGCACGTAAGTGAAACGAACTTCTCCAACCGTCCTTCCCGTTTATCTTGCCTGTGCGATATGTAATCTGATGTCACAGAATGGTTGCATACTGCTGACATAAGCACAGATCTAAATTTAAATGCCTCTTACAGCACAGATCCCAAAAAATAAATTAAAACTCCTTTTTTGTACACGCTAAACGTTTAGTAGCTCTTTGGGAGATCTGTGTCCTTGTTCCTCTCCCAGGGATTTAGTCAGGAAGTGTCCTGAACTCTGATTGGAGAACCAGATTAGCTCTCCAAATGTTTAGGCTCAGTTTTGTTTATTTGTGCTAAACAAATTATTGAGACTTTTGACTGGTTACTGAGACATTCAAGGACAATCTGACTCATTGGGTCAGCTTTATTGGAATTTTGGTTTGCTAATTTCATAAAATTTAGATTTAAATAGATTACTAGGAGTTTATAATTTCTACTCATTCAAACCAGGTGTGTAACACATCAGAAGTTCAAGTAAAGTCAGGTGGGAAATGAGCTGTACAAATGAAATGCACAAATTGACAGATACATCAGGTGCATACATTTTATAAGAAAATAAGATAACATAACCTTGTTCATTAACTTTCTTGTCAGTTTCCAAATGACTGGTTTAAATAAACCAGCTGCCCCTAATTTCCTGCAACCAGGATTCAGTACATTCTTTCCCATCAAACCATTTCCTCAGTGATTGTGCTTCCTTATCAGAGAGAAACTGGAAACGTTTTGGAAAGGTCTATAGCGCAAGGGCAAAAATCTGGTGTTTGACGCTAATGCGGGAAATTGGTATCAAGTGTGAATAAAAAGGGCTTAAAAGGAAGAATCAGTCAGAGCTGTTGAAAAATACAAAGCTTGCTTAAGTTGATTGATTCACGAAATCTACCTGTGGCAGCAAAACTGCTCTGGACCAACATGCTACTGCCACCATGTTTGACAGTTCGAAGGTTTGAAAGCTTCACCTGGACTCCACCAAGCATTATTTGTGCCACTGAGGCCCTTACAGCTTTTAATAATACCTGTTTGTTGTTAACAGAATGTAAGAAATTTCTCCAAAAAACATTTTGCCTCATCAATGTGGGCTTCTGCAAATTTCACTCGAGCCTGAACATGTCTGCATCCTTTCAGTCAATGTGGATGTAAGTGGTTCTTGCTTTTTTCTTTACATCCTGAATAAATTCCTTGTGAATGTGAAATTGGGGGTCAGATGGTTACAACCTTGAACTCTTCTGAAACATAACATCTATGCAATCTTTTGTGGTTTCTGAACCACAGCAGGCCTGTGATTTAAAACTCATAAACCCTGAGTTGAGTTTCACTGGTTTTTAAGGTCTCCTCCTGTATTATGTTTACATCAAATATTTTACTTTTCTGGTATAATATAGGAACATATGTAACAATAAGAGTTATTTTTTGTATTTAGGGAATTTAGTTTTAGTTTTGGCTAGCTGGAAGATATCAGTATGATATCAGTTTGTTAACTGATATATACAATGGTATCTATGAAAAAGTATAAATTTTCTCCCATATTAGGGAATGAATTCTGGTTCTTTCAAGATAATCTAACTTGTTGAAAATGTTGAAGATTAATTAATCCACTGTATTTTTCTGTTATGATTATACAACAGTGTATTACAGTATTTATTAATAAAGAAACAAAATAATGGTTAGATAAAAGATTATTTTAGTAAGTTGTGATTTTAACATGTCTTCACTTGCAAAATACAACTTGAAATCAAATCCATTTTAAAGAGGTTTTTGTTTCATTTTTAAGCAATTATGATAAAGTCTTTGAACAATGACATGCCTGGAAATTCTAGTGAGTAATACTCCTCAAATTTCTTATCATAGGTTATTCTAGACAGTGGTTAGAAATCCATAAAATGCATTCTGTGGATGTTGACCTGAAACACTAGCAATGTCACGAGTTTTTTGTCTGGATAATTACCTTAATGTTTATAACAATGACAATAATAATTTAGAATGAAAAGATCAGTTTAGCTGGAAATTATAAAAGATTTGATTGGAAAATGATTTTAGCTGCCTTTTTCTTCATCACTCTTGAGGCCTGAGGGAAATAAAATAATCTTGGCAGTTACACTGTTTTCATGTGCAGGGATTGGGAGAGATCCTGGCAGATGGACAGAGCAGGACATGAGAGTGAAACGTTTAAAGAGGATAAAGTACAAGGAGCTGCTCACACATATTTTTTTCAACTATATTTTATTGAATTTTAGATTTTGTATAAAAAAAATATATATATTATTTCCCACTGCTCCAACATTCAAGATATTCCCCCATGGGCTTCCACATTTCCTCAAACTATGTTATGTCTCTTTCAGCTTGTATAGATTAGGCTTTCATACACAGCATACCAACTCTCTTTTTTTATTAATTTTTTTTCACCTTCACTGATGGTATATCCACTTTCCTCCCATCCTTTTAATGGGCGATCATCCTCTTAACTCACTGGAGTCCAAAGTCAATTAAAATTGAGTGTGTTGAGTTTCCCAAATACATTTCTTGACACCAAATGTTATCATAATTCTTGGTCAAATGCTGTGTTTATTTCAGCATATCCAGACAGTCTGCATACTGCTTAAAATCTAAAATGATTTTCAATTTCTTTTTCACGCAGGTAATTTCTTCCTCTTTAAGAGACGCAGCAACACTATTCAAAATGCAAAATAAATTTCTTAATGAGTTTGAGCATATTAATAATGCAGTTTATTGATGAAAAGCTGGATGTGGAGAACAAGTTACCAATTAAAGATCAGGAGTAAAATCTTGCGTGCATTTTCACATCTGGCTGCAGCCTGAGTCTGGATGTTATACGTCTCTAGTCAGCCTAAACATGACAGCACGGTTAGATTCCTCCCTGGGCTGCCAAATTTTCACACACAGAGCTTCCTATGCCTTTTAAGGACCCCTGACCAAGCTTGAATGTCTGATGGCTCTGCGTTCAATCAGATTCATGTATCCAAGTTTGTTGTCTGGAAGGAAAAAAATTGTCCATGTTGATTTATGAAAACATTTGAGCGACTTTAAAGGTGGAGTAGCAGACACTTAAGGTTTAAGCAGTCTGATGGCCTCAGTAACTCTTTCTAGACCCATAAGAGGCTTGTTACTGGTTCTGCAGTGGTATCAAGAAGTCAATACCCTGCTTTAAAGCTCCCACTACTCTTCCAGTTCTGGGTATAAAGTTTAAATGTGCTCATTATGCATGAATTCCTTTATTTATTTTTTCATTTTCATAATTTATTCTCATGGAGAAAATTAAAATGCTCTACACCATCATGCTACTGCCACCATGTTTGATAGTTCTAAGGTTTGAAAGCCTCAACTGGACTCGCCCAAGCATTCTTCATGTCAATGTGGCCCTTGCAGCTTTTAATAATACCTGATCTTTGTCTCCTGCATATACAAAAATATCTCCAGAAAACATTTTGCCTCCAATTTTCAATTGAGCATGAAGATAATATCCATTTCAATGTGGATATTAGTATTTCTTGGATTTTTCTTTAAGTCCCAAACTAATTCATTTTTTATTTGAAATTAAGGGTTAAAACCTGAACACTTTTTTGTGTTTCACAAGGACAATTATCCCAACCAATTACTAAAACTGTTTTTTGATCAATAAAGTAGCCAGACATAAAGCTTCTGGAATTACCTCAACCAATATTGACAATTTCTAGATGAAGCTCAAAAGCTAAGTTCATGTCCGGACACCAGCTCATTTCTAACAATTCATATTAACAGAGTTGTAAGATATTGCAATAAGACAGAATTATTCCAGATCCGTGTTTCATTCCAACTTAAAAATGGAAACATATCCAAATATAAAAAAGGAGTGTATTTGTATATTTGAGCTGGTGCATATACCTTAGACCCAGTGTGGAATGGAGATAATCCCTAATAGATGTATTTCTTTTTTAAATAAAGCTCTGTGTCACATGATTGAAGAGGTCACAGCATTGACACAGATTGCCATGATGGGTGTAAGTAAATGTCTGCACTTTCATCCCTCCATGTCCTGCATCAATGTTAAACCAAAAGACTGAAATCACTAAAACAATCAATGATCAGTAAAATTTTCAGAATTTCAAAAAAGATTCCCCACTATAAAAGGTTCATATTACATAACGGCAAGTAAGATTTTACTTTGGGTCAGGCGATGATGAAGTTATCTCTGCAGCACATGATTTCCATCAAATTAAACTGGGTTGTTGAACTGTGAACAAAAAATCCTGTCAGTGCTGTTTATCTTCAGTGCTGTCTCTCTGTCTCTCTCTCTCTCTGGGTCTTTTAATCCTCTTCTCACTTTGTTTCCTCCCTCTTCAGAGGAGAGTCTGGTGCGGGGAAAACGGAGAACACCAAGAAGGTCATCCAGTATCTGGCTGTTGTGGCCTCGTCTCACAAAGGCAAAAAGGACAGCAGCGCTGTAGGTATCTGTGTGAAGATCTCATGTTAGGATCTGTCAGCCAGTTCCCTCACTCTTAAGCAAAATCTGCCTGGTTTAATTCTGTATATTTCCTTCAAATAGCAACAATCAGGATCACAGTTTGCATACGTGAGTAAAGGGAAATGCTTGGAGTGTTTTTGGGATTTTCTTCCGTGTGGCATTCGTGTGTTCTTTAAGAAAACTGCATGATGTTAGTATCACCAAATTGTCCAAACAGGACTTATTCTACCTCCAAGGTGTCCAATTTTGTAAAGATAGATTGTGTTTTCCTCAACATTCATCACTAGTTGTAGCTTAGTTAGAACAGCCTTCTCGCTGGGATAAAATGTTGGCATACCTTTCTGGAAATCATGGCTAAATCTATCCATCTATCCTAAAACAAACAGCAACTTTTTACTCCGGTGACTGGCTTGTTCAGACTGCATGACGATTAGTGGAGAACTGACACAGTCATGGGCGTGCCCTTTTTTTCTACCTCGTGACGTGGTTTTATCAAATTGGCCGCTTCGTACATCCTTTCTCTGCTGCTGGAGATTAACCAGAGCTCTCTGGCAGTGAAGGGGTCCCTCACAGATCATTGAGCACAGTGTGAGCATGCCCATCTCCTGTTATTTTTTGTTTTGTTTTGTCTGTCCAAATCCAACGTCCTCTTGACTCCTAAGCTCATAATCCACCTGTCAGATACACAGGCAGTGTTCAGTGACTCTTATTCTGTTGCAGGTATTATGTTTTTGTTCACCCTATAGTTACATTATAGAGTTTCTGAAAATGTTCATGCCATAAACCTTGCCAAAAGAGACAAAAATAAGTATTCATGTAAGTTGATGAAGCAAAAACACAATGTTTCTCTGTAAATAGGCTTAAGTGGCTGTTGCCAAAAAAACTCAAATTGATTTCTAGAACAATGAAATCAAAACAGAAAAAAAATCCATAACTTGATTGTATAAAGGGAAGTCTTACAGCATATTTACTGAAACGTTCTTAGTACTTTGTAGAAAATGTAATGACATCTTAAAGACTCCTCCTCCAGATGCCATAGCTCTTAATTAGGTCTGCTTTTGAGTCATTTTTCAACATAAGCTGTCTTCAAACTTTTAAGGTTCTGATAGCCTATTCTATGTCTCTGTATAGATTTCCATTTGGATTCAGATTGGCTGGACCATTTGTGACTTTTTTATCTTGCTTTGAAATCAATTAAAAGCTTCCTTGGTGCTGCGTTTAAGCTTTTTGTCCTACCATTGAAACCACATTTGTTTCATCTTCAATGTGTTTTCGAGAATGTCCAGACTTCCCTGTTACTTGACCCTTGTAGCAACACTACATACAAAAGTCAAGATAAATCTGTATTCCTTAATATCAGTTTGAACATATTAATAATATAGTTAATTTATGACAAGCACTGTTACTTGACCCTTTCGTCCAGTTTTTCCTCCAGACAAAGTTAAATCCTGGTCTCATCTAACCAGACTGTGTTCCCCCAGTACTTCAATGGATTCTCCAAATGTTCTGCTGCAAACTTTAAATGATCTGCTACATTTTTCTTCAGCAGTGGAGTCTAGTGCAGTGAGTGTGCATAGAGCTCATTGCGTTAGAGTTATTGCTTTTTAGGGATGGAAAACTTTTCATCCCTCTAGTTTTTTCTTAAACAGACTCTTCAGAGCAACCGGTCATGGCTGGTTTATAATAAAATACCAAATGGAATGTTAAGAAACGTAGAAATGAGTCTCTAACCAACTCTACTAATAGGCTTTTGCAACAATAAGATTGTGAAGCTATTGTGAGAGCTCTGTGCTTTTACTCATTGACCATTTAGTAACGGCTAAACACTCTGAGGAACAGAGATGCTTTATAAGATTTAACACATTCTCTTTGCTTTTTGTACTTCATTTATGCGTTCATTGCTTACTTCCTGTGTCATTGCACTTTATTAAACAGAACCTAATTCGTGGACTTGTTTCTTTGTTTTCTTTGTGTGTGTGTGTGCGTGTATTTCTTGGTTGTTACTGATATGTGGTGTGTATTTCTTTCATCAACAGCCTCATTAGAAGTATATTTACTGATTGGGAAAAAAGTCAATTTGTTTTTTTCTTTTCCCAGTGTATTCATATTCTGGAGTATGTATGAATTTCTTCGTAGTTAAAGTGATTAACTTATTTACTACCAATCGCACACATCCTTTTGGGTGTCTGTGAAATATCACCTGGGTTTTCTGTCTTCTGTATGTCCCAGCTTGTCTGAACAGAAATGGTTTCAGAAATTTTTTTCTCTTTCCCTCTGTCGGTTTCAGACCTTTTCAACTCCTGCTGCTTATCTGTCATAAAAGTTTGTATTTCCATTGCAAAATTTCCCTCTACTTCCACCTTGCTGTGCTCTGTCTTCTTTCCTTTGTTTTCTAGTTATCCTGAACTCTGAACAGCACATCATCAGTAGGTCTGTATTTTCTCTTTTGCCTCAAACATAAAACGAAAATGTGGCTTTTGTTTCACTGCATTTGGTTCACGAGTTAAAAAAAAACAACACATTTTACAAATGAAACCATGATTACAAACCACAAGCCCCACGTCTTTTCCTCTAACAGACTTTAGCTCGTTTACACAGAGAGTGTTTTTAAGTGAGAAAGTTTATGTAGAGGATCTCAGCTCCTGACCTCTATGCAGACAAAAAGAAGCACTTTGATCACGAGGATTAGCTCGATTCAAAGTGATGGGCTGTCCACCTCTCTTACAGACATTCACTCAGCTACTCCTGCTGGGAGCAAATTACATTTCCACAAGAGATGTTTGAATCTGAATCAGTACATACACATTTATTTTAAGTAAATAATTTTAAAAGTTTTCACAAAACTGATCTTTTGAAATTGTCTTTATCTGGTGTAACTATGCCTCAATTCCAGCGCTCATTCTAAAAAGCTTGTTTAATTGTGAATTTCTTAAATTATTTTATGCTTTCTTCTTCATCTTATCCCACATCATTATCATGGTAAACACTCAACGAGCACCACCTCTATACCTTGTTGAAATAAGTAATTATTTGTATATTACTTTTGTCACTAGGGCGAGCTGGAAAAGCAGCTCCTGCAGGCTAATCCCATCCTGGAGGCCTTTGGAAATGCCAAGACCATCAAAAATGACAACTCCTCTCGATTTGTGAGTTTGTTGTTAAAATAAAAATGAATTTTATTCTTTTACAATATTTCTCTAGTCTTTGATGAAAAGCCTCACTTTTCCCTTTTTTTTTCTCTCTTTCTAAGGGAAAATTCATCCGAATAAACTTTGATGTAACGGGCTACATTGTTGGAGCTAACATTGAGACTTGTATCCTACTGTTTGCTTTTTTCAGCTTTTTAACAGCAACTTCTTTCACAATTTCGGCTATTATGGTAATATGTCTACCTACAGGATCATAATGGATCTCCTTTTAACAGAAGTACAGAATAGAAAAAAATGATAAATGGCAGAGAAATCGTCTTACAGATGTATTTATACTACCTTAACTTTTCCATAGTTTCTAATACAGCAAAATTCTGTGTATTTTGTTGGGATTTTATCTGATAGACTAATACAAAGCATGCATAATAGTGAAGAGGATACATAGATGGATATTAGTTTACTCTGAAACTTTTAAATAAAATCCCAAACCTTCCAAGATCAATTAATAAATTATCCACTTCCATCTAATTTAATATTCGCATTATTCCTGCTGAAGACCTCTGAGGATTTTTAGGGAACAAACATCAGGAAGAACACAATGCCTAATGCAACCGATCTTAGTTAAATAAATTCAAACTGTTATTTTCAGACTTTTTCAGAAAAGCTACCATGTTTTAACTTTCCGTAGCAAAAGGCACATTTATGTTCCTTAATTAGTGGCTACTCTCAGACCTGCTGGAAAAGTCCCGGTGCATCCGACAGGCAAAGACAGAGAGAGCTTTTCACATCTTCTACTACATGATCGCTGGCGCCAAAGACAAACTAAAAGGTTAGATGTTCATCAGTTAAAACTTCTTCAAACTGTGCATGCACTGAGTTGAAGGATATTGCTACAAAGAGATAGATAATCTTAAAAATCATAAAAAGAAAAATCAGCGCAGAGAAGAAGGGACATTAATGAAGTAATGCAATTTCATGACTGCTTCGCTTATTTTATCATCAGAGGACCTTCTTTTGGAGCCCTTCAGTAATTACCGCTTCCTGAGTTCGGGCCATGTTCAAATTTCTGGGCAGCAAGACGACGAACTGTTCGAGGAGACTATGGAGGCAATGAACATCATGGGCTTCACTGAGGAGGAAAGAACTGGTATAATTGAATCACTCATTATCGGCTGCATTTCTGTGATTGTACTTTCAAATGCTTGCAAATCTGCACCTATCACATGGAGTGGCAGTACCTTTTATCATTTTACTTAATGTGTTTGCTCTTAATGATGCAGATATACTGAAGGTTTGCTCCACGGTAATGCAGCTGGGAAACATTGAATTCAAGAAGGAGAGGAATCAAGAGCAGGCCACCATGCCAGACAACACAGGTTAGACGCATTTACGTCCAGAAAGTCAAATAATAAGCCATTGTTACTATTTACCAGTTTAAACAGTTAAAATTCACTGTACTCATTAGTTTTATTAGTTAACCGCTTTTCTCGTCTTCCCAGCGGCACAGAAGGTTTGTCACCTGCAGGGCATCAATGTGACAGACTTCACCAGAGCAATCCTCACCCCTCGTATCAAGGTGGGCAGAGAGGTGGTGCAGAAGGCACAAACCAAAGAACAGGTACTGCAAATGACAAACTTATTTTACAGCTTCATACAGTCCCAGACGTCGCTCTAATAGTCATTGCTCTCTCTTTTTTGTGTGTGTTTCATTTTAGGCTGACTTTGCTATTGAAGCTTTGGCTAAGGCCGTTTTTGAGCGACTGTTCCGCTGGATCCTGGGCCGCGTCAACAAAACGTTGGATAAGACCAAACGTCAGGGAGCCTCCTTCCTGGGAATCCTTGACATTGCCGGCTTTGAGATTTTTGAAGTACAAACATATTTATCAGTTACATTGATTCTACTATTTCATACCTGAGGTAAAATAATTGCAAAGGTAGAGGATATATGATGAGTATTTTGTTGTGCGTGTGTTCTGGTTGTTTTAGGACAACTCATTTGAGCAACTGTGCATCAACTACACCAATGAGAAGCTGCAGCAGCTCTTCAACCACACCATGTTCATCCTGGAGCAGGAGGAGTACCAGAGGGAGGGTATTGAGTGGAACTTCATCGACTTTGGACTTGACCTGCAGCCATGCATTGAGCTCATTGAGAGGCCGGTAACGAGTACTGATACGTTAACGTTCATGTAGACGTAGTTTAAGACCTATAATGTCTAAGCAGTAGTTTTTTTTTTGCTAGACCAAGTTGTGTATCTTCTACAGAACAATCCCCCTGGCATCTTGGCCCTGCTGGATGAAGAGTGCTGGTTCCCAAAAGCCACAGATGTCTCTTTTGTGGAGAAACTCATGAATACTCAAGGAAGCCATGTGAAGTTTGCCAAACCCAAACAGCTCAAAGACAAAACAGAGTTCTCCATTCTTCACTATGCTGGAAAGGTGAATATAAAGAAATGAGACAGAGATCATGTGCAAATGTATTTGTATTTTGGGTGGGGGGGGTTATCCTTTGCTGTCAAGAACACAGGCATTTTTAAATAATTCAGGTTTCTGAAGGTCTTTCAAAGGTTTACTTTGAGTTTAGCAGTTTTACACCTATTTTAAATCCCATTCTTGTTCATAATTGCTTTTTAAAAGAAAATCAAGTATTGACTAAAGCTTCAAAATGTTTCCTTGATCCATTTCTCTAACAGGAAAAAACTACATTTCTGAAAAACCAGTGGAATTTAAAATTGAGTGACACATTTAAATAAAGATTGTGTCAATACTTTGCCTAATCATATATTTGCTTTAAACTTGAACAATCAGCATTTGTGTGTATGTGAGCGTGTGTGTGTGTGTGTGTGTGTGTGTATGTATGTATCTAATTAGTTTCTTAATGGGGACAAGTTTACTTTTGCTTAGCCTACTGACCTTGAAACAATCGCATACTAGAGTTTTAAGATGAAACAGAGATTCTCAGGGGTCTTTCTATAATGAAGACCCCATTAGTGTGAGACTGTTGTACAAATTATTATTGCAATTATTTTATTTAATACTCACAGTACCTAGATAAAACATTAGTTAACAGAACATTGCTTATTTATGTTGAATTAGTTATTATTAGTTGTGCTGATGCATTTATAAGTTTGATTCTGTTACTCAGTGTCTAGATAAAATATTGTTTAGCTGTTCTGATTTGATACATGTACTACAAGAAGCTAGTTATCTCTTATGACACATCCCTTGTTGCCTCATGACATATCTTGTGTTTGCTGACATATCCCATGTTGTTCTGTGATTGGTCTTATGATTATCCTCTGATGCATAGAACAGAGTGTTCATCTTCCCATAACTGCTGAAAACTGCTACAACCATGTATGAAGTTATTTGTTCTCTCAGAGCTGAGGAATTAACCGATCAACAACAAATACAAAAAAGTTGTGGTTCAATCAGTATATATATACCAGTAATTTGTGAAGTAAGGCAGAGCTCCCTATGGACTCTCCATGCGCATGTTAAATAAACTTTTGTAAAGAAGACTGCTAATCCTTTTTTCTCTCATCCGAGACCTCTCAGACACCCACTGTTTTCCACCACAGAGACGATTAGGAAAAGCACAAACTATCGACTGTTTAATCTGGAATAATTATTATACTGTTTTTAAATATGTCATGAAGATTTTTTTGTCAAAGCTGTGAAAATGGGATTTTTGTTTGCTAAAAGGTAATTTTTGAAACTTCTACACACCATATAGATGAATTTTGAAGTAAATATTTTTAATCTCTGAATGTTTCTGATACGTTTCATCCAATTTTTTCAAGGGTTTGTATTTGGTTATGTTTGGAGCAACAGAATGAGGGATTATCCAGGAAGGCGTCACGCAATAAAAGCCTCAGCAAGTTTAAATTATAGAGTTGTTTTGTTGTATCTTTGTCAGTTGTATCAGGTTCTGCTGGAGGTTTCTTCTTGTTAAAGGGGAGCTTTTAATCACTACTTTTGCTACATGCTATGATGGATTGCTGTGGTTGGAGTCTGCATCAACAAGGCATAACTGACAGTGAATAACATGATGCGATCTGCTGGGATTCCTTAAATATAAATCTTTTTTTTTACTGATTGTAATTTATGTATGATTAAATTGAAATTACTTTCTCATAAACTGCCTTGAGAAGACATCTGTTATGAATTGGTGCTATATAAATAAACTGAATCGAATTAGATTGTACTTTAATACTGGAGCAAACAGCCATAAATACAGCGTTGTTATCAGCATAAAATAGTTTTTTTTTTGTTTTTTTTCTGTAATTGTGTAAAGAAGATAAGGCCTCAGAAATTAATTATCCTTCAGTTAATGGTTGTCAGACTTTCATCTCTTTTGCTTTTTCTAAATCACATTGGCTGAGACAGAATATGTATTTTATGTCCGTCACACATTTTGGGTAGTTTTCATACAGTCATATCAAGGTATCAAAAGTTGCTTCTTCATAACAAAAAGCTGGTTTATAATTTGTTCTGTACCAAAAGCTGTTTATGCCTCCATTTGTTTTAATTTAGCAAAAATGTATTTCTCTGAAAACAGTTGAATACTAGATTAAGAATAGTTGATGGTTTTCATCAAAATCTTTTGCACCCTATTGTTAAGTTGTTTTTGCCTTGATTGCGTACATATTTCCGTAAGGGTTTCATGTGGTTGTTTTTCAGGTAGATTATAACGCCACAGCCTGGCTGACAAAGAATATGGACCCTCTAAATGACAATGTCACAGCACTGCTCAACAACTCCTCCAGCCAGTTTGTACAGGACCTCTGGAAAGATTGTGAGATATATTATACATCCACAAATAGAATCATTTTCAATTGGCAAACAATACTTTACCTACTTTAATCTCTTGAGAATTTTACACATCATTGTGCAAATTTAAAACATGTTTACTTTTTTTGTTCTTCAGCGGACAGGGTGGTTGGTCTGGACACAATAGCCAAGATGACAGACAGTTCCATGCCAAGCGGCTCAAAAACCAAGAAGGGAATGTTTCGCACAGTGGGACAGCTCTACAAAGAGTCTCTGGCAAAACTCATGACGACACTGCACAACACTCAACCCAACTTTGTCAGATGCATCATCCCGAATCATGAGAAAAGGGTTAAGCTGACGCTACTATTGACAAAATGCATAGATCTTAAACCATAAGGCGAAGTTCTTGCTGTTAAATTCACAAAATAAAAACTTTTCAGGCAGGAAAGCTGGATGCCCACTTGGTCCTGGAGCAGCTGAGGTGTAACGGTGTGTTGGAGGGAATCCGAATCTGTCGGCAAGGTTTTCCCAATCGAATTGTTTTCCAGGAGTTCCGTCAAAGGTGAGTGTAAAACCATTTATATCAATCTTACAATCCAATAAATCAGGGTAATTGTTACTTATGTCCATCTCTTTACAGATATGAAATCTTGGCTGCAAGTGCCATTCCAAAAGGCTTCATGGATGGCAAACAGGCCTGCTGCCTCATGGTGGGAACAATTAAAGTTTTGAATCTCTCGCCTTCACACAGACATCCATTCTGCTGCTAGTTCTCCACTGAATAGTCTGATTAAAAATCTTCTGTGTCTCTGTGTAGATCAAGCATCTTGACTTGGACCCCAACCTGTACAGGATTGGACAAAGCAAGATCTTCTTCCGCACCGGAGTGCTTGCCCAGCTGGAGGAGGAGAGAGATTTGAAGATCACTGTGATCATCATCGCTTTCCAGGCTCAGGCGAGAGGCTTCCTGGCTAGAAAGTAGGGGCACACGTGTTTTCACTCATAAAATTATGGCCGCTCTTATTCCATATTAGAAGAATTACTTTTTTGTAACTGCTGTGTTTTCACAGGGCATTTGCCAAGCGGCAGCAGCAATTAACAGCAATGAAAGTAATCCAAAGAAACTGTGCAGCTTACCTTAAACTCAGGAACTGGCAGTGGTGGCGACTCTTCACAAAGGTCTGCGTCTATCTCCTACCACAATGTCACAATTCAACATTGTTTTTTAGCCTATTTTTAGTGTTGTCCAAGAGAATCTTTGGCGAGAACTTGTTCTGAGCTTTGTTAACACAGGTTAATATTCACTGATTTCCACCTTCATGCCACCTTCGAGATAAAACATGGTATTGGCAGTATAATAATGTAAGAATCCGTTTTTATCATGAACATTTTGAACTACCTGCACAATCCTAACACAAACTAGTTACCTCTGCCAACGAGGTTATAATTTACCACGTTTCTGTTTGTTAGTTTGGAACTTCAACTCAAATGGATTTTGAAAAAAATTTCAGGAAATGTCTGCAAGACACCAGAAATACGTAATGAGAATTTGGGGTTGATCCAAAAGCCGGCATTACCGAAGAAGTGTTTTTCGTGAATAACTAAAGAACTAATAATGTTATCGGTTTGAATTCAGCTGTTTAATGTATGTTTTCGAGGTCAATGAATCTGAAACAGTTACATTTAGATCATAACATTTGTATATTTAGGTAATTAATATATATTATAGGTAAGAATTATCAATCTGGTTCTCAATGTCTCTATTCTCATAAACTGTTGTTTAATTAGCTAAATTCTCAGTAAATTAATATACACCGCAAAAAAATAAAAAGGAACACCTTAACACATGTAACTCCAAGTCAATCACATTTCTGTGAAATCAAACTGTCCTCTTTGGAAGCAACACTGATTGACAATAACTTTCACATGCTGTTGTTCAAATGGAAGAAAGGAAGGAGGAAATTACAGGTAATTAGCAAAACACCCCCAATAAAGGAGTGGTCCTGCAGCTGGTGACCACAGACCACTCCTCAGTTCCTATGCTTTCTGGCTGATGTTTTGGTCACTTTTGAATGCTGACAGTGGTTTCACTCTAGAGGTAGCATTAGACGGATTCTACAGCCCCCACAAGTGGCTCAGATAGTGCATCTCATCCAGGATGGCACATGGGAGCTGTGGCAAGAAGGTTTACTGTGCCTGTCAGCGTAATGTCCAGAGCATGGAGGCATTACCAGGAGACAGGTCGGTACATCAGGAGACATGGATGAGGCCGTAGAGGGCAACAACCCAGCAGCAGGACCACTACCTCTGCCTTTGTGCAAGGAAGAACAGGAGGAGCCCTGCAAAATGACTTTCAGCAGGCCAGAGATGTGCGGGTATCTGCTCAAACAGTCAGAAACAGAATCTATGAGGTGATATCAGCCCCTGACGTTCACAGGTGGAGGTTGTGGTACAACCTAACACCGTTAAGGAAGTTTAGCATTTTCCGGAGAACACCGAGATTGGCAAACTGCCACTGGTGCCCTGTGCTCTTGTGTGATTTTGTCATCAGCACATTCAACTATTTATTGAACAAAGTATTAAATAAGATGTCATCCATTCATATCTAGGATTTGTTATTTCTGTTTCCCTTTATTGTTTTGAGCACTGTATTTTCCTGTTTAAACGTCAGTAACTAGAAAGAATCTGAATTGGATTATACTTTTTTTTTGTTAACTAATACCTGCCACTTTCAATGCAAGATGTGGTCGATGTTCTACTGCTCTAAAAGCTGAGGTACATAGGGCGCACCTGTTTGGAGGTTTTCCGGACATATCCCGCTGGGAAGAGAACCCAGAGAAGAACAAGAAACTCTGGGTTGGATTATATATCCCTTCTGAGAAGAACTTGGGGCCCCCCAGAATAAAGTGGATGGTGTCACTAAGGAAAGGGATGTCTGGGGTTCCCTCCTGGACCTGTTCTCTACACAGCCTGATTGAGGATTAATGAAAATGGATGGATACATAGTGCAATTTATTGATATATTGGAGAAATTTGCATTAAGTTCAAGTTTTTCATGTAAAAAACGTCATATTGAATTTTAAGTTCTTCAAAACATTTGTCATTTTGTGCTTTTGTGCACAGAGCTCCATTCATTTGTTTTGTTATCAGATTGACCAAATATATACATGTATGTGTATATATATATATACATGTGTGTGTGTATGTGTATATATATATATATACATGTATGTGTATATATATATATATATATATATATATATACACACTACCGTTCAAAACTTTGGGGTCACCCAAACAATTTTGTGTTTTCCATGAAAAATCACACTTATTCACCACCATACGTTGTGAAATGAATAAAAAATAGAGTCAAGACATTGACAAGGTTAGAAATAATGATTTTTATTTGAAATAAGATTGTTTTTACATCAAACTTTGCTTTCATCAAAGAATCCTCCATTTGCAGCAATTACAGCATTGCAGACCTTTGGCATTCTAGCTGTTAATTTGTTGAGGTAATCTGGAGAAATTGCACCCCACGCTTCTAGAAGCAGCTCCCACAATTTGGATTGGTTGGATGGGCACTTCTTGTGTACCATACGGTCAAGCTGCTCCCACAACAGCTCAACGGGGTTCAAATCTGGTGACTGCGCTGGCCACTCCATTACCGATAGAATACCAGCTGCCTGCTTCTTCTCTAAATAGTTCTTGCACAATTTCGAGGTGTGTTTTGGGTCATTGTCCTGTTGTAGGATGAAATTGGCTCCAATCAAGCGCTGTCCACTGGGTATGGCATGGCGTTGCAAAATGGAGTGATAGCCTTCCTTATTCAGAATCCCTTTTACCCTGTACAAATCTCCCACCTTACCAGCACCAAAGCAACCCCAGACCATCACATTACCTCCACCATGCTTAACAGATGGCGTCAGGCATTCTTCCAGCATCTTTTTCAGTTGTTCTGCGTCTCACAAACGTTCTTCTTTGTGATCCAAACACCTCAAACTTGGATTCATCCGTCCACAGCACTTTTTTCCAGTCTTCCTCTGTCCAATGTCTGTGTTCTTTTGCCCATCTTAATCTTTTTCTTTTATTGGCCAGTCTCAGATATGGCTTTTTCTTTGCCACTCTGCGCTGAAGCCCAGAATCCCGCAGCCGCCTCTTCACTGTAGATGTTGACACTGGTGTTTTGCGGGTACTATTTAATGAAGATGCCAGTTGGGGACCTGTGAGGCGTCTGTTTCTCAAACTAGAGACTCTAATGTACTTATCTTCTTGCTCAGTTGTGCAACGCGGCCTCCCACTTCTTTTTCTACTCTGGTTAGAGCCTGTTTGTGCTGTCCTCTGAAGGGAGTAGTACACACCGTTGTAGGAAATCTTCAATTTCTTAGCAATTTCTCGCATGGAATAGCCTTCATTTCTAAGAACAAGAATAGACTGTCGAGTTTCAGATGAAAGTTCTCTTTTTCTGGCCATTTTGAGCGTTTAATTGACCCCACAAATGTGATGCTCCAGAAACTCAATCTGCTCAAAGGAAGGTCAGTTTTGTAGCTTCTGTACCGAGCTAAACTGTTTTCAGATGTGTGAACATGATTGCACAAGGGTTTTCTAATCATCAATTAGCCTTCTGAGCCAATGAGCAAACACATTGTACCATTAGAACACTGGAGTGATAGTTGCTGGAAATGGGCCTCTATACACCTATGTAGATATTGCACCAAAAACCAGACATTTGCAGCTAGAATAGTCATTTACCACATTAGCAATGTATAGCGTGTGTTTCTTTAAAGTTAAGACTAGTTTAAAGTTATCTTCATTGAAAAGTACAGTGCTTTTCCTTCAAAAATAAGGACATTTCAATATGACCCCAAACTTTTGAACGGTAGTGTGTGTGTGTATATATATATATATATATATATATATATATATATCCTCCTCTGCTCTGTGTTAATCTACCGCCCGTTATCTCTTCAAGTTAAGATCTGTTTAATCTAAAAAGAACCTGGAATCACTTGTACATGCCTTCATTACATCTGGGCTTGATTATGCAAATGCAGCGTTGCAGGGTGTCAACAAATCAACCCTTGCCCGGCTCCAGCTTGTTCAGAACGCAGCTGCAAGATTCCTGACACATACTGACAGGCGCCAGCATATAACACCAATCCTTAAATCCCTTCACTGGTTGCCCATCACCTTCAGGATCTTACTTTTTGTTTTTAAATCCCTCCACGGTCTTGCCCCCGCATATTTATCTGACCTTCTGTCAGTGTATTCCCCCAGTCGCACACTCAGGTCCTCCAGCCTGCTACTCCTCGAGGTCCCTAATGCTCAATACAAATTGCGTGGACAAAGAGCTTTTTCTGTTGGAGGTCCAAAACTAAAAATGAACTCCGACTCATAGTTCGACAGCCATCCTCTGTAATTGTTTTCAAGTCTAGACTAAAGACCCACTACTTTACCCAAGCATTTGACAGTTAGTCGCAGATTAGCTTTACTATGTCTATCTTATAATCCTTGGCATGATTTCTTTTATTTGTTACATGTAAACTCTCATCTTGACTCTCGGCTTGTCTTTCTTTTAACTCGTGGCTGTCTTTTATGACAGTGTTTCATAATGTTTCATACTCATTTTTGTTGTATGACTGTTCAGCACTTTGGTCAGCCGTATAGCTGTGTTTTTAAAGTGCTATATAAATAAAGATGGTACGGTATAGTATAAAACAATTTTTTGCATTTCAATCTGATTTTAATTTGGTTTTAAAATTATGTTCCAACTGTTGCAATTTACAGGTCAAGCCTCTGCTGCAAGTGACTCGACAAGAAGAGGAGATGAGTCTAAAGGAGGAAGAGCTGCAGAAAGCCAAGGACGTCGCAACAAAGTTTGAATCAGAGCTGAAAGAAATCACCTTGAAACACACTCAGGTAAATAAAGCCACAACTGCGCAGCCGATCACATTGCTTGGAATCAGTTTTCCAGGCATTTATGCAACAGACATTTAAAGATGAGATATGCAACTTATTTATACCTCCCTTATAGTGTTTACATTCATAAGAGAAAAGCAAACATAAGGAAGAATAAGAGGCTGCTGATAATGAAATGAAGACTATCCATTTCACTCTCCCTTACAGATTGTTGAGGAGAGAAACGCGCTACAGGAGCAGCTCCAGGCAGAGACAGAGCTGTATGCAGAGGCGGAGGAGATGAGGGTCCGTCTGGCAGCTAAGAAACAGGAGTTGGAAGAGATCCTCCACGAGATGGAGGCCAGACTGGATGAAGAGGAAGAGCGTGCTCAGACACTGCTGCTGGACAAGAAGAAAATGCAGCAACAGATGCAGGTATTGTCCATAGTTCTCATGCTTTGTGCTCCTTTCTCTGTAATGACTGGTGATGAAACTCACAAAACTTCCTTTTTTTTGCCAAAGGAACTGGAGGAGCATTTAGAAGAAGAGGAAGATGCCCGTCAAAAGCTGCAGCTAGAGAAGGTGACCTGTGAAGGAAAAATAAAAAAGCTGGAGGACGACATTCTGGTTATGGAGGACCAAAACAACAAGCTTTTGAAGGTATGGTTTGCAAACCAGAAATGTTAACTCGGATTCTTGGCTTTGACTTACTGAGTTTATTTGTGATTCGCTTTTAGGAGCGTAAGCTGATGGAGGAAAGAATTGCTGATTTCAGTGCCAATCTGGCAGAGGAAGAGGAGAAATCCAAGAACCTCACAAAGCTAAAAAATAAACACGAGTCCATGATCTCCGATTTGGAAGGTAATTATCAGATGTTGTAATGTGAAAAAAAAGATGGATCTGAAAGAGATTTCTGAGTTGACCTCTCCAACGCTCCAGTTCGCTTGAAAAAGGAAGAGAAAACTCGCCAGGAGCTGGATAAGGCGAAGCGGAAGTTGGAGGCAGAGTCCAACGACCTACAAGAGCAAATAGCCGACCTGCAGGCCCAGATCGCTGACCTGAAAGCTCAGCTTGCCAAGAAAGAGGAGGAATTACAGAACGCGTTGGCCAGGTGACGTCCTGCTCTTGCAAGACTGTTCATACCACTTGCTTTTTCAAAAAGAAAAAATCTTGTTACATCAGCAAAACCATGAGTTATTCTTTGGTTTTATGTCATCAAGCAACACAGAATACTGTCTATTTATGAAGTGGACAGGAAATATTGCATGGTCTTAACATTTTCTATGAACAAAAAGCTAAAACCATTTTCACCCCCCTTGATACAGATTGTCCTAAATAAAAATCTGGTTAAATTTATCGCTTTGAGAAATAGTTTATTGTAAACTGACTCTACGTGGCTGGCCAGAGTTGAGGGGAACAATGCGCCAATGTGACTGTAGGTCAGTGGTGGAAGAAAATATTAGAGGTAGCCATTCACTTTCTAGCAGCACAACTACCCTGAACATGCAGCTCAGCATGATTAGAATGGTTTAACTGGACTATTTTAATCCATGGATGTACTTCAAGATAAAGTCCAGACTTGAATTTAATTTAGAATATGTGGCAAAAGCTCAACATTGATTTTTACAAATTCTTTCCATCTGGGGTGACTGAGCCTGAACTATTCTGAAAAGAGCAAGGGTGTATAAAATGTCAGTCCTTAGATGTTCAATGGCAGTAGAGACATACCCAAAACAGTAATATTAATTATAACAATACATTTTATTTAGAAGCACCTTTCAAGACACACAAGGAGACTATACAACAATAGGTAACATAGAAAGTTAGCAAAGCAAGTTGAAACAGCAGAAACAAGAAACTTATAAAACCCTAGAGTACAAACCAGATTTTAAAAAGTGCAATAACAGAAAAGAGGCCATAAACTTTAAGCAATTTTATAACAGGTGTGTTTTGAGGTTGGATTTAAAAGTGGAGCGGGATTCAGAATTTTGGATGGCATAAGGTAGAGCACCTGAAAGCTCTCCTCTCCGTGGAGGAAAGATGAGACAGTGAGGTCGATCGAGGATGAAGATCTCAAAGTATCGTCTTTCCTTTCCCTTCCATACTACAAGAATGTACTACTTAGTTGTTTGTGTACATAAAATGTCAAAATTACACTTTTAAATGAATAGTTTTGCAAGTCACCAAATCCATCCATCCATCCATTTTCTTAACCGCTTAATCCTTAATGGGTCGCAGGGGTGCTGGTGCCTATCTCCAGCTGTCAACGGGCGAGAGGCGGGGTACACCCTGGACAGGTCGCCAGTCCATCACAGAGTCACCAAATCTCCAAATGAATTACCGTACCGGTCCGCATTAAACACCAGGCTTTCCCTTTCGTCCCCTTAGGTTAGAAGATGAGACGGCACAGAAAAACAACGCTCTGAAGAAGATCAGGGAGCTGGAGGGGCACATCTCCGATCTGCAGGAGGACCTCGACTCAGAGCGAGCGGCCAGGAACAAGGCGGAGAAGATCAAGCGGGACCTCGGCGAGGAGCTGGAGGCGCTCAAATCAGAGCTAGAAGACACTCTGGACACGACTGCCACTCAACAAGAATTAAGGTCGGTCACACTAAAAGGAAATGAAAAAAATCTAGTCTTAGAGAAATTGTATAAAGTTAAGAACAGCTTTGCTTTATAAAAATATGAAAACGCTCCATTCATTTGCAGAGCGAAACGAGAACAAGAGGTGACCTTGCTGAAGCGAGCCATGGATGAGGAGAACCGCACACACGAGGCCCAAGTACAGGAGATGCGACAGAAACAAACCCAAGCTGTAGAGGAGCTTACCGAGCAGCTGGAGCAGTCCAAGCGGGTACGTCATTAAAAACCCACACAGGTCTATTTCCTCAGTAGATGCTCAGGTATTTCCCATCCTCTCCTCAGGTCAAGTCCAATCTTGAGAAGGCTAAACAAGCTCTGGAGAAGGAAACCTCTGAATTAACCATGGAGGTGCGATCACTGACTCAGGCCAAACAAGACGGGGAGCACAAGAGGAAGAAGTTGGAGAGTCAGGTGGCGGATCTGCAGTCTCGCTTCTCTGACAGTGAGAAGCAGAAGGCTGAGCTGGGAGAGCGCTGCTCTAAGATCACGGCAAGTTATCTTTTGTTACTCTTTTTTTCTTTGTTCTTAAAATGCTAATACGAATATAAAGGGTGACGTTTTAAGTACTGGATGCAGAGATGCTTCTAATTGAATAGTTTTCTCTTTGCAGGTTGAACTGGAGAGTGTAACAAACTTACTGAATGAAGCCGAGGGAAAGAACATCAAACTGAGCAAAGACGTTACCAGCCTGTCTTCGCAGCTACAAGATACACAGGTATGACCTGAAATTGAAAAACACCTCATCTGTGACCCTTTCCATGGGCGACCATGTTGATCACAGGAAGTGTGTGATGGAGGCAGTCACTCTCTGAGCCGCTGTGTCTCTGCAGGAGCTGCTGGCTGAGGAGACGCGTCAGAAACTCCAGATCTCCACAAAGCTGCGACAAGCAGAGGATGACATGAACAGCCTGCAGGAGCAGCTGGAGGAGGAGATCGAGGCCAAGAGGAATGTGGAGCGACACGTTTCCACCCTCAACATCCAGGTCAGGAATTTTATTTTCATTTTTCCACAGCTCTTCTTTGTTGGAATTCGTTAATTTAGAAAACAATCTGCAGTGGATAAAAAAGAGTTTTTATGTGTGGGTTTATTTTTATTTTATTTACAGTTATCAGATGCTAAGAAGAAACTGGAGGAGATGTCAGGTAACATAGAGCTTCTGGAGGAGGGGAAGAAGCGATTGCAAAGAGACCTGGAGGCGGCAAACACTCAATTTGAAGAAAAGACCTCAGCGTACGACAAGCTGGAGAAGACCAAGAACCGTCTGCAGCAGGAGCTGGAGGACACACTGATGGACCTGGACAACCAGAGACAGATTGTGTCCAACCTGGAGAAGAAGCAGAAGAAGTTTGACCAGGTGAATATAACAAGAAAACATTACTCAGTTTGCAGTCCCTTTTTGTTTTTTTGAAAAACAAAACCTATTTGAATTTTAAATTTATGAAAAATGAATTTGTATGTCAAAAAGAATCTCTTAGCGATTAGCGTACTGAATGAATTCATCATCTCTGATCTTCAGATGCTGGCTGAGGAGAAGAGTATCTCCAGTAAATACGCAGATGAGAGAGATCGTGCAGAAGCCGAGGCCAGAGAAAAAGAAACCAAGGCCCTTTCACTGGCAAAGGCGCTTGAGGAGGCCCAGGATGCCAGAGAGGAGCTGGAGAGAGCCAACAAAGCCCTCAGAATGGAGATGGAAGACCTGATCAGTTCCAAGGATGATGTGGGAAAAAATGTTAGTTCTTAAAACATCCATCAGTAGCTTTTGCCCCCAAAATTCATCTTCAGCCTCCCTGCTTAATCTGAAAACATGCTGGTGGCAGGTGCACGAGCTGGAGAAGTCCAAGCGAGGTCTGGAGGCCCAGGTGGAGGAGATGAAGACCCAGCTGGAGGAGCTGGAGGACGAACTCCAGGCAGCGGAAGATGCCAAGCTGCGTCTGGAGGTCAACATGCAGGCCCTGAAGGCCCAGTTCGAACGAGACCTTCAGGGGCGGGATGAGATGGGAGAGGAGAAGAAGAGGCAACTCGTCAAGCAGGTAAAGAGCTGCTGAGAAATGAGAGCCATTCCTTTCAGCTCGTACTGAAAGAAACTCGGTGATGGGAGACGATGATCCACACCAACTGCAGGTCCGTGAATTGGAGATGGAGCTGGAAGATGAGCGTAAACAGAAGGCCCAGGCTGCAGCGGCCAAGAAGAAGCTGGAGACGGACATGAAAGACCTGGAGGGACAGATCGAGACGGCCAATAAGGGACGAGATGAGGCCATCAAGCAGCTCCGCAAGCTCCAGGTGAGAGTGAGGGTATGAAGGAGCAGAATCTACACAGGGGAACATTGTTTAGTTGTTTATATGAATGGAAAGACTGATTGGATGGAAAGTATCCGTGCACATACATTATCATGGATTTAGGTCCGGACTTTAGGTCCTAGAGTTTTCTGTTCATTTCGACTGACGTGGTAAAAAATTAAATAAAAATTCATAAAAACATCTTAATACATTTTTAACCGTCAGTCTGTAAAATTATAATAATGCCATATTCAGTAGTATTTAATTATCATTCTTTTTAATCATATTTAAGCTGAACAGAGAATCCATGTATTAAGTATGAACAGTTCATCTGCTGTAGCCTGAACGCAGTCTCATGACTTCCTCCTGGTCCGTATGGACCTGAAAAACAAGCCCGCTGGTACTTAATCATTCTCTAAAGGGGAACAACTGAGAAGAACTTGTTGACATACAGTGGGGAGAACAAGTATTTGATACACTGCTGATTTTTGACGTTTTCCCACTTACAGAGCACATAGAGGTCTGTAATTTGTATGAAATGTAGGAAACTCTTCAAATGTGAGGGACGGAATCTAAAAAAAATGCAGAAAATAACAGTGGATGATTTTTAAATAATTAATTTCCATTTTATTGCATTAAGTATTTGATCCATCCAGAGAAACAGAACTCAATCTTTGGTACAGAAACCTTTGTTTGCATCACAGAGATCAGACATTTTCTGTAGTTCTTCGTCAGGTTATCATACGCTGTAGAAGGGATTTTGGCCCAATCCTCCATACAGATCTTATCCAGCACATTCAGGTTTTGGGGCTGTCGCTGACCAACACAGACTTTCAGCTCACTCCAGATATTTTCTATTGGATTCAGGTCTGGAGACTGGCTAGCCCACTCTGTACTCTTCCTTTCTCCAAACGTGGAGTTTAGACCAAAAAGCTCCACTTTTGTCTCATCAGACTACATGACCTTCCCCCATTCTTCCTCTGGATCATCCAGATGGTCATTGGCAAACTTCAGATGGGCCTTGACATGCGCTGGCTTGAGCAGGGGGACCTTGCGTGCACTGCAGGATTTTTATCCATGATGGCAGAGTGTGTTACTGATGGTTTTCTTTGAGACTGTGGTCCCAGCTCTATTCAAGTCATTGACCAGGTCCTGCTGTGTAGTTCTGGGCTCATCCTTCACTGTCCTCATGATCATTGAGGCCCCACGAGGAAAGATCTTCCATGGCGCTCCAGACCGAGGGAGACTGACCATCTTCTTAAACCTATTCCATTTTCTAATTATTGCACCAACAGTTGTCTTCTCACCAAGCTGCTTGCCTATCCTGTAGCCCATCCCAGCTTTGAGCAAGTCTACAATTGTATCCCTTTATCCCTGATGTCCTTGCACAGGTCTCTGGCCATTGTGAAGAGGTTTGAGTTTGTTTGAGTGTGTGGACAGGTTTCTTTCATTCAGATAACAAGTTTAAACAGGTGCAGTTAATACAGGTAATGAGTGGAGAACAAGAGGGCTTCTTATAGAAGAACTAACAGGTCTGTGGGATCCTGAATTCTGACTGGTTGATAGGCGATCTAATTCTTATGCAATAAAATGGAAATTAGTTATTTTAAAATCATCCACTGTGATTTTCGGCATTTTTGTTGTAGATTCTGTCCCTCACATGTGAAGAGTACCGTTGATACACATTACAGACCTCTACATGCTTTGTAAGTGGAAAAACTTAAAAAAATCAGCAGTGAATGAAATACTTTTTCTCCCCACTGTCTGTGCCTTATTTACTATATATATCCCTTATGAAAGTTTATTGGTTTTTGGCTATTTGGAGCTGTTAGAATAAATGGGTGTGATTCTGAACACAAATCCACGACATAGTTTAAGTTTGCCCTTTTCCGTTCACTTCTACATTCTGCTCTACTTTGGTGAATTTTATTAAGATTTGATGAAACAAACCAGCACAAGTTTATAGAGATAAGAACGTTGAAGGGGTGTGAAAGACACTGTGTACCTTGTTCAAGGCCTGTACCCAATTTAGGATCTGTGTTTTTTAACAATACAATAAATTGTGTTTCAAGATGTTGACCAGTATAAACTCTGAGGAGTCCTACAGCTGATTGCTTGGCTACCCCACTTCAACTACCTGTAGTTACTACAACACTGCAAGTGTCTGACTCTAGTGCTGTAAAGCATCCAACTAAATAAATCATTGTCACTCCCTGTTGCCTTTATTCTGTTACTGCATCCAGGGCCAAATGAAGGACTACCAGAGGGAGCTGGAGGATGCTCGAGCTGCGCGGGAGGAGGTGCTGGCCACAGCGAAGGAGAGCGAGAGGAAGGCCAAGAGTCTGGAGGCTGAGCTCATGCAGTTGCAGGAGGTGATATGACGGATTCCTAACAAGGTAAAAAATCTCTGTGCAATCAGATGATTCTTAGTAACTGGAAGCACCTCTAATCCATTACCAGGAACTGGCTGCAGCTGAAAGGGCGCGGAAGCAGGCAGAAGCTGAGCGAGATGAACTCTCTGATGAGCTGGCAAGCAACTCTTCTGGAAAGTGGGTGCAAAATGTGTGCTTTTGGTTAATCTGTGAGGTAAATGAAGGGTAGATATGACCTTTTTTTTTCTTTGATCCATGAGTTTAGATCCGCATTGGCGGATGAGAAACGTCGACTTGAAGCTAAGATAACCCAGTTAGAGGAGGAGCTTGAGGAGGAGCAGGGCAACATGGAGCTCCTCAACGACAGGCTGAAGAAGAGTGCCCAGCAGGTGACGTGACCGGGGGAGCAGCAGCGTAACAAACCGGCCGGCCATTGTTGATCGTTGACTTCGAATGTGTTCCTTCATCAGGTGGAGCAGCTGAACAACGAGCTGCAGACGGAGCGCAGCACCTCCCAGAAGAACGAGAGCGCTCGGCAGCAGATGGAGCGCCAAAACAAGGAGCTGAAGGCCAAACTGCAGGAGATGGAGAACCAGGTCAAGTCCAAGTTCAAGTCCTCCATCTCTGCTTTGGAGGCTAAGGTGGTACAGCTGGAAGAACAGCTGGAGCAGGAGAACAGGTTAGCGACAAATAGAAACCTTGCTACTACTTTCAAACAAAAGCTTTTGCCCGCTGGTTGTATTCGATTACCGATCAAAGCTAAATAATTTCCAACTTCCAGCTGCATTTTAAATCTTTGCTAAGTATATTATTTACTACTTTGGGATTTCACCACCTTTAACTCTTTTTTTCATCGTAGAGATAAGCAGGCTGCTACCAAGAGCATGCGCCAGAAGGATAAGAAGCTAAAAGACCTGATGATGCAGCTGGAAGATGAAAGGAAACAGTCTGAGCAATACAAGGATCAGGTAAAAACACCTAAACAATCGGTATGCGTTATTTATGTTGGGGTTTTTTTTATTATGGCTAAAATAACTTTGCCGTAACTGTATTAGCAGGAATGGGACATTCAAAGTTTACTCTTTTATTCATTAGCACCTTTAAGCTTGTTGCAGGACCCAGTTTTCACACTGAGTTTATCGTCGACTCCGAGATCAAGCTCACTTTTGGAAAATGTGTTCCAGTGAGATTTTACTGTACAAATAAAGGTTAGAAAAAAAACGTTTTGGGAAATATGGGAGCCCCATATTTGCTTTAGAGAGAAGACTATTCCAAACATGTCCTACTTGCTCAGTCAATAAAATTTCTGATGGTATTTTTCTGAGCTTTAACATTGATCATGCTATCTGTGGTCTGCAGTGGAGCTTTGCATCATCTTACAAGTTCTCAGAGCATTTCATTCCGTGATTCGGGAATGAGTTTGTTTCTGGTTTCAAGCCTGAGATGATTATATGTTGTCCTAAATTTTATGTAACTCATTTTTCTCAGAGAACTTCAGACTGTTCAAAACGACGTTCTAACCCTAGATGGATTGAGCAGCAGCAGCCTTTGTTCTCTGCTGTCATTGCTGAGCACTTTCCATGCACATATCTGCTACGGAGCTACAAAATAACGTGTTCTCAACTAGGATATTACTTTTGTGAATGCATCAGGCGGAGAAATCAAATACTCGTATGAAGCAGCTAAAGAGGCAGTTGGAGGAGTCGGAGGAAGAGTCTCAGCGTGCTACTGCTGCTCGCAGGAAGCTGCAGCGTGAGCTGGATGAAGCCACTGAGGCCAACGACGCCATGAGCCGTGAGGTCAGCTCCCTCAAGAACAAACTCAGGTGGGATGATTTGTTTTCATTTGTCTTCCTTGTGTTTCACTAAAAAAGGAATTTGCTTATTTTACTCTCCATTCCAACATATTCGTAGCCCTTTAATTAGTTTACAGTTCGCCACATTACTAGCAAAAACTTTTTTGTATTTTATTGTTGGTTTCACAAAGTAGAGCATAACTGTGATATGGAGGGAAGAGGAAGCATGACTTAAATCATTTTTATAAAAAAAAACCTGCAGAATGTTTTTTGGATGTGTTCTACCCTCCTGCGATAACCTGAGTGACGTTTTGGGGAGTATGACTCCACCGGCTTTGCTCATTTAGAGACAAAAAATTACCCCTGTGCTCTCTACAAACTACATCAGGCAAACTCAGACTGCTTAGAACAACAATTTTTAAGTATTGACAAAGCGTATCAGTTGGACTTGGATCCTGGACTTTGATTGGACCATTCTAATACGTGAATATTACCGGATTATTTCCTGATGGAAGATGAATCTCTGCTGCAGCCTCAAGACTTTTTCAGCCTCCAACAGGTGTTTCTTCTGAGATCGCCCTTTGGTTACTTTATCCATCTTTTCCCTGCAAGAAAACGTCCCCACAGCATGATGCTGCCACCACCACGAGTCACTGTGTGGACCATGTTCACGGTGCTGTGCAGTGCAAAAGGTTACATTTTGGTCTGAAGTGGACTGAATTTGCTAAGTATGTTTCTTCCAAAGGAAACTGGTTGCACTTGTTGTTCTTTAGTGGGCTTTAGTGTGAAGTGAGAAGGATAGAGCTGGACACTTCTCAGAATTTTATTTGTGAGGTGGAAAAAAATCTCAGAAATCATCATGCATCATTTTCCTTTCACCTCACAGTTATGTGCTACTTTCTGACCCAACAAATCTTAGAAAAATAGATTCAATGTTTGCACCAAAAAAAATGTGAAAGTTCAAAGGAAATGAAAGCTGTATGCTGCCTAAACCCTTTGATTTAGACATCCAGGTACAAGCTATCTCCTTAAAAAGGTCGAATCTATAAAACCCTGGACGTGAAAACTGTTCTAAAAAGGGGCACAAAATGTTTGTGATTCAACGTTTTCAAGAATTACTATCTTTTATAAGAAGTACTATACAGAACAAAACTGTTAACAGTCGTTAACAAATATGCTGAGTAGAAAAAAAACAAACCTGTCCATCTCTATTGCAGAGGCAACCCTGAGCCTAAGGAGTAACACAGCAGGTACCTCTGGGTTAAACGTTCCCCCATCACCAGTACTTGTTCATTTACAATGTTTTCATCCTCCATGCTCACTCTAAATGCTCTTATTTCTTCCTTTGAGCCTAACTGAGAGAAATATGGCTAGTTTTCATTCATTCAAAAGAAAAATCATCTATGTCCACCATTTAATTCTCATTGTTCCTGTTTTCTGAAGGCCATCTTTCTCTCAGTGCTTGGTTTAATTGTCATAAACCAAACTCATTTTCCTGAGCAAGGAGTTAAATGAGTTACAAAGATAACCAGCGTGCTTTAGCAGTAACCAAAGCACAACCTGTACGTTCTGCGTTTTCATGATGCTCCTTGCAGTGTGCATCACCTGACTGGGTTTTACACGAAGCCTAACAAGCATAGATCCCATCCCACTTCTCTCATTCTGACCGGATGGTTTTTTTATGTGTGTGTGCGTGTGCCTTTCTTGTGCGTATACGTCATTCTAGGCGTGGCAACGAGCCCTCATTCAGCAGCGCACCCCGGCGTATGGGCGGCAGCCGAAGAATGGTGGAGGATGCATCGGAGGAGGAAGGGGACTCCCAAAAAGACTTCAATGGGACAAAGTCCTCAGAATAGGAGATTTGGAAAAAAAACAGCAGATTTATAGTTCAGGGGAAATGTCTGTTCACTAAAAGTTCATGTCAAAAACCTGCTTCAACATCCTTCATGTCACTGCCAAATATATATTTTCATTTATCCAATTTCCAGTAGTTAACAGCTTATTTTCTTTTTGAAGCACATGTTCTTGTCACAGCATCAGAAGTACTTGATCACATGTTGGAGCTGTCTGGCTGGCTCTGTTGATGTGATGTGCCGTTTCTTACACAGTTTTTTTGTACTGCACTCGAATGCCCGATTCTTCCTCATGTAGTGTTTTGTACACAAATGCCTTTAAGCCACGCCCACTTTAAATTTACAGCAAACTTGTAACTTTTATCAGTGACTGTCATCCTGTTGCCTGCAACTGCTGTTCCCGTCTCACAGCAGCACTGAAATGGGTTCAGATTGGATGTGCAGAGTTTAGTCTTTCTGTATCCAGTCAGTGCTGAGTTCTTATATCCAAACAAATATTTAACCTCGAGGTCTTTTATAAATCCACTTTGTCGTTTGCACCTTTCCTGTGTTGTGTTCATGATTCTACCCACTAGATGTCAAGAAGTTTATCTCCTATAACATCAATCCTGAATTATGTTGATATCAGACACATTTGGTAGCACACGTTTTTTTCCCTATTTGTTCAGTTTACTGTACATGTTCTACAATTCTCCGGTCACCTTTAAACTAATTAAGTCTCATTTGTTGTAACCAACTATTGTTTACATGACACTTTTTTTGTATTCTTTACTTGTTGAACCACTTGCACAAAAAATAAAGATCTAAAAAAAAAAAATTCCTTTTTATTTTTTCTTTGCTACTTCACAATGATATTAATTCAGAATACCAGCATAACTGCAAACAGGCAGAGTAAAAGATCAGCATGTTCCAAGGGTGGGTGTTTCTAGTCATTCAGGACCAGATTCAGATGTTTCTATATCTAAATTAACCCCTTTTTTTTGGCAAATAAGAGTACTTAGTAGATTCCTGTAGAATCCTACATACATCTGCTGTGTAGGAAAACTTAACCCCAGGATTCAGGAAAAAAAAACAACCTCTGGTGTCTGTCAGACAGTTGTAACGCACTCCAATAAAAAAAAAAAAAAAATGAAAACACGGTTTAATGCTAGCCAAGGACAGTGGGCAGCAAACACACTCCTGTTCCCATGTCAAAGGTCTAAATATGCAACAGCGTTATCTGCTCATTGAGCTAGTTGACCGGTGATACATGCAAGTTGAAGACCTACATGAAATCTAATAAAAGCTCAAAGCAAATTTACTTACAAGTTTAAATAAAGTAACATTGCAAGGTAACTATAACGTTGCATTTAACTTGAGTGTTTTCGCGTTCCCTAATTCAGGCACCAACAATATGAACTAACATCCCTGAAAGTTAGACAGGTCGGAGCAAACTACTCAAATTCTTGGTTTTCAATGTAAGCCTTGACACATTTACTTTCTCCATGAGCTGACGGTGAATTCAAAGTTTCATTTTTAGTTGACTAAACCAATATTTTTGTCCTCAAGACACACTGCCCTGCATGTTTTAGATAAGTGATTCCCTAACCTTTTTTTTTTTTTAGTTCTGGGGTCTCAGGAGCGCTTTTTCAGCACACCAACTAAAGGCGGTTTAACTAAGTATATGAAGCAACCATGGTAAAGCTGGTAGTCATCCAAAACATGCAGGGCAATAAGTGTTGAGGATAAGGATTAGGAAACACTGGCCTAAACTCTTACAGAGCGAGCATCCTCTTCTTTCAAATGAACCATCTGGTCTGTATTTTGATCACAGCTTAATAACACCCAAATTCCTTTACCGAGGAATCCCTTTTATTAAAAAAAAAGACCTATACAAAAACAAAGCAGAGCATTGAACAAATGCAAAACTTAGATCTAAAATGAAGTTTTTAGTTTAAGATTTAAAACCATGCAAGACCTGAATAAACCAGAAATCAATCTGAAAATTACAAGCAAACTTTACCTAATACAAGGTATCCCATTAAAAATGTCCAATATTAGCTCGACATAATAAATTTATAAACTGTGCTTACCTTAAACCTATTTAAACCCAATATTGTTTTGTACCATTTCCTAAACAACCCTCAGTGCTCAAAAGACCTATACATTCGGCAGTGCATAGGTGCCTAAACTCTATTACAGCCCAATTATCTGAAACAGCAAAGACTTTGAAATATAACAAATCTGCAGGATAACAAACTGTAGTCAGAAACTCAAAAAGCTTTTCCTCACATTAGAAGATATTAGGTGATTAAATGAGTCAGCACAGTTGCAGGAAGGAAGTGATCGATGTTCCTGGCTGGAAATAACTTCCTTATCCAGAGAATTAATTAAGTTTTATAATTTGATCTTTAGATCAAAGAAAATCTCTGATTTAAACCAAGCTGGAAAACATGATCCGACTGGTTTTACATAAAGAGGATAGCCAACTTCAGGTTTTAAACGTTAGCTTAATGAGATCGATGGGTCGCACTAGTTTGATTTCTTCAGCCAGACACATTTTCACACAGCCAAACAGGTTTTTTTTCCCAGGAAGTACGATGAAAGACACAGCGTTCTTCCAGCTTGCTGACCAGCAATCTGCAGCAATATGTGGGGAAGGGGGCACTGCTACATTACACTAAGCACAGTTGCAAAAAGGACTCCCTAAGACTAAAATAATAATTTTGGTTGTTTTATAACCTCAAATGTAACAGCTCTGTATACCTTGATGATGGCGACTGATCCATACCTAGTAAAAACATTTCTCATGGATTTTTGGAGCAGCATCTTTTCTTAATGGAGCCAAGTTTGGTCATGAATTCCACTGATGCCTGTTGATGCTTATTTCACACACCATTGAAATTACTTTAGCACTACATAGCAATAGGAGTTCTACCAAACTATGGCAAATTATACTAATTAGCATACTACAACACCTATTAAATGTCATACTTGATCATTTAGCTGCTCGACAGCAAAGCAATCCGTGCTTTTATGTAACTGTAAATAAATTCAGCCAATAAAGGGTTAAAAGGTTATGGTTTCTAAACTCAATGAAGTGCTGATCCCCACTGCCAACCAGCTGGCTGAAAGGAACCTCAAACACCTTTCCTTTCGTGTCTGTACCATGAACCTGGTATTGTTATGTGAGAACATCATCATTGCTCCCAATTACTGCCTTTGTCTTTAATAAAAGCTTCTGACAGACAAAATAGAGAGAAAAATCAAAATAAAATGTTGAAGCATTATTTAAATTGAAGGTGGCTCCCCTTTTAATTTCATACCTGCTGGTTGTCAATTTTGTACCTCTTTGACAAATAATTATTTAATGAAAGATTCATCGTCTGCTGTGAGGAAATATGGTTGTGTGACTCAAAACAACATACCAGAGTAAGTTTGCTTAGAGTTGTTTTTTTTTTTTTTTGGGGGGGGGGGTCTTATACTCATATTTCATATGGATTAGGCAGGAATTGCAACCACAATCAATGGAGAGAGCGCATTCTAACGTTTTCAGAAAATACAAGAAAAACGAGCAATTTGAGCCTTTTAAGATGAGTTATGTTCAATTCAATAAAATAAAAAATACAAAATAGAATTGGGTTGTTTATGGGTATGAAATGGAAGTAGGTCTGGGAAAAAATGGGTTAAATAATGATGATGGCTACTTTAGTTATGGTTTACCTTATTATAAAAATCCGCTGGACGTCTATCTATTCAGTGTTTTATCACAGCTTCAGTTTGGTCAGAGACAATGTTTGCTAAAATCCAAGTTCAGATTCCTGGTCCCTGTACCAGGCTCAGCTCCCAGATGGCTGTAATTGCCATCGCTCCTTCCTCATGTTCGTCGCAGTCCACAGGCAGGAGTAGCAGCTTCACTAAGTCGGAGTTACGTGTGCTTTGATTGGTCACAGAAAGCATTAACATAGAAGTTTCCAGACACCATGGAGAGGAGCAGAGCGGTTGGCTCTGCGTTCCTTAACGTTGCATTACTATGCGGGGCAGCTTTCTGTGATTCTACATTTAGGCCTAAGGCAGCAGCAGTCCATGCACTGATGAGTGGAGTCGCTCAGCTTTCTCCTAACAGAGCCTCAACTAGTTCAGCGAGGGAAGACACCTGAGCTCAGAGTACTGTTTCTGTAGTTTGAGGAAGAGGACAGGAGGTGGCGCTCTCCCCTGAACCATCTTACAGCAGGAGCTTGACCCCTCCCTGTGGAGACTGGGGACCGTGGGATACCACCCTTGGAGGAGCCGGTCCGAACTCTAACCGCTTCACCAAACTGAAAGACGAGAAGCGTCGGATCATGAAAAGTCTTAACACAAGCAAAACAAGATTTGGTTCACATAAAGTTCCTCCTGCTCTTCATCTTCCTAACCTGTCGTACTGAGGAGGAGGGCTGAAGCTGCTGGCTTTGACCTCAGGGCCTGCGTCTAAGCCTGAAGGACTGCACGGGCCGGCAGGGAGCGCCGGTCTGCTCACAGACGTGTCATAGACAAAGTCTCTACAGGATGCAAGCTTCGACTCCAAATTCTGACGGAGATTATATAGATATAAAAGAGTCAGGTCAAAAATGGAAAAGATGAGGAAGACTGGATGCATTTAATTTATTGTTTTTAAGTCGAATCTTACCCCAACTTTCCTCAGGAGCTCCCCAACAATGTTCAACGCAGATATTCTAGCAGATGTAGTCAGAGGGGTTCCTGTTAGACCGTCTCCTGAAAAATAAAAGATGGAAGCTGTTGGGTATAAATGAAGCAACTATTGGGTGATCCTAGCTCAGAGGTCTTAATGGGTCATTACCTCTGCGGATGCTGGAGGCAGGAGGCGTCATGTATGAGCCCACAGGTTTGGAAGGTGTGATGGGGACGGAGGGGTTTGGTGGGGAGGAGCACAGCATTTCTGACCGATCTGAGTCTTTGCCCAAGCTGCTGGACGGTCGTCTCTCCTTCTGACGTACGGCCAGCTCCTGGCGAAGGTCTAACACAAACAACGAGAGACGACGGATTAATAAGTAAATCCATCCTCATTAATGATTTCCAGTAGTCTGGATGTTTCACAGCAGCAATGCATCTCCACCTAAAAACTTTTTTTTTTTTTTATATATACATGGTACAAACCGAGCGCTTCTTGTCTTTAAAAGGAGCATCTGAGAATGAACGATCTAAGGACATTGTGTAAAAGAGCTCGACTAAAATGAGTGACTCTGGATAGTTGTGTGTTTTTTTTACTTTTGTCATCTGTGTCGATGTGGTCTGCGGAAGACAATCCCGTCGTCTGACGACAGATTTCTTCAAAAGAAGGTATATAGCATGGCTACAACAGTGAAAGGCTAGCTCGCGTTTGTTTTTCCCCATATGGTTTACACCTTTTCCTGTTAATCGTCAGCTTGTTTGAACATCAATACAAACTGTCAGTATAAAATGAGGCAGATTTGGGAGGGGGGAAAAAACAAAACAAAAACAAACACAGAAGAGGAATACAAATGTTAATCTAAAGTCATGAAGCAGCCAAGCAAAAATACACTTTCATAACAGAATCTCATTCTACGTGTTAATGTACGGAGGCCTGAAGAAGCTATTGAGGATCATTTTTTCCTCATTGCGTTCCATCATAATAATAATGCATGTATCAAGTCATTTTATGCTGCACTGCGAACGCAGAAATTCTTCCAGTTAAATAAATGGCATTTTGTAATCTTTTACATGTACCTTCATGTCTTTTTTGGGGATTAATATCAGAGGTTTCATAATTATTTTCCTTTTGGATCCAAACACACCACACACTCAGAGGCAAAACGGGTCAAACATGGGCTTTCTATCCCTGCTCTACAACATAAAAACATGACTAAAACGTTATAAAAGAAGAAAAGAAAGGAACAAAAACGACGTTCACATTATTTTTGAGTTATTTTTAAAGGGTAATACCGCCACCTGCTGGTAGTTGTGAAGTCTTTCGTTTTGGTAGTGTGGCTGGTTAATAAAGGACACGTTTTCATCTGCAGTTCCATCTCCTGCAATTCGTTATTTGACCTCCCAAAGATATTACACAAGCACCCACTTTATATTTATTCTCAACTAATTTTTTGCACTAAATAATTAAGAACATATAAACTTGTTTTCACTGAGGATCTTTAAATGTGTACATGTGTCCAAAAGGACTAGGGGGGCTCCGTATGAATGAGAGGTGCAAGCAGAGCACAAATTTTCTATTTTGTAAAAATATTAGTGTATGTCGGAAGAACTGAGTCGATCGTCAGGAGTCCGCATGCATACCTCTGGCTTCGTCCTTGAGCCTCTGAACAGACTCTAGCAGGTTCTCCTTCTCGTCCAGCTCGCTTTCCAGAAAAGCGTTCCGCTCGATGACGTGGTTCATGCGTTGCTCAAAGTCCTCCAGAGACATGATGGTAGCCCTGGGCCACACACACAATTCAAAACAAGTCAGCTTCATCGGTTATGTTTATCATACAAGGATCATGAAGATGTGTTTTAAAGAAGGCTTACAACACAGTTTACACAATTTGAAATTTAAGTCCTTTAAATGGTACGAAGCAAGAAAAAAAAAAAACTGTTTCTCTGCAGCAACTATTTTTAGCAAATTCTCCTGTGTTTCCTGACCTGTCCTAATAATAATTCATCCTAAACACTGCTCCTTTTCCTCTGTTTATACCCCTGAAGGCTAATATTTAATCCTTAAACAAAAGATCAAATTGAAAAAAGCATTAAAAAACAACGTGTGCCAGAAAAAAATACATAATATTACATATGAAACAGCCCTTTAAAGATGTTAAAGTTGAAGATTTTACTCATTTAGTACAATAATTACAAAGATATTGACCTTTTGGTCCTCTCTAGGTCATCATTGGATTGTTCCAACTCTCTGATGTACTTCTGCAGATGGTCTCTGACTGCCTTGGTCTCTGCCAGATCTTCCTCTAGCGTTGAGATGTGCCTGAAGGCTTCTGAATGCTGCGCATCGAATTTTTCCTGCAGACATGGCACACAGAGAAATCAGCTGACACCTCCAGCTTCACAAGGTTATAGGTCAATTGGTACGGCCAGCATCATGCATTAATGGAGAATGTGGCTCAGAGAGCATTACAATTTTTATTCACCCTTTTTTAAAATACAACCAATAATTGGTGTATTTTGTTTGGATTTCAAGAGATGGAAAAACTCAGTCGTGCATAACTTAAGTGGAAAGAAATCGATACATGTGAGCATTCTTCTTTGCAAATTGCACAAGCTCGGTGGATTTACTGGAAAGCATCTGTGTATATTAACAACCCACTCTGCAACTTTTACACCATGAAAACACTCGTTTTCGTAACATTTATGCGACACAACACCGTTTTTGATGTTCGTTTTCAGAGCTGTCACTACATGGGAGGGTTGCGCTGCTGTTTACCACACTATAAAGCTTTTCACTCGCGAACTACTTCTCCGGATTCACTGACTAAATTTCGCTTTATGGCGGTACGCTACGCGCTTCCTAATGATACAAACAAACAAACCTGCGGCTTTGAGACTTGAGCCATGGCAGAACCACCGAAGAAACCAAAGAAGACATCAGAAGAAGCGAGGAAACCTACTGACTACTGTAGCTGAAAGCTAAGGCTCGTTATGATGATTTATTCGTTCTGCACCCGGTGTGAATCAGGAGTAAGGAAAGTTGCAGTGTTATGTCAGTGGAGCAGCAAGATGGGAAGACAGGTCAGAGATCATTTCTTTTCCTTCACTGCTTTGAAAGATCTTTTCTGACAAACTGTTGCTCAGTTCAGGTCAAAGTAGGATTAGCTTCTAAAACCCAGTGTTACAACTTTTCAGTTTTGTGTGTCAGCCGCTGTGAGTGAGACATTGGAGATACAGCAGGATGTACGGATCCTGAACTAGCCGTGTTGCTAATGGTTTGTTAGTAATAAATGCTTGCTGAGGGGTGATTTGGACATCATGATGTGTTGGGGAAACAGTTTATGGTTTATAATATGGTTTATACGTTATATGATTTATAAATTGACACGCCGTCAGTGTAATGTTTTGGCTGAAGAGCTTGTAAAACCATCAGTACACTTCTTCAGATGCGCTCCACCGAGATTTCCACGTCAGCTCGGTCTTGCTAATAGCCAACGGCCCCCGTGTCGTGATGCAAAAAGTCTAAAACCACCATATTTATGGTTGTTTATGCGTTTTGGTTCACTGTGTAGTTTCAGCACATTTCATAGTGAGTTACCGCTGCGTTAAGCTGCGCATTATTCAATTAAAGTGATGTTTTCAGACTTAAATTAGTGCTAGTTCATTAGCGGAAGTAGCTCTGTAGATCTTCACATTATTTGGTCATAATGTTGTGATACAGTGCTGTGTTGATAGCCATCCCCGTGAGAAATTGTTTCCCCTGATGCGAAGCGTGCACTTACTCACTAAAGCGTTGTCCGCTTTCCTGCACCGTTTGTGGGTTACCAACTGACACAGCGTTAACTTGATGTTTTGTTATTTTTTGCTGGCAAGCTTCTAAAACAGTCAGTACACTTGTTCAGTTGCGCTCAATAGAGATTTGGATTTTACGACAGCGACATTACGTAGCAACGCATGAGAGGGTGACAGAGGGCAAATGTCTGCAAAGTTATGGAGTGTGTCTTTAATATCAAGTCTCTGAGTCAAGATTCTCCGTATCGTGTAACATCTGCTCTTTGACTGGGCTAGCTTACCTCCCTCCACCTGAAATGAATTGTAGAGTCCGTAACCAATAGCAGCTAATCAATGCTCTACTTATCCGATCCGTCAGTTTACCGATGGCCGAGGACCGATCACCTGACCCTGTTTTAAACTTCTCAATATAGGGCTTGGGATCAAGTCATCATCGCCTAACGAGGCTGATATTTTGGTAGCGTACTTACAGCAACAGAGCACCTGTTACAGACATATTGACGCTCTGTCTTACGGCTTAATTTCCTCCATTATTCATTTGATCTACCATCATTATTACTCAACTATGGTAAATAGTTGCTGTGTTGTTGGGGGGGCAACAGCACAACTCACGTTCACCGGGGAAAAAGGTGGAAAACGGGCCAACTTTTACACCTTTTTCCTGCTTTGAGGCATTACCAAAGACACGGAATATCCGAAATGGTCATCGGCTGGCTTGGCTCGGAGCTGTAAGTTGACCTAACATAACCTTCCAGAATTCTAAATTGTTTTTTTTAATCAAATGCTAAAGGTTATGTTTTCTTTTACTGCTTCTCCTAAATTGTCGTTTTTAATAAACTACTAAATGTTTTTCTTTTATTGCCGTTTTTACTTTCTATGCTTTTATTGCTTGAATTACCCTGTGCTTAAAGTGTGCTATACAAATAAAATCGCCTTGCCTTGTCGTTTTCATTCTGGCAAGTTACAGATCGTTTGCTCCGGAACCCATCCATTTGAAAACAATACGAGACTCCAACACTAGTAGTTTCAGCACTTTTCTGAAATGCTCAAACCACAAACCAGGCAGCGGAAAATGTCTTTATTAGGGGTTTCATATGGATTAAAACAGTTTATAATGCCAACCTGGCTTCTCTATTTAGCGTACCCCTGTAGTTTCCACATTCTTTTAGGGATTTTAACATGCTGCATATTACTGTCTAACTCCCAACACAGCTTCTTCTCTACGATGTACTCCGTTTAACGGACTTGTTTACATTTATTTTGCTACAAAAATGTCCGCCACGTCCCAGAATGCAAAGCGTAATCCCAAACTTTACTTCCAACCTGTCTGGTGCGTTCCTTGGGCTCCGTGATGTGGTCTTCCTGGCCCCAAAGGGTCTTTACAGACCAGCTGGATTTATACTGATGTTAAATTCCAAACAGGTAGGTTATATTTACTAATCAGAGGACTTCTGAAGGTCACCAGTGACGGCACTAGGTTTTGTCACAGTGCATCAGATTAAACGTCCTGGAATACATTGCACATTTTCAGATTAAAAGAATGTATCTATTTTCTTCCATTTGACATGATAACCTAATAAATACACAGAAGTTTCTTGAAAAGTTCAAGGAGTCTGGGTGCTCAAAGTACTGTACAGAATGCAAAACAGAGTAGCAGGAAACTTCATCGCTGGTCTGTATTTTGAGAACTGGTGAAGACAACATCTGCGTCACTTTTTCTAGTGCGTAGAAATAGTCGTTAATGTCTGATCTTTTTGCATGTACCTTTATGCTTTCTAGTTCCATACGGAGTCTGTTGTTGTCCAGCAGCAGCTCTTTGTTCCGACCCTCACACTGCTTTAACTCCGTTTCCAGCTCTGCTTCATAGTCTCGACTCATCTGCTGGAATTCCTGCAGCTCCTCTTGAGCCTCGTCCGCTCTGGGGACGAAAACGTGCTCAAACTTTACCCAAAAAACAAATTAAGAAACAACACCGCGTCTCAAACATCTGGGTGGTTACCTTTGCTGGTGTTTATGTGCTTGCTCTTTCCAGTATTCCAGCTCCTCCTTCATAGATGAAAAGGAGAGTGCTGTTGGCTCCACCATGTCTGTAGGATTAATTATGAAATATAGGACATTTTAATGTCGCCGTCCGAAAAATACCACCCGGTAGCATATGCTAACATGGCTAGAGAACACTGGAAGCAGTTTGAATGTTGCCACATTACTCAAATAACAAAATATAATGTTGTATTTTCAGTGATTATTTGTGACCTCGTGAAAAAAATTACAAAAGTTGAAGAATGTACGCTATTGGCGTTTTGCTACGTTAAGCTAACAGCGGTAGCTAACTGAGCAGAATATATGTGACCACATCGCTATACTAAGCCCAAACAGTCCGGACTCACCTGTTTACAATTGATACATTAACACATGCTAAAGATAAGAGACTTTTTATCGATAAGAGAATCAGGTTGGAAGGATTTAACCGACTAGCATTCAGTAATCTCTGTTAACGTTCACGTAGCACCGAGCTCTCCAATCAAATACAAACGAAGGTTCCAATTCTTAGATGCTATTGGACGCCACAAATGACGTAAGATAAAATTGACCAATCATATTAGTTAACGAAAACACTCTCCTCGATTCGTCACGAGGGATCATAGACTGTAAAAATGCCTGCCGTTATTAAGGTGCGTTCCATTTACCTCGGAATTCGGAATGATGTGTTTTATGTCACAGTTAGATAAAACGCGTACATTATGCAAATATTTTCTTTTCTTCATGTGCTTGACCTTTTATGACCTCTAAAAGCTGCTGCTATGTTATTTAAAAAACGTCCAACTGTAAATACATAGTTTTTGCAACTGTATAAAGGGAAAACTGGAACAAATACACAAAATCAATATTATAAAAATCATACAACTATATCGTAACTATAGCAGTTTTTATAAGGGAAATTAAATAAGATTGATCTAATTGAATCACTTTGAGTTATACAAACTAAATGTATATTCACTTATGCAGTGTGTTAGTGAAAATGATCGAGAGTGAAAAAAGTATTGCTTTTAGGAGGGATTTTTTAAATAGATTTCACTCCATCATTATTTTATGGTGGCAATTTGTATTTAGGCCAGTTTGCATATAGATCAGAATGAAATGTATTCAACTGCAAAGTTGATGAGTGAAGCATCATCAAACCGTTTAATTCTGTTGTATCCATAGACTATATATTTTTTATATTTATTTCTGATCTAAGGGTGTGGGTCCACACATAATTTTAACTACAGCACTGCTAAGCATAAAGAATGGGATCAAAACATCCTCAAAGAGCCACATTGCTCAGTTTTCCAGGGGCAGCTTGGTGCTAAACAAGATGGAACACAGTGACACAAGATATCATAACCAATTTAGCAAGATGATCTAAACATTACGATTTTGGATTTATTTCCAAGAAATTCCCCAGATCTGAACCCCATTCATTCAGAACCTATAACACTTGCATAAACATAACATAAACGATGATCAAAAGAGAAACACTGAAGAAAACAATATTCCTGTAAGTCTCCAAACTTCTGGTCTTCGTTGATTATAATTTTTTTTTACGAACCATATTTCTTTAAACCACCCTCATTGCAAACAACTTAGGACAGATCAATGAAAGGTAGTTCTTGTGATTACATTTAGTTTTATTTTACCAGAGAATATCTGTTAGTACAAAGTTGACTAGGATGTAACATACAACAGCATTCTCATGTACAGTAAGAGCTGCTCCAGTCCAAGAGGTTTCCAACTTGGCATTTCATCTTCCTGAAGAACATTCGGTCAAATCGCCTGCAGAATCCAGATATCGCCCTCACTTTACTTTTGTTTCCCTTTTGTCCCACATCCAACACTTCTCCAAATACAGTAATTGCTTAGGTTAACTTGGATTTAAACCCGAGCATGATTTCAATACGATAAGCTATCCATGCAGGTCTGGACACTCTATAGGATAACTGGTGTACAAGGGAGCAAGAGCCATCCAGAGTCAGACATAAATAAAACATGCAAACAGCGCAGCCAAATGCCCTTAAAATGATCAGAAGGCTTAGTTTTGTCATCTATAAAACCTTATTTTTGTCATCTATACAGTCAGTTCTTTAGGATTGTCAGTCTCACTGACTTTCTTATTGGAGCACATCTTGTGACTGTCCAACACGTCCGTTTTCACTTGACCCAGAGTTTGCAGAAGGCACATTGTGTCAAACCCCTCATCAGCAGTCTGCTGCAGCAACTCCAGCACCTGTTTATGAGAAATAAAAATGATTTGTAAAAAATATATATAAACAAGTCCACGGCAGTTACAAATACCTGTGCTAAGACTCACCTGCAAACACTTAAAGGACTTAAGCTCACTCAGGTTCTCCTTCAAGAAAAGCAGGTAGATGCTGAGGTCGTTGTAGATGGGTTTCACTTCACCCAGAGCACCAAATCCAGGCAGTATCTCGTAGGGCCGGAGGAAGCCGGAGCTCTGGCGCGCCGGTCCCAGAGCCGCGTACACCACCAGAGGAGCGAGAAGCACGTACACGCACAGGTTGATGTAGCTGAGGAGCCTGAAGACGCCCACGGCTACCAGCTTGCACTGAACGGCGGACGGCACCGCGCTGTCATTCTTTAGCACTCCCGTCCGCAGGTCGCAGGGGAACTCGTCAGTGAGTGAAGCAAGAAAGATGTAGTAGGTGAGGTAGAGGCAGGCCAGCAGGAGGATGAGCAGAGTCAGGCCCCGGCAGGCCATGTACTTCACCACTAGGCTGCAGGAGGAGCGCTTAGTCTTTAGATACTGCTCCACAAGAGGGTATTTGAAGCAGCCCTCAGCCACCTCCAAAGCACTGCAGCAGGACAGAAGCACATCTGCATTAAGCATAAGACTGACGTTTGCATTAAGAATAATGCACACACAAAACAAGCCACATGACAGCTATTCAAACTTAAATCAGAAAAAGCTGGGACGGTCTGAAAAACGCAAATACAAAAAGAAAATAATGCTTTAGAAATTTACTGTGACTTGTATTTCATTGCAGTCAATACGAACTCAAAATATTTCATGTTTTGTCTGGTCAACTTCATTTAAGTTGTAAATATGCATCCTTTCCTGTCATTCAGACTTGGAACACATTCCGGAAAGGTTGGGACAGGAGCAATTTAGGGCAAGCAACCAGGTAAATTGGTCAAATAATGATGTGATTTGAAACAGGTGATTGTTAGGGATGCAACGATATCACTGTTTTCTAACTGATACGATACCAATGCTTGGATTTGAGTATTTGCTGATACCGAATACGAATACTGATACGGAGTACCACACAAAAAAAATTGCAATGATTAGTAATGATTTTCTCCTCTGCTTGTTAGAATAAATGATGATGAACTGACCACAAAACAAAAATGTTAAGTTCAAAATAAAAATTTTATGTGAAAGTTTTGCAGAGTTTACACATTTTAAGTATCAGTTCATACCGTTACAGTACATGAGAACATATCGACCCCGATACCAGTATGTCTAAGCATCCCTAGTGGTTGTAGTTATGATTTGGAACAAAAGCAACATCTAAGAAAGGTCCAGTCCTCCAGGAACAAACATGGGCCCAGGAACACCAGAATGCCAACAAATATGTGCGAAAATTATGAAAACCTTTAAAAATAACTTTCCTCGAAGAAAGGTTGGGATATTTACCTTCAACAGTCCCTAACCCTAACCCCAACATAAATAAAAGAGTCAGGGAATCTGGAGGAATTTCAGTGTGTAAAGGACAAGGGCACAAGCCGAACAACTAAGCAACTGTGATCTCCGATACCTCAGGCGACGCTTCATCAACAATCCACATTCACCTATAAGTGATGTCACCACATGTGCTCAGCACTTTGGCAAACCTTTGTCAAGTACCACAATGCATAGTTATATCCACAAAAGCCTGTTAAAACTGTACTGAGCTAAAATGAAGCCCTATGTTAAAAGTGTGCAGAAGCCCTTTCGACTTCGCTGGGCTCTGAGGCATCTGGGATGAACCATTCTTCAGTGGAAACATGTACTTTGGTCAGATGAGTCAGTGTTTCAAGTATTTATTTGGAAAAATGGATTCCGTGTTCCCAGGACCAAAGAAGACAAGGATCATCTAGAATGTTACCAAAAACAAGTCCAAAAGCCAGGGTTTGTCATGGTGTGGGGTTGCGTCGGTGCCCCTGGCAAAGCTAACTTACGCTTCTGTGTTGACACCATTAATGCTGAAAAGTACATTGAGATGTTGGATCACAATATGTTGCCTTCAAGAAGACAGATTTTCCAGGGACGACCATGCATATTTCACCAAGACGATGCAGAACAACATTCTGCAGACATTACAAAGTCCTGGTTACGGAGGAAGAGGGTATGGATACTTGACTGGGCTGCCTGCAGTCCCGACCTGTCTCCAATAGAGAATATGTGGCGCATATTGAAGTGCAAAATGCAACAACTAAAAACCTTTTATTGTTGCCCGTGTTAAGACTTGTTTGCAGAAAAAAATGGGACAAAATTAAATCTGAAACACTTAATCACTTTATGTCCCTAAGTTTGAAAGTATTGTGAAAAGGAATAGAAATATTACAGAGTTGTAAATGCTTTACTGTTCCAACTTTTTTTTTGCTTGAAATAAGTCTTTTTTTTAAACAATAAAAATACAGTATCACATTATTTAATGTCTTCCTCATGAATGTTTTTAATGTATTACAGGTCAACGATAATCAATGTTTTGTAGTAACAGAATACATGTACCGGCGGTTCGTATTTAGAATACTAATTATGAGTAACTGTTTTCCGTTACAGTAACTATTTTTAAACATGGTATTCAGAATACAGTTACTTTCCTAATACCATTGGAATACTTGTGTGTTTTCCACTTTCCTCCTGGAAGAGGAAGATATACATTTTGGAAAATGTGTGTATCCGCATTGAGTAGACTATCCCATAATACCCCTAAAAAATATGCCGCCGAAACCATAGAGATCCTACGGCTAAAACACTCCCAACCTGCAAGCACCAACATTGACATCAGTGGCCAGGTATGGATTCCGACCCGGAGCTGGGGGGGATTGGAGCCACAACCGCAGCCAAATAAACCTACTAGCAGTGAAGGAAATGATGCATTTAATGGCACTCTCTCGCAATTCGTCTTTTTCAAGTGATGCTAGATTTCATTCGAGCATTCCTGACAAAAGCCCGACTAAAGCCATGGTGGTTAAAACAGGGCAAAAGATCAAATCTGGCATCACTAGTCATTGAGTCGCACTGCAATGCATTTGGTGTCAAACTGCAAAGTATGCACGCAAACTCCACTGATGGTTGGAGTAGCTGTAATTCGGTATCAATTCTTCGTATTACCACCTAAAATATTTTTTGCAACGGTTAGGAATGATCTAGGTTGGAAAATTCTTACATTTTTGTGTACACTTTTGCTGGTCTCAAGAAACTACACCACACTACAGCAAACTAGAAACATAAAGCATCCGACTGGCCAGCCTTTCAAGGTATGTGAAAGTCACAAAAAATTAAGACACTGCAACAATGTAAAAAAAAAAAAAAAAGAAAAAAAAAATACTCTACCGCTTTTATTTATTTTTTGTTCATTATTTAACAGGGCCTATATCATGTTAGTTAGGTCATTTATCACAGTTACAGTGATTGTATCTGACATGACATGGGATTCCCGAATATTTTGGCTACAAGGATAAACACTTTCCATTTGGAGTGCAATATATGTCAGTTTACAATACTTTGCATATTTATGACAGAAAGTTGCAAATAACCTAATTGGCTTTGGCTGAAAAACAGCTAAACTTCATTTCAAATGACTAAATATGAAATCTAATAAAATGTAAAGAGATATTTCTGCTAAAAACCAGTTTGCTTGTTTGATCGGTTTTGGTCACTGAGAGGTAGCAGTGTTGTGCCAAAAATAATTAAATACTTAATTTTTTTCTCAATCATTACCTTATATTTAGCATCAATATGCCTTCTGTTTTCCTGTGGGAGGAGATACCTGTGCATTTTGTGACATTTGATGGACTTAAATGCTGTTTTTAAGGGAACGTATTCCAAGTATTTAGAATACAGTACCAGGAATCAGCAAATTAACGGAATACGTTACAGGATACATTTTAAAGCAGGTATTCAGTATTCTGTAACTAAATACATTTACAAAGTATTCTCCCCAACAGTGATGATAATTTAATACAAGGACTGTTTTCAGTTTGATTTGATTTTAACATACTGTCCCGAGCTTTTCTGATTTGGGGTTGTATTCATTCTATACATTTATATACAGTGCTTCGCAAAGTATTCGTTGAACTTTTTTTTTTTTTTTCTCATCTAACATGCAAAAACTTTATTGATTTTATTCGACAGATCTACAACAGCTACTTTGTGTTGGCCTGTCACATGAAATCTGTTTGAAATACACTGCAGCTTGTGGTTCTCATCAAGGAGTATGAAGACTTTTGCTACGTCTACCTCTGGTTGTCCTGTGCTGCATCCTTTTCATCTAAAGACACCAGATTTTTGGCCATTTTAATGGCGCGGTTATAAAATCGATCCAGCTCCTCCATGATGAAGCTGAGGTCAGACGACAGCTGTGGAGCCGCAGTGAAACGCCACAGCACAGCAGGGACCGACATGAGGATGGCAATTAGGAGAAGCACATAGGGATAGAACTGAGGTTGTCAGAGAAAAGAGAATAGGACAATATGTTATGTAACAACAAGTAACTCCATTTTGATTAGATTTTTGTAAATTACTGCATTCATGTTACCTTAACTAGCCTCATAAAATGAGGTATATAACTACATCTCAATAGTTAGAGGTCTTTAAAGCTGTATCAAGGATGTACTGGTAATACCTCAGAATACATTCTGAAATAAGTGAATTGTACACGATTTCAATATTTACGTCAGTTTATTGGGTCAGATCTCACATCATCGCTGTCCTTCAACACTGTACCTTATGCAGCCAAAGTGTAGAACTGTCAGCCTGATCCTGCACTGCGGCCCAACAAAAAGAGTCAACATAGGCGGCTTGTTTCCAGGAAAAGTTGGTCGGAGCAAAGCAGCTGATCTGAGTTCCTGGGGGAGGAAAATAGTGAATCAGAGCGGGTTTTTGGATTTGGTTTAAACGATTTAAAAAAGAAACAGCAAAACTTTACTAATGACCACCCCGGCGTCCCCTCTTTTTTGTCATTCATGGCCTCATTTTTTTAGTGAGCTCCTTTGTTTTCATAATTAGATGGGGCCCTATTATGACTGGTAAAAGCGGGAATTCATTTGGGTCCATCACAGAATTGGATTTAGACCGTGCAAGTTTATAAGCCAATCCATGGGTGTGCGTAATATATGGCCCAGGTCCCTTTACAACAAATCATTTATGAATCTCCCTAAAATTTCTTCAGGCATTTAAGGCTCACACCTCATCAAATACACACACTCAGGGGAAAAGAGTAGAATTTTATTCATGATAGAGTATAAATTTGCCCATCCATTAATTTATCCTTTATTCTTCTTCTTCTTGCCGTGTGGGATTTGTGAAGCTCCCTTATATAAACTCTGATCACTGTTCTACACAGTCATAGCGAAACTTTGCTGTAAGTAGTATAATTATTCCATGTTCTACTTAAAATGATAACATCGTGTTTTTCTTCCAGCTGGGGAAGGATCTTTGAATTTCAAAAGGCACTTTCTCTGCCTTTCAGGACAAGTCTATCCATTTCCGTGGCGCATCGTTTGTGGACAATCTTCTTTACTCTCTTGAAGAGAACATTACTTGTTTGTGACCACATCCCATTTCAGCCCTTAATGGACAAAGTAACATGCTCAACATCCGGTAACTGATAAACCTTGGCTTTTGTCTTTCATTAGAACAGTAAGCTATATAAAATGTGAACTAAGACTCAGATGGTTTATTAAAATGTTTATTATCTGTTAATTATAATGAGGATTGCGTATTAGTTTAATATTTATCTACAGGATAAATTACTGTGTAAGTTTGTAATCTGAAACAAGGTTATTTGGAAACAGAGTTTCTGTCAGAAGAATGTAAATGTTCCCTCTCACTGCTTGTCAGTAAAAGAGAAGGGTGGAGATCTAAAACCACACGTTTCTCCCACTTCTGTTCCAGCTGATAACAAAACACATTGCTTCTCTCTCCAATTCATGTACGCCTGCTTGTATTTTCAAATTTATGCAGCTTCTCTATCGGGATGAACTGCGTTTTCTCACACAGGGAAATGTTCCAAAATGCACCAGCTCACCTACAGAGACCTCCTGAGCAAAGGCGAGCGAGATGAGAAACAAAGGCAGCCCCACGGCCAGAAACGTCACTATTTTATCCACGGCCAGCTCCAGACGGACTCCTTTATACTTCGTCTCTGTGGCATCCTTCAACAAAAAGTCCGAAAACACGTACTCTGTGGCCACGGAGGCGATCGCCATGAGGGCCGCCGCACACAAAAAGCTGGGAGACTGATGGAGGAACCGCTCTTTGTATTAAAAACACACAAAAATACAATACCTCACAGCTTTTCGTCTGACTGATGAAGGGAAAACTTTAAAAGAGAGAATTTTAACAAATATTCAAGCCACGAACTAACTCTATTGTTCAGCCAACCCCTTTTTACGACGCTGACGGATGGAATAACCTGCTGCTGCTGTCCCGTTATTGGACCCAGACTCCAGGGGTTAGTGCTGCCTGCTTGAAAACCGCTAGAGGGCGCCATTGATCCGTCCTGTCTTCAATGAACCGGTCGGTCTGGTGGTGGTGGTATGATAGTGTGGGTGGGGTATTTTCATGACTAATACTGCATTCCATTTGTCTCGGAAACTCGGGCGTCCGAGTTGCTGTACACGAGAACGTGACGTCATTCCCGACTTAAAGCATTCCAGTTTGTCTCGCTAAACTCCGAGTTGGAAAGAACATGGACGCTTTGAGGGCAGCAGCTGTCGAGGGGCGGGCTAGTTATTGATATTGTTGTTAGCGGCATAGCGTCTTGTGCAGACCAGCATGAAAAACAAAGCTGTACATTGTAATGCACGCACAGCAAGGCCGTGCAATGTAATAAATTTCTGACCGGATTAAAGCAAAAATGTAGTCAGGTGTGTAAGAGCATTTAAAATGACATTAAAATGACCAACAGTGCGAATACAAAGAAAATATATCTCAACTACGGGTCCAGCAATCTTTGTTTCCGACTTGCCCCCCTTCTACTCGGTCTACTCTCAGAGCTCCGAGTTGGAGCTCGTATATTCCGACCTAAAGGGGGCGTGTCACTGTGAAATTACACGAGATTTCCGACTCGGAAAGGTTAACTGGAATGCAGCATAATACAAGTTGAGCTTTCTTAAAGTGACAGTGTGTAGTTTTTGCAGTACATTTTTGAAATTTGCCATTAAAATATTATGTAATAATAATTACGAAAAGCACATTAATTGCAAAATATTGGCGATATTGTAAAATATGACTTTAAAAATCTGTTTTAAAATACATAGGCGAGGGTCCTCTTTTCAGGGAAAAGCCATACTAGATTACGTCTTTATTTCTACAAGAAACCGGACGGACAACTCGCACGGAACACGCCCGCTATTAAAACATTGATTTCCCCTCAAAATGCAAAAAAGTGTCGCCATAAATACATTTTTACCTCTTCGCCAGTTCAAGAGATGAAAGAGAGACTGATGTGCTCGTCATGTTGCTGCAAATAGATAATTCTCAGGGAATTGATCGTTTGAAAACAGCACTAGTTGGACCTCCGTTGTTGAGTTTCTTACTCGAAGACACAGATACCGCATGCTTTTGATAATTTAGGTATGCACTGCCCCCTACTGGCCGAAAATTACACACTGTGCTTTTAATTGAGCTTAGCTGCCCTATGTCCATTCACTTGTAACAACAGTGTATCGCTCTTCTAATGAATTTTACTTGCAGCAGAATAATGCACCATCTCATAAATCCCCTGTCAACTCAAGATGGCTTCTTAAACAATGACTATGTTATGATCCTTCGGTGTTGGACTTTGAGTTGGAGTTTTGATAATTTCTCTTTTTATTTTTCTCTTCCGTGTTAGTTTTCCACGTCATTATCTTTATGCAGTAAGATGTATGTATTTATGTCTTTAGATTTTTATTGTTTCTGTCATTATATTGGCATTGGTTGGTTTGTTTATTTTTTCACCTCGTCATCTTAGTTTATTCCTAAGGGCCTCATCATTGTTTTCATAACCACTATTTTCATACGATTGTCCTCCTACTTGACCAAATTTCCCATCAGTGGAACTATTAAAGGATTGTTCTAATCTAATCTATTAAAGATTTTTTATGCTTTTCCTTCCACAATTTTTTCCCCCTCTTTTTCTGTCTTACCCTCAGGTGTTGGGTACTTTGAGTTTCTCTTGTTTTGGGTCATTGTTTCATCCTCTGGTAGGTCTGTATTACTTTATTTTTTCTCATTAGGATCATTCTCTGATTTGAGGTTCTTTTTTAAATGTATACTTATATTTCCCTCTGTTCTGTCTGGTTTCCCTTCTCTGTCCTGTTATTTCCTCCCTGCCATTATTCCTCCTCCCACGCTGACATTCTCCTGCCGGCTCACTTACCCACCTGCATCCGATTGCACTAATCAGGCTTCACGCCAATTCTTTTGCCATTCCTCAACTACCCTCAGTATTTAAGCTGTTCATCTTCAGTCCCACTTTGCTGGCTCCTCCATCTTTCTTCCCTGCAGTTACTGCTATTGCCTTGCTGTATGTTTATTTCTGTGCTACTGATTAATTAAATTCTTCTCTACAAGAAAATCTGCATTTGGGCCTTAACTTCATTGCACCATGATAATTAGACTTTCTTCTGTTTTAGGCTTCAACCTTTGTTTTCCTTCTTTGTTCTGTTTTTTTCCCTCCTTGCCATTCAGCTTCCCTTCACAGCTGCTAATCATCTTTTAATTCACCCCTGCTTTCTCACTCTCCACCTGCATATGATTTCCCTTGATTAGCTCATTTGGATTAAATGGTCACTTTCCACACCTCAGTGTATTTAAGCTCTCTGGTTTGTGTTTTCCACTGGTTCCGGGGGGTGTTCCCCCTGACCTTCCCATGCTGCCATGTAGTTCAGCACCGCTTGCTTTTTTGGTTTTCTGTAAGTTTTTGCTCTTTCATTATTAAACCTTGTCTATGAAGTCCAGTTTTCTGCATTAAGCTACTCTTATACATCGCAATAAGACAATGACTTTACTGTATTTACGGGTCCCTATAGTCCCTAGATCTCAATCTAGTATAGCACAGGGAAAATGTGGTGAGCAAGATCTTCTTGTGCAAGTGTGTGAAGCCGTGCCAAAACATCAGAGTTATGTTTTGGAGTCCTTTGTGGTGTCTGAAAACAGAATCAAGGTCTCAGCAGCATCTAATCTAAGTCTTTCTGTCTGCAGTGACCCAGAATGAAAGGCTTATGAATGTGTTGGCAGACCACCATACATGGAGGTGTGTGCTGGTAAATACCACTGTTTGAAGTTTCACTATACAGAAGTGATGGTTAAACATAACTATTCCATATATCCGAAACATTTTGTGTGTTGTACCCTATTAAGAGACACACTGACTGCCCAATTTTGGTCAAGGTTTCTGTTTCAACACACCTGAGTCAAATAACTAGGTCATCAACAGGACCCATATAACCTGCCTGCCTGCTGAGGAGGCAATTTAATCATTAGATTCAGGTTTGTTTGAAGAGAAACACATCTAAAGTTTACAGGATGCTGGCCCTTGAGGACTGGATTTTGAAACTGCTAGTAGTGGCTTTGAGTCCCCCAGATCGTGTGCAACAGTCTGTAACAGTGGCTTGTTTGTAACCAATCCTGTTTTTATTCATATTAACCTTCTGCATCTAACAGCGGCACATTGCAGAGCGCCTATCAAAGCTTATACACACCTCAGCTTATTGAATATAGCCTTTAAGAATTAACCAAGAGAATCCGACCCGGTTATTGCAAGATGCACTTTTTTTAAAAAGTGGCTTCTAAGTGCATGGAGCACAGTCAATTATCCATGTTCTCTCCTTCAGCCAAGCCTTTGAGTGCTTTTGTGGGGTTGGAAGCCTTGTTAAAATGGAAATCCCCACTATAGGCTATATAAAGTGATCATTTAAACATAGGTTATCAAAGGTTTAATAATACCATTATCAGTCATTTAAAACACTTCACATACTAATAAAATCTAATGTACTTATGAAGCAAGGATCAAAACGTGCTTAAAAATCTTACAAATTAGATGTAGAAATGTTAAGGATCGAAAAAAGACAGAAAATTACTGACGACAGCAAGAAGTGAAGACGGGGAAAGAAACAGCTAGGTTTACTGAATGAAACTAGAAGTAACTCAGATCTAAGTATGTCCCTTGGCTTTTTGTACTTAAGATCATTGGCTTCATACGCCTTGACTGTACGGTAATGAACTAAAAGTCGGACATGCTCCTTCAGAAGGTTCTGCTAGCACGCACTCCTGGTCCCTTTAAAGTCATGCAGGTCCTGAAGCAGACCATCTTACTACCATCGCCATGTCTGTCTGTATCATGTTTTTTCCCTCTTTGTTCTTTTCCCTGCAGGGCTTCGCATGATGTTTTGGGTTCTTTCAGGACCTCCTGAATGAGTCGTCATGCTCTTTGAGAAATTTAACTACGGCACTTCAGTGAAGGTCTCACCATTGATCCATGTTGTAATGGCAGCCACAGGAAAAGCTAAAGATGCTTGAGACAATTATATTTATTCTTGGACGCAAGAAGAGAGACAGATCAGCATAGTGACAGCCGGTTCTGTGTCTGACATATTCAGACTTGCAACCAAGTTTTATAAACAGTAAAACCACATCCCACATTCCACAGTAGATGCTGTTGTTTTCCACCAATCCAAATTCTGGTCCAGTAAAACGGGCCTACGGTGAATTTATTTCACTTTTTCCCAAAATAACGACCCAATCTAATCCACTATCCTTATATGTTCCACCACTTTTAAGTTGTCCTTTCATCTTCCAGCATTCCTTTCAATAGCATCTGTAGCCGTGTTCTCTCAACTCACACAAGCAATAGTTTCCACACAGATAAACATTGTTAAACATACCTGAAAACATATTTATTTTCCTCCACATCTTTCCTCTTTGTCACTCTGGTTTGCTAAAGTCCCCAAACCTTACAAATGACGACTTAAAACTGAAAAGATGTCACTGATTTTTCTCATGTTTTTTTTTTCTTGATCTGTTTTTGAATGATTTTAGATTTAGATTGCTTTTAAAAATGTTTTAGCTTTCTTCATGCCATCAAGACTGTCTGTTTTAAATAACTTATTAATTCTGCAGCCTAACAGCAAACAGCCCTTAATGTGGCAATTAAACTTAAGCTCAACTTGCCCACAAATTTTGTCAAACCATAAATTTACAAGGAACAACTTATTTCTTATGTAGGGCTAGGTTGGTTTGAGTGCTTTTTGTATTTATCTAGTTATCTTTGCCTGATATTACATTTTGTTATGATTATCTGAACTATTTGAAAGTGGAAAAAAATGAAAAGGAAATAGATTTTTACCACAGCAGAGTATATGAGTAACAAGTGCTAATGTAAATGCAAGACTGTAAGGATCTAATAGACAGTGAGCAAATTTCAGAGTAGGCCAGTCTAATTGTGATGAAATCCTCAAACCACTAAAATGTAATCAAAGTAGCCAGCAATATGAAAGGTGGAAGAAAACTGTTTTAATCGTATTTAAAGGGCTATTTAAAGACTTGCATTAATGATTTAGAGGCCAAGCTTGATTTGAGCACAAACAAATGAGTGTAAAGCAGCTGTGTTAGTGTAATTCAGTTCAGTTACAAAATACTTGATCCAAAAGGAAAATAAATGTATTAAATCATATATAATCAAAGCATTTTCAAAGAGTCGTTGTGGATGGTGATGATATGGACAGGGAGGATCTCCTGTACCAGTCAGTTCTGCAACAAATCTGAAGAGACCTTTTACTGAAGATTTTTTATGTATGACCGTCTCATGATTTATTAACAGCTCAATTTCTGGACAGCAGAGACCATTTTTCTACATTTCCTGGATGACACCATCAGTTTGAGGGACAGGAAAAGGAAATTAGCCCTAAGAGTTAAAGTCTGGCACAAAACATATTTTCTTTTTTATTAATGTTCCTATTCACCTACCAAATAAGTGAATTTATTTTTTTAAAGACTTCCATTGTTTGCTAAACGCCTCGTTTTCTTTTGGCGTTTTTTGCCCACTATGAATGATGGAAGAGAAAGTTTAGAGACCTTCCTTCCTTCCTCTGTATCCATTTGGCTTCCATTCAGGTGTTATTTAAATTTTTGACATGCTAATCACCTCACCCCGTTTTAAAAAACACCTAAAAAAAAAACTATCAGCCTTTCAGCTCTATTATCGCTGATCTATCTAAACTCACATTTTCTTTTTTTCTTTGTGTGTCTGTATTGTCGCAAAGTGGAAATACTAGTCGCCATTCCACAACAAAAACAAAAGCCTTTACGACAGTTGTGTCTGCTTTTCGGTAGCCCTCTGTTACAAAAAGGAGCAGGTTCGTAGGGGAAACAAACACAGGTGATCGATCGGTTGTTTGAGGAGGGAGGATGTGAGAGACCAAACTTTCGCAGGTAAATGGCTCACATGTAAACCGTAGTTATACAAATCCGCAGAATGTCAAAAATATTCACCAAGTTTGAATGTAGATGAGCGGCAGCTCTGTATGTTTGTGGCTGTTAGGGTTGCTGTGTGTTTGTTTGTTTCTCGTTAGCCGAAACAGCTACACGCGGCTAACGGTGAGTTTATGGTCTGCTGTTAGTTAGCCTAAAACATTGTAGCGACCAAAAAAATAAAAAATCAACCAAAACGACCATGAAGTTTGCTAGCTTGGAGCTAACCTGACCTCAGGTCCGATTGTTTCCATCACTCACTTCGGTTAAAAACACAACTCGGATTCGATTAAATCAGCATGACGTCATTGTTCTGTTCCCTCTGTGATCTTGAACCTGTCCACGCGAAGCATTGTTGCATCAGGCGCACTTTAACCAATCATGTTGTCATCAGAAACGAATCACTTTTGAGCGTCTGTGTCGGTTTCGTTACTGAACTAGCAGTGGGGACTTAAGTTTCCTTTCCTCCGCACAGGGCAGCATGAGAGAGAAGAGGGACGGAAGCATGTTGAAAGGCCCCTGGTGTTTATATGATGGAGGGTGTAAGGCAGGAGAGCTCCACGAGCGGGTCTAGAAGCGTCCCATGGCCATTTCCCCCGGAAACTGATGCCTCCGGCCTTCTGTGGAAACGTAAAGACTGCTTCTCCTCAAATGAGACGACTCCCCTTCATCAGCAAACTAAAGAAGTAGGTATATCCATCTGCATCTGTAAACAAAAACGTATTGTAGTGAAGCATGTTGGGGGGGGGAGAAACTGATCTTGGGAATGTCAGGGTGGAAAGAACTGCTTCAGATGCATTTTTAGAGGGCTTCTGTAAAGTTTTATGGTAAGTTGCACAGGTCACGGGATCTGCTGTGGATTAAGGAATGCTCAGTTTGATCAGCCCTGATCGTGATGACTCAGTTTGAGCACGAAATGAAGAGGCATGTCGGTACAAGGGTATAAAACAAGTGGTAGACATTAGAGACGGCTCCATTTTAAAACCCATTATTTGCTATAAAATCCGTAAAGAAAGTGAATGAGGTCCAAATATATTGGTGTACATGTGTAGAATGTTAAGGATGATTACAAAAGTACACTTGTTGCTTTTTCTTATTACATGCTTAGACAGGGTTGTAAAATGGTCGTGGCGCTCTTAAACTGTGTTTATTTGAATATGCTTATTGGAAAGAATATGGTAATGCAATGTATCGCGATACTATTGGTAAGACAATGTGTTGTGATGTTATTTTTAAAAACTGAATTCAATTGTAGAAAAACTCAGCATTCTAAACACTGTTTGATACATAAAGCTTTTTGTCTAGATCTAGTTGATCCACTGAAATGAAAGTGAAAACTGCCAGTAACTAGCGGTTATAGTCATAATTTCACAAAAAAAAACCCCGACTGTCATTATAAAATGTTCCCATAAAATTCTAAAACATAAATAATTTATTTGTTGCTTTTAAATATTAATACAACACTGTGACATAAAATATTGCAATTTATGTGCGTCTATAATTTCTTACATCCCTATTTATTTATATATTAAATTCTTTAATATATTTATGAGAAATTTGAATGAACCCTGAAATCCATGCGTTTTTGGTTTTAATATTTCAGAACCTTTACATGGACAACCGAAAGGCTGTGCTGGACCTGAAGGATGTCCCCCCGCCGCCTCCTCATTTTCCTTCATCCCAGTTATCGCAGCCCTTTCCTTTGGCTCCTCTCCCTTTGCCTCCTGCCTGCATGCCACCTTCCCTGCAGCTAACGCAAGGCTCACACCAGCGACATCCGCCATCGCAACGGCAACAAGAAGGGACTAGCCCCAAAGTAAGCATTTGCACCCACTGCGACTACCGCAGCAGCACAGAAGGCTACGGCTTGTTGGGTGTTGGTGGTGGTGGTAGCAGCGGCCTTTGCCCACCTCAGACGCAATCAAGTAGCAGATTAGAGCCGTGCTCTGTAGCCTCGCCTCTTCATCGCTATGATAAGCTGAGCCACGGTGGTGGGGTTGAGGCGACCGATCCCTTGCTGGCTCTTGCTTGCAAACCTCAGTTGCCCTCTTCTGTGGCTACCTCTCAGCCTCCTTCCCTTCACCCATATTTCCCCTGCTGCTCAGGAATCCTTCGTTCCTGCTCAGCTTTACCTCTTCCTTTCAGCCAGCCCGGCACATTTCCCTCTTCTGCACCCCTGTCTTCCTCCGTTGCCTCTCCGCCTGTTCCCGTGCAAGCCTCTTGTCTGGTTTCCTCTGGCTTTTACACGTGTGGTGTGGACTTTGACACGTCGACCAGAACTTCCCAGAGAACATCAATCGGTGATCACTCAAGCAGCACAACGGTTACCGCTTCCACCACCTCTGCACACCTCTGCTCTAACGCTCTGCTCCAGAATGTAAAACGCACGGTTTGTCGGAATGGGGCTCACTTCTGCCAGGAGTGCTTTGCAAAGGTTGGTTCGGTTTACGTTTGACCTTTCAGTGTTCTTGGAGTCTCTTACCATGAAGATGTGAATATCTGAATTCTGATGGGTGCATAAGTCTGCCTATATGTTATTCTAGTTTTTCTTATGGTTGTTGGTGTCTCCCTCCCATATTTGCAGCCAAAGACCGGTCCGACCTCGGAGTCCAAACCTTGGCCCGACATTCCTGCGCCTCCAACCGCTTCCATCCCTGTTCCCGTTTGCAATGGCTGTGGCACGTCCTCTGATGGCATGATGCTCATACCCGCCCTCAACCACGGAATGTTTGGCTATAAATATGGTTAGCAAACATGACCATATAATGTCATTTTGAATCCTGCTCCTTTATTGAGACTTGATCTCATTGGCAATCAGCTTTCAGTTTGACTTTACATTATTGTTAAAGTGTTCAAATAATTGCCCGTCACTCTAACATTTTTTAGGTTCAGAGAGTGGTGGTCCGGAAAACTTCCCTCCTGTTGGTGTCTTCTGGGACATTGAAAACTGCAGTGTGCCCAGTGGACGCTCTGCTGAAGCCGTGGTGCGGCGGATTCGCAGCAGGTTCTTCCAGGGACACCGCGAAGCAGAGTTCATTTGTGTCTGTGATATCAGCAAGGAGAGTAAAGCGGTTATCCAGGAGCTCAACAACTGTCAGGTATCAGCAAAGTATTCCACTGGTTCACATACTCTGGTTGTAGAGCTGGGTCTCGATTCAATTAAAATAATTGCTTTGATTTTGATTCTCAGGTGTTTACATCAGTTATCTTGATCCAGTCTGTTCCGATTCAATACAGATTAGATTAAATGTTGTTTTTTGAGCTGTCACCTTAACTACATGACGCAACGCTGGGAGCATTGACTTGCTTATTGTAGTGGTTAAGACGGACGCCTTGTGTTTAAAGGCCTCAGCCCTCAAAGCAGTCATTCTGGGATCAACTCTCACCTCATGGACATTTTCCAAACGTCTTTCCCCCAATTCCTTCCTACTTTATGAACTTTCCACTTCAAATAAATCCCGCTGTGGCCACAAAACATGAGAAAATTATTATTTTAAATGAAGCAAAACTGGGTTAGTTTACCTGGGGAGACTGTATTAACCCTTTCAGACCTAAGCCCTAAAAAGCCTGTTCAGACTTTTCCCCACATATTTTATCTGTTTCAAAAGGCCGACAAGTGTTAAACGATTAACTCGAGTTGTTTTTTGATGTCAGAATTGATTTATTTTTAGGAATTTTTACAAGAATCCATTCGGAATATTTTTTTTATTTTTCCAAACACAGTAATATCTGGACGTGTAAACTTGTATGCATGCCTCTCGAGCTTATATAAATGTGCCGTTTATAGCCACAATCTGAGGCTACGTTGTTCGGATTTACCTGATAGACACAAAGTGCCAACAATAAGTTTTCTTCCTGCACCGACTGATATTTTACGGCTCCATAAAGTCTGACCAGCTGGCCTGTTCCTGCTGGACCACAACAACAGTTTTCTTTTTACCACTCTTTAAAGGCAGATTTGTAGAACTGAAAGCTAATGGTTCTTGTGTGAACTTGATCTCTTTGGCCTTCAGCGAACAGCTAGGTTTATATACTTACACACAGATGGACTCTGTTTAGTATTTAAGTTACTTCAAAAGGCAGTTTGTTGCACTGGGTTTTATTTGGGGGCATCTGAGTGAAGGAGGAAGAGATGAGCTGTTTTGATATATTTATCCTTTGAATAATTAGTTAAAAATATATTTTACTTTAACAGCTATTTAACACTCAATCGTGGGCTACCGTATAAAATCTATATGATTTTTATATATTGCGCACTTTGATTTCCATCAGGTTACCGTCGCCCATATTAATGCCACAGCGAAGAACGCGGCTGATGACAAGCTTCGCCAGAGCCTGAGGCGGTTTGCCGACACCCACACTGCACCTGCAACTGTTGTACTGGTGTCCTGTGAGTTACCTGGTGTACTCGTGATCGCCTGAATCCACTGCAGCTTATCTTTGAGAAAGCTCTCTTTCTATAAAATATAATCTCCCCCCCCCAAAACAGCGGATGTGAATTTTGCCAGCGAACTGAGTGACCTGCGTCATCGCCACGGCTTCCAGGTGATTCTGATCCATGGCAACCACACGTCTTCAACTCTGCTGCAGCTCGCCCACCGCCATGTGCCCTTTCAGGAAATCACGGCCGATCTGCCACAGCGTGTGCCTGTCAAATCACAGGTGAGCCTCAGAATCCTCCAGTAAACGTCCAGACGCATTTTTAAATCCTTGCTGTATCTGATAAGTTGGTCCGCATTAAAGAGGAACACAGCAGACTGGTCAGGTTGTAGAGAAGTTTAAAGCAGGGTTGGATTATGAAATGATATTCCAAGCTGTAAAGCATTTCACTGAGCACCGTTCCAGATGGAAAACAGAAAAGGTTTGACACAACAAGCATACCCAACCAACAGGCCGAGCAGGGAGAGAATTAATCAGAAAAACAACTGAGACCCATGGTAACTCTAAAGCAGCTGCAGCATTCATCGCTCAAGTGGAAGAACCTGTTATTGGTTATGCAGGGAACAAATCTGGCCTTTTTTTGACAGCCGCATGAGGCTGTTGGGATGCTTTCCTTCAGCAGGAAAGGAGCGGCCCCTAGCCAGGGCTCATGAGAAGATGGCCGAAGCCAAATGGCTGCCAATCCTGGACAAAAAGCTGTTGGATGCTGCAAAACACTTTGATCCAAACCCTGGTTTGAAACCTCCCCTAAAGTAAGTTCATGGCTTAGAACATCCCAGTTCAGATCTAAATGAAGAATCTTTTGCAATTGTTGCATCAAAAAAAAAAGTTCTTCCCTGGAATAAAGAGAGAGTGAGGTTTAATCAAATAAAACGGAGATTCACTGACATGTTGAACTACAAGGATTACATTAAAGTATCCCTAACTTAGCATTCAGTGTTCTATAGGAAATGCGGGCTGCTCTTAATTGGCTAAAACCGTTGTAGGCCATGTTCCAGCTTTTAGCGACTCCATCGTTGGCTCCCCGGTTGGCAGGTCCCGCCCCTGGAGCTTCTTCTGTCAGGAACTTGGTCACCACACAGATGCCTCGAAACCAGTGACCTGCATGAAGGTGCCAGCTGTGCCCTACTTTCACTCCGTCTCTGAGGACGTTAACCAAAATTCTCCCGTCTCTGCTTCTTGTCGCTAAGATTAAACCGTATCTCTACTGAAATTCAGAGAATAACATTCTACTGTCTCTAGTCTCCTGGTCTATGTTGATACGGTGTTCTTTGTATCATAGCACAATGACTGAGATTAAACATTACGTTGATTAAGGTTGGTAATCTGGGTGAGGTTGAGCTGTTGTGCAAAATCACAATGAGATATCTTGAAGTTTGTGATTGAAACATGAGAAAATATGGCAAAGTTCAAGGTGTGTTAAATACTTTTACAAAGCGTTTTATTACAACTTTAGAGACGTGCTAAATAGTTCAGTTATTAAATCACAGAAAATATCCAAACCTTTGGTGTTATGTGAATTTAGAGCCTTTTTCGTTTGCAGCTCTCTTCAATGTTTTGATAATGCGAACCAGACGGGCACAATGTCTCTTCCTTCCCTCTCTCAGCCCAGTTTCAGCCTCCTCTATGTGCACAACCTCCCCATCATCTGTGACAAGACCCTGCAAAATGCTGTGAGGCTCAGGCTTCGCCGCCTGTCAGACAACTGTGGGGGCAAAGTGCAGAGCATGTCCCAGGGCACGGCGGTCCTCCGTTTCGGCAGCCCCGAGGCGGCCGCGCGGGCCCTCAAACGAATGGAGAACGAGGATGTGTTCGGCCACAGAATCAGCCTCTCTTCCACACCGAGACCCAGAGACGGTGTCAGCCCTGAGGCTAAGCTTCAGGCCAGAACCCAGACCTTCCAAACCAAGGTGTCTGTGCTTGCCCCCTTCCCAACCATATCATCATCATCCTCCTCCTTTCTGCCTCTGGAGAAGCCCAGGTCACCCAGGAGGCCCCGGCGAGCCACCCGCCCCCTTCCCATCTCTGGCCTGGTGCCCGAGAGGCCCTACAGCCCCAGGAGGGGTTCCAGTGGGCCTCCCGGCGGCGCTCCAGCCAAACCGCATCAGGTCAGCAGACTCCTCCGTGCCTGCCTCCCTCCAACCTCCCCTGCGCTCTGTCCTTGTCTGGGCTGGCCTATAAATCGCAGTAGCTTGTCCTCCCCTCAGTGTTCTCATAATTGCTGCTTTAACTAACACCTTGTAGCTGCATGTTGGCCTTCATTTTTCTACCTCCACTAGATCATAGCATGCGTTATTTTTGCTGGAGCCTGCTTTATTCATTTGTTTCCTCTTGACTGCCTTGCGTCTTCCTTTATCAGATTAATAGATGAGTTGCCTCATACTTTTGTTGCCTGTGTTTTTTTTATATATGAAGCCATATTCCTACTTGCCATTTTGTCTTGTCCTCATTCTTGTTTTCTGTGATGTCTTTATTGCTAATGACATTTGACTTTTTTTGTTTGAGCTTATGTGACAGACTGATCAAAACTAACCCATTAACCTCTAAACTAGACATGGGTGATTCAAATATTTGGTGTTGGACTTTAACATCTAAATCAAAAGTTGAATTTAGGTGCGATGGACAAACCTGCTTTTTGGTTCAAGTAAAAATGTGTTGAAGAAATGTGTTCTTGATCTTATGATTCATCTTGACTCCTAATTCCTAGTTTCACCTTAAACTGTTGCTTTGTGTGCATGTTTGCTGCAGCCTCGCAGATGTCACTGACATGTCCATCTTTATGATATATTACCAAAAGAAATCACCTGTCTTAATATAGGAGATGGTTAACATGGATGCAAAGTCCAGGGTGGGCCAGGCCCACCTGGGCAGAGGGCGTGCTGCTTCCTTGTCACCCCAGAGAAACGACAGCCAAGCCCTGGAGGAGCTGACCAAGGCTGGCTTATCAGGAGAATCCATACAGAAGAAGAGGTACACACAGATCTGTTTTTCTTACTACTTTTAATCTATAAACGGGATATACTTATTTAGACCCCTTTAGCCGGTACAGAAGTTCAGCATACATGGGATTTTAATTTTTTATTAAAATAATTGTGTATGTTTCTATTTAGCCCCTTTGTGCCTAAATAAAACCAAGACCAACGAAAACAGCAGGCATAGATTATGAAACGATACCCTGAACTTTAACTATATTGTAAGTTACAATATAGTTAAAGTTGAGGGTATTGTAACTATATTGGTCAATCGAATAGGGATAGTATAGGACAAACTGCATCTAAAAGGCCATCCTCTGAGTGGTTGCAATGTGAAGGAGTTGAAACTGTGCTTTTTCAGTGGAATTGGCTTTATATGACCCCAGGGGGTCTGTAAAATGTCTGGGCTCAGGTTGTAACATTACCCAAAATTATATTTCTTACCATTACATTTATAAAAATCGAAAAGGCGAAAAAGAAAATTGTATACCACAGTCTAAAATGACGAAGACGTTCACTAAGCTACAGCTGTTGAATTTTAAGTTTGCAACAAATCTCTTTTATGGTGAGAAGTTTGAGTTCCTCAAAAAAATCAAAAACCGTGTTTTACCGTTTAAATTAAGAGTATTATTTCCCTTTTTAAAAAAAGGCTATTTTCTGAGGTGATTGTGTGTTGACTTGTGCGTTCAGCTTTTCCAGAATCGTGTACGTCCCGCCTAAACAGCCCCTCTGTTCTCTCTGTGTAAAAGAGAGGCCTCCAGTCCTCGAAGTGTAACCGGATCACCAGTGGTGCAGAGGGACAGGAGCTCAGGCGAGTTCAAGATTAGCACACCCTCCGCCTTCAGCAAGCTGAGTCTGAACAGGAGCTTCAGCCCCCTCGTCCCGTCGCAGGGGTCCTGGTCCTCCCGGTACTAAGACTGCGGGAATATTTACCAGCAACCCTTTTTATATATATATATATATATATATATATATAGTAGTATACATAAAATACAGATGGATGCTGCTTTTTTTTTTTATAACAATTTCTCCCTCTTCGAACTGAAAGGAGTGGATCCCCCTGCCTGTCCAGCCGCTCCTCACCTCTGCTGATGACTGCTCGCAACTCTTTCCCTGAAGATCCGTCTGAACCTTTCTCAGAGGGGGCGGAGCTTCAGGTGTCGAACCTTGACTACAGAATGTCCCGCAAAGAGCTGCAGCAGCTATTGCATGACATCTTCTCCCGATATGGACAGGTGAAATTAAATCCTGGATCTCCGATTATGAAATGTGTTAAAACAAGCCAAAAACGCAGGTCAGAAGCTCCTCCTACCTTCAAGAATTGTACCGTTTTTGTTTTGTCTAGGTGACAGCTGTAGATCTGAGCCCCCACACTGATTATCAGCTGAAGGCCACAGTTCATATGGTGTCCCTGCAGCAAGGCATCAGCGCCGTCAGCGGCCTGCACCGCTATAAGATCGGAGGTAAACGCATCCAGGTGTCTCTCGTTACCGGTGCCAGCAACAAATCACCTTCGTTGCTCAGGTAAAGTTTAAGGAGTTTTTTTTTTTAAGACGCACACATGCATAATCTCAAAGATTTTGCTTCAGATGATCCCCTGATTTTCCTTCTGCCGTTTTACAGCACAGAGATCATTTGTATTCTTAAGGATGCTCCGGCTAATTGCCTCCCTCTGTTCAAACTCTCTGAGATCTACGAGAAGAAGTCAGTACCCGTCTCAGCACATTGCTTTCCACCCTTAATTGATAGTTTTTCACAAAATGTCTAAACCGTAACTATACGTGTATCCTCTTCTTCTCCCTTTTAGGTACTTGCGTAAACTCTCCATCGTTGAGCTTTACAAGTTATCAGACGTGCTCTCTGTGCGGGAACAGGGAGGCTCCAGACTGGTGTGCCTTCTGCCGAAGGTCCAAATCCGTCAGAGTCCGCTGGGATCGTCTCAGTCCCAGGATGGTTCCTCCTCTGCAAGCGGGAGTCCTGTGGTGTTTGAGGAACTCGAGTACCACGAGCCCGTTTGCAAACAGCATTATGCTAAACAAGACTTCAGGTAATGAAACGTGTGAAACGAAACAGTCTCTGGCAAAAGTATTCACACTTTGAAACATCCTTTTTTTTTTTCATGATGGGAAGTTTTCATTTGGGTTTAGTAGTTGCCTTTTCACTGAAGTTCAATATAGTTTACTCAGTGTTTGTCACTTCACTTTTAGTCGACTAAACCGTTCTTCTACTTGGTTGATAAAACTCACTGTAGGATACGAGGAATGCTGTTCAGTTCCTCTAATTTTTTTTAAATTTTTTTTTTTTAAAGGAAAATAATTTCATTATGCTATTAAAAATATTTATTTTATACAGCCATGATCTGTTCTAGACATATTTTTTTTAGCACCTGGAGACATGTAGTATTTTTCTTTGATTTTTTTAAAGGACTATTTGGATAAAAAGTAATTTTAAGTCATTCCCATTAGGCCTGTTCTACCTGAATAATACACTCTATTCATGGAAATGTTGCATGAATTTGCTTCTGCACATACAATATTGCTATGAAATACTCCGAATGAAATTTACCGAAAGTTTCATTAAGGACACATTATATAATTTAAACTAAGCAAATTATTATTGTTACTCTAATGTTTTATTTTTAAACTTAAAAGTTTACATGTCCTTTTTCTTAAGCATACAGTTTGAGATCAAATGAATGCACCTCAACAACCAGAGGGGCTGAATAATAATTATACTAATAATTATAGTAGTAAAATGAAGTATTCTTTTGCTTTATTTCCTGGGATTTAAAGTTGAAACTTGTGTTCCGTACCGCTGCCCTGATCCCAGGATGTGTGTGTATAAAATAATCTATCTGTCCCTCCGTGTTTGTTAGTTTTTTCTGCTGATATTTACTCTTTTCATATTCTAATCTTAAACAAGCAGTTCTAGCTGTATGTTTAAGGACTTTGGGCTTTTGAAAGATAAAGTTCTTCTTTTTTTTAGGGTGTGTTAAGACTTGTACAAGGCCTTATTTTGTTTGAAGATTGTCTCTTTTCCTGATCTATTCTTTTTATTATAGTGAGGCTGACTTTGACCCTGAAGCCTATAAAATCCCCTTTGTCGTGATGTCGGTGAGCAGGTTGGCTTCTGAAGTCCACAGTCTGTTACAGATGCATGACGGCACTCTTCCGCTGCTCAGGTAACAGCAGAATCTTCCATAAAGTTTACATTGTGTGTTTTTGGAGAGCACTTGATTAACTTTGTTTTTTTTTTCAGTTTTCCAGATTGCTATGCAGCAAAATTTTGCCCTCTGCAAATTGGCAATGAGTTGCTAGAGGATGCTGTTCCTCTGGAGCACCTGATCACCTGTGTTCCCAGCATCACCATTGTCACAGCTCAGAACGGGTTTAAAGTCATCAAATGGATCCACAACAAACCGCCTGCACAAAACTCCGGTAGGAACAGATACAAATATCCAAACTACGTCTCTGAAGTGAGTATCTGCAAATGACTTTTTGCGGTGCATGTTTTGCAGAGCCGTGGTTTCAACGTTGCAAGAGTCCGGTCGGCAATCCGCAGCTCATCCAGTTCAGCAGAGAGATTATTGACCTGTTGAAGAGTCAGCCATCTTGCCTCTTGCAGATCAGCAAATTCATCCCGTCATATCACCATCACTTTGCCAAACAATGCAGAGTCTCTGACTATGGCTTCTCCAAGCTGCTAGAGCTTCTGGAAGCTGTCCCGCATGTCCTGCAGGTACTTCAAAGAAAAAGACAAAACATAATGTCTGCGCTGCATATATTTGTGTGTCGCTCAGTGTTTTTCTTTTTTTCTTCACCAACAGATAATAGGAATGGGCACAAAACGTTTGCTGACCCTCACCCACCGAGCACAAGTCAAGCGCTTCACACAAGACCTTCTCAAACTGCTCAAGTTTCAAGCCAGTAAACAAGTGGCAATCAAGGACTTTATGCAGGCGTACCATTGGTCAGTAACCAGAGCAACAGCGGGTTCTGCGTCTTTTAAGTCTCTTAAAAGGGTTTTGCGACAAGCATTTGGCCTGTTGGTATTTTACGTCTTGGTAATCTTCGTTACAGGTGTTTCTCCAGAGACTGGAGGGTCACTGACTACGGTATATGCGACCTGATGGACCTGCTGGCAGAGATCCCAGACACTACCATCACCATCACCCACCAGACCACAGATATAATCATCTCTGTTCCTAAGAGAGGTCGGTCTCAAACGGACAAAATACTGATTAAAGTAGAACAAAAATGTCAGTGGTTGACCTGCCTAAAGAGGTTTTAGTTGGTCGTGTTTGTTAAAGGAAATTATCCAATTCTATGTAAAAAGTTGTTTTTTCCATTAAGTGCCACCTGTGGGTTGCAAAAATAGATCACAAATGTATAGTTTTCACAGTGCACAATATCAGTATCTCAAGTTATTTGCCACTTTGACTGAGTGCAGACTCTCTAGGTAAGACTGGTAGTGGTGTCCAAGATGCTTGGGGTCAGAGAGAGGTGGATATACTGTGATCACATGAAAGACAAGAAATTCATATATAGATATTTAACAATGTTAACATCCCAAGATTATGCCACTCAAACATACAATGCCTCGCAAAACTATTGATGCTTCTTCAATTTTCTTTTTGTCACAATAAAACGGAGACGTTGTGTTTCAGTGGCGTTTAATTTGACAGACCGTTACAAAGTGGTGTATAATTATGAAGAAAAGGTTTGTGTGAATTTTCAATCATTGGGGGGCGTCCAACTAATTTCCATTTCGCACCAGAATATCAATATTGTCCTCAAAGGCACAGTTGTGGCAGAAAGTACTGATGACATTTTTTTTTTATTGTAGTTTTTTTTTTTTTTTTTTTTTACAAATGTCTGCATAACGATGTGCACTTCTTAAAATTAAATTCTCAACATCTTTAGAACATGATGTAATTTGGCAAAATGCCAATAAACTGACTGATAAAAAAACGTTATGTTAATCTTCGTGGCATGCACATATATTCATTACGCTCTGACTGAAATCCAGATGGCCTCTGGGTTGTCGCCAAATTAGAATTTGGTGTGTAATATATCGGTTTATACCATGTTTGGGGTGAATACTCAATTCTGATTGGCTGGAGGGTGATAATGTACACCTAGGAAAGGCTTCCCGTCAAATTACCTGATGAAAGTTCATAAAGAGATGATTCTGCAGTGAGAGACAGCAGAATCATCTCTTTATACTGTTTTTAGCAGGGATGCAGGAGCTGATCCGTCAGAGTTGATGGGAATAAAAACTGTTGGTGGCTGCCTGAGTGGAGCAGAGGTTCACCTTCCAGCAGGGTTGGAAGCTTAAACATGCAGTCAGAGAAACGGTGGTTTGCAGGCTTATTAAATCAGTTTTAATACAATGTCCTTACATCAGTTTAATTCAGTCTGTGGTAAGACCTAAAAGTTTGTATTTAAAGATTCTCTGCACCCAATTTACTTAAGCTTGAGCTTAAGTAAATTGGGAATTGAGAATTGGGAATTGAGAATTAGTGGCTCAGTGTTCGGGGTTTGTCCCTACCAGCTTAACGCATTTAAAGGATTTGCCACAGGAAAAGATGGTTCTAAAAAGCACAGAGTCGGGGATGAATGCTGATACCGCAGCGCTTTCAAACGAGAAAATAAAATGGTCAGCCGTTCATTTTCCTTTCCTTCGGTCAAATATCTGGTTTTATTTTGGAAACTCATTTTTGTTCACCAGAGCGCACTGTTGAGGAAATGGAGCGAACCAAGCAGTTTGCCAAGGAGGTAGTGGACCTCCTCCGCCATCAGCCGCACTGTCGAATGCCGTTCAGCAAGTTCATTCCTACCTACCATCACCACTTCGGCCACCAGTGCAAGCTCAGCCACTATGGCTTCACCAAGCTGATGGAGCTGTTTGAGGCAATCCCAGACATTCTCATGGTAAGGCAGTACCACCACTCTGTGCTTTTATACCCCCACCCCACTGTGTTTTTAGAATGAATGTTCCCTCCTCTCACCAGGTCTTGGAATGTGGGGAGGAGAAAGTGCTGACTTTAACCGAGGTTGAGCGCATCAAGGCTCTGGCAGCCCAACTAGTCAAGCTTCTGCGGGCTCAGAAAAACTTGAGTCTTCCCGTCAGCCAGCTTCTCCCAGAGTACAGCAAGACGTTCGGCTATGGTCTCCGTCTGCAGGACTACGACGCAGCTTCACTGCCTGCTCTGCTGGCCAAACTCTGCCATGTTGTTAAGGTAGGGAAAAAAAGGCAAACATTTGTTCAAAATCCAAAGTGATCTCAGTGTCTGGATGAAATGTCTGAATGTTTTTTTTGTTTTGTTTTTTTTTTCAGTGGGACTGTACTTTTGCAGAACCCCTTTTAATGATCTTAGATTACAATGGGCTTTTTTGGGCACAATTTTAAAAACGTTTTCAATGTCTGAAGGGTAGCACCTGTTTCTACAGAGAAATTACGAAGAAAAAAAAATACAAACCTGTAAGGGGAGATCAGAGAAGAACATCCAGTTGTCTGTGAAGTTGTTTTTCTAGAACAATGTAAAATGACTTTTGCCTTCGGCGTATCCTGAGAACACTTTAGCTCCTCCAATTAAAACGATATCCTTTTAAAGAAGAGGGGAACTTTATGGACGAGTCTGCTTCTCTCTGGGTTCCTACAAGAGTGATCGCATTCTTGGACTTCTTCTAACCTTTTGAAAGAAAAAAGGCTCTGAGAAAAGATGCTAACAGAGCTGAAGGTGTTCATGACAAACCTCCAGAGCCTCCGCTCTTGTTTTTGTAGATGCAATCTCTGGGTTAAAGTGTTTTCTACTTTCTTTAGCTAATAGCGGCACAGACTATAAGGATATCACTTTTTCTTTTTTTTTTGACTACAGACAATATTCCCACAAACTTATCCATTCCAAAATCATTCTACAGTCCCTTTCAAAAGCATTTTATCTGACAGAGAATCGCAAAGTAGCACCTCAACTGTTGGGGCGAAATGCTATCTGGAGGGGAAAATAACAATGCATACCTATTTTAGATATTTGTTACCAAAATTAGAAAACCCCTTTAGAGTATTCTTCTTCCACTTTCTAATTATGCTTCATCTTGTATCGTAAACAGAAGACCCCTGTCTCTCATTGAATTGAAGTTTGAGGTTCTAGTGTGACGGAGTTAACGTATCAATACTTTCAAAGTTTTTGAAAGTGTTTATACAGCTTTTCAACGCCGGTTTCGTGCTGGTTCTATATTTGTCGCCAGTTAGCTGTAGACATGACTCCAGTTAATTTGACATGAACGTTTGTACTAATAGGTGAGCTCTTTCAAATCTACAATTTAGAAAATTGGGGAATTCTGACATTGAGACGTAAACTTCTTGTTTTATGACGTAAATGACATAAAACACTGTTGTTCCGTGTCTCTTTCCACCATAGAAACAACTACTTAAACAAGTTACCAGAAAACGCATTGATTTAGGGTATTCAGTAATGGTTACCTGGCTAGGAGTAGATGGCTATGAAATTGTTTGTAGAAAAATAATTAGATTCTCACAGCATTAGAAGGTAATGAATTACTGATGTTACAGAACATGATTAGCGAAAGTATTAGCTGTAACTTTAAAGAAACATTTTTAAACGATGACCTGACCCTGTTGGTCTGTATCAGATTTTCCTTCCAGGTTGTCTCCGTTTGGAGTTACACAGACACTAACAGAACCACGCGTCCTGTACAGGTGTTAAACTACCCTCTGCTCCCGTTGTTCAGGTGGTGGATGGCTCCGACGGTCGGGAAGTGCAGCTGATCAACAGGAAGTCCCTGCGGCTGCTCACCTCTCAGCTGCTGGCTCTGCTCATGTCTCAAGAAAACCATCAGGTGATGAAGGGAATGAAGGTGGAGGAGCTGAGCCAGCATTACCTGAGCGTTCATGGATCCCAACTCCATCCATGCGAATACGGGTTTCTGTCTCTGAGCGAGCTGCTGAAGAGCCTGCCCTATCTTGTGGAGGTTGGGACCGGAGTTTCTCCTTGAAGACGCGCTCTCGTGTTTGTTGTTAAGCTGCTAACGATCCCTTGCCCTCCTCAGTTGTACTTCGAAGGCAGTGACGAAAACGGGGAGGACCGCAGCGCTGGCGGTGGCCACGGGATGGAGTGGGTGAGGCTGACCAGGCTCTACCAGTTTGCCCGTAACGTGCGGGCGCTGCTCCACACCTACCACTACAACCAGATCTTCCTGACAGAGTTCCAGACGGCTTACAGCAAGTTCACCGGCTGCAGCCTGGAACCTCGCTTTTACGGATACATCAGCACTGACGACCTGCTCAGTGCTATTCCACAGGTCAGCATGGACTTCTCTCTTTGTAACTCTACAAAATTATAAAAAATTTTAAGTTTTTCTTTTTTTTTATAGTCCTCAAGGATGCTGTACATTTTTTTCTTTTTGGATGAATGCTTGCTTCATGACTGATTTTAGGTTTTTGTAGAGCTGCAGTCACCTGAAGCAGGAAAACCTCTGAAACATGTCGAGCAGTGTGCCTGGAGGAGAAAACTGTTCTGAAATATCTATAAAATCTTTAAAAATGTCCTCTTCTTTTTGATGATTTAACATGTTTTTTTTCAGGTGGTCTGGATCAAAGGACATGGTCATAAGAGGATTATCGTTTTAAAGAACGATATGAAAGGTAAGGCCATGTTTTCCTGAATCGACCAAAGTAAAGTACAAGTTGACATTTTTCGTTCAGGTGATAGATTTCAGATGTGTGGGAGAGGGGGGGGTGGAAACGACGTGGAAACTTTAAATACAAAGTACGTGTTTGTTTTTTAGCAAAGCCAAGCTCCAACAGCCCACAGCCAGGAGAAAGCGTGGAGAGTCTGAGGGACAGCCCCATCAGCAGCACATCGGGAACACAAAGCCCAGGTAGCACCAGTCACTCTAGTGTTTCTATGAAACGCTGACTACGTGTAAACTGCTGGCGGTCCTTAGAAGCGCTCCGTTAGAGCAGGTCCGATGAATATTGAACACGTCGCCGTTTCTGGTCCTGGGTGTTTTCTGGTAAATTCATGCTTCTACTAAAAGATTGTGTTTCTAGCATCACTCGCTGGAACATTGGTAAAAGCAAGGGGACAAAAGGTCAAAATTTCAGCTGCATTTCCACACTTCACAATCATTAGAGCTGGGAAACGATTCAAGATTAGATTCTTCTTCTCCGCAGTTAAAATCGATTATCCTAATCCAGTCCAATTCCATGTGTTCCTATTGCTATGGCTCTGTGCTATTGAAGTTATTTTTTTTTTTGCTCTCACTTTAATTGTATACCAATAATAATTCAACACTGTTAGTAACAGTTTACAGGGGTCAAAACTGTATTAACCATTTCAGACACAAACATTAAAATGGCCATCTGGACTTCCTATTTTAGTGGTAAAAAGGGCAAAACATTTTGAATAATTCATTTTGGGGGGGGCATGTGAACCACTTTTTTTTCTTTTTTTTCCATAAGACTCTACTCAGAATCTATATTTTCCAAGACTGCAATACTGTAGTGATGACAAAACCTTTTATAAGGGATGCACAGATTTTTATTTTTTAAATGGGAAAATATCTGATACTAGTATTACTGTTAGATACCCCCCCACCCCACCCCCCCAAAAAAAGCCGGTCTATAAAGGTACGCCCTTCAATTTCAAAATACAGATGCAGCTTTTCATGTTGCCGTTTGACCGTAATTTACCCGTAGTTGTTTCGGCCGGCAGGTTGCGATGCTGATGCAGAGCTGCTCCGTCTCACCTCACCCGTCGACCTGCTGTGCGGTCCCGTACCGTCCTGCCTGCCGTCACCTCAGCTCCACCCTGACCCGGTTCTCCTTCAGCAGATGGACCTGATAAACTTTGAGAAAACTCCACCTCCACCACCCCCAACAGGTCAGCTCGATCTTACGCTGTAAACATGCATGATGTCGCCAAAAGCCTAAACACTGCACACTTTCAAAAAAAAAGTTTTTAATTACTTTTATTTTATTCTAAATCTCAGAGCCCGAACCTGTAGAAGAGGCAGCAGATGTCACCTATGACCCACCCGAGCAGCCCAGCGGTGCAGCGGATTCCCCACCCGTCCCTGAGGAGAAGAACATTTTGTCCACGGACAGTCCCGGCAGGAGAGCTTCACGCTGCAGATTTAAACTAGCTGCCAACTTCTCCTACTCAGCAGGCCTCTGATCCACTTCCACGCACAGAAAAAAAAACCTCAGTGTAACTCTAAATGGAAGAGTTGACCAGCTCCAAATGGATCCTTACCTCCAGCATCTCAACATGCTGCTGCGTTTCTATGTTTCCTCCTCCTCAGCAAGCTTTTTTTATTGCTTCATAATGTTTCATTGATGTTCACCTAGCGGATCTTCCTTTTGCAGGTTTCCTGCAATTCTCTGATCTGCTACATCAGTTTTCTTCCCCCAGGAGCAGTCTATTTCAAAGGGCGTCCTCGGTTTTGAGCCATGGTTGACGTGTTGAGGAACTCCTGAGTTATCAAATCTGAGTTAGTTTTCACTGTATAGCTTTCAGTTTGTAAAACTGACACGTGGACGGTTTTTACGAAGGTTTGTCGGTGAAGCGTGCAGCGTCATCTCTCTACTCTTTGCCAAAAACAGAAACTTTCATTTGAAACCCTAATTTCGACCTTTGGAGATTTGTCTTGGTTGGTTCTGATGGTTATAATGAGCAATCCAGCTAACGAGTCACTGCCTGTTGAAGTCTTTCTAATTTTCTTTTGAAGTAGTTTGTCTCTGTATGCTCCCCAGAAATGTCTTTGCAAAATGTAGGAGCAGCTAAAAAAAACACTGCAGAGTCTGTATTCATCATGTGGAGGAGCTCGGGCCTTAGCGTGTAGCCGACAGAAACAGACATCCTCTGATGCGCAGCCAGCCGCTCTGCATGTCTGCGTCTTTAGGCTGTTTCTATCTGCGTGGTTCACACCGGATTGGTGGAGTGAAATGTGCGAGGTGTGCATAACTGTGTTTATGCAAGGTGTAACCCCAGGAGCAGATGAAGAGAAGACCTTTTTTCTTTTTCTTTGTGTTGAAGCTCAGTCTTTATTTCTACCATGATATCACCCAAGCAGCTGCCTTGTAAAGGTTTGTTGAGTTAACCTTTGCCACTAGTGGGCACTGAATCAGTGGAGTATCTGGAAGACGGCACGCGGGCCTGAGTTTCTGTATTTTTAACGGCTCGGGGAACATGTTTTAGAGAAGAGAGGGGGCAGGAGCTGATGGGCTTCAGAGTGTTGGGGGGGGGGGGGCTCTGAGAAGCCTCCTGCACAGACTGACTCGCTCACAGAGGGGCCCTACGCAGGAGCCCTCTGGAATCTGCCGGGCTTTTACAATGGCTTGTATTTGCCACGGTGCCGAAACACAATGCCGTTGCTCCACCCTCTGAAGCGGAGTAGTTTTTTAACCTGCAGGTGTGTGTTGATCTCTTATTGTATTTTTATTTTTTTTTTCTTCTCTTCCTTTTCGCCTGATGGCTGCTGAAATCTCTGCAGACGTCGGCTCCATGTGAAGTTTGGCGCAAACCAGACGTAACTGAAGTCAAAGCTGCTGTTTTTGTTACACACCTTGAGGGATTGGGTCAAAGCCCATGTAGTTTGTTTGCCTTGATTCTGGCTCTAGTCTAAGTTATACCTCTAGGTTTTTTTTACTTGGTGTTCATAAGTTCCACCTACGACCCTCCACTAATCAGAGCGTGGTTTTTTTTAAACGTGGCTCCTTTTTGCTCAGTTCTTCTGCAGCGTTTCAGTGACCAGTTAAAGGAATACGTTCAAAGTAATTGTTTGAAACGAATGACATTGAAGCAGATTAAACGATTCAGACGTCTAAAGTTAAATTTAGCCGAATAACTTTTTTTTTTTTTCTTCGTTGGAACTACAGTGACAACTAACTCACTTTGAGTCCTCTCTTCAGTCGGATCACTGAGAACCCTCCTGTAGCTGTTTGAAATATGCACGTCTGCATAGTTTTAGTTGCTGAAATACATGTTTGAGAAGGGGTTGAACAGTCCCATGTGTTGAATTTCTCCTAATTATTCTACAAAAGATTTTAAGGAACTTTATTTATTCGACTGTTTCCTTAAAGCTTTATGTTGCCATGAGTGTTTTGTTTACCTGCTGAACAATTGTCTCATTGATTTGTCTGCCCCTCCGGTCACAGTTTTTTTACTGCCTTGCTGCACCAACATTGTTGCAACAGTCAAATCATGTTGACGTGACCAAAAGAATGTCCTAATAAAATTCACAAGCATCACTTTTGTTTGTGTGTATGTGTGAGAGAATCGTACTCCAGATGCATCCTAATGAATTGGAAGATAATCAAGCTCATGTATTTCTAGAATTTGGTTAAAATAAAGGTTGTAAACTCATCCAGACCAGTTTATTTTGTCCTTTTATTTTAGGTTTTCTAGATGATTATGGCTTAAAGCCCAATGTTGAGTTTTCTCAGAGAATATTCTACTCTATAGATTTTTTTTATTATTTTCAGAAATCTTGCTGATCTACAATCTGTGTTGGGAGTAATGCATTACTAAAGTAATGAGTTACAGGAATATATTCCTTTTTCAGTAACTGAGTAGTGTAATGCATTACTTAGAAAATATACACCAATATGTTAGTAGTTACAATTTCAGTAACTCGAGTTACAAATGGATTTTAAATCGTTTTTCTAGCCATCTAATGCAACAGACCAAATCAAGTTGGATACAATAGAACAAGATCCGCTTCCTGTTGGTCAAAACTAAAACATCAGAGAATCAGAACGGCTGAGAAAAAGATGGACTGTACATTTAAACAGCGGCATTATTCACACTGTTTTCCTACCATCTGTTGTAAGACTTCAGACATCAGTCTCATCTTTGTCAGCCATCTTTGTGATGAGCACCTTTTTTTTTTTAAATTAGATTTAACAAACATTACCATGAAATAGAAAGAATGCAAAGGAACTAGAGACTTAGTTTTAATAAAATAGTGCTAAAAATACAGTATTTGTGGTTTGACGCTTGTGTAAAATGTAAATTGATAAGTTACGGTGGTTAGAAGTCCTGTTAAATATTTAGCCAAAAGTAACTTAAAGTAGTGTAACTCAGTTACATTTTTAAGGCAGTAATATGTAATGCAAACATATTACATTTTTGACATTGTAACTAGTAATGTGAAATATATTACAGTTTCTTTGTAAATTGCCCAACACTGTCTACAATACATGAACTCACTACTTGGTCAGGGCTCCTTTTACATGAACATGGAGGTGAGCAGCCATGGCTGTGCTCAGGTGGTTGAGCGTTGATACTCCTAATCTTCTCTGTGGGGTTTAAAATGGGCCACTTTGCTGCCCAATTACTGATACCAAGGTAATTAAACCAGGTATTGTGCTTCTGGTAAGCTTGACTTTTATCTGATAAGGGGACAGACGGTCCAGTTCATGTCAATCCAGTGAAGGTGCTGTTGTCTGATTCAGGGTCTGTTGAACACAAGGATTGTGGGGCTCTAACTCAAACTACAGGCCACTATTTGAATAAATCTTCCCCATAACTCTTGCTCTGAAAACCTTTCCAGATGCCCCTTTTGCCTGTTCACCTTCCTTTAAACTATGTTAATATGCTAGGATTATGGCACATAGCGAACAGCCAGATTCCTTAGCAATGACTGTTCTGGACACCTATCGAATCGGCAGTCTTCTCCACAATTGTGTCGACCATAACATTTCTGTGCTGACGATTCTTTATTTTAATGTTTTCCAATTTTTAGAAACTGATTTTTTTTTTTACTATGCTTATCCAAATTAACTGAAGAAAATGCTTGAAATGTATCACTCAAATAGTTTTGATTCTTTGAATTGATTTATTGAAATAAATGCACATTTTAAATGGTATTCACGTTTTAGATGCACTTGTTCTCCACTTGTACTTGGGGAGGGGCAAACACGACACAGTGCAATCTTGAAATATGGTTTTTATTTAAACATGTATTTACAAGCAGTTCCATCTTATTTTCTGCATATTTGTTTTTCTTTTCATCAGGACTTTCATAAATTCACCACATTTACAGGACGCCGAGTTACCAGAAGAAAGAAGTGATGGAAATCAACAGTTTGCTTGACAGGAGTCACTAAAGTCCTAAATACACTCAAGCATACACGGTCTATTGGAGACATTTAGAAGAGCTTCAGTCCTTTCCTGGTGTTTAATCATAGAAATGCAAGATTAAGTTTAAAGGATGCGGCTTGTTTTGAGGGTTTACACTCGGCACAAATGAGGTTTTACTGTCTTGCTGATGTTTCATAGGTGACTCTGCAGAATGGGTAAGCAAGACCAGTGATTACATTGGAAGTATTTACAAGCATCAAACTGGATTTAAGTCATCTTGAACAAAAGCGACAGACTTCATACCAGTCACAATTGTATTTTTTTACCTGATTTCTCCCCTCAGTGTTTCCATTAGATAAAGTCCCATAGAGGAGGACTGTCATCAGCTCTGTTTGTATTTCATTTGATTTACAATGCAGCAAAAAAAATATTTAGCAGCCTGCACTGATGTGCAAGCTGTCCTACTTAAAGAGATAAGAGGTCTGTAATTTTTATAACGGGGACACTTCAAACGTGAGAAAATGTAAAAAAAAAACTCCAGCAAATACTATTGTATGATTTTTTTAATTTTTATAAACGTTTGACCTCTGTCATTGCCAACCACAGCTACATCATCGACCAAATACTTATTTTCTCCACCATTATACAAATAAATTCTTTAGAAATGATAGAGGATGAATTCCTGGATATTTCTTTCCACATTTCTCTTAGAGTTACAGTGTAACTTCTATTAAAATTACAGACGTTTATTTCTGTAAGTGGAAAAACTTTGGTGGCTACCAAAAATACTTTAGACTCCAAATTGGATGATTTTTGAACATCAGAGGTGTGCATTACCTGGAAACTGGTTATCAGCTCTTTAGTAATAACAGCACTGTTTCCTGTTTTAAATACTACCATCAAGCCCCCAGAATCTTTTCCCTCTCATTTTTATTCTTATGCATATTGTTATTCTTTACTTTCAATTTTTTAATAAGAAAATCAACTCCATTTATCAATCCCTCTCCGTCTCTCCTTTCTGAACTTCCGCTGTCGGCTCGCCAGTTTTCTGTTTTTGATTTATCTTCTTCATTCATTTCTGATCTTATCATGAAATCCAAACCTGCCTCCTGTAAACTTGATCATCTCCCCACAGTTCTTCTAAAAGCTTGTCTTCCTTCCCTTCTTTCCCTCATTGTCACCAACATCACACTTTCTACTGGAATCGTCCCCTCTGCCTTTAAAACTGCCCTCATTACACCCATATTAAAAAGCCTGCTTTGGATGCAAATGACCTCATTCTTCACCCAATCCCGAATCTTCCTTTTCATTCTTTCTTTAGTTGAGATATATCTGTTGCCTCACAGCTTCACACCCATCTAACCTTCAGTAATCTATATGAACAGTTTGACTCTGGTTTCTTTCCCCGTCACAGTAAAGAATTGGCAATTCTTAAAATCATAAATGACCACCTTTGTGCTGCAGATTCCTGACTGGTTTCTATTCTTCTTTATTTGTCCGCTGCCTTTGACACAATTTCTCATGCTGTTCTTCTCAATAGATTATCCTCTATCGACATCTGCGAAACATCCCCCTCCGATGGTTCAAATCATATCTCTCTGGTCGTTCTTCTCTCATGAGTCTCCTCTCTGTTGTGGTGTCCCTCAGGGCTCTGTGCTGGGGGCTCTTCTTTTTATTATTTAACTCGAATTCCTCTTGTCAATATTTTCCGGAAATATAAAATCCAATTTCATTTCTATGCAGATGACACCCAGGTTTACATCTCCAGTAAGCACAATCTTCTTTTCTTTTTTTTTCTTTTTTTCATCACCTTCCCTTCTGAACTGTTTACATGATTTAAAATCCTGGTTTTCATCCAACTTTCTCAAACTCAAAAGTGATAAAACAGAATTTTTACCGGTTTTTTATCCTTCCATCATCTCCAGGTTTAACAGTTTTTCACTCTCTACTGACAACTCCTGTTGTTCTGCCCTCCACTTGAGTAAAGAGTCTGGGTGTCATTTACGATAGCACCCTATCCTTTACGAAATATTCATCGCCTTAGCCCTTCACTCAACACTCTACAGCTATACTGGTTCACAGTTTAGTCACATCTCATTTTGGCTATTGCAGCTCTCTTTTCTTTGGTCTTCCCCAGAAATCGCTTCACAAACTCCAGTTAATTCAAAACTCAGCCGCCCGCCTGATTACAACAACTCCCTACTCCCACCACATCAACCTAGTTCTTCTGATTGGATCAACTGTTTGTAGTAATATGTGTAATAGTATTTGTTTTAATCAGCACGAGTTTATTATATTACTACATATGTTTTGAACATAAAAAAAAGAAGAAAGAAATTCATCGGCTACTGCGGAGATTGGTTGCTTGTGAAGTTCTTACTTTAACATACAAAAAAGTATCTATTGCAAATCAACTTTTAAACAATGGACTGCTTTAACCAATTAACTGATCTAATTTGCTTTTTAGAACAATTTAGTCTGATAAACTGGGATAAATAATAAAAATAATAGTTTATGAGCTCCTGGGAAGCGGAGCTGCGCTGGATAAATGAAAACTGTTATGATGATACAATGAGAGACTTTCTGTTCAGTTCAGAGGTCCCAATTAATAGTTGATCAAATGGATATTGTGCTTTAAGGTCTCATTTGACCAATTGTACACATCCTCACCTTGAAGGAATGAAACAAACAGGAAGGACCCAATCGTTTATGCATAAATACAATACATCAACTATACAGTTATCAGACTTTATTTACAGCCCTGTTCAGTTCATGTACAGTCCTAGTAGATGTCCCTTACCCATGCGCCCTACTGTAAAACACCCGCTCCTCCTTGAATACTGATCAGGAATCAGCTCCCACGTGCCTGCAGTCAGAAAATAGATCTGATTTCTGAACAGACTCAAGGGCGAGGGCTGCTATCTGAGAGGCAGAACGTGACTAGGTCATGTGACATGAGAGTTGTAACTGTCGCTACAGAGGTCAGTTACATTACAGCACACTGGGTGGCGCCGCAGCAGTCCTTAATGATGGCCGCTCCTGACTTGGTGATGAAAGGTTTGTTGGGAGGCGGCTCTGGGATCTGTCGCTTGGGCTTTGGAGGATCTGTTTTAAAAAAACAAGAACATGGAGATAAAAAAAGCAAATGTCGACTTATTTCACCTTCAGTAAGAATGGATTTTTAGGCTCAGACTCACTTGGTGTGGCTTTGAGTTTCTGCTCCAGAGGCCTGAGCTTCAGTCTGAGGAACTCTGCCATCTCCTTGTCCTCCTCCTTCTCCCTGAGGAACGATACAATCATATCTCTAATGGAGCTCAATAAACGTCAGCAGCTATCTGGCCAGAGCGCTATCAGTGACCCAGTCTGAGCTTTGTATATTGCATGATCTATTAAAGCATTGGCATGGTTAAGGTAATCAATAAATCTGATAGAAAAATCCAAATTCCTTTAGTTCTGACAGTAAGTTTCCGGGGGTGAGAAGAGTATGAGAAGGGTAACTTCAAAATAACATTCCTCAAGGAAAATTTTTGGTGTTGCTCAAGCAAATGCAACTCTGTACAACCCACCTCTGTTACAGCAAGCCTATGTAAAATGTGAAAATTAAAGTGATATCATTCTAGGTTGTATCTTTATTCAATTTTGATCCTGACACAGAAATTACATTTCCATCGATGTAAAAACACTCTATATCATTTCTGTCAAATAAAATAAAAAATCAACCGTTTTTGGCCTTCTGTGTTTTAAAAAAAAATCTGGACACAATTCTTCCATTGCTAGATTTCAAACTCTTTTCAATTTTATTTTCTGTTAGTTTCTTTTACCTTTAAAATATTTTGTGCAGCAAGACTAAGGCCCAAGTGGTCTTTTGGGGGTATAGAGCTTTAACATGCAAATAATATAAGAACTGATGCGGAAGGTTCTTCCTTTCTCATCCCAGTAACAGCAGCAACACTTAAAAATATTACAGTATTTGCTTGCTTTAGAAAGGCAACTTATGTGTATTTAGTCTCTTTAGAAATGTAATTCTTCATTGCATATCTTTAATCATAATTTTATTTACTTGCAAAATGAAATAGTTTTCAAATTATTGCCTATTTTTTTCCTAACTGAATAAACAGGAGTACACATCTTAACAAAACCAGTTATTGTTTTTCCTAACTTAATAGGGAACAGCAAAGTCTTCAGTGCCATGGATCTTTAAACAAATAAATTAAGTAATAAATCAGTTTTCTCTCTAAAAACCAAAGATTAACTACAGTTATGTTTTTTTTAATTTTTGTTAGAAGCTTTTTTTCTATGTAGCTTGCATGCACAGCATCTCCAACATGTAACAATCAGACTTGTCTATCTCATCCCCCTAGTTTCTCCAGCCCTATGTGTGTATCACTTGTCTGTGTTAAAGGCTTACACAAAGCTGTACCAGCGCACAAAATCCCGGATATTAACTCTGCTCATCGTGCAGGTGGTACCTTAATCGTTCAACCTCAGCATCGTCCACCAGGAAATCCCTTTTCTGCACCAGTTTATGGATCTTCAGGATCAGCTCCTCCTCCCGCTGCTTGTGCTTCTTGTTCTTTTCTTTTTCTTTTGACAAATGAGACATTTATATAAATAACTGTGAAGCTTCTCAGGCAGGCAGAAAACAGAGATACCATCAACTAAACCATAACATTACGAAACAGATAATCGACTCTCTCCAATTAATTATTTATAACAAATAAGGCATTAACTTGATTATGCAAATACTCGAGAGCTTGCTTTCTATTAAGATAGAGCATGATTCTGCAAAATCCATATGGCCTTGTTTAACCTTCATGCATCAATACAAGAAGCAGAACCAGCTACATCATGAGATCATGTATGTATGTATGCGAACTCACAGCTGAATAGGCAGATTGTCTCAAGATAAAAAAAAGGAAATAGTAATCTGAAAGGCAGGGCACAATTCAGCTCTTTCTACTGTCTGGGAGTGAAAGTGGGGCAGTGCAGCTGCAGCGAGTGTCCCCAGGAGGGCAGAACTAACCTGAAGGGTGCAGAACTCAGAGTCGGGGAGGCTCTCATTGTTGTGAGCTGAAATAACTGGATGCCAGAAGCCCCCACCCAACCGCATCCAGTGCATTTCATCATCTGCCACTGAAATACTGCAAACGGGAGGCCCAAGAGGTTCATGGGAATGCAGGGGAGGACACATGTGGTTAATCAGTCCTCAAAGGTGACAGGTGGATCATTTAGCGAGGGGAATTTATTTCATACCATAAATCCAGATTTATTTTGAGAAGATTTAAATAATTTTGTAGTGTGAACAGTTAACAACCACAAATAAAATGTACTAATAATAAATTAAAATTGAATAAACATTTTCCATACATTTTTATAGAAATCTGATGGGTTGCCAAAAAGTGTACCACTGGGGATTTTGCTTTTTAAAATAGTAATGTCTTAAAAAAATGTCTTTAAATGTTGTTGCACATCTTTACCAGATATGCAAAAAAAATGTCACCCACTCTTCATTTTGCTGCTCAAACACCAGACAAATCTGAAATGCAACTCTCGGCCTTGGATATGTTCAGAAAAGGCAGCAGAAATCTTTTCAGGAGCACAGAGTCATGGCAACTGTGCTGCTCTGGGTTCGTGTGCTAGAGACAGCTCTGATCAAATCCTGCAGCAGACAAGGGGTGTGCTACGTCGGGCCATCTGTTTGAGCGACTTGGCTGATAATGATCATCAGAACATGAGCAGAATCACTGAGAAGTGGGTCGAAAAGAAGAAACGAGGGTTGAATGTTGAGCTCCGTGTTTAATTCAATGAGCTGGCACATGCAGGAAATGTAAAGAATATTTCAGCAGGATCTTTCCAAAAAAAAGGTCAACGTGTGATGTAATTAACGTTTTTATAAGGGCAGCAAAATGTTTTAGAGTTTACTTATTAAAAAATGTACAAGAAATAAAGAAAATAAAAAAGAGAAACAATCCAAAAGGGGTTCCTATTTTTTTTTGTCATGCTGTGCCTCTATATTGCTATATTGCTATATTAAAAGCTATTACTCATAGTTAGGCTACCGGTAAACATAAATATCCCATCATGAACGTATTTTTGCAGTAGATGTCTACAGACTGTCAGGTGGCTGAGTTATTTATCTCCTCCCAGCTTTAAAATAAAATCCACCCCGTGTTCGAAACGTCACCCGTGCGTTGTCTTGTGCGTCCTTGAACACGACCCCAGCCCTCCCCGCTCCATCCCACAAACACACACACACACACACACACACACACACACACACGGACATATAATGAAACAAGTTGTACATTCTCTACCAGGAAGCGTGCTATCCGGCTGTTGCCAGGTTTTATCTCTGCTCACTGCTTTGCGTACCGTATGTGTTACTATGGGAGATGAAGATGATGTCAGAGAAGAGTTCTTCCTCGCTCAGGATGGACATCACACAGAGTCTAGAGCTATGCCTATATTAGAGTCTTTACTATCAATTCACTTACATTCAATTAAGTGAATTTTATTTGAAAACCATCTGGCTGCCTTTGACGTACAGATGTGTGTGTCCTGATCATTTCTATCTCTTAAAAAATGAAAAGATGGTCTTTTTTTTTTTTTTTTTTTATATTCAGACAGGGAAAAATCAGTTCACTTTATAGAAACCACTGCATTATTTGTGGTTGTGCACAGCTGAACATGTGTGTAAAAACTGTACCTGGTACCGAAACAATCTGCCTCAGCTCCTGCTTCAGGCTCATTATGTCTTTACAGAGCTGAATGTCATCCATCCTAAGATTTAGAAAAAGAGAGAAAGATATAATAACGAATCAACAGCTTCCATCAGAACAAAGAGAATCTCTTATTTTTAGTTTGATATATATTTTGGAAATCAGACTGAACTGATGTCAGTTTAGGGGATGCTGGGAAATAAAGGAAAAGCAGGTAGAAGTACTGAAACTACTTATTATTAATCAAAGATATTATCTGCAAACTATTATGTCATAAAGAAAAACATGCTTAAAGTTTAAAACAACGACAGATAACCACATTTTAAATGAAGCAACAACTATGCATTCTGGATCACTTAAATGGTTTAGCCCAGCAGTTTTAATCAGTTTCATAACCTAATTTCACCATGAACACATAAACTGATTGATAGAGACTTGTTGTTTCCACTCTGAGTCTGTCAGATGCCACAAAGCCAAACTTGACTCAGCCTCAGGCATCTGTCATGAAGCATAAACACGATGAAAAAAGATGCAGCAACAAAAATAGGGAAATCATCCTTTTCGTAGAACTCTTTAATGCTCCCGCAGTGCTGACATCTCACCATCGGGTACTTTCCAGCCTGAATGCCTCCCCTCTCTGACATCCTCCATAGATTCATTTCACGGCATGAGAGATCAGACTTATATGACTCATCCACACCCTCCCTCCCTCCTCTTCTTTGCCTCTTACTGTCACTCTGACTAACACCTCCCTCCCTTTCCCTGTCTCCCCTCACTTGTGTTGCCTTGTGTTTCTCCCTCTAAATGCTATCCGTATATTCAAGCCACTTCTGTACTCTGACGTCTACGCTGAAAGCGGTTTTCGGGGTTTGTGTGTGACGTCTTGCCTCTGCAAAACCGAGAAGTCAGCAGCCAGCAGACAACATTGAGCCTTACCGAATGAAAATTGTCATCAAAGCTCTTTAACCATCATTAGATACCTTAACCTTCTAGTTTGACACTAGTCAAACTGAAAAATTAGATCGAACAGAAATAACCGGACAAATTTAATACAGGATATAAACAGCAGTTCAGTTTATCTATCATTTCCATAGGTGATAGGTCATAGGTGGGGCAACTTATGCTCATACAAGACTCCATACAGGAGAATGGCACCAGTCACCATTCACAATCAGCTCTAGAAGAAATGTAGAATCTCTTACTGATCTGATTTGTCCTTTTTGTGAATGGTGGAGACTACAGTACCTGGAGAAAACACATCCGAACACACAAGCTCCACATAGAACCCATCCATCCATCCATCCATCCATCCATTCATCCATCCATCCATCCATCCCTCCATTGTCTATAACAGGGGTACTTAAATACAACTCTTAAAGGGACATAAAATCTTTTCAACCAGTCATAGGTCCATGTATTATCTTTTGTCATTTAATTCAATTTCAGTTTATGGTAAAAAAAAAGGCCTGTGTTTGTATGGCGCTTTGCTTTTTTTAGCGCCAATTTACAACACGTCATCTTAAGGCATTTATTCAGTTTATTTCAAATAAATAAATAGAATAAATTAACCGAACTGCTGTGTAAACATACATTCCAATCAAATCAGTTTAACGGTTTTCTATCTAATAAACATCTAAAGTTTCCTTGAAGAAAAATTGTGGGTTTTAATCAAAACCGCAACAAGAATACAAAGTTTTTTCTATTTTGTTATAAATTCAATGAATACTCCAAAAAGACATAACACTTTGATCTTTTCTGCATCAGAAAAAGGCTTCTTGTGCTTCCCCAAAATCCTTGAAACTCTGAGTGAGCACTCTGTTGTTGGGACATAGATTTAACTAAAGTCCTGTTTGCAGCTTAATAGGATGAGTTCATTCATTTATTTTAATTTTTGCTACTTTCATTCCATTTCCACTGATCTATACCACCTATCCTCTATAGGGTTACAGGGGGGCTGGTGCCTATTTCCAATAATCAGGGTTAACACTGGACAGGATGCCACCTACTTGCTGCACGGCTGCAGTGCAAGTGCACAGACTGCAGACACTGTGCAGCCCTCCACATGGCCCTGTAAAATTAGTTTAAAACTCTGTTAAAACGCGGTGTGTCGCCAGTTAAGAAAAAAAATGTCTGAGTTGTTGTTGAAATTGACTGAAACGTGAACCAATGACATTTTAGAGATAATTTATGGCAGTGGGGTTTGGAGAGCGCGAAATCATAAATTCGAAGCTTGAAAATAAGTTTGAACATCATAAATTACTCAATAACTCAGGCGCTTTAACAGATTACAATCATTTTCATTAAAAAAATATGGTATAACAGGAAGGCAGCTTTGTACCACTGAGGAACAACCCATTCACATCACTGTTTCCAAAAGTCATTCATCGTGATTCTTTTTTTTCATCTTTACAATTTAATACAAATAACTGTCAGATTGGCTTTTTTTTCTTTCTTTTTTTGCACATTTACAAAGCAACTTCAACCTCAGTTCAAACCCATTTAACCCTTTTATTACCATCCCCATTTTGGGGGTGAGATTTTGTTCTGCACTTTAAACTGTAATTGCACTGCTAATAAGCACAAGGTATGGATAAGTGCGAGAAACAAAAAGGTGAAGCTGTCTTAGATGCACAAAAGGACTCATAACTCTACAGCCATAAAATCTAAATACATCATGGAGGTATTTCTAATCTGTTGGTGATGAGGGTTATTAAGGAAGAACTAGATAGAAATCACACTAATAATCTGTTTTATACTGTATAGAGATGCCAATTGTTGAATGTCACCCTCACTATCTTCATCCTGATTCATGCTCTTCATCAGTCTCACCTTCTCCTAACAATAATTCTTGAAACTTGTCATCATGATCACTGCTTAATTGATTCCTCTTCAAAATGTTCAACTGGAAATTTGGTTTCTACTTGCTCCTGTCTTAAAGAAGAAGAAAAAAAAACTGGCCTGAAATAATGCGTAAATGCAGGAAAATATGTAGACATTATGAGCAGTCCAGGCTTTGGCACACACAGTTGATATGATCAGCAGAAAGATGTTACCCATCAAGCTTTTGCTGGAGTTTGCTATTTCTTAATAATCTCACTACCAATCATTTTGTGCAGAAATTGGCTGGTTTTGTGCAATTACTACTGCAGATACGGTTTATCTGCAGTAGAAATGTTCACTATCACTATTTTTCCACCCTGAACTTATTAATTTTATTATGTGCAAATTATGCTGCATTGGCGGAAAACCCTCCTAACATTGGGTATCAATGGAGACATTATTGTCTCCATTTACTTATTATCTTTATGTAAGGATGGCTTTTGCTTGCTTTTTTTTTGACTGAAAAATTTCTAGATGAAATTCAGGTTTGCTCCGCCTGCTTGATCAACTCCAAAAGCTTTCAATCATTTGCAGACAAGTTCCGATGTCTTTATGGGATTTTTTCACCTTTTACTCTTTAACAGCATTTTCACGTTTAACATCTTTATGTAGATGAAGGGGAATGTTGCAGTTTCTGAGTCCTTTTGATGAAATTTCTCAAGGTCTGGATGATAATGAGGCCAATGTCCAAAGAAAATCTAAACATCTTCATACAGTTTGTAGAACTTGAACCTAAAGAAGCTCTTAAAAACATTTAGAAGGTAAACTCTCAACATCAAACAACAAATTGTGGAATTTTGTTTTAAACTTTGGCTCCTTGTCATGCTACATATTTTAAGGAAGACCTTGAGAAGATGCTGGCTGAAGCTGGTAAGAGTGTCATTATCCATTGTGAAACATATGAAAACCCTCTCTGTGGGGAACAAGCTACTACTCCAAAGTCAACATGCAAAGCCATATTGAGGTCTGCACAAACACTCAAAGAGAAAAAAAAACTTCCTTTTTTAGAAATCCCCTGTTGCTAAATTAATTTTATGATATCTTTGGCTGTATGTCTGAGAACGACGTCCCAGATGTGAAGGTTTTGAGGATGTTTGACTCCAGGAGAGGTTAATGCACTTCACAAAGTAGATGGCATCATAAGGAAAGACATTATGTGGAATACTTGAAGCAACATCTAAAGACGCCAGTCAGGAAGTCAAAGACTGGACACAAATATGTATTCCAAGCAGACAAACGGAAAAGGAAACAGTTTCGTCCTCCCTCTGGAGAACAGATCCATACTCCCTGAAGCTCTGGCTGATGAGGAGCCAACAGGTTCATCATTGTGACTCATTCATCTACTTCTGGCATGTTCGGTCTGCTGAATAATCAATGGACGCTCTCAAGCACCAAGTTCACCGTGTCTGAAGTAAATAGCGTTTGGAATCCTTTGCAGCAGGTTTTAACATCTCCCAAAGTCTTACTGCGACAAGATGAAGCTCATTAACCCCAGCTGAGGAGCGCTGCAGGAACTGTTTATGCCGCCTCCCTGATTAACTGATGATGTCACATTCTGTTTACGTCAGTGTGAAAACAGACAGCCACACTCACATGAAGCGAAGCTCTGACTCCCTGCGCACCAGGACCTCCCGCAGGCGCTGGATGCGAGCCATCTCCACCTCGATCTCTTCCGGAGACATGGTGCTCTCCGCCATGGACACGTCCGAGTGACCTGAGACACAGAAACGGCGAGGGTTTTGAAACAGAGACTCTTTCTTTCATTTGAAGCAGGGCTATAGAGTGATTACAGAGAGCGCTTACTTACTCCATCTTACAAACAGCTGCATGTGATTCCAGACTGCAAACCCGCAGTCTGCTTTCCCTTCATTTCTGACTTTCATTTCTTGGAAACTCTGCCAAGACATCAGCCACTCTGCCCTTTTCATGTGACGAGTGTTTTCACACAGCCGAGAGAGTGAAGTGTTCAGTAAGAGCAGCGAGTGTCAAACCAACACTCGTTTAAAAAAACAAACAAGTTCTAATAATTTCATTTCGCAGCAGTCTGAATAATTTTCCTGAGGTGATGGTTATTATTGTTGCAGAAGATGAGGAAACCCCCTCTGTGCGGGCATAAATTTTTAACAACATCTGCACAAGCTGCGGCCTCTGATGACGAACTTTGCAAACCACTTAATCCACTGATCAATTTACTGCTGGAAGTGCTTCAGAATCTGCAGCCACAAGCACAGTTGTGACCTTTCCAGCAAACAAACAAGAGCATGGCTCTCAGTGGGCAGCACACATCTGTCTTATTACATCTGAGATATAGCAGTTTATCATGTTAAAGCCACATTGGGGTTTTATAAGATGGAATAAAAGCGCAGAGATAGAGGATATTTTTCCAGTGGACCAAACATTATGATTCCGTTTATTTTTACAGATTACATTTTTAAAAGTGAGGTTTGCATTGCTTTGATGCCTTCAAATTAAATCCGGTAGAGCCAATAATCTTCAGAAGGTGCCTTATTAGTAAAGAGAGTCCAGCTGGGTGTAAATTGGTCTGTTAGAGAACATTGGTGAACAAAGAGCAGCATGAAGATCAAGAAACACAACAGATAACTCAGGGAGGAAGTATGGAGAAATCAAGATTACTTAGGTTATATAAGAACATGTATCATGACAATTGATTATCTGAAACTAGAACGAGCTGTCTGCTGACGACTAAGGCAAGGACGGCATTAATCAAAGAACGCTGGGGGAGCTGCAGAGATCCACGGCTATAAGGTGGGAGAAATCTGACTTTTATGAAAGAGTGAAAGAAGAAAGCCATTATTCAAATGAATTCATATGACGTCATATTGTACATTTTGTCACAATCCGAGAAGGTGATGTAGCGAACTAACTGATGTGGAGAAGTTGTCTTCTGAACTTTTTAGCAAGGCTGGGCGATATATCGATATTAAAAATATATCGATATATTTTCAAGCGAGGTATGAAATTTGACCATATCGCATATATCGATATGCATAGTTCAAACTGCGCTGTGATCCTTGCTCCAGGCGAGCTGCTTCCCGAGCCCCAGCTCCTTCTCTTTCATGCACAACGGTGATGTGGTCGAGCAGGACGTGTGAGCCTTATCTGAGCCGAACAGTTCATTTTATTCAACTAACCCTAACCCCCAAATTTTGGGTTTAACTGTGACTAAACATTTGCTCCCACTTTGTGACAAAAACAACAAAACGGGATATGTATATCGTATATCGATATTAAGCCCAAATATATCGGGATATGACTTTTGGTCCAAATCGCCCAGCCCTACTTTTTAGACAACATTCAAAAATGTATGTGTGGAAAAAGGGAGCACTGCATATAACTCTGAACGGCATCCTCAGAGAGAAATATGGCGGCCACATCACGTTGTGGAGGCTGCTTTTCTTCAGCAGGGACAGGGAAGAGCTGATGGGAGGATGGACGAAACTAAAAGCTGGACGATGAAAAACCTGTCAGATGCTGGAAAAAAACTCGAGACTAGAATGGATGTTCGCCAGAGCTACGAAGGAAAGGTTTGGATTAAAGGATGTTCACCTGTTGGAATTGACATTCACAGATGCTGTCCACCAATCAAGAGACCTGCCCCACAAACACTTGCAGCTGTAAATCTAGAGAACCAACCTCTGTAATTTTAAACTCATTAGGTGTCAATGTGCCATCAGGTACAAACACGGTTCTACAGAGTATGGTGTCAGAATGGCTTAATATAATTGTATGCCAGACATTAATTTACACATAGATTAAATCGTTTTACTAGTTAAGTGACTTGAATTGGATTTTATATATGCATCAGAGTAAAAGGGAAATAAATGCAAATGCATGCCACAGTTTTCAGATCAGTATTTGGAAATAAATTGAAAACCATGTATCAGTCTCCCCTTGCAATTTTTGCGTTAATCTATTATCCATCCATCGGGTCGAGGGGGCAGCAGCTAAAGCAGAGAGACCCTGAATTTCATCTAATCCATAAATTAGACTGAAATTTTTGGTTATATTGTGACAAAATATGTAATGCTTCGAGCGCAATGGCTGATGTATGGCCCCATTTATTGATCTCTTGTAAAATATAGGAATAATAATAGAAAAAAAAGGAATTATTTTATTTATTCTCATAAATACTCTTCTTTTATTTCCCCCTGCCGCCCCTAGACCTCAGAGTTTAAAGGTGGCTGAGAACAGGATGGAAATTATCTGACAGAGGTTGCTATTACTTTAATTTTGTTATTTTAACACAATAGTCCACACAATTACACGGAAAATCATGAATTTTTCCCGATGTTGTTCTCGCTGTTTTTGTTACTTCTGGAGTTTAGGGATTCTACCGTGAATCTAGCCTAATTCTATAGCACTAACCTGTTCAAAAACAACACAGTTTTGCTTTGAAAAAAGACTCCTAATAACTGGGTTGCACTGATTGACAACATTTTAAGGAATCTATAGTCACAAATTTTGTTTAGCACTTTTTTTTCTTCTTCTGATAAATCATCTTCTTACAGATTCTAGCACTCTTTGTGGGCCTCTGTTGGTGTGGAGAACCAATAGCAGCTGCTTTCTATGCTCATGTCTATTTCCGGCTGTAATTTGTCATGTTTCAAAATGTTAAATCTTTGTTTTAAACCTTCAAAACATTCCCTTTTGATTATGAGCCCTTTGCTTTCATCCACCTTTGCTGTGAAGCGACTCCGACTAATATACTGATAAACAACAGCAGCCTTCTTATGTTGAAACTGAGTACACAGTTTGATTGTCTTGTTTTTCCTGAGTCAACAATCTTGATGGATCCTTGGTTGGTAACACTGGAGGACCAGCTGGCTGGGATCTGCGCTCTGTTTCTGTGAGGTTCTGCACATAGATGGAGCTGACTCACCACATTAACGTCTGGGCAGGATGACTCAATTTTTCTTGCTGTTTTTTTGTGTGTGTGTCCTGTTATGATTCCAAATCATCATCTAATGTGTCTAGAAATAATAAAACCCTGATGCTAAATCAAGGGTAGCATCATTGAGCTGCAGCAAAACACAAACAAAAAAAAATCTAAAATTCATGGTTTAATGTCTTTTCCCCCTTTTTTTTCCTTACTACATGCCTTGTGATCATCAGATTGACCAAGCTGCAGTAAACCAATACCTTACCTTTAAAGACAGCAAAGTGGCAGCTAAACAAAATCCCTCTCATATCTACAAATACTTAAAATCATAAAAGCCTTAATTAAAGTGTCCTACGAACAACCAACAGTTAACGCCAAACTACCACCCTTCATTTCATATGGAAAGTAGTAGTCTGATTTCCCATCGAATTATTCCGCTTTACTTGCTTCTAAATAGCTAAAACAGTGTGGTCCTTATCAAATTGCTTGGAAACTCTGCAACACCCACACTTAACAACACAGAAAAGTCTGCATATCACCCCTGACATATCCTGCAGGCACGCTGAATGCCCTGATGCTGCTGCTGCTGTTGTGGGACCTGGTAAAAACCTGGTGAACTCAAAAAGCAAGCAGTGAGCTCTTTAGACATGCATTTACATTTTGGCGAGAAATAAAAACAAATGGAGCGATTCGGTCAAGACAAAAAACCAATTACTGCATGGTAAAGTGTTCTTCCGAACCATTATCTGGATGTTTCCTCAAATCTTGGTGAGTTTTCTTCTTCAGAAATACAGCAGAGGATCCACCTAAAACAACATATATCATGTTTGCTTTAACCTCTATGGATTGCTGTTCTACACCTTTATGTGTAAAACCAGAAGAAAATCACTGAAGTAAACTCGAATGTTAGCGCTTTACATTTAAGTGACTTTAAACTGACACATTTTTGCAACCCCATTTGGGATTTCCATGACTTTTAGAAAAGTAGGGTTAAACACATTTGTAACGTACAATATTTTGCAGACTGTAGCTATTTTTAAATCAAGGATTATATATATATATATATATATATATATATATATATATATATATATATATATATATATATATATATATATATATATATATATATATGTCAATCAGAGCCGCACATTCTGAGTCATCAGCCCGATGCAAACTCCTCCTCAGCTTACAGTTGTTTCTGTTTAACCAAAATTGGCTACTGACACGTTCATATCGATCTGTAAAATATGCTCACGTTAATGCTCGCTGTAAGACTGGGTGCTGCTGCATGTTTGTCAGAGCAATTATGATCTTAACTTTTTAGGGATATTTATTGGCTCGAACCCATCCACAGCCTATTACCCACCCTGTTCATGTAAGTAAGTAACAGGCCTTAACAGCACTAAAGCAGCGTCAGGCTGTCGATACATCAGAACCCCCTTTGTGAGTCACTCAGTAACCATTTCGGCGCTGAATGGGCGCTCTGGTTGCAGCTGAAATGAAAACTGCAGCACTGGGCTCCTTAACAGTTTTTTTTTTTTTTGTATTTAAAAGGAGCTCTAGGTTTAAAATAGCACCACATCCGGATTTTTGTTTTCCCACCTTTGTCCGTCGTCCACGCCGTCTCCGACACGGCGCCGTAGCTCCGGAGCGCCCGCTCCGTGTCCGAGAGAGACTTCTTCAGCTCCATGTTGGAGTGGAGACAGAAAAAAGGAGAAAAAAATCCGAGAAGTGAGTGAGAACCTTCGGGTAAAATCTACAGCTTCTCCTCTCTGTCAGCGTTCCTCCAGACGAGTCAGTGTTCCCCCGGGGACAAGCGACCAGCGTCCCGAGAAGCTGAGAGCATCTTCAGCCGAGTCTTCAAATCCTGCTGGATGGAGGGGATGCAGGGAGCATGCGCAGTGCGGGCGGAGCTGTGGGGGAGCTGGGAGACACGAACTGACCCTAGGATGCTGATGGTGGTGATGATGATGGGGTGAAAAAACAGCGATCTAAGTAAAAGGCTTTTGGATCATTAGGAAAAGCAGAAGGTTTAGATGCACGCATGATCGTTTGAGATCTCGGTTAACGGAGAAAAGAGGGGTAAAGAAAAGAGGAAAATATTTCTTTACATAAATAAGCTTCATACAGTTTCTGGACTAACATTATATGCATGTTACGCACATGAAGTGTCCCTTTGATGGCCTGAACTGTCATAGCCAGTTCCCAAAGTTTGGGTCGGGCCCCCATATGGGACATATCAGTCTGGGGTCATGAGCTCCTGTTCAGAAACTGAAAATACCAAATATAATGATGAGGACGTATGTGGATTTTAGAAATGCTGCAAAAGATAAACTGGAACATGTTGGCCAATATATTATTGGCTGTTGACTGTGTTGTCAATAAACCACTTTTTAACTAACTGTAAAAATGTTTGCAAGCTAAGCAAGGCTTGGGGTCACAGTCCTCCTCCATTTTTATTTTATGGGTCAAAAGCTGGAAAGTTTGGGAACCACTGGCCTATCACAGTAAGAAGTTAGTCGATTAATATCCGGAACTTTCCCTGTACTTTCTCAAAAAGCCTTCATAGAACCTGGTTACTTTGCTGGAGTTAAAAGGTTACATTCTGTTTCTCTACCTGTACTATACAGTTCCTAGAACTTACAAAACCTTCTAGGAACTTGCATTGTATTGAAAGTCACTGATCATGTTCATAGAGCTTGGACTTCACTGGACTTGATCAGAAATTATCATGATCTTCCACTTTACCTTCCATGAAACTTTCACCGAACTTAAGTTCCTAGAACTCAATTGTTACTTTTTGGAACTTTACACAAACTTTCTGCCCACTTTCCTGCAACTTACTGGTTACTTTTATTGGGGAAAACACAATAAACAAAGATGAAACTGAAGTCCTTTAAGTGTTTTTGACATTTAATACGGCATACCGGCCAACATGGAGGACAAGAGTGCACCAAAAACAGTACTATTGCTCAAGTTCTTCCCAAACCCTTCTATTCTTGATATTAAATGGAATTTGGTAATAAAAGATTATATTCTTCAATACCTCCTTGTCCAGGTGTTTGGCCCAGCAAGGCTGTTGATGTCTTGCAGCTTACTGACGTCTGTTTAAGCACTCTGGTGATTTCTAACATGACTTATTCCCTAGATGCGCCAAATAAGAATGTAACTCATTAATTTAAGCCCGATTACATAATATTAAATATAAATAAATATTCCCTCACACTCTCCAGTGCTTTTCTGAGCTGTACCAGTACTTGTTGGAACTTTACCAGAACCTAGTGGTTGCTTTTTATGTAACTTTTTCTGAGACAATTGTAGAAAAATATTTTAAAGCACTTACAAAATATCCTTTAAGTTCCAAAAGGTAACAACTAGGGATGCAAAAAAATATCGATATGCCAATACATCGCAATAATTTTCGTCACGATATTGTAACGCTATTTAAAAGCAACGAATCAATATTCATTTTTATTATTTTTTTTAGAATTTGAATGCAACGACTGACGATGACGGTCATTTTTGTAGTAAAATTAAAAGTATGACCACTAGTGGGTGGCTGTTTTCACCTAATAAAACCGGATGTGTTACGTATGAAACAGGCTGAAGTGTTTAGAATGGCGTAATCGTTTTTCTACAGTTAAATTCTGTTTTAAAAATCCCTAAATATAATCATACTTCCAGTATCGCGATGTGTCGCATTATATCATATTCTACCCACTCTATCATGATACACAGCGTATCATTAGATTCTTGCCAATACACATCCTTAGTAACTACTAATCACTGGGAAAACAACAGCTAAGTTCTGGTGAAGGTATGAAAGGTAACCTCAAAAGATACAGGAGAGTACAAGATGTGACATGTATTCCTATTTTCCACTTACCTTGTGTTCAAGCACATAGGAGTATCATGTCCTGAATGACTGAATCTGGGGTAATGTGTTATTATTGAATAATTTAACTCAGGCAACAATCTCCTTAAGATTTATACTTGGTGAATATATTTCTCTATACAAACCCAATAAAAAGCAGTGAATCAAAATAAAGTTTATTTTTATTCACGCCATAATATTACCTCTTATAATCAGTGCAACAAATGCAAGATGATATCAATTACATTTAAATACTCAAGAGCACCATTCTGTTCTCACTGAAGTCCGTAGACTCCGAAATTCAGAAACCTCTTACTGTGCAAAGCAAATGTTAAATAAGCTGCTAAAATGACCCAGCATAAACAATGGGAATATTCAACAACGTCTCATTTCCAGTGTACCAAATAACCACTTACATGTTCACTTACTGAAAGCAAAACATCCAAATATTACACAGATAACAAATTCATACTTCAAACGATGCCGTTTTAACAAATACGGCTGTAGTGATAATATTGCCTTCTCCACTCTCCAAACCGTTCACTTATGTCGATATAAAATGATATTCACTTAACTCAGTTGTATGAGACACATGAAATGTTACAAGCACATAGCATCGCACGCTCATAGCTTCTCTATGCTGTAAGAAAAACAGAAGCGGAACATTTTCTGTAATCTAAGTAGAACCAGAAAGTGAAAACAAAAGTGTGTCACAACAAAATAAAAGCAGGAGCATAAGAGCTAATACGCGTAACATTTGAGGGTTGTTGACTAGAATGGCTGTGGATACAAAACGGCAGAAATGCAAAGAAAAGAGAGGAAACAACAATATTTCATTCATGCGAAGCAGTAGAACAGGTGGGAAGCGGGTTGAAATTCAAGTAAACTTCTTTAATCCGATGGAAAAGAACCTCGGATTACCTTTCAGATAAAGTAGAAAAGTATCAGGTGTGGTATTTCCATCATTTCTTGAGCCGGCAGAAGTATGCAGCTGTACTACTCCCTTTATTAAAAAGTACCTGCAAATCCAGCATGACATAAAAGACAGAAGTCAGTGACTCTCTGACTTTCTTTGACACCCTCTTGGCACGAATTCAAGATATGGTTTTGACACAATGACCGTGACTTGCTGTTTAATGTCAACATTCATTCCAGCGAGATTTAAACTGGGTTAAAAATCACTTTGTTCCTTTTTTAAAATACAGGATTGAAACCCTGTGAGTGTGGGCGATTCCACTATGCTTCACAGGCAGAAAAACAAACAGAGGATGGTTAAATTAACTCGTTAATGACGGTGCACCTGTACCGAGGAGATACGCTGTGCTGGACGGTGAGATGAGAAAGAATGAGTGCGCAGGGCAGCATCCTCTGATTGAAACAAGTGAAACTACTTAAAAAGAATATTCCTGCTGAAAGAGACTGGATTAGATTCGCTGTAAAGATGTAATCTCAAATCCCTCCACAGTTTCGAAAAACATTTGTCAAGAACAGTCAGTGTTAGTTTGTCAGTGTTATCAATAAGGTTGATACAGAAAAGCCGGTTTAGAGCAAACCGCTTCATGTCAAACTTGTTCGGAAGCACATTCAGTTTTGTTTTTTTTCTGACCAGAAGATCCTGGGAAAAAGCGAAGTGGAAATGTGGACAATGGTCAGAGGAATGAAACCATCATGACTCACAAAGTCAAGCGAAATTGAAACAAAAATTGACTCCCTGCATCTGTACATGACAAAGATATGTTTCCCAGAGGAATGAATGGATGAATTTCTTCATTAACCGGAACCTTCGCTACCAGACGAGTGTTAGGAGAAGTACAGGCGACTCTATAGTGTGGTAAAAACAGCCACAGCCCGACCGCTTCCTGGAATGTGCTGCGCCTCCTAAATACAGGAACTACAAATTACTGACAAGGGAAATGAAGTCGATGCGACTGATGTTCTGGTTTTACTTTTCACTACATTCTTTTCGAATTGTCAGTATAAAAAATAATTTTCTAATTGGCAAAGTTGATGTACCACTTGGTCCACTGAAACCCAAACAGAGACCATAAAAGTGAAGCGCATAGAGACTCACTGTAATCTAAATGTAGGAGTTTAGGGTAGATGATGGAAATGGCACCTTGTTGCACACCGGAGTTTCAGTGAAATTGAAGAGATATGCATAAATATTCTCATTATCTCAAAGTCTTCACTTGGAAATAAATGCTAAGCTGATGAAGTAAAACTAAAAAGATGCTGACAGGTCAGTGAAAAATGCTGAAGATCTTATTTTTGACTTGTTCTGTTCTCTTACTGCGGGATTTGAACACATTCAACGAGCTGGTGGAGGTTTGCAGCCCCAGTGAGAGCTCAGTAGATGGCACTGGCAGTTGTTTTTATACCAAACCAAGCAATGAGACAGGAGAGAACTGCTGCGTCCTTTTCTCACCAGGTTTTACCCTTTTATCATCTTCCCGGCGAAACAACAGCCTCCTAAACAGGCCTGGATGCTGCTGTTTTCTCCGCCTTGAGCTTGGAGTCTGCGTCCTCTTTGGCCGGTTCAGCGGCTTCTCCTTTAGGCGGGAACATCCATGCCACAGCGGCCGCTGCTGTGCCGTCCCCAGTCTGACGTGAGAAGCAGAGGAAGGTAGCCCAGATGAAGGCGCAGCAGCCGGTGAAGGCGGTCCGCACGTACAGAGGCACCAAGGCGAAGTTCAGAAACTTGGAGAAACAGACACTTTTTAATATATGAAGACACTACTGGATGGACACAAATAAGCAGGATCTGATAACTAGTATCGGGTCAAGTCAAGGTATTTATTAGTAGTGGGCAATAGAAAAGGTAGAAGGTAGAAATGATATAAATTTAACCAAAGGTAGAGATTTGGACTATACTGCGGTTATGCATTTTGATGATGTAATCAAGCCGTGGCTTCATTCTTTGTACCAGATAAAAAAGGTCTGGAAAATGACAAATCTTCATAAGAAACCATCTGACATATATAAAGACAAAAAAATATATAGCAATACATATTAGTATTGCACAAGATTTAGATTATATCACATTAGTTGTAGTCAAAATATTATATCATAAAGCTGTTATGATTAAACATTTGTTTATTGAGGAATTAGATAGGGGAGCAGAGTGGCAAACCTGTTTAACTCTATAAAGAATAGAACAGCAAAAGGCTAAATACCTGAAAATGAATATTACATTATTCTCTATTTGTGCTTTATGTATAGTTAAAGCAAAAATAATAAATAGAAGTTACAGATTATGTAAGTGTAATAATCAATATTTAACAGAAGGGAAAAAAAAGGAAATTAGATCAGGATCTAAATTTTTACAAAAAGCATGAAACTTTTGTATTTCTTTTACTTAAATTGACAGTCGATACTTAGACACGTTTTCATTATGATAATTTATTCTGACTATTTTAGCTGCAACATCCATTGGATCAAATATTGCTTCACTGTAACTGTAAAAAAAGAAGAAGAAGAAAAAAGGTCTCATTACAGGTTTATTCTACAACTGAGGCTCTGTTTCCATCTGGTGCTAATCTGCTTCTTGGGTAATCTGATAAGAAGCAGGAAGTGTTAAACACATGTGTAAAGGTGTTCAGGATCCAATCAGGTCCAATCCCTCAAGCCACATTAAGACATGATCCATGAGATTATGTCTTATCAGTAACACTAAAGGACAATATGTGATATGAGTTAAAAAGCCCAAATATGAAGAAAAACAGTGTTTTAGGATGTATGCATAGCTTCTGGTTGTATTGAAAATAGGAATATTTTGTATGTGGAAGAGTCTGATCTGGCGCTGCGGCGACATGCAGCGCTGTTTGTGTTCCCAACGTCTGCTGATGAGTCGTGTTTTGCTTTTCATCAGAGTCAACTGGTTTCTATAATGGATTTGATCGATATTCGGCCACCAGTCTGGACAATAAGCAAACCTTTTAGACTAACACTGATGAAAACCTTAGGATTCTTTAGAAAATCATATCGACCTGGCTGAGGTGACCCACTTATATCACTACTTTTTACTTTTATTTTATGTTAGTTAGCAGTTTAAGCTTTCTGAAATATGTTCATGATAACTCAAAGAATTAATCTGATGCAAAAAAGGAGACGTTTCAGAATATTCATGTAGCTGAGCTGCACTACAGACCAAATCCCAACCATCATCTCAGCCACTAAGGACTGCTTGAAAGCAATATTTGGTAAGATCTTCTATCTAAAAGGCTCTGCATTAACTTTTGCTTGCCAGTTATATAATTTGCAACTTGGATGAACTTTTAATCATCACAGCTGATAAAGATTTCAGTAACCAGGATGGTAAAGTTCAGAAATCACCTACAACAGTGAGGAAAACTTCAGGCAAATAATAACTCATATTGTTATTATTTTCCTCATAGCGCACAGCTTTAGGATATATATTTGTATTTCAGAAATGTTTGATCTCTTATGCAAACGCTGACAGCTGATTTAGAAGGCTACATCCTACATGGTAGTTTTGTATGTAGCACAGGTACATGGGACTCATTATAAGGACACAATTTTGAGTGTGATATGAAGTCCAATACTAGCCACAGTCCTGCATGCTGGGATCAACAACGATGCACCTTAATTACAAAGTCAAGTGTACCCAGATCCCCCCCGCACACAAATACATACAGTTGTTCACACAAGACGTTAATAATTACCTGCATGAACGGCCAGAACATCAGCCCTGTCTGAAAAACAGAGAAACAGAAATCAGACACCACAGGGAAACAAAGATGCTTTCATTTATTAATTAATTTATGAATTCAGTTCACATAAATATGACTGTGTAAAAAGTACTCTGGGGGGGAAAAAAATGTATGCAGCCACACCCATGTGTTTTAATGTTCTCACAAGCAAAAACAACCAGTTTCTCCGGTTCCTCTGTTTTACACTTTGAAATTCTAGACTTTGAAATGAGCGCTGCAACATTTCCCTCCTTTTTTGAGTCGAAAATAGCCGAGGTAGAGGTAGATTTAAAAAAACAAACAAACAAACAAACAAAAAACAGGCAACGTTTGGCCTCTCAATCCTGTTAAAGGTGAGTGTTAAACAGGAACTCTTTAACATGTGGAGCAGCTGAGGAATGAAGAGCAAACCTTGTGGCTGAACCGGTCTTCCATACTAACCCATCTCAGGAGCCCAGTTTGTTTTATTACATAATAATAAAATGGATTTTTATTCTTTCTACTTGGTGGAAATAATCTTTAGTAGACAGAGTGTATTTATATGAACTTAGATACCGATCCAATCCTTGACACAAATGAAAATAAATAAATAAATCCAATACTTTTCAGCGCTGACTCACCTTATACGTGTTCAGGAATTTTTCCCTCCAGTCCTCCAAGATGTCTTCTTTGCCTTCCAAAAAGCTGACGCCTGGTTGGAGCAGAAGATAAGGCACAAAGACTATTTATAGCATTTATGTGCCAAATCCGGCCCTCCATAACCGAGTGTGTGGCCCTCTGGACCCTAGGGGGCCACGTAACTAGAACTTCAACATAACCGTTTCTGTCTTAAATATTATCCTATCAGTCAAATCAGATCGTATTTGCATAGTGCCAATTACATCAGCGTGGAAAGATGTTTAATATTATTTTTTTAAATACACTCATCGAATACAGAGAAAGGTATAATATTTTAAGAGTTTGCTTTTTATCATTATATTCTGCTACAACAATCATAATCTACATGTGGCATAAAATGAAGATGAGTTTGGCATTTCTGATTTGTAGTGAATGGAAAACCATCAGCATAGCCACAACTAAAATCAATAAGTCATGGATCAAAAAATAAAACACCTCATAAACAACATTTGGGTTATTAAAACAGAAGAAACGATACAGTCTAATATTAAAACAGGTTATAAAAACAGAAAATACATTGGTTTCCTCAATAAAAAAAAACCCAATAATGATGTTTTTTTTAATATCACAGGTGTAGGGATGCACCGATACTGATACTGGTATTGGCCCTGATACCGTCTAATGTAAATGTATCGGTATCGTTTAGACTTAACCGATACCATGAACAGATACTCAAAATGTGGAAAATCTGCAATAAATTCAACAACAAAAAATGATTTTTTCACATGAAATTTTATTTTTGTGGTAATTTTATATTTCTCATCTGTTATTTCGTCTCAGTTATGTTTAGTTAGTCTGCTGCCTTTAGTCTCTTCAAGAAAGATATAAGGTGGAAGTTATACAGTTTATGAATTCAGCAATAGTATCGGACTGGTATTGGATATTGATAGATACACAAAATCCTGGAATAGGTACTGAAAAAGTTGGATCGGTACACACCTACACTAATTAGAAGAACTTCACTTTTCTGATTATGTACAGAGAGTTTCCCACTAAGTATACAGTATATATCGTTATGCTTTTTTTTTCTCATTCATACTCAGATCGGTAGCATAGACTGTAAAAAAGAACAGACAGCGCCTCCTCAATCCTCCCCGTTTACCAGAATGACACACTTTCATAAGGGGAATTCATGGCGGATTCACAGACTCCTCTTCCCCAGCTCTGACGAAGCATGTTCCTTAAAAGTGCATAGGGGCGGGATCTTCACTGCAGACTCTGCCCTCGCGGGGCGTGTATGGGCGTGGAGTTCGGTCGTAATCACGCCCATTCTGCTCCCGCGTCTTTAGCTCTGATGCTAAACTTGGCTCGGCCCCCTCATTAATTATGCAAGATTTCAAAAAAATATCTTACGAAAACCAGCCTGGTGCCCAGGCTCTTTATGAGCCCAGCGTTATCTCAGGAAGAATATGTAGCCATACAAAGTTTGAAAAAATGGGCACCAGGCATTAAAGTTGTTTTTAACATGTCTAAAGTCCAATGCTTTTCAATGGGAGCCTAGTGGCCAAATGGAGGTACTACAGCAAGGGAGGAGCAATGGCGGCCTCCATGGTATGCAGTCACAAAGCAGAGCAGCCAGCGGCCATGGATCGGTAGTCAACTTGAGGTTAAGTGCCTTGCCCAGGGGCATATCGTCATGTGACAGGAGGAAGAGGGAATCAAACCTATATGATTGTAAGACGACTGCTCTATCCACAGAGCCACAGTATGTGACGGCTTCTTTTTCCATAGCTAAGGACTTGGATAACTTATAATAACTAGAACTGGAGGAATTGAATTACACAGACAGGCACAAATATGTGGAGCTGCAAACATTTTTATTTTGCTCGAAGGTGTCAACTTTTAATCAGCCTATTTTTTCCTCCAGTCTTTAGCAAAATAAAACTTCACTGAAGACAGTGACACCGATGTTCAAGCAACTTCCAGTTGCTGAGAGGCTTGCAGCTCGGTGGCTCCTGAACGGTTTACAAAACCCATCGTTTTTTCGTTTGCAGTGATCAGTTTGATTCAGTTGGCCATATTTTTTCCACCAATTTGACAACACTCCACAAAAATCATCCATGATGTCATGTAAGTCATGTTCACCTGTAAAAACTAAAAAGAATGAGACAGTTTGGCACTAAGTACATCATTCTGGCAAAGTGGGTTAATATTGCTGTTTTCAAAAAATAAAAATTGCTTTAAATGTTTGCTCAGAAAAGAAGCCGCCATTTGAATTAAATGAACGTGTTTTATTAAGTTACAAGCTTTCAGAAAGCATTTTATTGCCAGGCATGCTAGAACAAGATAGGAATTTTTCTTGGCCACCCAAACCTCTCCCTTTGCTTACACTTTTATTCCCAACTCAAATGAAAAGTAGCACTACGAAATACTACCACAAAACTCTTCTCAGTGGATCATCTAAAGGACGCTCATAGTTACGGCTGTGATATAGGCAGCTTTTATACAAACGGTCAGTTTGAATAGATACGCAGGAATAAACATGTTTTTACAATGTAGTTACTTTCTCAAAACATTATGAGGTCAACTATGCATGGGACAATTATACAGTAGTGGAGATATCATAAGGATGAAATAGGTAGTGCAGTAAAATGATCAAAGTAATACATGTTCTGTGTACTCAGAGGTTACGTGTACTCGGCCCAATGCCCTTTTTATTGCTGTGTGTGCATGGGGGTTGGGTTGGAGGGGAGCGTGGGTATAACAGGGATCAGACTTTTAATTCTGTGGGTAAAGGAATGTGGTTATGTGGGATCATTTTAATGTATAAAGCACTTTGAGTTGAAATTCATGTTGAAATTCTTTTATAAATAAAGATTGATTGATTGATTTGGTGTTTAATGTGACACAATGTTCTTTGCAGACTGGTAACATTAGATTTAGCGCGTAGAACCAACACAAAGAATCAATTGTGGGGAGGAAGTACAGTCTCTGCTCTGTTACTTAAACATAAAAGTTAGTTCCAAGTTGTTATTAGTGCAGAGCGGGCAGCTCTGGAAGCGCTGTCCTGTAATACGTACGCAGACTCCTACTACATGCCTCCTGCAAATTTAAGATGTTTATCGGAGGTGTGTCAATAGGTGAAGTCGCTGGTGTAGTGGGAGAAGATTAGAGGGGAGAAAACACACCCCTGGGGAATACCTGTGCACGTTTTGTTGGGTGCAGATGTTCCCAGGTCTCTCTCTCTAGCTGCTTCTGTCTTTTCAGAGGGTTATTATTCCCGCAGTAAGCAGGAACTATTATTGAGGAGTAGGTTCTGAGCATGGCTTTCGTAGGGACGGGGATGAGCTGCAACGATCTTTTGAAGACCTTGGTGAAGACGGCTGGTCAGAACAAGCAAACAAAACGGCACAGAGGTCTGGTGCTTTCCCTGTTCCCCGCTTCGATAACATCTGCCAAATATCATGTCAACTGACCCTCGAAGCGAGCTCGTTACAAGGTGGACAGCAGAGATTTGGAAGGCTGGAGGTGGTTGTGAGCTCAGGTTCATCATAACTTTAGAGCAGGTTGAAGGCCTCCGCCAACCGTTGGTTGTAAGCAAAAGTAGAGGGAGAGGATGGTGGATAGGAGTCGGTGATGATTTCCAGACCAATCCAATGTGAGGGTAGAGCTACTTGCAGAGAACTGGTTATTCAGCTTCTTAGAAGAGGATCTGTTTGCAGCTCTAATCTCCTTTCGGTCTGATCTTGGCCTCTTTTCCCTTTTGTGACGTAATTGTTATGCACCAGGTATGACCTGATCCTAGCGCTGTGCGATATGGACCAAATGAAATAAATGCTTTATACAATATTTGTTTTTGTATTGAATAAGGAATAAATAAATTAAAATAACAAATGAAACCATAGTAATAGATAAATAAGAGGGAGGGTGCAAAGGTGGGAGCTGCAAACAAATGCTGCTATTTGGTGCCAGTGAAATGAGATTTATTTCTTTTTTCTTTCATGTTTTTGCAAATATATCACAGTGAACACCAGCGACAGTTGGCATAATACAAACCATGATAAAATAACTTTACAGTCACAAACAGAAGGAAGCTAAAAAAATTACCTTTTTGCAACTTATAATAAAAGGCTAATTGAAATTCCCCAATCTTCCACACAAAGGGTAGCTTTGAACGTACCTAAAATTCTAATTATGAAAATACAACTCTAGACCAGCTATCAGTCGACACTGAGGTTGTGTTTAATGACCTCTATAGGTCAACCCGTTATTAGAAAGGACCACAGGACTATGGACCACTGGGTCAAACGAGAGCAGCACAAAGTGTTCTACATGAAAGTTACAAATTGACCTGGTTATGTGTTAACTATCTGTGGTACGTTCACTGACCCGTGTAGAAGACGCTGGTGGCCAGGGGCGCCGCCGCCGTCTGGTCCAGGAACAGCTTCTTCATCACCATCCCGGCGGAGTTCCCCGGGAACCTGCGCTCCAGAAAACGCATCCAGAAGAAATTGAAGTTCCCGTGGAAACTGAAGGCCACCACGGCGACGTTGCGCGTCTGTCTCCAGTCCATTTGGTCCCCGGCGGAGAACCACTGGTGGACCAGGTCTCCCCCGGCGAACAGGCAGCCGTAGAGCGTGACGTTCGTGACCCACGGGAAGCGGCGGACGTGCCTCAGAAACGCCCGCAGCATCATTCAGTGTCAGTATCGGCCAACATGAAGGAAAGTGAAAGGCGCTGTTCGTGCTGAGAGCTAAATCATGATGTTAGACTGTCGCTCCGTCTTCCTGTGAAGGACTTAGCATCACTAAATATTAGACATGACTCTATTCTTCATTTTACCTCTAGAAACTGAACGTTATCTCCGACAGTGAAGGCTATAAAGCTGTAAAAACCCACAGTGTAGCCTGCTTGCTTGTCAAACTCCTTCTCACTCTGAGGACGGGAGCGACAGTCCTCCCCGGCTCCGGTTGGTTGCGTATTTTTCTTACGTAAAGAAAAGAAACTACGTAAAAATGGAATGGGTGGAGCTGTACAGAGAACACACGCTGCACTGTATGAGTCCAAGTACGAACTGTATGAACCGAAAAGTCTTCAGTTATTGTCGGCCCGGCTAAAAGTGATATAATCCAATTAACAAATAATTTAGTAAACATATTAAAACAGTGTTACAATACCTTTTAATAGGCCAGTGGATGAAGATAGATGGATGGATATTTGTGTCAATAATTCATTGTGTTTTTCAATTCTGTAAATGTTAAAACCCATAGTATTTTAGTATTTAGTATCTGATGCGAAGTAGGGGAGAGCGGGGTAAGTTGTCACACTGTTCATAATTCCAACACTAGAGGCTCTATCTCAAAAATCAAATAGCAACTTTATGTGACTTCTTCTTCTAGAGTCAATTTCCTGTCCACATGTGGTCAAGATCACCATAATCTGAGGTTAGCACACTTTTCTTATTTTTCTGCTTAAAAAGTAAAAAAAAAAAAAGCACTTTACATTTTATGGAATACAACTTTGTTAGTTTTGAATGTTTAAAATGATTACTTTGCACAAAACAGAGGAGAAAGTAACGTGTCTTTTGATACTACAGCTAAAGTGATATGTTGAGCTAAATTTGAGATTTAGCTAATATTAGCTCACATGTCAGTATGGGGCAAGTTGTCTCAATGACTTTGGGGCAAGTCGTCACATGTGACAACTTGCCCCTGCCCCTGTACAAAAAAAAAACATCCAACCTGCTCAAATAACATGATGAATTGTGATATTGTAATTTATTTCTAATTGCAGTAAGGTGTTTGAATTAAGGAAGAAAAGACAGGAAGGAAGGAAGATGGTTCGAAATTATCAACGTAAGACAGAGCATGGCAGTGCACCACCTGATATAATGTTAAAGGCAGTCAGGCTGGTCAAGTTGCTGAACAAATCCATCAGAAGTACAGCAAAGGATTTTAATATAAATTACCGTACTCTGGCTCGGTATTGTCAAAAGATTACCAGGGCAGAAATCGAAAGTCAGACAGCCATGCCAACAACAATGGTTGGTTATACAACGCCACGGAAGATTTTTTCACCTGATTTGGAAAAGCAGCTGGTTGTGTATATTACTAGGTCAGCTGACATTTATTTTGGTCTGTCGCCAAGTGAGGTCAGAAAGCTTGCCTACCAGTTTGCTGTGGCACACAAGCTGAATTTTGCACCTTTGTGGGCAGAAAAAGAAAAGGCCAGCAAAGACTGCTTTACAGGCTTCTTAAAGCGACATACAACGCTGTCACTGAGAAAGCCAGAGGCAACTAGCCTTGCCAGGGCAAGTAGCTTCAACAGAGAGACTGTTAATGCTTTCTTTGACAACTTAGAGATTATGTTACGCAAAAATGAATTTGGAGCAGCAGACATTTGGAATGTTGATGAAACTGGGGTCACCACTGTACGTAAACCAGACAAAGTAGTGGCCAGACGTGAATTCAAACAAATAGGTTCACTGACCTCAGCTGAAAGGGGAACCCTTGTCACACTGGCCTGTGCCGTGTCAGCCACAGGGAATAGTATACCTCCATATTTTATTTTTCCCCGTGTCAATTTCCGCAATCATTTCCTGATCAATGGGCCATCTGGCAGCAAAGGAGGGGCAAATTCCTCTGGATGGATGAAAGACACACACTTTGTTGACTTCCTGAAACATTTCAGTGAGCAAACAAAGTGCTCAAGGGAGAAGCCCTGTTTACTCCTTTTGGACAATCACGAGTCTCTTCTGTCCATTGATGGACTCAATTATGCCAAAGAAAATGGCATAGTCATGCTGTCATTCCCACCCCACTGCTCACATCGGCTCCAACCATTAGACAGGTCTGTCTACGGGCCACTAAAGAGACATATCAACAACGCATGTGATGCCTGGATGAGGAACAACCCTGGGAAGACAATGTCGATCTATGACATCTGTGGCAATTGCCTATCCTCTTGCTGCAACCCCCTTAAACATTCAGGCTGGCTTTAGGATAGCTGGGGTTCAACCTTACAACAGAGATGTATTTATGGAAACCGAGTTTGCACCATCCTACGTCACAGATCGCCCGATTCAGAACCCTACCCTGCCAGTCCCCAGCACCAGCCCTGCCCTGCCATGCCTCAGCACCAACCCTGCCCTGCCAGGCTCCAGCACCAACGCTGCCATGTCGGTCTCCAGCACCAACTCTGCACTGCCTAGCACATCCAGTTATGCTTTTCCTATCACCAGCGCACCTATACTCAGCAATGCTATTGCTGACAGTGGGCTACCAACTCCAGAGGACATCCGGCCATATCCAAAAGCTGGCCCCCGAAAACCAGCCAGCAAAGGAAGAAAGAGACACAAATCAGCAATACTTACTGACACGCCAGTGAAGCAGCAACTAGAAAAAGAAAAGAATAAGCCTCAATCTAGCAAAAGGCTGTTTCAAAAGAAAGGGAAGCAGAAATCTGGACCAATGAACAAGGCAGCAAAAAGAAGAAAAATAATGCAAGAGTCCTCATCAGATGATGATGAGTGCTTCTGCCTCGTCTGTGTAGAGCCATTTTCAAACAGTCATCCAGTGGAGACCTGGGTAAAATGTGTAAAATGCAACAACTGGGCCCATGATGCTTGCACCTCAGGCCAGACAATTAATGTGTGTCAGAATTGTGACTCTGCAGATGAGTCCGATTGGTCACATACAAGGCACCTGTTTTGTTCACAGGTTAAACGTGTTAAGTTAAGCAAGTTATCTGCAGCGTCCCATTCAGTTATCGGGATCTTTGTACAAGCTATAGAATGTTTGAGTTTAAAGTTCAAATTAAAGTTGCCACTTAATTGAAATATTTATTATTTGGATTAAAATAATTGTTTTTCCAGATTATATTTCCAGCTCTGGTTTGAGTTTAAAAATTAAAATCAATATTTACAATTGAGTAGTTGTGTTCTTATTTGTAAATAATCTAGTGTGACAACTTACCCTCCGCTGGGGCAAATTGTCACAAGTACACACTCGCTATTCAACAGTCTACAACTCCGTAATGAGATAAGATATGAAGATGTTATGAATACAACATATGTACATGAGACTCACTTCTTTCATTGTGTATAAGATTTATACCATTTTTATGTATGGTGCTCAGCAAATATTAGACAGCGTGTAAAGTGTGACAACATACCCCGCTCTCCCCTAGTCCATCATGACTTCATTTTAAAGTGACAGACCACTGATTTTGATGGCTATAAGTGAGTTTAGAGATAGATGAGACTGTAGAAAGAAGAGCGATCCTCCCCGCACACTTCCACAGTGGGATTATTACCCACAGTGGAGTGTCCAGACTTTTTTTTTGTTCAGAGGTGGCACAGTATGGTTAGCTAGTTCTGCTGGGGTAGCACCCCTAAATCAAGATCTACAGTAAAAAAAAAAAGTAATATATGTCCCACGCCTTCTTTCTGATAAATGTTTTAAAATAAAACAGACATTTTTCCTTCTTGTAAAACAATTGCTGCAACTAAATGTATTCGAAAGCATTGAGCTATGGCATCAGACAACTTGCAACAGACAGCACAGAGCACAAAGTAGTTTGTCAAATTTCCTATAATGTCAAAATTGTAACATTCATACACCTTTAATAACAAAAAAAAAGCTAGCTCATGTGCTGATTCAGAACACCAGGGGGTGTGCACCTGGGGTGGCCTATCGGATTGTGCCACCCCTAGACACGCCACTGGTTTCCCAACATCCAACCTACACTCTAAAGAGACATTGTGTGGCAAGGTGCACATAAAGGGCCCAGGTGGGGTTTGATCTCACAACCACAGGGTGTGAGTCATGTGCTCCAACCAGTCAGCAAAAGGGATATTCCCATGGGGCACATTATCAATCTGAGCCACAGTGACAGGAGGACCACACTGTCAAAATTGGAAGATCAACTGCTAGAGGGAATCAAGAGTTCGGATAATAAAATGCATTTGAAAAGTGTGAAAATGCTGATTGTAAGAGTCCTTAGTGCTCCCTGCAGATGGTGAAAGTTTTTAGCACCACCTTGTCTTCCCAGAGTGTCTACCATCCAGGTTCTAACAAGGCTCGACCCTGCTGAGCTCAAGGTTCAGGGTGGCAGGGCTGTGAACGATGGGCCAGCAGCAACATGGAGCTTTTATCCGTCACAAAGCAAAGAAATGTGGTCTGTTAGCAGCTGGTTCTTCGTCCTCTTCCTCAGATACACCCATCGCCAAAACTATTTATACCCCCGGCAGATGTGTGTGTGTGACATTATTTTTTAATTCAACCAAGCAGATTATTTCAGGAAATGGGACTAGCTCCTCTCTATAGGTACGTAAAACCATGAACCACAGAACCAGTTTAGAAAAATTGAAGAATTTATCTTCTATTTACATTTTATTTAAGAATGGCAAATAGAAAACTGTTCATATCCTTTGCAGAAATCAGGAGAAATGATTTGTCTTCATTACAAAAATCTGTAGGTATCCACTGCTGCCGTTTCGATCATTAATCTTCGGTGACAAGGTCCAACACTTTGAGGTTGGAACGCCTCCTTTCCATCACCCTAAACCGCAACTCCCTCTGCAGTTTGTCTAAATTCACAACTCTGCCCAGGCCACTCTAGAACCTTAAATACTACCTCTTGTCAGAAGGAAAAATATCGGTCGAACTGAAAGATGATGTTCAACCTAAATCTGCTTGGCGTGTGAATAACTTTGAATTGTATGAAAAAAGTCATGTGGCACATCAAATCTCACTGAAGTGTCATATGAAGACAGTTTTTCATCAATTTCTGATGCAATTTAATAAGCAACATAAAGTAATTGTCAGGCCAAGCTGGTTTACCTTCTACTGAAATATCGCTGACGGAAACATTTAATCTGACCAGAACACCAGAGTGAGAATGAGTGAAGTTAAAGTAAAAGAAAAAAAGAGTCAAAATCAAGAAACAACAGCCAATTAGTTGGTTCCAGAAGTTCTGAAGGGATTTTAACATCTAGAAAGTTATTTGTTGTTTATGTCTCAGATCTGCTGGAGTCAGACAAATGACAACAGCAGCTCGTCTCACTATGAGTGTAGCTCTGAGGGAAGTGGTGTTTGTTTCTGTGCTTTTCTGTAAAGTTTCAGTCACTGACCAAGGATCAGGATGATGTCTGGACACTTGCCTTAGCTACATCTTGCTTGCTTCTTGAAATAAAAAACCTCAGTGAACACAATCACATTGGGTTGACATGACCTCTTCTACCAGAATTCCTTCAGTTCCATTAATAGGAGGGAAGATGAAGAAAAAAAAACCCTGTTGTTGATTCTTTTCTTCCTTCCAGAAGATTTTAGTCTATTTTCTCTGTTTCTGTTGAAGCTGTGATGTTTTCTGATACAGTCAAATACAGTAATGGTTTTTCGGATGTGGATGAAACTACCAATAATTAGGGGTGCTCCGATTGATCGGCTACAGATAATTATCGGCCAATTTCCGTGGAAAAGTGTTGTGATTGGTGTTCGCAGCTCACTGCCTTTTCATCCCAAGTACTGGTACTGACTTTATTTTAATAGTCTATGTACTGACTATGAAGCGTTTACTCTTCCCAGCCGGTAGAGGCACTGTAGTTTATCCTTCCCATTCACTCTACTTAGTCCGCATGGCGGCAAACCCATAATAACAAACATGTCTGCCATGTGGAACTTTGTGTCTTGCAAAACTTGCAACGACAAAAACCCCCGCAGAGGGAGCACGTCGAAAAGCTTCAACACAACGAATTTGATCTGACATTTAAAGAATAAACACTTGACGGAGCGTGATGAGTTTTCGAGGCTCACCGCGGAGCATGAAAAGAAGACAGCTAATGCAGCAACAGTCAGACGCCAGCTAATGCAGCCTACGCTTGGAAACACTCGCCCATATGAGCGTGACAGTCAGAAAGCTACGCAAATTACCCGGAAAATCATCGAGTTTATCAGACTAGAGGACCAGCCTGAGGCAGCCTTTTTCAGGAAGACACCGGATTCTGCCGACTACTACCGCACTTGGAACCATGCTTTTTCTAAATTAAGCTGATTTTTATTGTTCCTTTTTCCGAATCATGTAACACATGCAGTAGCACTCACCATAATTAAATGAAAAATTTACAGCCAAACTATGTGATCGGTATCGGGGATCGGAAATGATCAGCATCTTGGCTGTTCGGTATCGATGATCGGCAGCCTAAAACCAGATCGGCGCATCCCTACAAAATAATATCTGATATTTACAGCCAATTAAATGTAGGATTTAGGGTAAAGACAGCAGTTACATTCTCAACATATTTCATTCTTTCTTTTCTCTTAGAATCTGGTTATTTTCAGAGAAATATTTATTTCCCGACTGTCAGATTTCTGAAACTGTTTCCAGGGTTTAAAGGTCTGAGTGCCTGAGTTTACATAATTCTAACCCTGAACCCAAGGGAAACAGAAAGATCTGCTGCTAAAATAGCTCCACCAATCAAATTAAAAAAATCCATCTGACACAGTTTATCTGCTTTTATATCAGAAATTATGGAGTAATCTATGGCATGGTCCAACCATATTTATGCGAGGCCAACCGTTTTAATGCACAACCACAGCAAACCATGTCACATTATTTTAGACCAGAGCCCTTGGCATCATTCAGATTGCATAAGGGAAAATACCGTCTTCTGAAAACTGGTGGTTTTGAAGCATGAAATGAACAAGCAAAAAAAGTGATTTGTTGTGCTTATGTGAACAAATGTCACAAAAGACAATTGATCCTCTCTTTCCCTGACATTTCCTTTTATTTGTGAAAAATGATCAATCTAAACAGAAATGTAGTTTCAGCTTTTCCATTTCTAAGATAAAATGTTTAGGGTTGTTTTTTTTTTCAAATGCTGGCTTTACAGAAATAGAATCAGGAATTGGCTAGTGGTGCAGTTATAGCATCCATAAAACCAGTGATGATGATAAACTCCATGTTCTGGTTAGACGTTTCTATCATCATGACCTGCTGAGACGACTGTGAGTAAGAAAAATGGGCAGGCACAAGTAAAGGTCAACAAAACACAGTTTATCTATAACCGATATTTAATAGACAACAAATATAGATAGCGGCTGCTTCTAAAGGACACAGAAAACATCAGTTCATCCCATCAGACTGAAACCAATTTTGTTTTTCATTCACTATTGATGCATTTCAGAAGCTCGTCTCATATTTTGATCTGTGTTTGTGTGTCTGGCAAGCTCAAAGACCGGATGTGAAATGGAGACACCTGAAGGAAGTGCCCAGTCACAGAGGAAGGAAAAAATCTCCAGTTAAGCTTCACATTATGAGGCAGCTTCGAAGATGAGCTGAAAACAACCAGAAGATCAGTCAGATACAGATAATCTCTAGCTTTTGGGTCGAAAACCTTGGGTTTCAATCTGATCAGTGAGGTTTCATTTGGACTTTGCCAAAAAGATCAGAGCTGCTGTTTGCTCACGGATATCTCCATTGGTTTACTTGATTCCAAGTGTTGAAGAGTTGAAACATCTTGTCAGTGAAGGTGTGTACATGTGTGTTAGTATCCAGATCAGAGAACGCCATCTCTCCCATGTCCCAGTCCAGACTCACTCTGATCCTCTGGAGCTTCTTCTGAGCTGAGAGACCTTCGAGAGGAGCTAAAGGAGACCCTGCTGAGTATTTACCTTCAAAGCACCTTATTACCAACCATCCAAACTTTGTATCTCTCTTTCTTTAGGACACACTCCAACATCCCAGCTGTGGCTCCTGGAGTTAAAGCCCTCAGAGCTCAGGAGATCAGCAATGATCAAACCTATCTGGATTATCAGGAATCTGCCGTTCTTCTCCAAAAGTAACTCTGGCCTGATCTCCAGACAGGAGGATTCTTGAATTAAAAAGGTCCAGGATGAGAGGAGTGTAGGACACCATGTTCTTCGTGTTGACCAAGTGTTTGGCCTGATCTATCAAAGCTCCTGAGGGCAGCTGTGGATCCTCCTGCAGGGGGCAGCGCTGGACTCTTTCCACTGCAGCCTTGTAGTCGTGCAGCAATTAGAAGTCGTCTTCAGCCCTCAGCTCCTCCTCTGATTGTGTCTGAAAGAGAGGCTATCTCTCTACTCAGAGCCTCCATCTTCTCCTTCATCATCCCACTCTTCTCCTCTTTCTTCCTCAGTGCAGCCAACCTGGCCTCCTCTTCCTCTGCAAAAACCCATGAAGCTTCTCAAACTGCTCTGCTTTTTTTGGTCTGGACCTTGATGTGTTCTGCTGTCTGACGAAAACCCTCTTGAACTTTCTTCCTAAGCTCCAGGTTCTTCTATTGAGGCTCCAGAGATATTTTTAGATTCTCCCTGTGATCCTGAACAGCTTCACAGATGTGTTGTTATGAATCACTGCAGACGAGACACACCGGCCGCTGATGGTCCAGACAGAAGAGTTTGAGTGTCTCAGAGTGCTGACAGCAAAGATCTCCTTTGAGAAGGTTTCACACAGGTTCTTATGAGCCCGGTTACAGGGAGGATCTGTGGTTAATGATACTGTCATACAAAAAAATTGACATTCTATTGCTGCTTTCTTTCTCGACCAATTTTCCAGACAGTCCTTACAATAGCTGTGGCTACATAACAGAATAACCGGATCCTTAAAGACCTCCTGACGGACAGGACAGCAGAGATCCTCCTCTAATCTGTAAGCCATTTATGAGTGAAGCTGAAAATACAGCAAAAAACTTACCTGATGAATCTTACTTTCAATTTGATCTTCTTGTTTATCTCCATGCAGGAATTTGTGTTTCTTTCTGTCTTTCAGTGTCTTGGTCCCTCGTCTTCTCTCTCTCTCTGTCGTCCTTGTTCTGTTAGTCTGCCCTGAGTAGGTGACGAAGGTGATCCTCAGTGTGTATTCTCAAGATATTTTTCTTTTTTAATCTTTCTGGATGGTTTCCTGTTGTAGCGTCCTCAGAATTTTCTGTAGCCTACATCTAGTTTTAGAAAAACACTGCAGTCTATCAGCTTTCCTGTTTCATGAGTGTCTTCCTATTTTAAGTGAAAAATGTACTTTTTCCTCTCATTAAACCCTTGCAGTGTCTCCACTAACTGGAACATTCAGATGAACACATTTCATCTTGTGTCCCTCTGTTAGCTGTTTTGTTTTTCCTTGGACACTGCACCTGTCAGAGCCAGTAGAAACCTGTCAAACAGGTCGGTAGTGGATAAAAGCATCACAGATCTGACCTTTGACCAGCAGGTTAATCAAATATTTTTTTTTTTTTGAAGGAATTTTTTTGTTAAGGCTGTCTGACATCTTAAATTTCACGGCCTTAACCCCATGGTGCATAAGCGCTAGCATTTTCAACTTTTCAACTTTATGCACTGAGCTCAGGTACCAAAACAAAACAAATCTACCATGAGCGCATCTGAGAATCATCTCCGACCTGCAAAAGTTTGGAGTGCATCTCTGACACATGCTCGTTCTAGGAATCTTGATCAAAAACAGTTTAAGGTATTCAACCATCTAAAATGACCTACAACAAGAAAAAAAAAGTGTGAATCTGATTTAATGACAAAACAGTAGGAGAAAAAACAGTATTCGTACACAGGTCTAAAATAAAAACACACCAACCAACAGAACATACAAAAAAATAAAAATAAATCAAGGCTTCTTTTTGTAAAATAGTCCACAAAAAACACAAATAAAAAAATGGCAGGTCAAGGACTCAAAGAAAACTGGAAATAGTAATTTGATCAGTGCATCTTATTTTTACGCTTACCAGGTTTCAAACGAAACATCTTTTCAGAGGGTCATATTCTAGTCTTTTTTATTCCCTTAAATTATAACTCACACCTTTCCTTACGCATGACATTAAGACATATAAACTTGACATTTTAAAACAAACACATTCATAGTCAAGTGTAATAAAGAATCAAGATTAAAACAATAAACCATAACAGACAATACTTTTGAATGGCACATTTAAACGTAAAAAAGAAAACATCCAACAAAGGTATTTTCCAGTTAGTCATCTTATTTGAAACAATTTGATATATTTCAAAATAATTTTTGTTGCAACAATACGACAACTTGCAATTATTCCTCACCTAAAAGTAAAATTTGTGCCCTTTAAAACAGTACAGATATTAGAGTCTGTAAATACAGAACGCCCTTAAATGGACTTTTCTACTAAATAGAAGTTCTCTAGCCGGCTTTCTGTAAGGGTGTTCTTATACTAACTTTATTGTGTGATGCCGTTTGTGATAATAGTTTGGTTCTTTTCAGAAATCCTGTTAATGGTTTTCTCAGTGGTCCGATGTTTCGACAGCAGAGTTTATTTCAAACCAAATAATATAAACCGAAACTACCATTTGAACAAGTTAAACCAGTTGTTAAAATACTAAAAGTGGACAAGTCTACAGTACATTATGGAAAATATGTTTTTTTACATGTCAAATAACATTACAAACCTCTATTTTATGCAACACAGCTGATAAAGACATTTATTCCATTGTTCTCCTCTATGAGGCACCGTCAGGTTCACCTCCATTTGATGGTTCACACCAACAAAACACACGATAAAAGGGTGGCACAAACAATACAACAGACCAGAAAAAATATATATCAGCTGTTTATATTTAAGATCACAAAACAATAAGGGTGCCTGTTTATAGGAAATGGTGTGTCAGGTGTTATTTTATCACTAAGAGACTCAGCCATGCAACAAAGTTGTGAAAAATCCATTGAAACGTTTTCTTTTCTTTTTTAAAGGTCATTTATTTAAAGTGTAACTTTCTTTTGGACTGGTGTGTCCAAAACACTGGTCAACACTGAGGCAAAGTTAAAAAACAAAAAGTATGAACATGAATCCAAGTAGAAGAATCCACTGGAATTGCATATACTATGCATATGTCTTATCGGATGACCAGAGGAAATGTATTGTGTCTTCATTTATTTGTTTAGGCAGAACCCCCCCCCAACATAAAGTGGTGAAGCGGAATGAAAATTAAAAATATTCCATTTACCAAGAGAAACCCCCAAAATACATGCCCTTATTCTCTGTTATCACTAAATAAAATCCAGACCAACCAAATATTTTCAGAAGTCACCTAATCAAAAAAACTAAACAAAAAATACATTCCTTATATGAATAAATTATACTCTAGCTGTTCTGTGAAGGCCCCGGAGGTTTGTTGGAGAATATTAATGAACAACCAGCATAATGGAGACCGAGAAACACAGCGGACAGCTCAGTTAGAAAGGCTGTAAACCTGCCAAGACACAACCGTAAGGAAATCCAAAGTAAGTCAAGGTCTGGTATCCTCCTGGTTCTGTTTTTTTTTTGTGTGGTTCAACAAAAATGAATGAAACACTTGAGGGTTCCTGTAGAAAATGAGGAAATGCTAAGGCAGTAATTTACCACCTGAAAAAGTTGGTGTTGGGATAAATATGTACATAATGTATGTTTGCTTGCTTAAAGGTTTAGATCAAAGCACATCTGTGTCCTAGAATCTCCCAGGTCCAGACCCATATCTAAAAGATTTGATGAACTTGGGAAGAATCGGGTTCACAAAAACTTGCCATTCAATCAGAGAGAACAAGCCTTTGTGCAAAGAAAATGCAGACAGTTAAATGTCTAGATTTGTAAAACTGACTTGACTCAGAGGAGCTGATTATGAACATCCATGTGGTATTTATACTTTTACAAAGCGCTTTACGTTTAAAGGTCAGAGGTCGGATCCGTGATAAAATACTCTGAATGAAGGGTAAAAAGGAGTCACAGTGTTTCCATTGAGCTGGGAGGCAAAAATAGTCAGAAACCCATTTAAGGGAACGGTTGTAGAAAGGACCGGGCCTCTTATGACTGGACAAGCCTCTCCCAGGCACCGCTCTCCGTCCGATGGTAGAGCTGCGGTTGACCTCCTGGGAAAAGGCTGTCAGAGTCTGGGTGTGACAAAAGGAACTGGATGGTGGACTTCATGTGCTGGACGAAGTGCGGCGGCTCCGCCAGTGGAGACGTGGACAGGTACTACAAACAGAGAGAGGGAGAAACACTCGTTTACATCATTTGTTCTCACGAACTTGTTCTGATCCCCTTCGGAGGCTCATTGCTTCCCAGATATCATAGTACCTTTAAAATTGTGGCGTCACTTTGCGACAACCAGAAGGCAATGTCCAGATCAGGACTCCACTGGCATGGTCCAATTTTAACTAGTCCATGACGGGAGTCATAAATGTCAGTCATCTGTAAGGAGGAGCAATTTTATTAGCATCCAACATGTGTGGTCCAGCTTCAGTTCCTTAAAGAATGTCTGAAAATACTCAAACATTCACATCATGAAGGCAAGATTTACAGCTAAAGACGGTATTAAACAATAAGCTGAAAGGGAAAAAAAAGTTTTCATAGGCAATAAGCGTGTAAAACTGTTTATACGTTTAGATCTCTGGTTGGTTTTGTCAGTTCACAATCACACGGATCAATACTTTTTGTTGGGATTTTATGTGACAGAGCAACACAAAGTAGCACATAATGTGTAACGTTTTTTTTTGTGCTGTTTTTCCACAAACTAAAATGTGAAAAGTATAGTGTGTGTGTGTGTGTGTTTATTCAGCCCAAATACCCATTTCACTGGTGCTACAGCTCCAAATCTTTTCTGGTATGCCTCTAGCAGCTGTGGAAATCTAGATGCTGACTTTTTGTTGCACAGTCGTCTTTGCAGGAAGGCTCAACTTCAGTCGGATTGGCTTGAAATAGTTTTTGAACACTCACATGTTCCGAGTCTTGACATCAATTCTCAATTGGCTTTGGTCTTGGCTTTGACTGGATTACGCTTACATACGAATATAGTTTGTCCTCAATGTGCCGGTGTCCTGCAGGTTTTAGTTGCTGTAAGGCGCAACTTCATTTCCAGTGTTAAATAAACATGATTATAAGGATTTCAGTAATACAATTCCTTCACTTTTTTCATGAAAAAAGGGAATTGGCAGGTCTTTATATTATAATTAATTTTAGTTAACACTGGAAATGAAGTCATATACGTATATTATTATATACAACATTTTTTTAACATTATTGTGAAGCAAAGTGGTTAGTGCAGCTAATCAGAAAAAACAAACGCCCTTTTGTGAGTTTGAGTCCATCCCCTGCTTTTTATTTTTGTGCCTTATAGCAACATAAATGTATTAGGTTCACCCAACATGTTTATATTTAGTTCACTCAACAAAATTAATTATTGCTAAATCGAACCAAATCAGTTTGTCGGAAATGTTTTTTTTCTTTTGAGTGCATGATGACTAATTTTGGCCCAAGAACAGAGCCTTGTGGGACTCCGTAATTTCTGTTGTGAAATTAAAAAAGTGAAAGTAAACCGACTTGTGCTGTAGTTTACTTATTTTTTGGAAGCATGTTTAAATAACAAGTATTGTCAGTCCGAGGACAGAATATATCCAAAATATCTCTTTATTTGTCACAATGTGTTTGAATGAATGTTTGTCTTGTATGGCTCTGTGTTAGATGGCCTGTTGACAGGTCTAGGATAAACCCAGCCTGCCTCTCTCTGACTGCTGGACATACGCAGATAGGTGGCTTAAAAAAAACACGTTTTTTCCCCACCAGTTCCATTCCCACAGTTTTCTTTTTTACCTCTCCTCCAGTGAAGGTCCGTGCTGACCGCAGCTCCTCTGCAGGTCCTTTAAGAGGGAACGAGGCAGGGAACACTTCCCCTGTTTTAACATTTACGCCTATGCAGAATCGAACAAAAACTTATTACTAATAACATATAAAAGCAAATATTATGGTACTTGTGTCTTTGAAGCATATATGTCACTCACCTATTCCATATACTATCGGTTTATGGATTCCTTTATCGACTACATCATTTATTTCTACAACATAAAAGGTCGTGTTAGAGAAATCTTGATGTGAAGCTGCAGTATTTACTAATTACATGAAACAGATACAAACCTGTGATACAACATGTCTCCAGGTGAATATCCTCCTTTTGTTTCTGGAAGGCTGCTATAAAGTGAAAGCAAGTCTGAAATTCTGTCCATGAGCAACAAATTATGGAAAACTCGTTGAATGAACATACCCAGTAGGCTAAGGCTGAGCTTATGAGATGTGTGTGCGTCGTCACTGAACCCTCCAACTAGATGCAACTCATATCTAGACGGGAGAAGTCGAAGAAAAAGTTAACAGGAAGGTATGGACTTTGAATTTGTACCTGTGGTATCTGTGGCATACCTGCCCTCGTTGCAGACGTCACTCAGTGATGTCACAGCTTTCATTATGAGCTGGACCTCAGACCAGGTTCTGAAGCCATCGCAGTGGGCAAGGCAGACGGCGCCGCTGCCTGCAAAGTAACATCAGAGCTTAGCGGCACGCACAGATCCTTTACTCGCAAGCTGATGTCTCACACAGGAGGGATCTGGTAGAAGTAGCGATACCAGTGTGGCGCAGCACGACCAAATGGCAGGTGGTAGCGTCCTCTGATCCGATGATGGAAACACAGTCTGTGAAAGATTGGACCAGAATGGATGAACAACTTTTGAGTTCAAATTCTCAAATCACAACAAACAAAAGTGCTGATCTTCAACCACGTCAGTGTAAAATCCATCGACAAGTGGAGAAATTATGGTTTCTGCGACAGCCGTTCAGTAACTCCAAACTTTAATGACTTTTTTTTTTATGGTTGATGTGCTAGACCAACATAAACTAACTAATAATTATGGAGTGGCTCGAATAGTAATCAAAACTTTTACCAAAAAAAATCTGGAAAGTTAGTCATGCATTTATATTTATCCCCTTATTCTATTAAACCCCTAAATAAAATTCAGCACAACTAGTTGCCTTCAGAACTTACATGATTAATAAATAGAGTTCAACTGTGTGTAATTTATTCTCCGGAAAAATACAGCGACTCATTTAATGGCTCAATTATTTTATTTTTTTAGAGTACACTGATAAACAAAACAGTATGAGTACTCTGCATTACTACTGTATGGTTTATTTAGGATTATGGTTTGGATTGATTCAGATGGAATGCTGTGATTTGCAACCAATTTTTCAAAGGTTTTATTCTAAATAATATGCAGAATCAACTTCAGAAAATGGCTCTAAGCTTCTTAAACGTAAGACTGGGATTTGATGTCCCCATCATAACCTGTAGGTGTACTTACTGTCTGCTGGAGTTGTTGCAGCAAACTCTCTCTGCTGAACATACAGAAGGCGCTTTGGATCTACATCAACATGGGGCTTGGAACAAAATGCTTTTGCATTTTCCTGTAACACAAAGTCAAACTTTTTTTTTTCTAAGCTTCCAAAATGTAAACATTCAGGAATTAACTCTAAAATAAATATAAACAGAAACTCGCTGGCTACAGTATTTCATTTTATTTCTACAACTCAAAAAAATGTGTGTAAGAGAAAGTGGTCTTTCTTTAAACTATATCTTTGTGCTACTTATATTCTACAGTTGTGGCCAAAAGTTTTGAGAAATATTAGTTTTCACAAAGCTTGCTGTTAAAAGGCTTTTAAATCTTTGTTTCAGTTGTTTCTGTGATGCACTGAAATATAATTACAAGCACTTCATATATTTCAAAGGCTTTTATCAACGATTACATGACATTTTAACAGAGAGTCAGTATTTGCAGTGTTGTCCCTTCTTTTTCAGGCCCTCTGCAATTCGACTGGGCATGCTCTCAATCAACTTCTGGGCCAAATCCTACTGATAGCAACCCATTCTTTCATAATCTCTTCTTGGAGTTTGTCAGAATTAGTGGGTTTTTGTTTGTCCACCCGCCTCTTGAGGATTGACCACAAGTTCTCAATGGGATTAAGATCTGGGGAGTTTCCAGGGCATGGACCCAAAATTTCAATGTTTTGCTCCCCGAGCCACTTAGTTATAACTTTTGCCTTATGGCACGGTGCTCCATTGGGCTGGAAAATGCATTGTTTGTCACCAAAGTATTGTTGGATTGTTGGAAGAAGTTGCTGTTGGAGGGTGTTTTGGTACCATTCTTTATTCATGGCTGTGTTTTTGGGCAAAATTGTAAGTTAGCCCACTCCCTTGGATGAGAAGCAACCCCACACATGAATGGTCTCAGGATGCTTTACTGTTGGCATGACACAGGACTGATGTTAGCGCTCACCTTTTCTTCTCCGGACAAGCCTTTTTCCAGATGCCCCAAACAATCAGAAAGAGGCTTCATAGGAGAATATGACTTTGCCCCAATCCTCAGCAGTCCATTTACCATACTTTCTGCAGAAGATCAATCTGTCCCTGATGGTTTTTTTGGAGATAAGTGGCTTCTTTGCTGCCCTTCTTGACACCAGGCCCATCTTCCAAAAGTCTTCGCCTCACTGTGCGTGCAGATGCGCTCACACCTGCCTGCTGCCATTCCTGAGCAAGCTCTGCACTGGTGGCATGCAGCTGAATCCTCTTTAGGAGATGATCCTGGCGCTTGCTGGACTTTCTTGGACGCCCTGAAGCCTTCTTAACAAGAATTGAACCTCTTTCCTTGAAGTTCTTGATAATCCTATAAATTGTTGATTTAGGTGCAATCTTAGTAGCCACAATATCCTTTCCTGTGAAGCCATTTTTATGCAATGCAATGATGGCTGCACGCGTTTCTTTGCAGGTCACCATGGTTAACAAAAGAAGAAAAATTATTTCAAGCATCACCCTCCTTTTAACATGACAAGTCTCCCATTCTAACCCAATCAGCCTGACATAATGATCTCCAGCCTTGTGCTCGTCAACATTTTCACCTGAGTTAACAAGATGATTACTGAAATGATCATAACATTCTGGAGTATATGCAAATTGCTATTATAAAAACTTATGAAGCAACTTTTCCAATATTTATGTATTTCTCAAAACTTTTGGCACAACTTATATTACATTAAGTCTTAATTGCTATAGTACTTTCGCAATACTTTACCATCACTTTGCGTGAGCAATTTTACAACGATCATAGGTACAGAGTTCCCATCAACTTTTGATGTAAAAATTCCAAATTTTTCTAGACTCTAAATTCATGAGCTCTCGATTCCCTCTTTGTCCGTGTACGTGATCAGAATCGATCTACCTCAGATATTTCTGCAGTGGTCGGGCTTTGAAAACAGAATATGCAAAAAAAAAAACAGAATATAAAGAATGAATCAATGGCTGGACCCAGTAGGCCATGGCCTCATTTCTATAGATCAACGCAGCCAGAGGTTCATTTCCGTGTTCGGGACCATTGGATCATCCCTTCCACCCTTTTTTCAGTTCATTTCCTGACTGAAAGACTGAATAATGCCCACTAATGGCACCAAATAATTAGTATAAAAAGTTTTTTTTTTTTTTTTAAACAACCTTTCCCAACCATTGTTAACTCGTGTATTTTCACTATAGGCGAATGCTATAAAGGTTAATGCACTTAACAGTTTAATGTCAGTCATATACTCCAGCAGGAGAAGGCATTGCTGCAAAATCTGTAACTTGATGCTACTGGCTGTCTCTTTAAACAAATAAATGTTTAACCAAATGGTGTGATAAACTGAACTTGAATGTTCTACACTTTTACTAGGATGGAATTGGAATGCATCTAATTAAAAATAATTTATTTGATGAGACTGAACTGACTATGTATTTTTCTGTATATAAATGAGATCTGCCTGCCTTGACACCTGTGGTAAAACGCTTGTAAATAAATGAGATAAACTGAACTGGATGGATACAGATGCAATAAGACATATAATACAAAGTGAATTTGCAAATATAAATGTTTATATACGTTTTGTATGTTTATTCAGGCCTAATTAATGCATGATTCGCAGACTAATAAAAGCCAGCAACGCTTTTTTTGTGTGTCATATAAGTAGCTAATGTTTTGTTGCCCGTTTCGATATGAAACAGATCTGTAGCATATGTATTACAGTATGCCGTGATAACCCTATTTGTTGGTGCAAGAACAATTCCATCACAGAAGAGTCGGTAAGGTGGGGAACATCTACCAATATTACAAGCTACAATACGGGAAATCAGACAGTACAAACCTGCAAATGTGGATATTTCTCGAATAACTCAGCTGTTGACGTGAAACGATCAAGCTCTCTATTCTGAATGAACAAAGGCATGTCCGTCAACCTGATCCGCTCCCAGATCCGCTCGGTATTATGCTACAAAACCACCAATAACCTCATAACAACAGAGTTTGTTACTGTATCAGCAGCAGTTCACATTAGAATAAAACTTACAGCGGAAATGACAGTAGTCTTCTTCGTTTTAATGTACTGCTTATTTTTCAGCGAGGTGTTGGGGGAAAACCGCCACCTACTGACTGCTTATATTATTGCCACGCGGCTCTTTTGTCGCTCAGATGTGTAAACTCGAAATATGGTTCATGCAAAAACATCTCCAGACGTAGCTACGAAGATTCGTTTGTGTAGCGTGGTGCTCATTTGCTGCTTTTTGAGCCGCAGCAGAGCTCCACACACGGAGGGGTTTAAAGCACCGACGTTTTAACGTAGTGGTGGGATTCTTCACTGGACTTTAGTGGAATTCCGTACGTCATTCCGTTTGTTTCGAAACAGCGCTACGTAGTTTTACTGCCCGCCAGGGTAACGTCGTTGTCTTTCGCTAGAAGAAAACAAACAAGGCCACTGGCCAGCTTCGCGACGCTTTAAGTTCTTCGGCAATGTTAACTATTTGTATCTCCTTATTTAGGTTTGACTAGTGACGTAATAAAATATTCAAATTTCTCTCGTAAAACTAGGTCAGTTTTACGCTTCTCATTCCAGTTTTTTTTATATTCGTCGAGCGTCTAACTATTGTCTTAGCTAGCCACTAATTCGCCGAAGGAGCTAACAGTTTCATCGAAATGAGAGGGGGTTCATCATACGGAGACAGAGACAGAGATCGTGGTCGAGACAGGTAGTTTTTCATTTTTTTGTTCATTTTTTTTATAGAAAAAGCTAAATAAAAAAAACGATGCTAATAAATGCTTGGGCTTAAAAGATCGTTTGCCTGTGTCAAAGCAACACGCCCCCCCCCACCCCCACACAAAAAAGCGGAGGCTAACGGTTCGTATGTTCTTTTCAGTTAAATGTTAAATCCACGGAAAAAATAAAGAGTTTAAATTAAAAATAATATCCATTTAAGGGGATTCCAGATAATTTCAACGAAGCATTATTTAGATCACAACTACTTAGTCAAAGTGGGCCTCACGGAGGTCGTACAGTGTTTTCCCTGTTCTCTGTTTTGCTTTGTAAATGAGCACTTCGGTACAAACTTTCGCCCTAGATACCTGCTTTCAGTAAAGCGATCGTGTTTAATTTTGTTGATTAACATTTTTTTAAAGAAACTCTTGTTACATGTAAAAATGTTGATTTGTGTTTGCTGTCTAATAACTGCTTTCTTCGGCTAACATCGTTTTCATTTAAAAGGTAGTTAACAACAACAACTACGGCTATTATTGTCTCACTCTGTAGTTTAGAAGCCAAAGGAAAACAAAGGACATGAAGCAGATGCATGTTGTCCAAGAGTACAGAAGCTATTATGCTTTAGCTGCTTGTCTACACACACTAGAGCCACTTCTTTATATTACCCATTAACTAACACTAATGTCTCAAGAAACTTGGTTCCACAAGAATAAAACTTTTCCAGTTTACATTCAGTAATATTGTTATTTTATTTTTTTAAACCTGAACCAATTTCACACAGTTATTAATTCAAATCAAGTTGTATGTAATCCTGTAATTACGTCTACAACCGCATGTGATCCCATTAAAACACAATCATACTTTTTACGCTTAAAAATGGGGGGGAAGAAATTTAAGGAATCTTGTAATAATAATAGGGCTGCTTGGGAAAGAAGGATATATAACTATATATTATATATCTAAATATATTGTCTTTTTTTTTTTTTGGAGAGCCTTTGCAACACAGACCACCACAGGAGATTCATCCCTGCTAATATAACCATGTATACTGACTGTTGAACGAAGAACACAGATAAGAAGAGTTGCTCTAATTTCCCTTTTGGATTCCTAAGTTATTCTCAAATTGAATTTTAATTTAAGTTCAAATGAATGTAGTGGAATCTGTTGGGTGCTCAGATGCTGTGTTCAAATTTAGCGGCACCACATCGATCTCAGCCGAGTTCTCGTGATGCGTTTGGATTGTCAGATGTTTTCTTTGTGCTCTCATCCCAACAGTCAATGCGTCTTTGTTTGATATCAAGGCCCATTGATTAAAAATCTTTGCGTCCTGATGAAACCTTTGAAAGGTTTCCCAAAGGTCACGTTTGGCTTCTTTGAGCCTGAGTAGAACAAAGCATCAACATGTAGCTCACTGTTGAAAACACTTCTAGTTTTACAATCTCCTTGTCTTTGAGGGTTAAATACTTTACAGATTTACAGCAATGGATAAGTTGCTGGAGTGCTTACCTGACGAGGATGGACTTTATTTGTGAAATCATTTTTTTCACGCCCTAATTTTATCTTTACCCCTCGATCCGTATCTCTTAGACCGCGGTTTGGCGGGGGGATGGGTGGCCGCAACGGACCCCCGCCTATGAAGTTCGGAAATCCTGGTGAGCGTCTCCGAAAGAAGAGGTGGAACCTGGATGAGCTGCCCAAATTCGAAAAGAACTTTTACACCGAACACGTCGAAGTCCAGCGCATGAGTCACGTAGGTTCTTCTTCTTGCTGACACATTTAATAAAGTATCATTCATGACTATAATAATGAGCAGATTAAGTGTAGGTTTTATTTGAATGCAAATGTTTCCTACATTGTTTTCATATTCAGTATGATGTGGAGGAGTTTCGCAGGAAGAAGGAGATCACCATCAGAGGCTCAGGCTGTCCAAAACCTGTTACCGGTTTTCATCACGCTCAGTTTCCTCGTGAGTTAAACTGCAATTTACTCTCTTTTTTATGAAGGTTTTGCATGTAAATAAATAGTTTCTAATTTTCTAAAACCACAACGCTTCATTTGTTTAGTATATTTACCATTTTAAAATGTTTGTAAAAGTCTGGTTTTAGTGAAGCTGTTGCACACAAATGTATGTATGATCATTTAACTTAAAAATTTAAGCCATGTCTCCTGCTTTTGTCTGACAGAGTACGTGATGGATGTCCTGATGCAGCAGAACTTTAAGGAGCCCACAGCGATCCAGGCCCAAGGTTTCCCTGTGGCCTTGAGCGGCAAGGACATGGTGGGAATTGCACAGACCGGGTCTGGGAAGACGCTGGCTGTAAGCATTTTTGTTCACCATCTTGTCAATAATATATACAATTCTTTTTACCTTGTAATTTAGTCTTCAGTAAATGGAAATCTGTGTGGGATATACAAAAATTTGCAAGACAGAGCAAAACTAAAGAGTAAGACTTGGTGTATCATACGTAGAATTTAATTAATTTAAGTAAATTTTTAATAAGATTTTCTTCTTTCCCCCAAAAAAACAGAGCAGTTTCTAACAATTTATGGCTTCTATTTTCTCTTGCAGTACCTCCTTCCTGCTATTGTACACATTAACCACCAGCCCTATCTGGAGAGAGGGGACGGCCCCATAGTGAGTGCAAGCGTCAGACAACATAGCCGTAACTGGAAAGTTCAATCTAAACGTTTGAGTGTGCCACGTTCCTGTGTTTAGATTGGTTGTTCTCCTCTTGTTCTCAGTGTCTAGTCCTCGCGCCGACCAGAGAGCTGGCCCAGCAGGTTCAGCAGGTCGCCTACGACTACGGCAAGTCCTCTCGCATCAAAAGCACCTGCGTGTATGGCGGAGCACCTAAAGGACCACAGATCCGAGACCTCGAGAGAGGTGGGTGCGGTGGCCCCTGGATGGAAACGGTAGAAATTTTTTTTTTGGGGGGTTGTTTTTGACATTGTGATCGTACCCCACTCTAGGTGTGGAGATCTGCATTGCCACGCCCGGTCGCCTCATTGACTTCCTAGAGGCGGGGAAGACCAACCTGCGCCGCTGCACCTATTTGGTGCTGGATGAAGCCGACCGCATGCTGGACATGGGCTTTGAGCCACAGATTCGGAAGATTGTTGAACAGATCCGAGTAAGGCTTTGCTTCAGTCCATGCGCTGTTTTCAAATGATGCGTCTGGGTTGACGTGAGTCGCCGGCCGTCTCTTTCAGCCCGACAGACAGACCCTGATGTGGAGTGCAACATGGCCGAAAGAGGTTCGACAGCTTGCTGAAGACTTCTTAAGGGACCACATCCAGATTAACATCGGCGCCCTGGAGCTCAGTGCCAACCACAACATTCTCCAGATAGTCGACGTCTGCATGGAGTCTGAAAAGGACAACAAGTAAGAAGCATCATTAGCAATGTGTCATTTGGTATTCTGTCTGATTTTTTTTTCTTTTCTTCACACCGCTGGGATGATTTCAGCCATATTGATTTTTCTCTCTGTGCGTTCAGGCTCATTCAGCTGATGGAGGAGATAATGGCTGAGAAGGAAAACAAAACCATCATCTTTGTGGAGACCAAAAAACGATGTGATGATCTCACTCGGAGGATGAGGCGTGATGGGTGAGGAGGATTGTTTGACTCTTTAGAAATGACTCTGTTGTCGCCTGATGGACAGCTTTCAGTGTGTGCGTTTAGCTGAGTCAGTACTGCTTTGGTTCCCAGGTGGCCAGCCATGTGTATCCATGGAGACAAGAGCCAGCCAGAAAGAGACTGGGTACTCACTGGTAAGAATACATCCCAGTGTCATCACTCTGTGGCAGTCAGATTGTTTTTGGACTAAAGGATTGGTATCTCTTAAAGTCAATTCTTATATCAAATAATTTACAGATAAAAAATATTCGCTGGGTTTCCACCATCTGTAAATTTATCGAATTGAACAATATTCTACAAATTCAGTATGAAAACAGAGTATGGACTAGGGCTGTAACAAAAAAACAACAAAAAATCCATTCTCATAAAAAAATTTAGGATTGTATTCAATTCGCTCGTTCAAAAATTGGTTTATTGTTTAATATGGTTTGCCCATTTTTACAGCTGAAATAGGAATTAAAAATCCATCAGTTTTAAGGCTTAGTACTGAAAGTGTTAATACAGTTTTTCCTGGTAAACTGTTACTCACCCAGTCATTGTTATTACAGGCATATAATTAAGACGCATAAAGCGCCCAATAAAAAAAGTTTTTGATAAAACTGACCCATATCAATATCAAACTGGATCAGATTAAATCGGATCGTGATCATTGATTTGAACTTTTGAGGATTGGAATCGTATCCATTCTTGAAATTTGAGCCCTAGTATGGAAGAATACGTGTGGTTAGAGCCTTATTTCCTTTTAAAAGTTGCCTCCCTCTATTAGTCTTTCCATCAGTCCTTACATTATCCATTGATCTATCTAATATCCATTCATGAAATAATTTTCCGTCCGTCTTTATATCTGTACTTAAATATGACTAAAAGCAACTCTAGAAAATAATTCTTCTTGTCGCTTAAAAAGTTAAAAACTCTGCATTTGGTCTAGTAGCTTTTACCAGATTCGTGAGGGTCTGTGCTGTACTGATTTTTAGCATTGATCAGGTTGGAGCGGAAAACTACAGCAGCCCCAAGGCACACGCAGAATTAGTTGCAGGTTGTGGATCCCAATCCATTCCTGTAGATGCTGTAAATCACACAGATTTACATTCTTATGCTTATTTATTGAGAAAAAGAACTTTTTCAGCACAGATGCCAAAAAAGATTTTGAGGAGAAACTTGCAAGTTCTCTTTTTACAAGTTTAAAGGATGATGGTGTTACATGTTTTATCTTCTCTTTTTGTTTGAGTTTGGTCTGTTCACAAATGCATCTTAGCAACTAATAACGAGCTCAGCCAAATAAACTCTGCCCCCCCTCTCCAAGGATTCACCAAATCTGTTAGTAAGTGGTGGTGATGCTCCTAACAGGAAGAGGGGCTCCAAATCAAGTTCTGCTAGACAACCTTAAACCTGAACTGTCAATTAATTTCTTACCTAAAGAAAAAAAACAACTCACATTCCCTCGCAGCTAATAAATTCGAACTGGATTTAAAGGATTCCTTGGAGATGTTTCCTCACCTTCCTTTTGCTAAACCTTCTATTGCTTCTGTTGATACTCTTATTAGGCGATTTTTGATTTTTGGTGATCTTTCATCTTTGGTCATATTTCCATTTGCTTTAACTCCACAGAGTTCAGGAGTGGCAAGGCCCCCATACTGATTGCAACAGACGTTGCCTCCCGGGGTCTGGGTATGTCTGTCAACACGCTGTTTACCTCTTATGATTTCTGTCCTCAGCATCTTTTTTGTTTTTCTTGTTTAATCCGCTCTTCAACTAATAATGTGTCACATGTATTCAAAGTCAACCATAGTCACAGTTAATGCTCTGAATTAAATTAAACAGGTGGTAAGTATAACACGGTAATGAATTGTTTCTTTGAAGCCAAGCAGGCTCGAACCGTAATTTTCGGACTATTGAGAGCGCCTGAATGTAAGCCAGGTGTTTTCATGCTGTAACACAAGATGATTACCCAGAAAGATTGTTCATCGAAGATTTTTTTTGTGTGTTAGTTTTAATGTAAGATGCACTTTTTTTAACTGCCTGAAAATTAGCCGTACAGCATCAACAGGACAGTAAGAAGCCTGGTTAGACAATAAAACTTTAGCCTACCAAAAAAACTCATTGGTTGCTGTCAGCATCTTCGTCTTGCCCACTAAAGTCACTCAAGTCGTCTTCGGCAGTGGCTCAATGTGCTCTCAAAGCTTTCATCGTCTTTTTACACAGACTCAGTTCTTCTGGTTGCGTCCTCCGAACATCTCACCATCGATTAACTGATATCAAGCTAACATGCAGTAGCTCTATTTCCTTCTTTGATGGCCTTTAACTTAAAAGCTGAATTTCTTCGTCTGTTTTCCACAATGAGGGTGTGTGAATGAAAACTATCAGTAGAGTCTTCTTCGGTGCATAGTCTGTCTCTCACTGTTTCACGTCTTGCTATAGTGCCACCCGGAGACCGTTGGACAGTAAGACATCTATAAATCTGCAACATTATTGTGTAAGACGCACGATCCAAAGGTTATGGAAAAAAAGTAGCGGCTTATAGTCTGAAAATTACGGTGAATATCATTAATCCTATAGTCTTTAACAGGATTTGTTTTGCAAAATAACAATAATCATGTATAATTTTCCAGTTTAATTTGCTAGTTGTACGGTCAGTAAATTTAGTTTTTCACACACACACACACACACAAAAAAATACAACTGAAAGTGCAGCTAATGTGTCCAGATTTGTGAAAAAAGAACAAGAGAAAAATCAGGGGACAGAATTAATTGGCTCATATTTCATGATCTGCTCATATGTTACAACCTGACAGTAGTAGTACAGGTTGATGGACGCAGCGCTGCAGGCTGCAAGCCTTCCGACTCCAGCAGGTTCATAGTCTGTTTCTTGTTACCGCAGTTTAAAAGCTTCCTTCATGCGGGGCTCTTTGGCACGCTGCCTGAGAGGAAGGGTGTGCGGGCCAGAACTTCCTGCGCACCTTTTCTTACGTCTCCTAGCGTGGTGTCAATAAGAACTCCCGGATGCAGCTGATGTTTCACTTATTTTTATTTATTAATTTTTTTTTTTTTTGTATAGACAAAACCTTTCCAGCGTTCACTTCATGAGAGTCAAATGTTTAGGATTTAGTTTTGAAAGAAAGCAGAGGGGGAAAAACTGTTTTTTATAATTTTTTTGTAGGATATTCTGAGAGGGGGAGATGAGTAAAGTTTTGTAACGTTGCCAAATCTCGATGACTTTATCTTTGTTTTTTTTCTCCCCTCTTCTCCTCTCAGGGTTTGGCAGCACACGGCAGCTGTAACAGTCTGTGCTGCTGTCTCTGTCCCCCTCAGTCACATTAAAAAGGCAAGCTTTGTGAGCTTTAGCGGGATTAAAGCCCCTATTACTCTCCTGATGTAAAAAAAAAAAAAAGAAAGAAAGAGAGAGACTCCACCCCTTCCCATTAATGTCAGTTTGCAAATCCAACGAGCCTTCCTTGGGACCATCCTGAGGGTCCTGTTTGTCTGCCCGTCGGTCCAAAAAGCAGACAGACAGGGGAGAGCGAGTTAGACGGGCTCGTCTGGATCCAGTCCTGGCCAGGGTGTGAGGAGGGTCCGGCAATGCGACGAGAGAGCAACAGAACCAGCCATTGGGTGTGCGTGGGGGTCTCCTTTGGGGTTTAGCGGTTCTGCTCCCGTCTGACGTTGCTGGAGTGAGCAGAAGGTGAGGGAGGAATCCCGTCTCCCTCTCCCTCAGCCCTTCCCTTTGAACCAGGACTGATCCGGGGGAACTGACAACCTTTGTAAAAACAACTTGCAGGGGGTAAGTACCGCAACACCCCTTTGTCTTAACTCCTTCACGAGCTCACCCTACAGTCAAGTTCTGCCTTTGTGCTTCTATATTTTTTATATTTATTTAAAACAAAGGATCTTACGACACTAGTATTCCTGTGTAATAGATGATAAAATGGCTTCCCTCTCGTGATGGAGGGTAGATGGGAGACTTATTGATCAGCAGTGCTGTCAGAGCCCCACGTCTTCTGTAATGAGAAACAGACTTCTTTACCTTCCACACTTTAGGCCGGTAATTGTGATCCTTCTGAAAACAAAGACGGCCTAAAAATGCTTTTATTTACACGGTGGCGCTCACTGTAAGTGCAGTGAGTTCACATCGATGAGTAGTAAAGCTGTTTCACTGAAATTAATCTTTGGATGTGTGGATTGTTGCACGGTGTCTGATGAAGCAGGTAAGTGACTCTCTTTTGTTCTCAGTCTTTCTGCTCCAAACTGAATTATGTTGTTGCATTCATACACGACGGCAGTCGATCAGAGGCGTAAACCTCTCAGCTTCCTCAGGATTTAACTAAATGCATCACTTCCTGCTCTCTAAAAGCCCTTTCTCTTCCTGAATTTTAAAAAGAAAATGCTAAAATGTTTCGCTGTCTGTCCCAAAGATGTGGAAGACGTAAAGTTCGTCATCAACTATGACTATCCCAGCTCCTCTGAGGATTATGTCCATCGTATCGGGCGCACCGCCCGCAGCACCAACAAGGGCACGGCCTACACCTTCTTCACCCCGGGAAACCTGCGACAGGCCAGAGACCTGGTCCGGGTCCTGGAGGAAGCCCGGCAGGCCATAAACCCAAAACTGCTCCAGCTGGTGGACTCCAGCCGTGGAGGTGGAGGCGGTAGGAGGAACTTTGTTTCTATACACAGTGTCAGTCAAGAGCTAAAGGTCCGTCAGTCTCTGCGGTGCGTTGTGTACGTTGGCTCCATCAACTTTTCAAGCGTTACTTGCGTTGCCAATTGGCCGCGGGACAGACGGAAGTATCGCTGAAAGCGAACTTTCCGATGTCGCACCCGATGTCGACGTTGTCTAGCTTTATCTAGCAAATGAAGCCACGCCACTTTCTAGTTACGATCCACCGCTTCAGTTCAGCTCAGAAACAAACGTTGGAACCCTTAAACTGTGCGGTGTGAAAGCAGCATTACATTTCCTTCTCCATTAATATAGAACAATCTTTATTATCCCATAACGGGAACTTCAGTTGAATCAGCAGCATAGTGGCGGGAAAAACATTAAGAAGTAAAAAGGTATTAAAAAAGAATAATATGTACATTATGGACAGTTACAAAAAGCATTAAAAACATTAAAAATGAAAATAATACCCAGACTGGAATGTGGAAAGGAGCAGAATACCGTAGAACTCATTAGATATTTAATTTAATCAGAAAGATAAGCCCTAAAATGAGGTTATCCATTTAAATGGTTCTTTAAGTTTGTTAAGTTACTCCTAAAAACAAAAACTGTCTCCAGAAGTTTGACTTTCTTGTGGATTTTGTCTCATCCACACATGGCCAGAATCATACAAAATTAAATACATTCACACACTTTATTAATCACTGACGTGCCTAATTCAGTCTAAATATTTGACAACTCTTTGTCCAGATCCAGCTCACAAGTTCAGTCCAGAAATATTTTCATCATAGCAGAGGTCAGACCTTTCCACCACCCTCACCTGGCTGCTTCATCCATTCCAAGATCACTTTTGATTTGGTTTTTGGATAATTTTCCCGTTGGAACACCAGACTCTGATTAAAGTAAAGTTAGAGGTAGTCTTCCTACTTATTTTTTCACCCACCAATGCAAACAGAATTACCCCCCCCCCCCCCCACCATGATGCTGCCTCCACCATGCCTAGAAAAGTGTACAAGGATTTTGAAAGAATCAATGTTTTTTTCCCCTCAGACATCCGTCTCGTCATCGTGGCCTAGTAGCTCGAGCTTTAATTTGATCTAACATTAACCGTCATGCTGGTGTAGAAGGTTATAATAGGGTGGAGTGTTTGGGGTTCCCAGGTTGTTCTCATTGGGTCGTTTCCTGTCATCTAAGGGGGAAGGTCTCAGTCAGGTGGTTGAAACTTGGGCGCGGTTTTGGTTCCCTGCAGCACAATGACCCCAAAAACGATAAATGCAAACATGTTCCCTCATTTCTTTTGCAATCTCACTGATTTATAATCCACTCTGTAAAAGAAAAATTCAGATGCATCAATAATCTGGTTGTTTGTAGCGATGAAAACAAGAGCTCATTTTTAATGCCAATATTCTTTCTTTTACACATATATATATATATAAACAGGTGGAAGGATGCGTTTCCGTGGCGGCAACTCCAACAACCCCAACCTAATGTATCAAGACGAGTGCGACCGGCGCATGCGAACCGGCGGCAAAGACGGCCGCGGTGGCGGCTTTAACCGCGACAGCCGCAACAACAACCGTGACGGCGACCGCTCCTCGTCATCCTCCTACAGAGACCGCAACAGGGACGACAGGAACAACTACAACTCCGGCTCCGATCAGTACCAGAACTACAGCAACAACAGCGGAGGGTACAACTCTCGCGGCGGAGGCTCGGCCGGCGGCGGTCAGGAGCAACCCAACCAGTCGCAGGGTCAGTTCGGCCAGGGTCCCCCCCCGCCGCCTCCCCAGCCTTCGGGGGCGCCGCAGCCGTTGATGGCGCAGCAGTTTGCCCCGCCCCCACAGACCCCACTCATGGGCTTCATGGGGCAGCCTCCTTTCCCTCCCTTCCCCTCAGCGCCCCCTCCTCCCCCAGGCCCACAGCCCCCCCGTAAATAGTTCCAATAAACATGTAGTGAGTTCAGTGTCTCGACTGTGTGTCTGTAGCTCTGTTTTTTACCGTTGTGGTCTCCAACAAACAGGAGTATAACCAGTGTTCTGTCCAAGGCGGGAAGAGAGTTGAAGCATCCAACCAGAAAGGACATTCATTACAACAACCCTGAGTGATTGAATTCAACCATCATGTATTGTATGGGATTTATTTTGTTGTTTGTCTCGACCTGCTCCAGCCAAACGATGCGGTCACATTCCAAACACCTCCTTGATCTACTTGTTCAACCTTTCTCAGCTTTGCTTTCGTTTATAACTTCCATTATATCTTCACCGGACCCATTTCTGACTCTCATATTACTTTTATTTGACCTTTTTTAATCTATTGTGTTAGATTTAGATACGTTTAACCATGCATGCCTCCACATGTTCCCTTTGTGTTGCAAGTTAGAAGTGAAGTAGTGAGCTATAACTAAAAAGAAAAAAAAATATTGCTTGATTTCTGTCAACTATGCTCTTTTTACAGTTTCCTAAATAAATGAATGAAAAAAATGTTTTTGTATTGCTTTGCAAATTATTCTGAATTTATATCATCTTCATATATAGTAGCAGAACATTCTTAGGAACTGATTTTATATACGGTAGTAATTAGATTTTCAGAATTAGATGGGTTTTATTTAGTCTGGAAACAAAAAGACTAGAAACTATGAGTTACTGTCATTCTATTGTCAGATCTAAAAACATCTTCATTGATGGAAACCCTGCAAATAAGCAGGGCTCCTTAAATACCTGAAGTCTGGGATTTCATTTATTTTTTCATGTGCAGAGTCAAGAGAAACTGACCTCCCAACCCAAGAACTCTAAAACAGCCATTGCATTAAAAAAATCCTAACCTTGTTCAGAAATCACTTTAAAACTCCTACAACTATAAAAAAAAACATTTTACTCAACAGCAGCTACTGCACTGAAACATTTTGACAGCTAACTCAGTCCATCCATCCATCCATCTTCTTAACCGCTTATCCAATTCAGGGTCACGGGGCAGCTGGAGCCTATCCCAGCAATTATCAGGCGTTAGGCAGGGTACACCCTGAACAGGACGCCAGTCTGTTGCATGGCCAACACAGAGAGACAGACAACCATTCACACTCACATTCATTCCTAGGGACAATTTAGAATGATCAATTCACCTATCATGCATGTTTTTGGACTGTGGGAGGAAGCCGGAGTACCCGGAGAGAACCCACGCATGCACGGGGAGAACATGCAAACTCCATGCAGAAAGACCCTGGACTGGGATACGAACCCACGACCTTCTTGCTGCAAGGCAACAGCGCTAACCGCTGCGCCACCGTGCAGCCCCAGCTAACTCAGTATGTTATATTAAAGTATTTCTTTAGTCATTTTAAAATTAAATTTATGCTTAACTAAGCCAAACTTATTTGGCCGTGTTTATGGATCACTAGCCTGCTTAACTACCACTGATCACTGTTGTCTGTAGAGAAACATTTCAGAGTTCATGATGAACTCTTCAGGTTCCCAGGAGGTAAGCCCAGGCCCACAGCACGATAGGTCCTCTGCCATGTTTATAAGGTGTTTCTCTACATATTTAGTCTCCATCTTTGTCTCATCTGATTGATTCCACATATTTCAGTAGAGTTTAGCAAACTCCATCCTTGTAATAGGAAAGAAAATTGATTCTTACTGGGATCATCCTGGAACTGATTGGCCGATAGTTTAGTTCAGTGTTTCCCAACCCTGCATGTTTTTCCCTGCTTCATCAGAGCTGATTTCAATTGATGGCCAATTAACTGGCTTTTGCAGAGCTGCAGTCATCTGAATCATCAGGTGTTTTTAAGCAGGGAAACTTCTAAAACAGGACAGTGGGCCTCGAGGACCAGGGTTGGAAAACACTGGTCTAGTTATTGCAACTGAGCAACCCAGGATGGCGCTCTTTTACTGCAGGCTTTTAAACCTCACCATCATGCATGGTGACCAACCAAAACCGGCTCCTCTTTCAGCCTACTGGCCAGTGGCTAGAAGAAACGGGCTCCTCGTGAATGAATACACGTTTCTAGAAAATTTGATCGGGTATAAGGTTTGATTTAAATGTTGCTCCAATTAAATTAATTCCAAGGGATTCTTAGAGGTAGTGACAGCGTTGGCAAAATCTCTAAGGTTTTTTATCCTTAAGTGATATGTAATAAAGTTAATGGTTGGATTTCACCAATTTTTTTCCCAGTACAAAATTAATTTGAAGGCTTAAACATCTTTACCAGTGGTCCCAACAAATATTTCCACATTTGTAGCACCTTTATCCCACCCCCCAGACCCTTTCTTCACATCTCTTTACTTGTAGTTCTGCTGAACCCCAGAGGAGTTGATAGATTTCTGCTCACCACACATCTAGAAAGATATTTTAAACACACAATAAATCTTATTCTTTACTAAAAGACATTTAAAAAAAAAAACCACTTTATTTAGATGTGTACGGAAAAAACAAAAAAAATCAGAGGCACATGTGGCAGAATCAAACTCGGTATGACGCAAACAGAACTGTGACTCTTTTCTTTGGGTTAATAAGTAGGAGAAAAAGCGACGAAAGATGAATGAACAAGAAAGAATTTATGTGCAAAATATGAACAAAATAAGTGCATACAAGTTTAAAAAAGGAAAACAATCCTGAGCGAAACTGTTAAAAAAAAAAAAAAAAGTGCAGAAATAAATAGATACGATTTTGTTTTTAATAGGATGGAGACTAAGTGCCTTTTAGTTACAACAAGATGGGAAAAATTTGATTAAATAATCTATATATATTATTTTTGTTTGGATCAATTTTCGTGACAATAGTTTGCTGCAGTGAAAAATCTCCAACCTGCTGCAGCGAGACATTGGGTCATCATGTGTTCACCCCGCATGCTTTCCCCTCAGCTCCTCCTGATCTGAAGAGATTAGACTAAAAGAGAAAGAGCTGCTTTGATTTGGTCATGTCGAGTTTCATTTTGTTCCGTTTTGTTCATTTATCTTGAGTATATAGGAGGAAGCCAATTCTAACTAGCAACAAAAATATCACTTGTGATATTTGGGGGTTTCACTTCCTAACTGTTTATTGTGCAGCTGACTGTGCAGGACGTTTTATAGGACTGGATCACACTGATTGGTGAGGGGAGGGGGGAGTATATCTACATGTCTGAAACAGCAACATGATTCACATGTTATAGGAATTACTCCGTGGTTTGTAAATAAAACCAATTCACATTCAGAAGAGATTCTGCAAATCAACACGCTGGACTAATTATCTGAGGACGTGGCTGTAGTAACTCCATTTAAGGAAAAAAAAACACTGACAGGATCAAATAAGGATAAGAAGGCACAAGGTCAACTGGTTTCAACGACTCCTTTTACATCCATCAGTTTCTGCACAGCAGAGTCTGAAACCATTTTATTGTAATCTCGTCATTTCCCCCCTCCCCCCTTCTGAAGGAAAACTTCGACCTATATATAAAGGACAGTGCAGATCTGATGCCAGGAGGGCGGTCCTTGCTCTCTCTAAAGTTTGCCCCAAGTGTCTGGAGGTGGGAACTCGTCCACGTCGCCGGATTCATCGTGAGATTTGTCCCCCAAGTTGAAAGTCAGTTTGTAGCGCAGACGCACTTTTTCCTGAAAGAAGAGCACAAACAGCAGGTCACACCCAGTTCTCAGGGTGAATTGGATCCTACTGTACAAAAAAAAAAAAAAAAAAAAAACACCTTCAAATGTTCTCCAAAGTTAAGAGTGGCGCACCTTGTGAGGGTTGGAAAGCAGCAGGACCTGTGTGACAGCGGCTGGAGGGAGGATGGGGTTGAAGGCTGGCAGATCGGTACAGGAGGGAGGCTGCAGCTTTACTTTCATCACCTAGAAAACGCAAAGCCACCTTTTAATATCGATATCCATAAACTCTGCTAACATGATTTACACTCGACTGTTCTTCAGAGTGCGTTAAACGGAGCAGGCAGGAGCTGCGTCTGGAAATCTATTTACAGGAACTTACAGATCAGGCGGGTTCCTGATTGATTTAAGTTTCTGGGGTTTTGTCATAACAACTGTAGTCCCCCCCCCAAGGATTATAGCATTTTCCAAAAAATAATCCTTCAAATTTTTGTTTAATCCAAAAGAAATTGAAGGATTTACAAAAATGTTCCAAATTCGTGCATGAAAACATGCGTCTCTAACATTTGCTTAGTCATTATTAGTCATATACTGCAAGAACTGCATCAAAGTGCATGCTTTAGGTTGATGCCATCTATGATTTGTTTTAGATAGAAGTAGTAATCATTAAGAATCCTGAACGTACTCTGGGAACAGCTGCCTGGAAGCGGATGTTGGTGACGGGAACGGGTGCCGAGGACAGCATGGAGATGATCACCACCAACACATCCGGCCTTGATGGAGGACAGTCGCACGCAAACGTGAACAAAACGCGCAGGCTGTGCTTGTCGAATACGGTCACTGGTAACACGCTGCCTGCAAGAAAGAAAAAGAAACCACAGATAACGTGAAGAAAGTAGAAAATAAAAAAAAAAAAGGTGGAGGAAATGGCTTTGACTTGGTGACAAACAGCTAAAAGTGTACTTTACTGTAATGAGCACATTTGTTTTAAAGCGCAGTGAAGGAAAAAAAAATAAAGAGCAGCTAATTCTGCTTTTTAAAGAACAGGCGGTATATCAGCTGGCATCACTAAACACTGGTGGACACTTTGACAGGTTCAGAAACATTCGAGTTGCATTTTGTTTTAAGCGCTTTCACCTAAAACTTTCAACTCGGAGTTTAAGACTCCGATGAGCTCTGATCAAATGTTCCTGAAATCTAAGCAGTGTTCACATACACAGAAGGCAACGTTTTTCTGAACCTCTGTAAACAATTAAAAAAGGGAATAATTTAATTAAAATCCCCTAAATAAAGACAGACATATTTAAAATAACTGATCTGTTTCTTTATGACTCATGAGAGACGTGCATGGTGAAGCCCATTTTTGGAAAGGTCGATTTTATCACAATTAAATACCGATTATCTTCACAAATTACACTAAAGGAAAAACTGACATGTTTTGTTAAAGTGCCATTAAATGATGTTACAGCAACAAGATTCGAATACAATATCAATGAATCTTGCCTTTTGTAACTTTAAAAAACACCTTAACGAGAGTAAATCTGACTTAAAGCTGTTAAAGTCATGTTTCTTTAACTTCATCAACATAGAAGCATCTAAACTACAGACTAAACAACTCCTAGAGCCACAGTAGGTGGCGCTTTTGGAGCTTACTAGGTTTGACTGACTCCAGAGGCACTGTAACATCTGCTAATGAGAGGCTGTCGTGGAAGTCAGCCGCTGACGACGAGCTTTTGTTTGCAGCGCCTAGACTGGCGAGGAGGACCCCATCAGGCTGCTCCGAGACCAGGGGGCCGGACGTCGGCCCCGAAACAGGAGCGGGTCTACAGCTCGACCCAGACTTCACCTGGAGATCTCGCAAAGGGACCTTAGAATGAGGCTGGAGCTTATCCCTGCAGGGGAAAAACACAAAAAAAACAGGAACTTTTTCTGGATACACCCATTCATTTTAGAAAACACCAATGCAGCAGTAGTTTACACTATAGTGACAGTGAATATGATCACATTCGGTTTAAAGATAATTTTCGTAACAAACGTACATATTGGTTTAGAATTTCAAGCTAAAATAGCTTTATGGAGAGCATTTTGAAAGGGATCAGACTTTAAATATGCAAAAATTGAAAAATTAACAATCTGATGAAAGAAACTTATTGATAGATGGATGAAGGATTGATCAAAAACAACATAAAAGAACAAAAAACATGTCTGTGTTAAGCAACTGAATAATTTGGTAGTATAGTAGTATAATTGAAAATGTTTGCCTTTAATCATAGAAACTTATTTGTCTTTTCTCACAAAGTTTCTACTTTCCTACATCAGGGAATTTCACTTTTTTTCCTAGAAAATATCTGAGATTAATCTAAAATATTCTGTCTTTTAACTCGTAATTACTTTTGTGACAGAGAATTTCTGAGAAAATTATGTGCAATTACTCTCATAAATTCTGAGTTATTACTCGTAATTTTCCTACTTATTGACAGATAATTTCTGTTTTTTTTCTTCTGAAAAATATGTAACTTTATTCTCAGAGATTCTGAGTTTTTTTTTTGTTTGGAAATTTACTCTAAAATATTTTTCTTTCGTTTACAATGGCCCTAATTCTCTGTCGTAGAATAATGAATGAGGTGTTGGAATACACTAATACGCGTCTCCATGTTTTCCAACCTTTCCTGTGTAAGGCCGAGCAGGAGCTCTGGGTGCAGTAAAACAGGACTTTGCTTCCAGGTATCCACTCACCATTTCACCTGCTGGCTTTGTGGAGGTAGAGATTGCTGCATGAGCGTTTTCCCCAGAAAATCCAGCTCTTCCATCGCGCCCCCTGCTGGTGGAGCCTGTGATGTTTGTACCACTGCTGGTTGCAACGCTGCAGATTCTGCAATATTCAAGGTCTGACGACAAACAGGTAGGCAACAGATTTGTCTCTTAAAAAAAATAAAAAAATTAAACCACAACTGGACTCGTCTGTGGCTTTTCTAGGTTCATGTTGATAAATAGTTGAAATTGAAATTGCCAGGGTATTAATTCTCACCTGAGAGACGAGGTTAGAGTCACAGTTTTCTGATACATTCAAACCTGAAACACCAGGATAACAATGATGTTTTAATTGATGTGCAAATTATGAAAGGATGAAGCTGTCTCAGATCTAAAGCAAGATAAAAGGAGTCTTATTCACCGAGAGACATGAGCTCATCATCTAAGAGGCTCAAGCCCAGGTTCTGAGGTGCGGCCCGTGTGTTGGGAGGTTCTGTGTTTTCTGAAACACTGAGTCCTGTCAGGTCTAATAGCGCTGAACTGCCCCCGGCTGATTTTGACTCTGCAACAGAAAAGAAAAAAAAAAAAAGAGGCAAGATAAGCCAACTGAGACACTAAATTTCAGCGACGTCTCTGAAAAGACGAACGCACCTTGTCGCGCGGCCAGAGCATCTTTTGACACCTCCTCGCCCTTCACCAGCTGCCTGTACAGATTGATGACCTGCGTCAGGCTGTCGTTGGCCTCCAAGATGTCCGCTGCAAGGTGCACACAGATCAGCGACAGGACGGCGCCAAATCCAATGCTGGACTTTAAACCCAAACTGACCTAGGGCGTCATCGTTGTCTTCCGTGTCGCTCGCCAACCTGAACAAGGTAGGCCTCATCTTTTCACAGCGCTGGTAAAGATCCTGCAATCAAAAAAAAACATGTCGGGAAAAATAAGTTAAAAGCCTAAGATCAATGCCTGTTGTCTATGTATTTTACAAAACTCCTTGACGCCCCCAACTTTTCCCAGTGTTGCCGTATACTGAGGGGTATTTGACCATTCCTCTTTGCACCTTTCCGGATTGACAGACCTCTTATTTCCTTTTCTCCCCAGGCCGTCCCTCAGGCGTTGGAAGAGAACCTACTCTGTGTGGTGAACCATTTCTGCATTGATTTGGCCTCAGGAATCAGATCATCATTTCCTACCTAAAGACGCGAGGACGACCCGTTTTCATCCGCTTTTTACAATGACACTCGGAGAATTTTCCCTTTATTCCACAAATTCTATCAAGATTCCCAGGGCGTTCTTAAAACAAACCACACCACAAGATTCCTAGTCCTCCAACAAACTTCCCAGTGGGCATGAGGGGTGGATTACCACATACCCAGTCTTTGTTTCATGCCATAAATCTCAGCCTCAAGAGAAAATTCTAATGATTACATTGATGACAGTAGGATGGAAATGGCTGTTTTCCCTGAATATCACTCCAAAAAAACGCTTGTTCTCATCCAGCCTTGTTTGCCAGTTCCAGTTGTCTCGAACCTTTTATATTTGCCTCTGAGTGTAAATATGGGTTATTTCCCCAATTTATACAGATCAAAACACCTGAAACACTTCCAAGTATGTTCACTCATCTTTCAAATTTAGAAAAAGGGAAACGAGCCCATGTATTTAACCCAATTTATACCCAAAGGAAACAGGGAGTCAGAGATACTAATCAGAAGCCATTTGATCAATTTAGAACAGTTAACTAGGAATTAAAGAGCTTCTGGTTAATCTGTTTTAGAGGATCCAACAGGTGTTGCCATGGTAACTTTGATAAAAAATTAGCAATTACTTAACATTCAATTCATTTTCTTTTATAAATCAAACGTTGTTTGGTTTTCTTTCAAACTCCCCAGTTTTACACTAGGGTTCTAAAATAAGTGAATTTCTTCCTACGTTTTTTTTAAAATACTTTTTGCAACAGAAACCAATAAATAAGCAAAAACAGCATGAAGCTTTCAGAGACGTATGCTACACACACTGCATAATAAAGAGGCAAAGGAACATAATGCAATGCTTTAGTGAGGAAATGCAGATTATAAATCCATAAAAATGTGAGTTTTATCTTCCAAGTAAAAACACCTGCTATGAACTGCATTAGCTGTTTTGTTTCTCCCCTTGCTAAATAAAGAGAATATGGAATAAAAATAAAAACAATGTAGAACAATTACGTAAACCTAAATCTTTGATTGAATCGGATTAGACCAAACACTGCTGGTTGGTGTACGAGCACGTTGGACAACCAGTAGATGTCACTCTGGCCACCCATGTGAAATGTTAACGCTGCTCTGAGATCATCTAGCAGCTGGAAAAAAAAAATAAAAAAAGAAGTCCTAAGTTAGAGCTTCATTTATGCACCTTGAGCTAATCTGATCACCTTAAACAGGAGCTGAACTTTAGATAGATAATAAAACAAAGGACTCACACTGATGTAAGGAACTACTGGAGAAAAAATAAATAAAAAAATAAAGAGTTTCTACTCATTTCACAAATGCTAAAATGTTGTAATTTACCAGTAAAACAAACAAACCTCAAGGGCGTAAATGAGAGAAAGGTGAGTTTGTTAACGACTCGGCGCTCTACCCACCTTAATGAGCTCCTGGTTGCTACTGGAGCAGCTCTCCTTGGTGTAGCCGTCCAGCAGCTGGCTCAGCAGGCTCACGCTCTCATTCACCTCCTGGATGGCGTTCACTCGCTTAGAAACCTTCTCCACTCGCTTTTGATCCTGGAGAAGGAGAAATATATATAAAAAAAAGGAGAGAACGCAATCTCATTTTGGCATTTTCCAAAGGTACGTCGTTTTGTGACCAAAATAAAAATCAAACAAATCAATCCTTACAAATTTCTTTACATTATTTTTTTCTTTCTTTGCGCATTTACATAGGAAAATAAAACAGTTTATGATCATGAAAAAGATTGGGATTCCAGTTTTCTGCATGAGCGATACATCAAACTGAGCTCAACCTGGACTTTTCCTTTCAGTAGAAATCTACACTACCGTTCAAAAGTTTGGGGTCACCCAAACAATTTTGTGTTTTCCATGAAAAGTCACACTTATTCACCACCATACGTTGTGAAATGAATAAAAAATAGAGTCAAGACATTGACAAGGTTAGAAATAATGATTTTTATTTGAAATAAGATTGTTTTTACATCAAACTTTGCTTTCATCAAAGAATCCTCCATTTGCAGCAATTACAGCATTGCAGACCTTTGGCATTCTAGCTGTTAATTTGTTGAGGTAATCTGGAGAAATTGCACCCCACGCTTCTAGAAGCAGCTCCCACAATTTGGATTGGTTGGATGGGCACTTCTTGCGTACCATACGGTCAAGCTGCTCCCACAACAGCTCAACGGGGTTCAAATCTGGTGACTGCGCTGGCCACTCCATTACCGATAGAATACCAGCTGCCTGCTTCTTCTCTAAATAGTTCTTGCACAATTTCGAGGTGTGTTTTGGGTCATTGTCCTGTTGTAGGATGAAATTGGCTCCAATCAAGCGCTGTCCACTGGGTATGGCATGGCGTTGCAAAATGGAGTGATAGCCTTCCTTATTCAGAATCCCTTTTACCCTGTACAAATCTCCCACCTTACCAGCACCAAAGCAACCCCAGACCATCACATTACCTCCACCATGCTTAACAGATGGCGTCAGGCATTCTTCCAGCATCTTTTCAGTTGTTCTGCGTCTCACAAACGTTCTTCTTTGTGATCCAAACACCTCAAACTTGGATTCATCCGTCCACAGCACTTTTTTCCAGTCTTCCTCTGTCCAATGTCTGTGTTCTTTTGCCCATCTTAATCTTTTTCTTTTATTGGCCAGTCTCAGATATGGCTTTTTCTTTGCCACTCTGCCCTGAAGCCCAGAATCCCGCAGCCGCCTCTTCACTGTAGATGTTGACACTGGTGTTTTGCGGGTACTATTTAATGAAGATGCCAGTTGGGGACCTGTGAGGCGTCTGTTTCTCAAACTAGAGACTCTAATGTACTTATCTTCTTGCTCAGTTGTGCAACGCGGCCTCCCACTTCTTTTTCTACTCTGGTTAGAGCCTGTTTGTGCTGTCCTCTGAAGGGAGTAGTACACACCGTTGTAGGAAATCTTCAATTTCTTAGCAATTTCTCGCATGGAATAGCCTTCATTTCTAAGAACAAGAATAGACTGTCGAGTTTCAGATGAAAGTTCTCTTTTTCTGGCCATTTTGAGCGTTTAATTGACCCCACAAATGTGATGCTCCAGAAACTCAATCTGCTCAAAGGAAGGTCAGTTTTGTAGCTTCTGTACCGAGCTAAACTGTTTTCAGATGTGTGAACATGATTGCACAAGGGTTTTCTAATCATCAATTAGCCTTCTGAGCCAATGAGCAAACACATTGTACCATTAGAACACTGGAGTGATAGTTGCTGGAAATGGGCCTCTATACACCTATGTAGATATTGCACCAAAAACCAGACATTTGCAGCTAGAATAGTCATTTACCACATTGGCAATGTATAGCGTGTGTTTCTTTAAAGTTAAGACTAGTTTAAAGTTATCTTCATTGAAAAGTACAGTGCTTTTCCTTCAAAAATAAGGACATTTCAATGTGACCCCAAACTTTTGAACGGTAGTGTAAATCTGACACATGCCAGGAGATGGCCAGCACTTTGTGCACCGAAGCACTCACCTCTTGAACCATTTCCTTGATGAGCTTGTTTGCTGCTCTTAAATCATCTGGGTGGGTGCTCTTCAACAGGCGGGACAGCATCTACAAAAACAGGAAGAGGCAGAAGAGAGGGGGGAAAAAATATAAGAATCCCCAGGAGCTCAATTTCACATGATATGATGGATTCCATGAAAAAAAATGGAGAGAAAAAAATGTAACATTCTATTTCACAATGACCTGTGGTGCTTCCTGATCTCTTGGTACGCACCTTGGATTTCTCCTCGTCCTCAAAGATGGCACTTTTGGCTCTGGGTGGAGGCGGTGGGAGTGGCTTGTCACCAGGAAGCACAGGATCTTGCTTTACAATACCTGGAAACAACAGGAGTATAGATCAACCTGCTGCAAAACAAACTGCTTCAGGCATGAACACCGTGAGCCAAGACATCAAGAGCAGCACAAGCATCAAATCCACGACAGCAAACACCTCATTTCCTGATCAGAGGCACTACGTCACGTCTTCTAGACTAAATAGGGGAATATAATGTAGAACAGATGCTTTCATTTCAAAGTATACATCAATTAACTCCAGTGTGATTGGAGTTCTAGGTGGTAAGTCCATTTTTAACGTCACACTAGACTCAACTACACATGACCCAGGACACTAGTTTCGTGCTTGTGCTAAAAGCAGAACTGATCCTACCTACCTACATGCTGGAGACAAGTAAATATGGAGAACCAAAACCACCGTTATCAGCTCAGGAAGGGAAGTAAAAACTTCCAAAAGCTACTCTTGGTTAATCTACAGAGTAAATCATCACATAGTCTGAAAAGAATAAGCTGTCAATATTAAATTAATATCCTCTCAAAGTCTGTTTTCTTAATAACTAAAAAAGAAAGAAAAAGGGGGGGCTCACCCTGTTTTTTCAGCATCTGATAAGCTTCGGCTATCTTTGGCTCATCTGGATGCCACACGGTCCAGCTGTACATCATCTCTAAAACCTTGGTCTTCACCGGCTCTGGTGCCCGCAAACCTAAATACTACAAGAGAGAGAAAAGACAAACAAAAAAAAACGCTTAGAAATATTATAATGCTTCTTTTAGAACCAAGCTAGAGATTGCAAGGTTCCTGAACATTTCTAATATCCATAAGCACTCATATTTTCTTTGCTTCAAGTCCTTTTGAATCCATTTTAACAGCACACATTTAACAGCTGACTGAGGCGTGGCTATGAATGAGTTAATAGATAAATCTGGAAATGCAAGTTTTTTTTCTAATCTTCATTTTTTTTACCCCATACTTATCCAGAGCTAGGTCAGATCTAATCATGTGGAAAATTTGTAACAACCGATTAAATTTTCTGATCAAAAGAAATGTCTAATACATATACTTTTTTTCACTCTGAAAAAAATGGATGGAATCTCATGTAAAAACAACAAAAAAACATTGTTTTAACCAAATAAGCTAAAAAAAAAAAAAAGTCAACATAAAACGTGTTTTCAAATCGTAGTCATTAGGACCACCATGTATGATACACCTGTATGTATTTAAGCAAATTACTTTGGAATAAGTCTTATGCAGTCTGAATTTAATCCCTAACCAGAAACTGTTTTTTTCAATTATCACTTAAATGTCTTTTGTTTTTTACCATTTTCTTTATTTACATTAGTGTGGATTTTTACAGTATTGCAAAGAGTGATCTTAAATATCTATATGTCCAAACACTGTAGATAGACACAAACTTTTATAGGGTGTTGAAATTTTTTTTAACATGACTGTAAATCGGATATTTTTCCAGGCCGTGTAGGAACCCTTTCCTGCGCAATAAAGAGTACTTGCTTTTTGTGGTTATAAATTTCTAGAATTTTGACTTAAAATACAAGATTTGAATGTTATTGGCTGAATTTCCAGAAAATATAATAGTTTTATCATAAATGCTGGATTCATAAAACTAGACAAAATCTTGGATCATGAGAGACAGTTACTGCTTTGTTGCTACAGCTCAAAAGAAAAGAAAAACAATCTCAAGCGTATTAAGTTGCAACCAAACAAGTGAGACAAGAGCTTAGGACATTACCTTAGGCGAGACCACCTTGATGAGTTCATTAAGAAAGCGAAACTTTCCCACTTCGCCGTGAAACTTGTTCCCACAGTTCTTCATACATGTCTCAAGCACCTGGGAGACGAAACAACGTTTGGATTTATATTTATTTAATGTTAAGAGACCCATTTTCACACAAAGTGTGGTGCTTAATGATTCAGCTCTGACCAGCACTGCTTGCATCGCCTCCCACTCCTGAGGAGACTGGATTTTGTGGGCCAGAAGTCTGGTTGCAAGCTGAGGCCTGATGAAAATGAAAATTATGAGAACAAACGCTTTACTGGTTTAAATCACTGATACAATTATTTTAACAAGAAAACATCATGTCAGTTAAATAAATTTGACAAATGCACAATATGCCTAAGCAAGGCTGTAAAAACTGAGTTTAAAAAAACAGAAATTTGATAGACAATTTCTTTTTTAGTATTTTAAAAGGTAGAATTGTGTAATCAGGCCTTTTGTTAGTTTTTTTAAATAGAAGAAGTATTTGCCCCCCTCACACGTTTCTTCTGTTTTTGCTTTTCTGAGATAAAGCTATTTTTAAGATGACAAAGATAATCGGAGTAAACAGAAAATGCAGCTTTCAAATGATTATTTCATTTATTAAAAGGGGAAAAAATACTTAAATTTAAAACTGAGATGTTCTATGTGAAAATATGGTTACCTTCCTAGTTTATTCCTAAAATAACTGTGATAAATCCCTTTTCTGGGGTTCAAGCTGACCAGGCACAATCAGGACTGATCACATTTTGACCTGTAGATTTAAGAAATCCCTTAAATAAAACTGGCATGACCTCAAAGATAATCCTAAATGACCTCAAATATCTTTTTCTGCCGTTTTAGGACTCCAGGAAGCCATAATGAGAACCGTTCTCCACAACTAGAGAAGCATCAAAACATGGTTTAGCCACTAAATGTACTCCAAAGAATGCATTGACAGCTCATCCACAAAGTAACAACAGAACATCATCACTGTACGTGAAGTCAATGTTCATGAATAAGAAACAGACTGGACACCAAAAGAAGGTTCCATGTCTCGTATTTGCCGATAAACATCGCTACGATTCCCTGAACAAATTAGGGAAAATATTCCGTAGATGGAGACAAAATCTGAACTTTTTTTCGGAAGATGTTTCTCGTGTTGTTCCTGTGGTAAATCACCACAGAGTTTCAGAAAAAGAATAAAGTACCTACAGTCAGAATTGGTGGTTTTGTGTGATCGACTCGTGCTGCTTCAGCGCCTGGACAACTTGCCATAATTAATAGTCTGAATTTGTTCACTTTCAGAAATCCATGAAGGAGATTTTATGGCCGTCAATTTATGACCTAAAGATGAGGCCTACTTGGATTATACAGTAGGAATAATGACCCAAAGCACACAAAAAATAACAGTTTTGGAGTGTGTAGTAGAAGTCTGGACTTAAAACTACAATCTTTGGCTTAAAATAAAAAAACTGTGTAGCTGAAAAATAAAACAAAACTACAAAGTCTGGGCCCATGTTCCTACAAAATAACTTGGTAATGCTACGTGTTGCAGCCACGGGTGCCAAGACTAGTTTGTAGGTTTAGATAGGTAACTTTTACAATTTATGAATAAAAAAAACAACATTTGGATTAAAAGCTTTTTGTATTCACTTCACCAATCATTGGCTGATGGTGGATTTTAATTATCTAAAACATATCAGCATAGCTAAAAAGCAAAAACAGAAAACATCTTAAAAAGGGGCAAATACGTCTTCACAGCACTGTGTCACCTTCATCATCTTACCCATCTGGTTCACTTTCAAGTTTATCACAAAATCCCTTGATATTGTCCCAGTCGGTTTCCTTATTCAGAGGATTGGTGGCCTTGTCTGTGTGTGAGAAACCCACATTAAATGAAGAATCACGGAAAAGCTTCATGTCAGCTGGATGAAACAAGTGTCCCCGACCTATTTCCCGCCCCTCTCTCTTTATTATTTGATGATTATCAGCAGCATAATAACAGCTCTCTGGTTTTGCAGATCAATGAAGCAGGAAAATCCGTGCATAACTTCCTCAAGTTGAGCTGACCATTCAGGAAGGTTCCTTCTGGACCTGGCTAGCATCAACTGGACGCTTCCAGAACATTTACATAGCTTTTAAACCAAGACTGACAACGGTGTCCACGGAGCAAAAGCCAGCACAGCTTCTAGCTGTCTTCCTTCCTAGTCACCAGCTGTAATTTGCTGACTTGATATTATGACAGTGACAACAACTCATTAGCTTGCGAGGAGTGTGTCAGCCAGTGACAACCGGAAACAAAACACGAGTTTAAACAAGAATCAGTCTAAAGCGGCGGATCAGCTCTTAATGCCGTTCAGACCCTCATCAGCTGTAGCAACGGGAGATGACTTACTGATTAGAGACTGAAGGCTAGTCTCGTCAGAAGGGGCCGCCGCCATCTTTGCAGGATTCTTAACCACCTGGCTACTGTCGCGTGACTTTTGTAACAACGCGTGAATTGGGAGCGTAGCAGACGTCGTCGACGTAAACGTCATGTTGTGAGTGGCATTTTTTGTTAAAAAGGAGAGGGACCCAACGGAAGTTACCCGTTTAAAGCAGACATGTCAGCGGTTACCATGATTCTCAAACTGTGGTACGTGTAACACCAGAGGCACTCAAGCTCTCCCTAGTAGTTCTAAATATTTTTCAAAAATAAAATTCATTCAAAAGTGTATAATTCACTCGCAGTCTGGCTGTGGCTGACAACAATTACCAATAAATAATCCTTATTTAGGAGTAAATAAGACTTCTTTGTTAATTGTCTATAGTTAAAAGGGTAAATCCTCTCTACTGTATGTTTAGGTTGTTCATGATACTGGTACTTGGAGAGCTCGGCATTTTCTCAGGTAAAAACTTTTAGAAATACTGGTTTAAAGCATCTGTTTTAAGTCAAGGTCCCGCCTTTCTCTTCTCAGATTGGCTAGCCTGGTTGATTTATTACTAATCCTAAAAGTCAAGTGGGATTGCCTAAACCTAACTTTACTATTTTCCTATTCCTAATATTCGAGAACCAGTGCCTAAACCTTATGCAATCTATCGATTCTTTTCAACATTTGGGATCAGTTATATCCATAAAAAGTTAACATTACAAGTTAGTGATTAGCTGTGTTTAACTTAGTTCCACTTGAGACTTCGGTATGGACTGGCTATATGCCACAGTCCTTTTTGGCCAATGTAACTGCAGGAATCTATTCTTTGAAAAAAGCTGTAACCTTTGTCGCAGTTTATTTGAAGCAAAGAGACTTCTGCTTCTGAGAGGTATTCCTTTATTTGCATTAGTTTTTTTATTGGTAAAGTGGAAGTCCAAACAATAATAATAATAATAATTATTATCATTATTATTATGTTCTTCACTCTATGCACATGTAGCATACCTGCAACAAGAGCATAAACAGTGTAAATGACAGATGATCAAGAGTCAGGATACAGTTAAGTTATTACAACTAGAAAATATTGATCAGGCCTTAAAATCTGGGTGACATGATGGACTCCAACAAGGCAAATTTATTTGTTTAGCACACTTTCAGCAACAAGGTAATTCAAGGTGACCTGAACCTTCAGACATATAAAGATAACTACAAAATTCAGCCTGAAGAACATGTCCAGAATCAAAGGATTTTTCCGCAAAATCTTGAGAAACTCATACGCATTTATCTTCAGTCGAATTGATTACTTAAACAGCATCTTCACGGGTCCGTATAGAAATCCAGTTAGAAAGCTGATCCACCTCACGTAGTCTCTAGGAAAGTGGAGCATGTCACCCTAGTTCTGGCTCCCAGTAGCTCCGAGAACAGACTTTAAAATACTTTTGTTAGTTTATAAATCTTTTGAAGGCTTAGCACCCAAATACAATAAAGATCTGTTGTCATCACATAAACCTTACAGTCTCAGGTTGTCTGGTTCATGTGTACTCTGCATATCAGGGGTCAGAACAAATATGGAGAAGCAGCATTCAGTTTTTATGCTCCTCTAATCTGGAACACACTTCCAGAAAACGGCCAAACTGCTGAAATACTGTTTTCCTTCAAATCAAGCCTAAAACAATCTTTTTAGAACTGCTTTCGATAACAACTGGAAAATTATAAACTGTAGTCTGTTTTCAACTTGTCATCGTTTTTATATTATTACAGTATTAGTTTTTTTTTCTTTTAATAATTTAAAGCGTTTTGAATTTCCTTGTTGAAAATGTCCTGTAGTCTACAAATAAAATAGCCTTGCCTAAAAAAAACTCATTATATGGCGGACGTGCTATCGTCACTCTGATTGTGTGGCGCCCCCTGAAGGCGGAGAGGTGCCATGACAGAATGGTTCAAAGAAGAAAGGTCGCTGCCAGGTGTGCTGGCAGAAATTTTAGCTGAACCAAACTAAAGCAACTCCACCGCCTTCGGGTTTTATAACATATCCGTGTTTATTTTATTTTATTTATTTCCCGCTTGGAGTTAACCCAGACTAGGCACCGCGAGTTCCAGTGACTGTAGCAACAAAAAGACGATGGTTCACGCCAAGGGGAGAATTATTATCATCCCTGCTTCGACCAAATCTTGGACCCCTGGATCTGAGCTGCGCACCAAAAGAAGAAGCCACGACTAGTGGCTGCGCTCAGAAGTTTGTTTTTATCTTATGGTGTCAGCTCCGGGGTTTTCGCTCAGCGGTGTTATAACAACAGGCTCCGCCGGGTTACATGTAGCCGTTTCTGTGTCGATAGTTTCGCACGGGAAATTAACTTCACGCTTGTTTTTGTTCCGGCTTCGTACAGTTCGCTAACTTGTCGCACCGTTGTGACCAATGTTTCCGACGCCGCTAACGTGACTCTGTGGACGCATCGTTCGGGTGTTGCCTGCCTGCCTGCCTGGCTGTCTGTCTGTCGACCTTCTGCAGCAGCAGCTGCTCCTCCTGCTGCCGCGGTGGTTTCCTGTCTCCCTTGACGCCGCTTGAAGCTAAAAGACATCGATTCTTTATCTGCCTTCTTTAATCCTGCTGCACATGTGTGCTGGACAGTAGGACGATGGGATCTCTGAAGGCTCTCCAGGAGTGGTGTCGGATACAGTGTGAGGACTACGGCGATGTGGAAATCAGGGACATGTCCTCGTCCTTTCGGGACGGCTTGGCATTTTGTGCCATCATACACCGCCACAGACCAGATCTGATGTAAGTAATCTGAAACCGCACCATCTAGCCTTCATATAGCTTAAAAATAGTTTATGGTGTTTTAACATCATGGTGCCTGAGAGAACCTTTAAAACCCTGCTGTCCAAACATTGTGAAGTAGTTTTTCTGAGGGGGACAAATACAGTGAGCTGCATTATATTTGGGTGCAAATTCCCTTCCAAGTTGAATCAGATCGCTAGACGTAGAAGGGTTGGTATGATCTAACTTTAGTTTTCCATTTCTTTCTAGCCAATGTATTCTGAAGGGAGATAACAAGAAAATATGGGTTAAATGCACAGAAATCTACAATAATGCGTACCTTCTAATTGGATCCTATTTAGTACAAGGCAGTCAGAAACTATTTATAATTCCAGTTCGTTGGGGGGGAAAATAACAATTAGGGTTATATGAAATTTTTTCCACATTGATTTAAAAAGAGTACCATCGTAAATTGAAATACTGTAATTAGTTGAGCAGTTTTCTTGTTTTAAAAATTTCATCAATCTGCCTCCAGCGTTTAGGCGTGTTTTGTTGTACAATCCATCTCTACTGAGATGTTTTCCAGTGTGGGACAAGCCTGTCTGTATATGATAAACACTCCTCCTCTCTATATTTTACGCCAACACAAGATACCACAGCGTCATCCGTGGCATTTACAGTAGGTGGTTTACTATAGGGAAGGGGCAGGGATGACTTAACATTTGTTTTAGTCGGATCTAGAAAAAAAGGAATTTTCTGAAACCATCTTAATCCTACATAAAGTGTCCATCACTTGTTCATTGTGAGAAATTGTCTAGTAAATAGGGTTCTTTTTTTCCTCCCTTTTCAATAAATACATCTTGGGTTTGTAAGAGCATCAAGTAACACTGTGTACTTTGAACCATTATGAATGTGGGCAGGAAGGTTTTTCTGTAGCGGTCCGTTGCAGCAAAACGTTAAAAAAAATGCCTCTGACTGAAGACACTGTTGTTGTAGGATAGTCTCATGAAGAGGATGCTCAGGGCTTTCCATCATTTTGTTTGATTTTCTGAAGAAACCATCTTTATACAATCATCTCAAGTGGTTTCAAGGTCGTCCCCAGAACAGAACCAGCCACCTTCATCAGGTTATTGAACCTTTTTAAGTCTCTGGCTCTGATGATGCTACCCCACAAAGACTTAGGAGATCTGCAGCATCTTGCTGCCAACTTTTAAGGACCTAAGCTTCCTCAGGAAGTCCTGTCTGCTCTGTCACTTCTTATAGACAAAGAAAAAAAGATTAGCAACAGATCGGTTGATGCAGAAATCTTGGGATTCCTTCTTTTTTTTTTCTTCTTTTTTTGTGTTTGACTCAAAACTGCTGCTTTAAGACAGCAAGCAAACATAAGTTCCATCTCTTTTAGTCTTGAGGCAAACAAATCAGACAGGGTACGTCAGACCTAAGTGAAAAGTAGAAATCAGCATAGAACTGCAAAAATTACTTTGAACAGTAACGACATGAAGCCAGATGTTAGAAATGTAAGAACTCTGTGGCGACTTTACTTCTTACTTTGTTTCAGTATTTTTTATTTATAGTATTTTATAAGAAATGTTTTTCAAGGAGCTGGTAGGGGATTTTTTTTTGTCCACAGAAAATAAGGAACACCTTAAATAAAAAAAGTACTCTATATGCTAAAATATTCAAATCTGTTATATAATTGTTTCTTATTGTTGTACGTCCTAACATAGTTTAAGCTTCTTTTATTTTGAACCTATTCTGTTAATGGTTTTAATGGGGCTTTAGTGGGACACTGATCCTTTCACTCTCACACATGGAGCACACAAAACGCCACCAAACAGAACATCTTTGGGATTTTGGTGGTTTTCTTATAGGGAAGCGGTTTGGGATGACGTGCCACTGGTTTAGTTGAGGTCAACAGCAGGAAACATTCTCACAACTCTGTTTATTTGTGCAGCAGCAATTTCTCCATAGTTGTCAACTGGAGGCCCTTTACGAGGCAAACGGCTAAAACTTTTCTTTGTTGCGGTCTGATCTGCTGACCCTGATTTTGAGTTATTTTTATTTTATGTATTTTAGGCACTATAACAGTGTTTCCAAAATCTACATGACTGCAGTTCAGCGAAAGCATGTTAATCAGCCATCAATTGAAATCAGGTGTGTTGAAGCAGGTATCTAAAACATGCAGGGCAGTGTGCCTGGACCAGGGTTTTGAAAAATTAAGTGTTGTTGTTGCTCATTACTAATTAATTTTTCAAGCAGTTGTTGTAGACCATGATGGCTGTGGGGAGAAAGGATTTCCTGTAGGGGTCTGTGTTGCAGCGAAACTGAAGAAGCCTCCGACTGAAGATACTCTTTTGCTGTAGGATAGTCTCACGAAGAGGATGCTCAGGGTTGTCCATAATCTTTTTTTGTTTTATGAAGAATCCTTCTTTGCATCATTATCTCCAGTTGTTTCATAAAACACATAAAAAATGCATTACATTTTTTTTAACGCTGTAAGACCCAGTGTTGTAAGATTAAAGTTTCTTTATTTCATACCAGAAATGTAAAATGTTCACTTTTCTTGTAGTTTTTCTACCCAAAATTAGAGATTGAACTTTATTGCTCAGTCTTTGAATGCTACTGGACAGGAAATGTGCATGTAAGTCAATCCTCAGGGTCAAAAACTACCACAGTTAGGAAAACCTTGGCTGAGGAAGATCTCTCGGAAGATCTGTACCAGATTAATAAAAAAGAAATGTCTTTTTCTACTTTCTTTTTGGGGATCATTACAATGTCAAGAACAGACAATGAAGGAATTGCAGCAATATGCAAATTATTTTTTTTATTCAACTCCAAACAAGGGCTCAATATTTATAGGCTACTTATGTTTTTTGAGGGGAGGGGTTTTGTTGACCAAAACCAGTCTCAGATCAGAATCAGATTTTTTCCATTTTAGACCTGCAGATAATGGGAAAATTGATCAGTGATGATTGATTGCTGCAATTCTACAACATAGCCTTCATGTCTCTTTGAAAAGTACTATGTAGGTGACATGAGTGGCTGGAGGTTGTCTATGGGGGGTTCGTTCTCAGTCTGTTTGTTTTGTTTTGTATTCAAAGGGATTCCACAGTACAGTTCTTGTTTTACATTTTGGATGACTTGTGTGACTTTGTATTTCCTGAACAAAACTTAATAAACAAAGTTTGAAAAAAAGAAAAGAAAAGTACTATGTAGGATCGGTATTGTCCATGTTTAGCAGCCAAATAGAAAAACCGGGAATGAGGAGCTTTGAGTAGCTACTACCTCCTGCTTTGGGCAGAGCACAACGTCAGCCTAAGCTCTCTGCAGATTATCATCGCGTCGACATTCCAGCGCCGGTATGCGCTCTAGTCGCATCACAGGACATGGCATGTCATGTCCCTAAAAATATCTCTACTTTCACTTATATTCCAACCTCTTGCGTTCAGATTTTGATGTCATAGTGCTGCAGAAAATGGAAATATTGCACTTTCTGTTTCCACTGCGGTATCGGTCAGGCCTTGCTCAAACAATCCCCCCTCTTTTCCCCGTGACAGCAACCGCTCAGAGAAAATCTGCCCTGCATACGACTCCCTTTCGAAGTGCTTTCTGCGCAGCGTAATGCTGCTCTGTTGGCAGCTCTGTAGGCAGCGCCTGTGCTGAGCAGCATTCGGATTTCCTGCTGGGGGGGGGGGCAAGTCAACGGGCTCCATTGTTGTGGCTGGGTTGCACACACGCCTTCTGTAAATCATGTGTTTGTGTCCTTTCCCCCTGGTACTTGGTGACAAAGAGAAAACATCTGGTGGGCTGATTGTGTTTCTCCCTTTTCTTTTCTTTTAGATTAGCATCTTGTTTCTTTTTGGAGTGCAAACTAGACTCTAATATAACAGAGCAAATATTGTCATATTGGATCCCTGAAAAGCCAGCAGAGTGGAATATAACTAAAAACGGAGCCCAGCTGAAGCATTCATGAATCTGAGTCATTCTTGAAAATGAGTCTTTCTTTTTTTTTTTTTTGACTGCCTGGCTGTTTAACTTTCTCGCTCCTGCAGATGATCAGCCAAACACACACTGATACAGAGAGGCAGGACAGGCAGCCCTGTTGGTTTAATTTGCACAGGAGACCTCTCTGCCTGTCAAAGTCGATTTACTGTTAACGTGGATCTGGGCCATTGTTGCCCTGTATTGTACACTGCAGAATAAAGTGGCAGCGATGCGAAGGAGAGGCGTCGCTGTAATTCCTGTGGCCGAGGCCGACCGTTACTGACGCAGCGGGGGAATAGTTATGGCAGCAGCCGAATCACTCTGCCCTGCAGAAGTATGGATAAGCCTTGGAATCCCCACATTTTTTCCCCCTATTTCAACCTGAAGCATGAATGCATTTCATTCAATGTGTTTTACTTGACAGACAAACTAAACTTCTATTAAGTACAGAACTGAAGTGTGTGGCTTGCATTGCATTCAGCCTTCTGATTCACTGTTATTAGCTGCTAGTGTTTAGTACTAGGCAGCAATATTTGGTAGGATGAGTGCCACACAAGCAAATTCCTTGTTAGTTATATATTTAGTAATATATTTGGCTTGTTGGTTGGATTCATTCATTCAGGAACCCCATTAGTTATTCCTGGGGTCCACATAAAACCACACAATCATAATATCACCAGAGACATAACTTTCACTATAATAGCATTAAAGTTTTAGGACAAACAGTTATAAAACATTGTTAAATACAGTTTCAACTAGAATATTATTAGCATGAGTCATTCAATGTTAAATAGAGATTTTTTTCTCTTTAAGAATTGCCCGTCTTCATTTTTTTTTTTTTAAAGGAACACTCTTTGTGTATCTCTTTGTCTGCCTTCGAAGTCGACGCTTGTTGTACATCTTTTAAGGCTGAGATGCTACAAAGAGTGTTGGAACGTTGTGATGAAAGAGAAGAGATGGAAAAGTGTAGATCATCTATCTTAAGCAGCAATCAAAATCGTTTTTCTCATCTGACCAGAACAGCCTCTTCCTCACGTCCTTGCTGTAATCCTACGTTGCTTCTTTGAAGCTTTTATTGCTGCCACTCTTCCATTCAGGCCAGCTATGCAGAGAATATAACTAATAGTTGACCCTGGATCCAGAGTTGGCTGCATGTTTTGATGTGGCCCTGCTCGAACACAGTCAATTCAATGGCTAAAGTACCTCTGCAGAGGCTTGTTAATACACAACTCATTTGACTGATGTGTGTAGCTGCGGCTGTCTTCCAATCAGTCGCCTGCATCATCAGACAGCTTCACCCTGATGTCGCCGCTTATACTTTGACCTGTGAACCGTGCTTTCAGCTTTATCTCAAGGAGCATTCAGGCCTTTGCTTCATGTTTTTTTCCTCAAATGCAAGGCAATAATCGATGCTCATAGAGTTTTGGAACTGTTTTCTTAACTTGTAGAAAGTTGTGTTCATAATGTTAAACATCCGTAGATACTAGTATACAATGTTGAATAACATGCTTGTGAAATCAGTTTTTTGGAACTTTATAAGTAGTTTTTGTGTCTTTTTATTTTAAAAACTCACAGAGTTTTGAATTTGACCTATAAACATAACTTGCAGCTGCTGTAAATGCTAAATATTTTAAATGGTTCATTCATTCCATCATAACTTAAAACCGGGTTGTTGGCGTATTCTTTTTGGTTTTGTGCAGAAATAATTTCTGGCTGACTCAACTAAATGTACCAGAGGCGCTGATACCGCCGGGTTTTCATCATTAGGACCTTAAAACGCCCTACAAGCAGTCAAAGACACACTGTTCCACCACATTACTCACTCCCAAAATAAACCCTGAGTGAGTCGCTGAGGATTAGGATTGCAGTTCCAGCCGCACGCCTTGCCTCATCATACACGTCCGTGTCAGCTGGGCCTGTTGTGCAAGGATCTAGAAAATTAACCTCAGCCAACGATTTCAGAGAGTTTTTTTGTTTGTTTTTTTTTGCCGGCTTTTAACACACTTTTAGCCATTTCCGAAGAGTTTAACACTTTTAGATGTTAGAGCTGATGTGAAACTAGATCAGAGAGAACAGAGGTCACTTGGGACGCTTTAACGTGCCGCCTGATAGAATCACATGGCTTCAGCAAGCTTTCAGCGAGTTTTTTTTTTCTTTTATTCTTGCTTCTTTACACATTTGCATCCACACACACACACACACACACACAGATGGTTATCCCAGGGCTGCTCAGACATTTTCCAGTTTTACTGCAGGAAGTTGGCTGGCAGGAGCCCGGCTGTACTCGTTCGCTCCAAGCACTTCAGAGCCCAGCCTTGTAATTATCCCCCCCCCCGCGCCAGCTTGATGCTGCTGTTTCTTCCCTTTTGTTCGGGCAATTTATCGTCCTCACGCGGCGTTTATGTGGGGATCGGACATTCTCAGCTGTGTTACGTGTGAAGCAGACCAACTCGCTGTAGCTGCATCATGTCTAGCTGTCTTGCCATTAATGGGAAGATGAGTAAGCAGGCTAAATACAGTACTGTCCTGTAAAAGGTTTATGTTGAAGGTTCTTTAACCTTCATTTTGTGTCCCATGGCTTTCCCTGTTGTATACAAAAAAACAAAAATACCTTCAAGTACTGGAATAAAGGAAACGAAATCAAATGGAAAAGGGAAACATTGCTGCTCAAAATATAGAACAATTTAAATCAACACGACTGGATTAGGACGAGATGATTCCAATGGAGGATTACAACTTTTTAAAAGTCCATATTCATAGCGGCTACAGGTTAATTATTGTCTTCTTTTTTTCAGAAACTTTGACTCACTGTCTAAAGAAAATGTCTACGAGAACAACAGACTGGTGAGTCACACAAAGCTTTGCCATAACAAAGTCATTTTTTTGTGAAGCAACTCCGTGCTGAATGATGCACCGTATTAGCTCATTGCTAGTGTCTGTTATCCGCCTGACAGTCGCAGCATACGTACTGTGAATGTTTCTTCATCCTGGTGGACTCAAAGGACACTTTAGAGTGTGAGGTATGAAGTTGGTGCATTTAAGGTCAGAATAAAAAGGACCTTTTTCACACGAGCCTGCAGAGAAGTTATGAAGAGACGATTTTATGTGCAAAATATATAAACTGGCAGCCTGTTTAGTCTTCATCTTTTCTGTTTATAAATGTGTCACGAAAAAAAAAACATTTTTAATGGTGTGAAAGCAGTAAAATTCTTCTTAAGTTTGCTGGACAGCTTTTTACTTGTTTCTAATGGCATTTTGAAAACGTATCTTTTGCAATGAGCTGCATGTTTTTTGCTATCACCTTGATCTTTAGTTCCCTCACAATCTTGGAATGAATACATCATTCTGGCTTTAATTCTGACTTATAGTTATTATACAAAAAATAAACATAACAATTCCTTTCATCTTAAATCTACCAGGGGTAGGGCTGCCCGATATTGCAGTATAATCATGAGCAATAACAATGTTTACTGCAATATATTGTTTTCTTTTGTTTATTATCACGTCCCAGATACAATGCAGCAGAACACAGACTTGAAAAATGTGTTGAAAGCCATTAGAAGAGGTTTTTTTACAAAAAATGTATTGTGTTATGTATATTGTAAAAACACAAAATTCTAAATTGCTGAAGCGCTGATTGCATAATACGATTTATTCTTTTTCTTGATGACTTATTAATAAATGTAATATTGCGAAAAAATAAAGCCGCACATATTTGAACAAAATGTTCGAAAACAATACATTTTTAACTTTTATTTAGTGTAAAGACGAACTCTGAACATTAGTATTTGTCATGGAGTACCTGGTGCAAAGTGGGCACAGCTTGATGACATCATCAGCATCCTGAGAGTCAAAATCTCTGCTATTGGCTCAATTTATATAATTCCTACCTTTTATCATTTATATCCACCACTACTATCCAGGGGTATGAATAATTTTTGCGTCTCTCATAAGCACGTTAGCTTTCACAACACAAATAGGCTGCAGTATCCAACACAGTCTCTCTTTCACTGTGAGAATGGTTTATCACACTTTCATTGCAAGGGAAAATCCAGATTGGATTAGACAGTTAAATGATGTTCACAGTCTAAGTATAATTTTGCAGGCTGTAAGGAAATTGATTTAAAAAATAAATGGCAGTGTAAAATGTAACCTTACAGCTCGCTGCCTGGCACTACGTGTGTGTACAGTATGTTTTCACAGACCGTACACCAACAATTTATTCAGGAACTCTTTTTATCAATCATTTAGGAATCCCAAACAAATGCCCTTCCTAAAGAGTTTTATTGAGGATAACTATTAATTTGACAATATTATCACATAATTAAACAATCACTGTAAAGTTTAACCTAATGACCAAGCTAGAAAACCACCCGGAGAGAACCGACTTCTGCCAAGGTCCCCATACGCAGACGATGATCCGGATAACCCCCAAAATCTAATCACTTGTTTCTGGTTCCCCTGCGGACATTACCTAAACATTTAATCAAAATCTGTCTAACCTTCTGAGTTATATTGCCGATTGACAAACTGTCGCCATGTTTTATTTATTGTTCCTGCTGGAAACCGAGAATGCTGCCATACAAAGGGTTTGGGAGCCGCTGGAGCGTCTTCTCCTAGAACTTCATCAGGCAATCTAATGCTAACCGCAACCAGCTAGTGTCTAAACATGAAATATTGTGCTGTTTTAATACTGTGAGATCTTGTACGACCAAATGGTGTTCTTGATGAGCTTCAAAGCCCAGGCCCCGCCCCCCTCTCCAGGTACTTTTGAATGCCTAACAGATCCTTTCCTCTCTTTCATTTGTTCCGCCGCAGGCATTTGAGGTGGCGGAGAGCGAGCTGGGAATTCCCGCCCTGCTGGACCCAGAGGACATGGTGTCCATGAAAGTCCCCGACCGGCTGAGCGTCATCACATACGTGTCTCAGTACTACAACTTCTTCAACAACAAGTCACAAGGTCGGCTCATCTCACACTCCTCCTGGGTCTTTTTAACCGTTTACCTTGAAGCCTGATGGAGACTCTTTCTTTTGCTCTGTGAACCACAGCTAACCCCCCTTCCATGAAGAGGCTGAGTACAGTCGGTCATAATGAACCAGCTCAGAAAAGGCCTCCGACTCCTTTAGGAGACAAAAGCGTTGATCCTGAGGTGAGTTTATGATACCGCATGGGGAAAAACGCATTAAATGAACTTGCGTCTCTTTACTTTCCCACCCTAAAGTGTTGGGTTGGATTTTGGTCTCCGTGAATAACTTCTATTAGAGAAGCATGATGGCAAGGAATATTCCCCAGTGAAACTGAAGTCGTATATTTGAAGAATCTTGCATGAACACATTGAACAGCATTAACTGTAAAGTCATCTCTGCAGCGATGCTCACAGAGATTAATATTTCTATAAGGCGTTCTCACAGTATGGTGGGGGGAGGGGAAGCTGTACCATAGCGTTAGATAGAATATGTCTATAAAGATAGCTTCTGTATCCTGTCTTTCTTTTTTCTCGCATGGCTCCAACGTGTTTCCTCCACCCCATACTGGCATCTTTACACTGTCACCCCCTCCTCATGTCTGTAGATGGAAATTCATTCCTCTTCCTGTTCTTCATCCTCACATCTGGTCCCCCATTCACTGTGTGGTCCTGAGCCTAGGCAGTAATGTTGGGGTGGGGGTTGGGTTAGTAAGTAAAGGCAAACCTTTAGGTCAGTGTTTTCTAATCATCCTTTGTGCATAAAAGACTAACAGTGGTTTTATCCTAACAGCCTGTGTGGCGGGATTTTGCAGTGCGTTCCTTTTTAAGCTTTTTACATAACCCATAACACACAAACGCCTAAAAATATTAAAGCAAACCTCAATTTCAGGCACTACAAATTAATTTTAGTTCTAGTTTATATGTTTTTACCTATTTACTATCTTTTGTTTGGCCTGAATGCTGTTTAAAGCTGTGCAGACATGAATCAGCGAGCCGTAGATGTAGCCAGATAAAACCGAATGAACGATCCACATCCTCAAATCCTGACTCCATGTATGATCTCCCCCCCCCTCATTGCTCTGCATCTTGCCCCTTCCCCTGATGTCTCCTCCTTGTGACCCCGTCCTGCAAACCGCGCCCCGGATCTGCGGCGTGGATTGGTCCCGCCCGCTCAGACGGGTGCAGAGGTAGTCTCATCGGTGAAGCGCACTCCCAGCAGCACTTGTGCTGCTTGCCAGAAACACGTTCACCTGGTGCAGAGGTTTCTCATCGATGGCAAACTCTACCATCGGAACTGTTTCAGGTGAGTCGGACGTTTTTTTGCAACTTTAGTGGTAAATTAACTCCTAAGTTGAAGAAACATCTGTTAAAATTGTTTACTTTAGCAAATATTTAACAATAATTTTTATTTTATTTTTTACTGTTAGAAACTTTTTGTTTCAGTCTGGAATATAAATGATGATCTCAGACATTTGGGATATGGACAGTTTTGTGGCAATTATTCCTAAGATGACAAAAGTGACAATAAACACTATTTAAAATGTCATTACTCTTTTTGCCTGTGAACCAAAACCCAGTGAGGCGATTGGTTTCTGTTAGGCAGGGTTTGCAAAATATTTCAGAGAATCAGAGCACCTACTGCAATGTGAGTTGTAAGGGCAATTATATGATCTTAAATTACATTTTAAAAATCAGTAAATCTGAAGAATAAGATGAATTGATGATGGTGTTTTAGTCATACATCTATGTGAAGTAGATTTTATAGGTTTAATAATTCACATTTGTGTTTTTGGTGAAGTAATTAACCACAAATTATTCTAGCCACACTCTAAGTACCTTAATACTATATCAAAGGATCGCTTGCCTTAATTCAGCCTTGTTGTAGAATTGCAGGTGTAATGAAGTAGCCCTTCTGTTAGCATTCGCACAGAACGAGCCGGTTTCAGAAGGCGGAGCCTAGGCTATACACTTCTGTGGTCAATGAGTCTCTAACGACATTTCCAATGTTCAACTATGATATATAATCTTTTTTCCCCCAAATAAAAGCATACTAGCACCAACGCTACATAAACAAACTGGGGTTTTAGCTGTGAAGCTAATTCTGAATGTTAGCTATGAAGCTAATTGAAAAGCGAACAACTCAAACAATGCCACGATGTGTACTAACAGCTGAAGGACATTGAGGAAATATGCTTACTTTTACAGGGATATTTGGTGGTTCACGGAGAGTTGGTATTGATCCTGGTAGAAGTTTAAGACGATCTGTGAATCCACTTCTGTATTGTCCCAAGTTGGAAAAACAGGCATCCTAGAAATGTTTGCCACAAACTACCACATGCTTCAGCAGTCGGTCGGGCACATTCCCTGCAGACATAAAATCTATCCACAAGCTTTTCAGTGGCTCAGAAGTGGGGAGGACAAAAATATTTATGTTCTCTTTTCTACACCCAGGTACAGTGCAGTTTGGATGCTGTCTGGACTCCCTGCTGTTGGTTTGTTGTTTGCCTGTCGGCACCGCGGAGGGAGGGACTGGCAGGGTGTAGTTCGGGGAAGGGAGTAATTGGCTGGAACTCAACACGTAATATGCCGAAACGTGTCGTCATATGCTGAACTGCCAAACAGCCCGATTCTGAGTGCTAATTTCACTATGTAGGCAGACACACCCCGGGACAAAGGAAAGACTAATCAGTAATTTTAATCCCTTAGGGTCCGTAGGCAGGCTATGGGAACTAAAATATATTATCTAAAACCTCAAAAAATGGACATTTCATGCCAGGTCCACTTTAAGATATTTCTGATGACTTTGTTCGACCACAAACAGGTCAAAAAATAGTTCATTTTTGCCTACAGCGTGAATAAAAGTTGCCTGAATGCAGTTCAGATGATGAATTTTGTATATGTGTGGTTCCTCCTGTACATCTGTTGTTCTGCACCTTTTTCCCAACCAACACCGTGATATTATAGGTCAAATATATTCACGTTTTAACAGTAAAGCTTAATGTTTTCACTTTCTGGTATATATATATATATATATATATATATATATCCATTTTCTGTAACTATAACCTTTTTTTTTTTTGTTATGTTCAGATTTTTCGTTTGCTTTTTCTGGCCGATAACTCTCAGCTTCTGTAAGAAAACCTTTACGTTTTTGTTTTGTTTTAGGTGCACAGAGTGTCACAGCACCCTGCTTCCTGGATCCTACAAAGGAAATAACTCGGGGTCATTGGTTTGCACACACCATCTCTCAAGACACGCTACAGCCAATCAGAACGGTCGTCCAGATCTCAGTAAAAAGCCAGAGGAAGTTCAGTCTTCTAGGACCGGCCACAGTGCGGCTCTTCATCCCGTTCTCTCTGAGAGCGATGAGGCAGAGAACCCTTCTCCAGCAAATGCTGACACACCAGCCAATGACTCTGTCACGGCCACGGCTGCAACAACGAGCAAGGAACAGTCTTCAGACGAGGAAAAAGAGGAATCCCGTCCTTCCTCTCCTCCAAATCCTTTCGATGAGAGTGATGAAGAGGAGGATGAGGAGGGAAAAGAGGGAGAAATTCAAACTAAAGAGACTTCAAATGGGGATCTCCCTCCTACCTCTGATGTTAATGCTGTTGAGGCCAGTCGACCGGTGCCTGCACCCAGAAGAGTGTCGGATGCCACACCTCGCCCAGCCCCTCGAGTTCGGCTATCCTGCACCGCTAACACTCCTCCAGCTAGTAAGTTCCCCCAGCAGGACTCGGCTTTTCTCAAATAGTTACATAAACATTTCTTGATACTTTTTTTTTTTTTTTTTTTAATCACAGGTGAACATCTAAAGCCTCCAACTGCCCCCAAACCTCGAGAGAGATCCCAGTCTCCTGGAAGGTAGGGGAATCATCTGTCAGATCCCACTTCTCCTGGGAATTGCCACCATTTCACGTCCCTAAAGTCATGTCCTTTACTATTCTTTATCACAGTTCTGAAATACATTTTGTCACAACATGAAGCATCACTGTTTGTACCTTTTTGGTGCTTTGCAAAAGTATTTATACCTATAAAACTCTTTATGTATTCTGTCAAGTTACAACCACAAACTGTCATCTCTATTATGGGGATTGTATGTGAGACACAAACCCAAAGTGGTGAATAATAAAGTGGAATAAAAAGGATAAATTAATGTAAAAGAATAAATTAATGTAAAAGAATAAATTAATGAAAAAGAATGTCTTAAAGTTGTGGGGTGCATCCATCATGAACAAGGTTTTAATAGTTTAAAAAAATGTTATTAGGTTTCATTTTTTTGTTTCAACGTTAGATTTTCAGGTCTGTTAATTTTTAACCATTTGTTAGTTTACTTTTCGATTTTTTTTTCTTCTAAATGCTTAAATGATTGGGATAAAAGAAATACCTCTACATTAAAAAGCCCAACGATAAATGCAGGTGCAAAAGTTTTATAAAAACACTGAAACTGACTAGTGACTCTACTAAACAAAAGACAAGCCGTCATGACTGCAATAATGCTTTTAATTTTTTTTCATATATTCTGATTTTAAGATATTCCAAATTAGACTCTGGTGCTTTTCCCCCAACCTGTGCTGACATTACGGCAGGTTAGTATCTGTCTGACAGGGATCTTTCGTGTGTTGGCTTAATGCGATAAGTTCAGTAAAAAAAATGACAACTGGAAACTAGAGAGGGATTTTTTTTAATATATTATCAACACACAGGACAGCAGCTTTGTGGCTAGCGATGTTAGCTTGTCTGTTAGCCAAAGCTTACCTGATATACAGTTATTGCTGCAGACTGTGGCATGTTTAGTAATTGCTCCTGTTGCTGCAAAGACCAAAGACGTCTTTTGCTTGCCGGGAAGGGGCTGTCTTGGTTAGAAGCTTGGATATGCCTGTTTATATATCTCTATAGTCTCGACCAGTTCAGTAAATTTAGACTGTGTTTTTCCTCATCTTACTCTTTAAACTAGTTTAAGGTCATTAAGATGATGAGCAGCTGTAAGCATCAAACATAGAATGAAGTTTAAACCTAAATCGAAATAAGAATTAGGCTAACCCCCTAGCACATTATGTTCTACTGTAAAACTTTCCGCTGTAGCGCTGGTTATATGTTTAGGGTTTTCCTTGTTCTTGCTTGGGAAAGGACGTAAAGGACATCCACAGCATTATGCTGCCACCACCGTGTTTCCCAGCTGAGAAGTTGTATTCAGTGGGACATGCAGAGCTGGTGTTCCACCACACAAAGCTTGTATTTTTTTTGAGCAGCATCATGTTTTTTTCCTTACTTGGTTTGCAGCAAACTGCAAGCAGGATTTCTTATTGCCTCTTTCCTGTTGAGGCTGTATTTGACAACTGAGTATCGATGTAAAGGGGCTAAATACAGGCACACCACACCAGATTTACATGAGCAAAACCATAGCAAATTGTGCATAATTTTCCTTTTACTTCACATTTATCCACTAAATTGTTTTGTTTGATTTGTGGTTGTTACATGAAATGAAAACGTTTGAGAGGTATTCATACTTTTCTAAGGTACAGTGTATGTTAGTATTGTTTTTTTCCTCGTGTGACCCCCTCCATCGCTGTCTGTGTCTCATGGTTCAGTGGTACCCATAAACCTAAAGACCCACCTTGGCTTGCCCTGGTCCAGTCAGAAACTAAGAGGAAGAAAGCCCCTCCCCCACCCCCTCCTGGAACTGCAACACCTCCAGACACAGGCTCTCTGTCTTCTCTCCAAGCGGAGGCCTCTGGACCCAGCGCGCCCCCTCAGCCCTGCAACCCATTCGAGGATGAGGACGATGAGGTAAATGAAGAGGGAAGTGACGGAGGAACAGTCCCACCCACATTGGCGGCCACCCACCCATGGTACTGCATCACTCAGTCGTCTGATGCGGCGGGTTCAGACGCCACGCCCACAAAGGGGAGCTCGTCCCGTTCTGCTAGTCCAGGGAGCGCTAAGAGCAAGAAGAGGCCAGCCCCTCGTGTTCCACCCCAGCCGCCTGCCGGTACTCAAGGTTGGTTTGATCACGACTGAAAACCTCATCTAGATGGATATTTACACTTGAATTAAGGTTGGATGATATGGACCAAAAGTTATATCTTAATATTTTATAGCTGAGATACGATTTTTTAAAATGTATTTAGATGTTTTTCTTCCCAAAAAGAAATCTAAGCTACCACATCTCAGTGTCACACAGGCTCTTTTATTGACATTGCTGTAGATGTACATTAGAAACGGTGTGAAAGTATTGTCAGATATTATTAATGTTACTTTCTTGAATATATTTGTTTTCTTTTTGCTGACCAAACTAGTTAGCTTTGCTATAAAAAAGTGGTGTTTTGGGCAAGGGTAGGCTGGTGTTTAGATTCAGCTCAGGAGCTTGGTTCTGAGAGGCCAAGAAGGCACAATTAAGAGAGAATAGTCTAGTTTTTGTTTTTTGTACTTAAAAAAAGGGTTTATTGAGTATGCATGTGTGCTCCTCAGCGCCAAGATGGTACAAAAAAGCTTCTTCCTTTTATCACATTGAAAGGAGAGGTTTGAAAGATTAAGTTGAGGATCAATGCGTGTGTTGGCTTTAAAAAGAAAGATCGGTCTAATATACCAGCAGGTTTCTTTTTAACTTTTGAATACATTTTTTGAATACAGGTTTGATATTGGTTAGTTGATGTAGGGTAATAATGTTGCGTGCACATTCACAGATCATACCCTTGCTGAGCATCTGGAAGGACCAGCTGGATGCAGAACAAGCCTTGTCTCTGTTCTGCAGGGAATATCTGCGGAAATGTTTTATAGAAAGTAGCTAGAGTGGTCAGAAATTTTTCTATGTTTGTTGCGAGGCGCTTTTTGGAAAAAAAATAAGTCGTTAGAAATAACAAAGTAGCTAAGTTGGCAACACTGTGCAGCGGTGGGGTTGGCAGTTGTGCTAAATACATTCAGCGAGGAAGAGAGGTGGAGTAAGGTGGATTATAACACAAGAGATAGATGGGGAGACAAGCTAAAGTGGTTTTCAAGAGAAAAATGTAAGAATTCTCATATCATTTAAAAAAAAAATCATTATTCTCAATACCCATTAGAACTGAAAAGAAGTTTAGGCATTTGCAGATGCCATGTTTCAGTCCAGTCCTGGACTCTGTAGTCTGGTTTTGTTGACAGCAACCGATATTTGGTCCAGTCCTGGAGATCTACACCCTGCAACGTCTAGATGCTTCCATTCTCCAACACACCTGAATCACATTCAGCTCCACAGATGCCAGGTAACAAACAATTTATGTCATTCAGGCGTGTCAGAGAAGCGATGCATCCAACTTATTCAGCGTAAAAGCTCTCCAGGACTGGACTTGGGTGCCTCCGAGAGTTTCACAGAGATGTCAACCATTGACTTGAATTGGCCTGTTTTCAGCTTTAAACATCTTTGATTCAAAAATAGTTTTTCATCCATTAGGGAACGAACCTTATGTAAGGAAGTAACAGGTCTCCTTAGCCACAACAGTCTTCAGTGTAGAAGTTGTTACTGCGAGAAGAAAACTGGTAAGGTGTTTTAAAATGATGTCTGAGGAAGCATCTATTATGTACAGAAGAGTTTCCAGTTCATCTGGATTTGAGCAGATAACAGGAGGGCTCTACTGTTTTATCTTTTGAAGCCCTCCCCCTCGCTATGGAGCATAAAGGATTTGGATTTGGCAGACTTTACACCAGCTTTTAATATGAGACCTGCATTCTCCAAGTAAGAAGTAAAGAGACTGGTGTTTTAATAATGCTGTTTGTGATAACCATGCTAATTGCTAATATAAAATACTGTAGTAGGGGCCTCCAGCTCCAGTCCTCTAGAACAACTTCAAGATGTATCACTGCTCCAACACCTGTGCATCAAATGGCTGAAATAACACCTGAATGTGTCATCTAGTGCTGCAGAGACCTGGAAACGAGCCATTATTTGATTGTGTGCTGTAGCAAGGATCCATCTAAGATCTCAAGACCTGAAGTTGGAGTTCTATAATAATAATCTGGTCTTTGTTTATTAAATATTAATAAACGTCATGCATATAAGGCCAAGGAGGTTTATTTGTATAGCACATTTCAGCAACAGGCAATTCAAGGTGCTTTAAATGCTATTACATTTTATCATCATAGTCATCAAAAATCATCCTAAAATATTGAAATAATTAATATGTATATAGGTAGGTAGTCCTTATCTGCTTTTTCCTAGTCAGTGTAGGAAGGGATGAGGAAAGGAGAGAGGTGGAGGGTGTTGCCTCCTGTCTCTGGCGGCCTAATTTTTGAAATGCTAAACCAAAAAAAGCCTCCCTTTTTTTTTTTTTTGAAACAAATACCAATTAAAGACATAGAATTTTCCTGTAAATGGATGTTAACTTTAATCTTTCTTCATTTTTGCTTCCACTTTATCCGCTTCCTTTCTGCTCCATTCACGCTTTCTTGCCTCTGTATTTTCTTTTTTAAACAAAACCCCTTTCTTCAGCTCACTCGCAGCCCTCCTCCTGTTCTCCCTCTCCAGCTCTCAGCGTCGAGAGTCTGTCTTCCTCCTCCGACCACAGCTCCTCCCAGCTCCCACTGGGTGCCAGCGCCAGCAGCGACCAGGAGCAGAGCTTCACCAAGAGCGTCTCCGAGCCGTCCATCTGTTCGCCCAGCGACAACCCGTCATCCTCGCCATCAGCAGATACCATAAACTCTACCTCCCAAAGCTCTTGCCCCTCTCCGGTGTCTTCGAATGCCAGCTCCGCTCCAGCCACTCCACAGACCAGCCGCAACACAGGAGCCAAACCCCCACGACCGACCACCACTCCCAGCCCTCTAGCCTCACAGTCGCACAACAAAGTAATTAAATCACATCCAAACTGGGTTAAGATATAAACCTTCCTCGCTACATCAGAGCACTAATGCCTTTTATTTCTCCAGCGGTTTTGTAAGGAGAATCCGTTTAACAGGAAAGCCTCGCCCTCCAACGGCAGGTCTGAAAGCCGACCATCAAAAGGCGCTCGTCCTGCCAGACCTCCCGCACCAGGACATGGCTTCCCGCTAATCAAACGCAAGGCATGAAAGCGTTGTTTCTTAAAACAAAACATTACCCACGGTGAATGCAAGATTGGATCCAATAGTGACCCAGACAGGATGAGTTCTCACCTGGCTCCAATTAATCCTTGCAGGTGCAGTCGGATCAGTACATCCCAATAGAGGACATCCATGCCGAGTTGCTTCAGCTGGAGAAACAACTGGATGAGCTGGAGCAGAGCGGAGTGGAGCTGGAAAAGAAGCTGAGAGACAACCCTAACGGTATCGCATATGGGATTTTTTTTTGTTCATTCCTCAATGTAATACAGTAAATGTAAAAAATCTACCGACATTTGGAAATGTACTATTTTTGTTATGTAAAAAAAAAAAGTCAAAGATGAATCATTTCAGAACTTAATTCACATGTAATGTGAACTTTATCCTCTACAGAAAAAGACGTGAATCTGCTCTTTAATATGAAAACGTAATCTGGTGGCATAAACGTGAAAAGCCTTGCAGTAATACTCTGACAAATCTTCTTTCTTTTAATGCAAAATCCTGCTTTAAATTCTGTGAAGATGAGGACGAGGAGCGCCTCCTGGTGGACTGGTTTACTCTGATTCACGATAAGCATCATTTGGTGCGACGTGAAGCCGAGCTGGTCTACACGTAAGTCTCAAACTGCTGCAAGACGCAAATGTTTCACAAATACAACCTCAGACTTTATCACTTTTTTCATCAGACTTGAAGGGGGAAATAAAAAGACCAAAATAACTTAAGTTGTCAGCTCTGTGGCCACTATTAAATGTGAATGCATAAAGATAGAGCAGCAGGAGCATGTGCAAAAATAAACTTCTAAGGTAATGATTTCCTGTTGTCAGGATTGAATGAAGTACCGAACAGCTTCTGATCAAAGTATTTTATCTGCTTCAGCTCCTTCCAGAAAACAGCCTCTAGAACTAGGACGTGGCGTTTTGTCTCTAACACAATGTTCTCCATGCAGTGCCAAGCAGCAGAACCTGGAGGAGAGGCAAGCCGATGTGGAGTATGAGCTGAGGTGTCTTCTCAACAAACCAGGTTTCTATAGTCTTATCATCACTCCGTCACCTACAGCCACCTGCAAATTAAACAGTGTCTAAAAAACGTATTTAAAAATAAACCTGTGCTTCCAGATAGTTCAGCTCTTTATAATGATGATCTTTTGTCGAAGCAATCCTTTACAAGCTTAACCTGTTTCAGCGTCAAGATAATAAGGAATTGCTCAGTGAATTAAAACTGTATAAATAAATAGAAATGAGAGGGTAAAATGTGAAATATTAATTGGTAACCCTGTTTTCTTTTTGTAAACCAGAGAAAGACTGGACTGAGGAGGACAAGAGTCGGGAGCAGGAGTTAATGGCCGAGCTAGTTACCATCATTGAACAGCGCAACCAAATAGTTAACAGCATGGATCAGGAGCGGCAGAGGTAGTCAGCATCTTCCTTCACCAATAGCACGTTTCTCACTGCTGTACGAGTATGTACCGTCTGGTAATATTTATGGTCACTGTGTAACAGAGAAGAAGAGGAAGACAAACTAATGGAGGCCATGCTGAAGAAAAAGGGTATGATTCTAACTATTAAGTGCTTAGCTCCTAAATCCTTTAAAAAATAATATTTTTTGCAATTGACGGGTCTTCTTTTGCTTTCAGACTTTCACAAGGATCCAGATGATCACCACCAGAAGAAAAAAGGCACCAAGTTTAAACCCATCAAGGTGCTGAAGAGGCTGAGCCATAAAGGAGAGGCAGGAAAGAGCCACAGCCCTCGCAAGGACAAAAGCTGAGGAGCAGGGGACGCATTAAGGGGACGTCAGACTTTTAAAAAGACTGAATTAGTTTTTATTTAAAACATATCAGTCCAAGAAGAGGACCTTCACTTGAAAATTTAGCATCGGCTCACAATCCTTCTAAAACATACGCAGTGACGTTTTCAATCGGGGTTTTTTTTTAAGTGACAGTTTAACAATTAAATGCATTATGAGCTCTGAATAATACACATGGTGAAGCATAGGGGACATTTTTCTTGTACAGCACTGATGTGTTTTATGTCCAAGCTTTTAACTCCTGTGTTGCTCAGTGACCATTTTACATGAACGCTCAGCAAAGGGCCAGGGATTAAACTTTTAGTTTTTAACTATCCAGATGTTTCGTTGTGGATTTATTCTGCAGATACACCAATCAGAACTTTGTGGGACTGTATCAGACCTCTGGTTTCTGTAAAACTCTGACCTCCTAAAATGTTTTTTTTCTCCATGTTGAGGTTTTATTAGTTTTAAAATAAATATTTTTAAAAAGATAAAATAATTAGATTCAAAATTTTAGTTTCCACATTTCTTGCCCAACCATTGATCTTAGGAACCAGTTGCTGTAAAAGAATAGAGCTACGGAGCTCGTTTAAGCTGCCTTTTGTTGTTTTATAGCGGTTAGCATGGTTGTGTAGCTAGCTTTATGAATACAGAAGTTTATTCTCTAAAGAATGCCAATCTTTACTTAAATGTTGAGATTTCCCAAAAGCTGCCAGCCTTTCCAAATCCAGCATATTCAATTTTGATTTCTATGTTTTAAGCCCCAAAGAATAGAACAGAGCAACTATGATGTAATCTGTTCAGCCTTCCTGTTATCTGCTGACTTTGTCACTCTCTTGTTCTCTTGCAGCCTTATTTGCTTAAAGAGTTCGGTTTTGAATAGCTTATTTCCCTTTTGAACCTTTTAGCACCTCACAGGTTCTGAAAAAAAGTCTCAGCATCCACACAGAGACTTTTTGAGACAGTGTGGTGCATTCACTGATTGGTAAAAACAGATTTTGAGGTCCAGATTGGCAAGTCACGGTTCAAGGTCTTTTAAGACTAATAATCGTCAGTTTTTAGTCACTGCTTGATTTCTCTGTGCTGCTCTGCTTCACACAAATTGGTTTGACTGGGACTCACTCAGCTTCGCCTGTACTTAGTGGATTTTTATCCTGAATACAGGTGACTTGTTTCAGCCAATCTGGTGTAAACTGAAGGTACCCGTTACGATAATTATGTTTTGATTTGAACTAAAGCATTTCCAATCGGAAAAGCTCAGACAGCAAAGTATGCTTAGAACCTCAGCTGCTACACCGTTTCTGAAATCCTCATCTTCTCATTTGTTTGTCAGTGGTGGAAACCTACAGTATTTATGAGAAATGTGTGTTTGAAGAAGGTGAAAGGGAGTGTTTTAAAAACAGCAACTTTAAAATTGGTTATTTTTATAATTATGTGTCACATGCAATAATTAGAAAAGGAGATATCAATGACCAAAATACCTTTTTGATAGGAGTTTGAACGATCAGATTTAGTTAGGCTTGTATATGCAATCATTAACTTTCACTTTAAAAAGCATTGCTGTCTGTATATTGCCTTAATCATATTTAAATCATATTTATGATGATCCTGTTGAAGTGCCATTTATTTAACAGAGTATGTGGTATGTAGACTTCATGTAAATGTGTTCTCGCTCCTTCGTTCGTTTATCACACCTCTGTTATCTCTCTGCCTCTGCTCTGTGCCTGACTTCTCGTCCATTTTTTAAACCAAGGGCTTCTGCAGCACAATGTTCTCATCTATACTGTATTCTGCAACAGAAGCAGGAATAAATAAAATACTGACAGGTGTGGCAAGAAGAATAAACTAAATTTATTCAACGCTTGTCTTTTGTTTGTTTTTTTACACTCGTGCATGAACATGAGACGGAAGACGGCGTGTCTCACAACTTTCATGTTGATTTGTTTCTTTTTAAATTGGGTCTGAAGGAGATTGCAAGGTCTTGTTGTCGGAGGTCATTATCCCGGATGTGGTGTTCAGTTGTCTGCTCTTCGCTTGGAACTGCCGGTCGGATCCAAAGCGTCCAACTCACGAAGCTTCTGTTGTTGGTAGCATGGCAGAACAGACGAAATGTGCCGTTAGCTTGATGCCCGTTACATGTGCATCTAAGGAAAGTAGATCACTGAAAAGCTCATTTGAGTGTCAGTAAAATAAAATCCAAAAACCCTCCTAACTACATCGGTGGTGATGTATTTCAAACAAATATTTGTTCATTCCGATTATTGCTTGCAACTAAAAATTACCCAAAATTCAATTTATAATTGTATAATTGTAAATATAAAATAATGTAATACTAAATCTGATCAATTAAAGGTTTGTTTTTATAGATAAATGAGGCTAATTACCCAGAGTTGGATTAAGCATTCCTAATTCGTCATGGAAGTGATTAGTCTTTGGGAAGCCCAGGTTACTTTAACACGGTCTTTTCTCCTTTGTTAGCTCTGTTGGCCCGTATCTTCTGACAGTAATACATTGATTCTCTAACCTTCTTTACAACTATCCAAAATATTGCACTTTCTAAATTTGACTTATGAAACTCCGCATCAGCTCGTCTTTCCAGGTTTATGATGGAAATGTTTGGTGAAATAAATTAAGACTGTAGAAACTTTAAACTCTGTAAAAAATGTGACTTTGGGCCACCGTCCAGCCCTTTTTCTCCTTTACCTGGGAACCCATGGTTCAGGAGTGGCTTGGCACACAGATTGCAACACTGGTAGCCTTCCCTTTGTGTGTAATCCAGCAGCAATCTACACCTTGTGAATCTCCCCTAAACATTTGAATGTTCTTATCTTCACAGTTTTTCCCTCCACTCAACTTCCCCATAGATATTTTATTACTCTCTGTAATTAGTCATAAACGTTCACCATGAAGTCGTAAGGGTTAACTGTCCAGGTGGCAATCTTCGTCATGATTAAGTCATTACATCTCTCTCTCTCTATCCTTTTTTTGGTTTTAGGTACCATAATATTCTAATATATCAGCCAAACTATTTGGTTTTTCATTATCGGTAAGACATTCATCTGAATCAATAAAGACTTAAAATAAAGTACAGACCAAAAGTTTGGACACACCTCATTCAATGCGTTTTATTTTCATGACTACATTGTAGATTCTCAATTAAGGGCATCAAAACTATGAATGAACATATAATTTACGGAATTACTGTATGTACTTTAACAAAAAGGGTGAAATAACTGAATACATGTTATATTTTAGATTCCTCAAAGCAGCCACCCTTTGCTCTGATTACTGCTTTGCATTTTCTTGAGCTTCAAGAGGTAGTCACCAGAAATGGTTTTCCAACAGTATTGAAGGAGTTCCCAGAGATGCTTGTTGGCATTTTTGCCTTCACTCTGCGGTTCAGTTCACCCCAAATAATCTCGATTGGGTTCAGGTCCGGGGATTTTGGAGGCCAGGTTATTTCACACTTTTTTGTAAAAGTACCACATAATTCCAAGTGTGTTAATTCATAGTTTTGATGCCTTCAGTGAGAATCTACAATTTAAATAGTCATGAAAATAAAGAAAACGCACTGAATGAGACGGTGTGTCCAAACTGTATATAACTCTAACTAATATCTAAGCATCTATGCACAAATCAGTACTCATTTTTGACATGAACCACTTGCTTACCTGTGATATCTCACCATTGATGATGTTAGCATATTGCCAGTCATGCCCCAAAGCTTTCATATCTGCTAGAAACTGCCTCCTTTCTTCTATTTCATTTAAAACTACATGGGGGCAAAAAAAAAAGGCTTCGTGTGTGGCACCCAGGGAAGATGTGGAGAATATAAAAAACTAACAAAAACAATGACGTCTAAGTCAAACATTCCTGCCTCATGTGGATCTGGAGCTTTACCTTCCTGATAGCGCTTGGTCTCCTCCGATTCATCTGGTTTACAACGTTCCCTTTTTTTTTCAGGCAATGCCGCTGGAGTCTCTTTACTTCTTCCTCTCGCCATGATATTCTGTAGCCTCCTCTTCTCCTCCTCCAAATCGCCTGAGAGTGTGAGCAGAGGAAAAGATCAGCGTGACCAGCACTGATCTGAATAAGCATTCTTCTGCATACACAGGACAATTTGGTAACAAATAAAGTTCAGTAAATAGTTTCAGGTACATACGTTTGGGACCAGGTTGAAACTGTTCCCTCTCATAGCTGTTCCCAGCCCTACAAGCTTCAGCACTGCGTCTCTGAGGCTTTCCCCCCTTCCATTGCTGAGCAGGTTTGCTCAAAAAGCATATTTCAGAATCAGAAGTCTGATGGGAAACTACTCCACCGTTAGGGGATACGTTTTTAGGCGTCCACATGTGGGTAGTGGGAGGTGTTTCTGTAACTGTTGAAAACAGGAATATTTTCAGCAATGTCTGATCTACCTAGAGTTCAAATAGGTGAACATTTTACATAGAAACATTAAGTAGCCACACTATAAAAACAAGGTAAATTACATTTTGCCTCATAGTTGAGTTAATTTTAGTAATCACAAAAGGTGTAATTGTAAAAAGAAAATGCATAAATTTCTGATAAATATTTTTAAATTGTTACGTTTACAGGTTTGGATTTTTTCCAAACTTTGTTTTACATTTATTTAGATGATTTCTGAAGGTAAAAAAAAAATCATACTATACTTTCCAGATTTATAAAAAAAAAAGAAAAATAAGGTGTACTTCTCCCTCAACTTCACAATTTTCACAATCTTCACAACTTGTTGGGGTTGCTACATGACGTGAAGAAGAGTCTATGCCTATTTTTGAATTTCTGTGGTGTCTTATTATTTAGTTTGACTGAAACATACTTACACTTTGTGGTTCTGTTGTTCTGTTTTCTCTGGAGGTTTGTTAGCATTGCTTCTTCTTTCCTTACTGAACAAATCAAAAGGACATTGCGAAAAGCAGAAGTGAGTTCAGGGAGTGCTGATCACTTACTTTGTCTAAGGTTTAATCAGCCTGCACAGCAATGTCTTCATCAAACTTTGTCTGTGTAGCTGATTTCAAATTAGGTTTTAGAGCAAATGTTTATAGGTATAGCTAATTTAGTTAGTGAAAACAGTAAGATATGAAGTCAATTCACCCACATTTTAGCATTTCCTCAGCCTCCTTGCTGTACCGTGGGGGTCTGGGATTGTTCCACAACCCCCCTCCTCCTGCGCCCTGGTAGATGTTCTCCATCTGTAAACTGAGAGCCACACAGAGGTAAGCCAAGCCATAAGTAAACTAAGCAGCTGCCAAAGACCCCAAGACATTACATGCAAGCAAACAATAACCAATTATCAGAAGTTGCTTTGAAGCTCTTCCAAATAAATTAGTAACACGAGGGCACCTAAATCATATTCTGCTTAAGGCCCCGTTAAACCTAGGGCCAGCCCTGGCCAGGCACAAGACTTAACCCAAGCTTTGAGCTACAACCATCAACAAGACATGTCTTTGTATAGGTAGGCTACTGATATATCCTATATTTTAGTATGCTGGTAAAGATATTGAAATAATCTCTGTATTATCTGGTTTTACCAGCGATATAAAAATGTTGCTTTCTAAGTATTGCAAGGAAAAAGCGAGTAACCATAATCAACGACTGCTTTTAGAATAAAGGTTAAAAAAATAGAGTGATATAATAATATAATAATAATTTTTAAAAAAGCCGAAATCGTACCTGCTTTTATGTTTTAATCTCTTTGAGAACACGTCATTCCCGCACTCCGCTCAGGAAGTCGGCTAATGCTGGTTGCCATAGCAACAGTAAAACATAGGCACATCCGCTGTTGTAATGGTTGTTTCTTAATTTTTTTAATACTTTTAACCTTTTTATTTACGTAACCCAATTATCGCCACGTCTTAAAAATAAATGAACACCCTAATCATTGTATTTAAAGTTTAATATTTAAGGTTTTCTGGTTCTTAAATCTACGAGTTGTCATATTAATATGTATATATATACATATACATTACATATAACTTATGTAGTAAGTTAAATCATTATTAGATTTTCCGTCATACCTTTCCGTTTCAAAATCCCCATCCTATAAAATTGAAAATAAGTTAGCCTACATAACAAACATAACATAGGCTAATTATGTTTCAAAGTTATAATTAGGGTATTTTAATGAGTTGAATTCTTTTTAAATTTAATTATGAGACACAAAGTCATAATAGTAGGTTTCAAAATTGTGAATATAAGAAACAAAGTCTGCTTTATGACATATAGTCATAATTCTGAGTTTCATAATCTTAAACATGACAAATGAAGCCAGCAATCTGATACAAGTTTTATCAAGTTGTGTTTCTGAGTTATGTCTTTTAGTCTCATATTTATGAGTCTCATCATTGGAACTTTGTAATACACAGTTATCATCACTTTGAAACTTGGTCTTAAAATGTGTTTCATTTTTCTTTACTGGTGAAAAGTGGCATCTAGATTGAACAGTATAAACAAGAAAGTATTAAAAATAAACTGGTGTTTACTCAGAAGTATTTTGTCATCTAAATATCCATCCATTCAAGCAGAAACCCTATGTTAAAAATTGTTGGAGAAAAGATTAGCATAAACTAAGAAACATTTGAGATAAAACTTAGGAATGTTTATGTATCATTAGCAAGTAGTCTATTAAATATTTATTGAATTATACATCTGATTATACCTTTGTAATTCAAATGTGTTGTTTTTTCCTCCATTAAAAAATAATTTGCTTACATTTTTATATAATTTTGCTGATTATTTTGATATAGTTCAAATGTCTAATTATTCAAAAATGTATTAACCACCTTCTAGTTGTAGTTTTAAATACAAATATTTCAACAAATTATCTATTTTGCATATTTAAGGGTGCCATGAACACATTATTTTCTATTGACCATCTATAAACATTTCTGCTGTATAGCAAAATACATTAAAATTGAGTCAGATCAAAAACTACACAAATACCATTAGAACACTATGAAACAGAAGCAGAGAACAAGTGCCACAAAGAAATAACACAGGGGTTTGTATAGTACAACAACCTTTTAATGGTTTCTTATTTCTGACAACATTCACAGGCATTTACACCTCAAACAATTCACACATCTGCCCCCATGTATAAGAACAATTAATTGCTTTCCGGAGAACTTCAGGTACCAAACAAACCTTATATTTAAGGGCATTCAGCTTTCTTTATGAATGTCTGCTGTAATCATCATTCAGATGGAAAGAGAGTGTTTATCAGTGGCGGGCTCGTCATCAGGGGATCAGCAGCAGCCTTTATCTGTGACGAGGCAGCAGGCTGCCTTTGACTCGTGTCCAGAGATAAACAGCAGCCAAAATATAATCACCTTCCAAACACAGGTCTTCTCAGAAGCTAAATGTCCACACCAGGAATATACAGAAAGGCCTGCGTAAATAGCTGGGCTAAACTTTCTGTAAGAAAACAAAAGAGAAGAGAAGATTAAACGCTCTAAAACATTTCCATTAGGAAATATTTTTTCCACATTTTCTTTATTTTCGTTTGTGATATATTAAATACTTATACTTTTCTAAAAATAGACGAAAACAAGATTTATTTTTATTAGTTTTTTGTAATGGCCTCACATCCATATTTTTGCTGCACATTCCTGGAATATACTCATAAAGTTTGCACCTTGTGGCAAAGTGCTACAGTTAAATTTTCGTAAATTTTATTAATTTAAAGATAAAGCTAAACTCAACAGGGGGAACAAGACAAAGAAAACGGGACTCATGGGTTCATTAAAATGCAAAGATCTGACTCTCATATGTAAATTAGACCATTTTTTGTGATCATAACGACTTACCGTTTTTTGTTTCAATCAGTTTGCTACTATTTTCTGTAGGGACGCACCAATACTGATATTGGTATCGGGTATCAAGGTCCATACCTTTCTATGTACAATTTTAGCAATATTTCTAATTCACTCTCATTTGTTGTAACAAGCAGAGAATAAAATAAAACTTAAATTTATCCCATTTTTTTGTGTTGTAGAAGTATCAGTATTGGTTTTCGGTATCGGCAAGTACTCAAATCCAAGTATCGGTATCGTATTGGTTTGAAAAAATTGGTATCGCTTTATCCCTAATTTTCAGATGTCATCTTTCACAACTCTAGACACAAAAGTCAAAACAGTTATGACTTGTAACACAGGCTGTCTAATGTTCAAAACACTGCATTGTGCATTCACATGTTTAAAGAAATCTTCCGCTTGCACAATCATTGGTTCAAAACACAAATTTACTGTGAAACACCATTGAAACATAAATACAAATCACCAACACACAAGCAACCGATAGTTTCATTGTGTTATTGTTCGAACAATCATTAAATATTGGAAACTAAAATAGGAGATACAGGTTTAATTATGGTGCTACATGCACAGTAAATACATCTCTGTAAAAGTATTACAGTAGTAGAGAGAATACTATAGATGCAGTCTGCTGGGATTCCTTACATAGAAAAATTTAAACTGATTAGAATGATTGTATAATTGTATTTAAATGACTTTTCCTGTAAAATGCCTTGAGACGACATTTGATGTGAATTGGCGCTATATAAATAAACTGAACTGAAATTGAACTGACACAGTGGACTTATTGAACAAGGTTTGTAATACAGTGATGCAAACAACTACAGTAAAATCACAACATAGGTTTTTTTGAATCAAGGCAACAAAAAAAGAAATACAGTATGATAAAATATTAAGCTACATCCATGGATGTTGTAGTCTAATTTTTCATGCTCCATGCTAATTGGTGACAATGAATCTTGTTATAGTATCATGAAACTTTCATGTTTTAAACATGGAAGATTGTCTGTTTCCATACAACTTTGCATTAAGAGTAATGCAACCGTTACTTGTCATTTTTGAGAAGTTTAATCAACTGATAGATCATTGTAAGGAAAGGAAAAAAACACTAATTTAAAATGTAATGTGTATTGCCTTTTGAAATAGTAGTACTTTGATGTTAACTTGTGCCATATTGAACAGGTGATTTTGTTGAATGAAGTAATGATCAAAGTGTTATGTGTATTGTATCCAAGCAATTGAGAAAATGGTTAAAATTTTGAAAACTTAGCATTTTGATCAGTGGTTGTGAGTTTTGTGTCTAGAGTTGTGAAAAATTACTTCAAGGTCATGAAAGTAGTTACAAAGTGATTTAAAAAAAGTTGTGATGCAACAGTTTTGCTTCAGACATGCTTTAAGATCAGAGAAAAATGATGCACAATTGATATATTATGTTTATTGTCTTAACCTTTTGTCAGTGGATCCCTTTGCCTCTTTTTTCGCTCTAAATTCTTCAGAACAGGAAGACAGTGCGTTGAGGAATGGAAAGGACAAAGTAATTCACTTAAGTGCTCCTCCTCCTTCTAACGGTCCAAAGCTACATGAAACCGAGAGATTTGAAGTTGGACTACCAGCTGACAGAGGCAGACAAGAGACATGAGGAGAGATAGTGATGAGCATTAAGGAGACTTTACTTCTTTGAGACCCTCAGGCTATGACGGGACTAGAGTTGAGCCAAGTGGCCTCACTTTAGACACTGAAGCAAAGATAGTCATGAGAAATTAAAAAAGAAGATTTTAAAGTTTTTACATTTTTCTATTAATTTCTATAATCATAATTTTTTTACGTTGTTTTTCCTGCTATTGGCCTAATCAAAGAGCTTGATGGCTGTCACTCAGGCTGCGCTCCCTTCCTTCAGCTCTTTCTCCGGCCTTTCTCACTCCACTGACAACATGAAAGTGAGTATTATAATGTCTTTACATGTTTTATTTCCTGCACTTTAGAAAAAAAAAAAAAAAAAAACATAAAAAAACTTTAAATATGCATATTGGGAAAGAAAATGGTAGTAGGAGATGCAAAAGTTTAATCGTGTATCATTTTGATTGAAAACTGCTTTGGATTTTAATTGTATTTTACTATAATGAATTTAAGTTTTATTTTTTTCCTCAAATTGAAGCTTTAGATTCAGTTTTTACAACATGGATGAGCATAAAGCCAGCCCAATGTACATGCAGACCAATCTGCTACAAAGGTCCCTGGTAGCTGTGGGGCTCCCGAGACTTCTTCCATTCTCTCACAGTGTATGAAAGCTGTTTTTAGAATAGATTATCTTAAGCGTTACATCGTTTTTACTAGTTAAATTAATTATTATAAGATGAAAATGCACTTAAAAGAGGTTGCAGATATACTGTGTTTAAAAATAAAAAGAATGTAATTGCTTGATAGTTATGCTGATGGAGTCATAATTTAATGCTACTATATAGGTTTCATAATTACTCAAAATATGTCTGAGCTTGGTTCACATTACAGCCACATATTTCAGTGCATTTATTCATTGTATATTTATAAAAAGAAAAGAAAACCATGCCTGACTATCGGATTTTCAACAAATAAGAAGCTGATAGACGCTCTTTGGTGGCCGTTTGTAGATTTGCATTCATGCCATGTTCTTTATATTTTACTTTTATTAATAAGAGGATTTCTGAAGGTAATTGGATGGACTGTATTTTTTAGGGGTATCAGAGAGAAGGGACATGAACAAAAATTTTATTATGCTTTTAAAATTATTATTTGTAATTATTATTATTATTACAAAATGGTTTCTTCCTCTACAAGTTCCATTATGTACTACCTTCAGAAAACAAAAATCAATAGATAAAGATACCTTTGGTTTGTAATGTGACAAAATGTGAAAATGTATTTATTTATTTATTTAAAATTACTATGAATAATAATTATTTATTAAATTATTATTATTATTATTATTATTATTATTATTATTAGTAGTAGTAGTAGTAGTAGTAGTAGTAGTAGTATTTTGATGTTGCTTTCTTATATTTTCAAATGTAATAAAAGACCCACAAAGAGAATACACAACACACAAGTCAGCATCAGAATTAGCTAAATATTTTATTCCATTTAAATATTTCTACAAAAATACGGTGTATTGCAGCCACTTTTTATAGTCCTGAATAATTATATTTATACTTTTTAAAATAATTTTTATATTTGAAAAAAAAGGCTAAAAAAATAGTTGAACAACGCAACATATTAAGCCTGATTGTCTGTAAAATGTGTGAGGTTAACTTTATCATGTATGAACAGTTAAGAAAGGTTTTTCCTGGGGTTTCTGATACGTGGGCTCCTAAACCAAAATCTACTTAGATCCTAATTAAGTCTTTGACTGGCCCTGAGTGTGCACAATTGTGAACTAATGCTTCTTATTTTTCCTACAGCCCCCTTTCATAGTGAATGTTGTGTAAGTGGAGTATCTTGAGATATGCTTTATCTGTGAAAAATCTAGTTAAAAAAACACTTTTTAAATATAACTTTGGATAATTGGGGAATGCAAAAGCAGAAAGTAGGAATCATCTTGTGGTCTTAACTTCTGAATACGTTTGATCCAGGTTTGGAAGTCCAGCAATGAGTCTCTCCCTCTGGACTGTCCAGTCAACAAACTGTCCCCGAGCATCTCTGAACAGATCCAAGTCAGCCAAAAAATGACGGAGGATCTCCTGGATGATGAGAGCCAGACATCGCTGGACATTGAGTACCTGCTTTCTGAGTGGAGCAGCGATTCTCCTGATTTCAACCCTCCTTTAGACAGTCAGCAGCTTTCTCAGCCAAACCCAAACCTGGCATACCAAGAGGTGGGTATGTTCAAGGAGCAGACGGTGCAGGAGAGTGTGCAGATTAGCAGTGGTGGCATCATGGCTGAGCTCATGTCTCCTGCTGAAACCCCATCAGTGCAACCGGAGATCTACCACCATGATTACACCAATGACCAGCCGGGTCGAGGAGCGTTTCCTAATATACAGAACATAAATCAGTTTGACATCCCTCAAGGAGGCAGTGTAGACAGACAAAGCAGAGGAAGTCTCAGTAAGTTTAATTCCTGGGACTTTAACCATTACTACAACCAGCAGCATCAGCCAATGCTCACCGTGCCCGATAGCCGGTTCATCCAGCCGCAGATGGTGACCCCCAACCCTCGACATTACAGCCACATGCCTCACTTCAATCTCAACTCCAGCTTTTTTGGTGAATACTCCCACTCCCACAGCCAGGCCACTGTTCATTTGCCCCATCACCAGCAGTCTGTGCTGGTCAGACCACATTTGGCCCCTGGTGGAGTGGAAGGGAAGCGTGGCAGGAGACCCACTGGGAAAAAAAGGCCCGCCATCCACAGCTGTGAGTACCCAGGCTGCACCAAGACCTATACCAAGAGTTCACATCTCAAGGCCCACCTCCGGACCCACACAGGTAATCAAAGAAACAATCACAAGAGGAAATACGTAACTTACAACCAGAACAGGTATTTATTGTGGAAAAACCACAATTCAGTAAATAAATTGTTAAATTAATGATTATATATGTGATGATTTTATGGAACTACATTAAATAAATGAGTACATTTCTATACTTATGTAGATGTCTTAGGGATTTATGAAATAAGTACAGAATTAAATGTGCAGCTGAGTAATTAACAATTAAATTAAAAGTATTTCAAATGCAAAAAGAATTACTTAAGTATTTATTTTGTTCTCAAAGTCCCAAAGCACAATAACGAATTACATAAATTATTTTAAAAAATGTACATATATATACATATATATATATGTATATATGATTTATTTAATTGTCAAAGAAAGATGCCATTATCCAGGTCCTATAAAACTGTCAGATAGAAAGGGAATTTAAATATGTTAAATATATCTGTGATGGATGACCTTTGTAGAGTGTACCCTGCCTCTCATCCAATGACCGCTGGAAATAGGGACCCCCCACCCCTGTAACCCTTCAAGGATTTTGGATGGATGGATGTTAAATATGTGCAATTTGCAAAATGTACAAATATATAATACGTGTGTGAATCATTCTTGTAAGCAACATTGCCCTTTATGGACATGCATTATAAGTTAACTGTTACAAGTTTACTTTTTTTATGTTGGACGGGACAATTACAAGTGCTTTTGTGAATAATATAAAAAGATGTATTCACTGCATTCCGTGACAAAAATGCACAACATATTATTTATACAGGGAATTCTGTCTTTAATTAGAAAGTGATTCATTTTACAAGTTATTCTATTAAAAAAAACAAGTTTTTTTTACTAAAAGGCATTTTAATAGATTATTTATATAATAATAATAATAATAATAATAATAATAATAATAATAATAATAATAAATAAAAAAATAATAATAATAATAATAATAATAATAATAATAATAATAATAATAATAACCTCCATAAAAACCTCTATCTCAATCATTTAACAGGAGAGAAGCCCTACTGCTGTCCATGGGAAGGCTGCAGCTGGAAATTTGCCCGCTCTGATGAACTGACGCGTCACTACCGGAAGCACACGGGTCAGAAACCTTATGAGTGCATGCTGTGTCAGAGGGCCTTCTCCCGCTCAGACCACCTGGCTCTCCACATGAAGAGACACGTCTGATCAATCAGAACCTCAAATCAAGGTCTTCAGCCATTTTACTGATAACGACTGTTTAAACAGCAACCTTGAGGTAACTACTGCCTGAAAAATGCAGAACTTAACATGTAGCATCCTCTTTTGTTGTCTTTGCCTTTGTACAACACATGTTCTCACTTTACGGACCTTCAAATTCTCCCCTGTTGGTCAGAATGAACAGCAACTCTATGTGTATGACCCCAATCATTTGTCCTAAATGAAAACAACCTTAAAAAGACAAAAAAACAAAGCAGGATTAGCTTTTAGCCATGTAAAAAAAAAGAGCACTGCTAACTTTTAAATCCTGCAAAAATTAAATGAGGACATGTGAAGCCCTGTTAAATTTACACTGTATATACTATGGGCATTTAGATAGCTAAACACTAACAGACCATCAACAAAAATATCTGCAGCATGGGTTATAAAGCACTGCATCAATTCAGCAGACTAATCAGTGCATGTTAAAGAAAAAGAGTTGATATCTTTTGAAGTCTCTCAGTTGTAAATTTATTGTAATGCAAAAGCACCATGAACAGCTGTTGGTAGTTTTAATGGATTAAAATAAACATGTAATGAATTATAGGTTAAGAATAACATCTTTTCTTTCTATTCTGAAGATGTACATATTTGATACTTTCACCTCATTATTGTCCACTAAAACTGAGTATGATGTTTATATGTATGCTCTTTTATATCAACTAAAGGTACTATATTATTAAAAATGTTTACTTTTATTTAAAAAAAGAAGTTTTAAAGTTGTATACGTATGAACTATATTGTAATAAATCCAGAAATAAAGTCTCATAATGCTACATAATTGCTTGAATCGTTATTGCTTGCTGATCTTATGAAGACAGGAGATAAATTCTGGGTAATCTTACACAAAGATTTCTCGGAGAGGTACTTTTGAACAATTTGAATAAAATACCGTAAACAAATTGAAATATGTGCTTCTTCCTATAGGTGGCAGTCTTCTACTGTCATGTCACTGTCCTTCTCTGCAGGGTTATGTCAGCAGGCAGCTGGGGACTGAGTCCACTTTGTTTCTAATCTGGGCGAGGGTGAGGTGAGGATGACAATCTGCTTATGTAACTGAGCTCCCGCTGACTCATCCTGCTTATGTCATGGTGGGAATCAACAGGATGTTGTGAAGCACGCTCTGCTAGTATCACAAAAATCTTTTTCATACTCCACACAGGTAATCTGAGAAATGACAATCACGACAGAGCCCATTTATCCAAATTTGCAGGGTGCATAAAGCGGCAGAGTTTTATTCTGTTCAAAAGGAGATCCGGCTTCATGCAAAAAAAATATATTTTTACACCTAAACATGTGTAAAAAGCTTTACAATCATGGTATCTTTTATTTCTGCTGTGTATTTTCACACTTAAAATGTAAGAATAATTTTGTTTATTTATACAGCACCAGCTCACAGAAGCACATTTCAATTTAATCATAAATACATTCTAGCTAAACCTTCAGTTCATTATTTCAGTAACACTTTACAATAAGTTACACAAAACTACTTCATTACTAGGGAACGACTTACTAGGTAACGTGTAATGAATCAGTGACTAATGGGTAGTTAACCAGTACTTACTTGGGGGAAAAACCCACCAGTCTTATTGTGATTAATGGTTCGGTGTTTAACAAACAGATGATGGTCAACAGGGTCTTCTTTCCCCGCTGATTCTGCCAAGCCCGTTCCCTTGGCTGTGGTTTCGCTGGATGGGAGTTAGGGACAGTGGGACTGAAAGCTGTAAAAATTATGTAATTTTTTACATAACCGTGTCTCAGGAGTTAGGAGGGTTGCCAGTTTGAGCCCCAGCTCCGACCGTTTCGGTCATAGTGTCCTTGGGCAAGACACTTCACCCTTTGCCTACTGGTGGCGCCAGTGTCTGGCAGCCTCGCCTCTGTCAGTGCGCCCCAGGAGAGCTGTGGCTACAACGTAGCTTACCATCACCAGTGTGTGAATGTGTGAATGTAGTGTGAAGCGCTTTGGGGTCAGAAGGGACTAAATAAAGCGTTATACAAGTAAACACCGTTTCCAATTTATATCTGAAGCTTCTCAAAGTTAATCCTTTTCAGAACTTGTGATTTGTGTTTCACAGAACACAGAAGCGTTTTTTTATGTTATTTTGGTAGAATTAAGACAAAAAGAAAAATCTGTCTTTTCATTGTCCGCTAACAAAGTTCCCACAGATATTAAAATAATTGAAAGTTTGAATCACACACACAAATAAACACATACCTAAAATTAAATCCCTTTCATAACTCACTGAAAACCTATTAAAGGCATTCATAATGTCTCACTCCCTTGAAGTAAAACCTAATGAAGGATGATTATGAGCAAGTACTGATGTTACAGTGAATGTGTCTTTAAAACAAAATGATGTTTCATTTGTGGATGTGTGTTTTAGAGACAAAAGAAGAGTGCCTTGCAAAAGCCTTGAAACTCCTTGAGTTTTTCCTGGTTTTGTTTACAATACAAACTTGTATGAAGTTTACGGTAATTTTAAGTGACCAACACAGCTCTTCCTTTCGTTCCCTCTGTTTGTTTTCCTCCTGCCACTCTTACTAATGTCCTAGCTGCATCTCATCTCATGGCAGCACTCCAATGCTTCAGAATAAGAAAATTCTTTACATTCTTGCTGCTTCTGGGCCAATTAAAACAGCTTTAAGTGTTTGTTCTCACTGTTCATGTCAAGGTCCGTTTGTGTAACCTCACACAATTTGAGTCGACTGCTTGGAGATTAGAGTAATAAACCTGCCGCAGACCCAGACTGAGTCTGAGGAAACTGCGAGCTGATTTGAACTGCAGTGAATGTGAACAGAGTCAAGCAAAGTTGCTGCATCTCTGAGCTTTGAGGAAGGAATACAACTTCAGATGCAAGAGGCAGCTGACCCTTGTTATCTCTGCCAAGGATGTTCTGTTTTTGCTAGGGTTTGTTTGTTAGCAACATAACTTAAAAATGTAGAGAGATTTGGATGAAATTTCAGGAAATAGCCACAATGGGGCCAGCAACAACTGATTAGATTTTGGGTGCGACCTACTCGATTATTATTAAAACACCCATACTCACACAAAAGGTCCTTATAGCAGATATACTGTATATAACATATATAACATATTATTTCCCCCACAGATTCATCCATTATGCAAATCCCACCCAATGTGTTTGGTTTCAAAAATCCTGGTAATTTAGCTAACTTTATTGGTTCACATTTTTCTTGGCAGGAAATATATATATATTTTCTGGCAAAACCTTCCAAAAAAAGACTTGCAAATAGCATGTCATGTTTTTGTATAGACTGTGACAACACACTTTGCTGTGTGGTTCAACAGCTTACAGTATTTATTTATTTTTTCTTTCCTTAACATCCTCCTCCCTGTGTGTGGAGACTAGATAAATATGGGTCAAGTTTAAACTTTTTAGTTATTGTTCTGACTGTCAACATGCTTTGTTGAGTTGCTGTTTCCCTACAACCATTTACCCTCATAAAGAGCAGCTTGAAGAACATGTCCTCTTGTCTTTCACAATTTAAGAAGTAGCTGAGAGAGACTGGCCTAGTTGTGACGTTTCATTTATACCCCAGATAAATTGGGCATCAAAAATTTGTAATTTAATGTTCTAAATTATTACAATTAATACAATTATCCAGATGAAAAACATTGATTATAAATATAAAAAAATGATCCAGATAATTCATTTTATAGAAATTGTTTGGAGTGCAAAAGTTAAAAGAACCAAAATACTTTTCAAAATGGGTTTTATTAGCTGAATATATACTGAAATTGAAGGGTGAATTTTACTCATTTCTGCTACCAAACATTTGCTGTATGGAAAACAACTTTATTTTTTACATTTATTCATAAATAACTATATTGCCACGCAGTAATCAAAACTGTATTTCAAGGGTTCAAATATTCCAAAGAGCTGAATGTTTGGAGTTTCTGAGTAGAGAAGAAGCAGTTTGTGAAATTTAGTGTAGAAATAAAAGAAAACTAATTCTAAACCTCTAATTGGGCGTATCTGTATCTCATGACTTAAAAGGGTATAAAGAAAACTGATGCCTGCGGATGGAAGCCTGTTTATACATCTTTACCGGGTGTACCATGATTGAGGTGTGTGCTCTAGTTTATAAAGAAAAAATTGATTATCTGGTGAGAACCTGAAACCTGAAATGAAACCTTTTCCTTGGAACTTATTTATTTATTTATTTTATTGTTAGTTTATCCAGAAGTTATTTTGTGGATAGATTATTGCTGCTCAACAGTCTAGAGGATTTGAGGAATAAAAGGAGAGAAATTGACACTAATGAGACTGACACAAAGAGGCTCATAGAGAAATATTTCCCTGTTTTAGGAGGAAGTGTTGTTGTCCAGCAGACCACTTGTGGAACAATGATAGCGTTGTCTGTTTACCCTGTGTAACCCCATCTGAACTTCCACCACCGCACTGTCCTCAAATACTTTTTCTCTGTGTATTAGACAACAGCCTGCCTTTCTGTTAAAGAAAAGGCGTTGAATCGCTCTGATTGATTCTCTGTATTGATGTCAGATGTGGTTATATTACTTGCACTGTGTTGTGCAGAACCACTGAGCCTTCTCTCATTGCCTTACACTTTAGCTCCACACAGAGGTGGTTGTGACCTTGATTTGTACCTTTCTGAAAGCTTTAAAGAGTGTTTTGAGTTGCACACATTTGCAGCTTCTCAGAGTTTATCATTTTAAAAAGTTGTGTTTGTGTCCTACAGAATGCAGAACCATATTTTTATTGTACTTTGAAAGACTTAAAAATATAAAAACAGATTTGTCTTTTCATTTTCCGCTGACAAAGTTCCCACAGATATTTAAACCACTCAAAATTTGAATCACAGATCAACACATTTATAGAAAAAATTAAATCCCATTCACAAGTAACTGAAAACCTGTAATAAAAGTAGTTTTTTAAGTGATAGTAATTCTGTCTGTTAATGTTTAACTTTACTAAAAGTAAATAATTAACTTCAATGAGATAATCTGAAGTAAAAACATAAACAAAGATACATATACAGTGTTGTGGAAAACTGTGTCTGCTTTACACATTTCTTTTTTCAAATACTTTGTTGTCACATGTAAATGTCTCCGATCATCGACGAAATCCACAGAGGTTTATTATCTTATTACCAGAGGCCAGTTTAATGCTATCCAGAGGAATGAACTCATTTTGTGGACTACTTGTTCAGTTATGCTCGCTACTCTAAGCACTTTACACCACAGACAAATTCACCGCTTCGCACTCACATTTATACACCAATACAAGGATCAGTAGGCAATGTTGGGTCAAATGCTTCGCCAAGGCATGAGGCCTTGACATGATGAAGCTGGAGTCAAACCTGCAACCTGCTGATTTTAAAGAAAACCAGTGTACCCACTGACCAATAGTCACCCAAACAAAGTGATTTCCTGAACAGTTTATTAGAGGTTCTGGTCCAAACACGACAATTTCTGTCTTGTCAGAATTTTAAAGCAGAAACTCTGTAGTCGTGCAGGTTTTTATGCCTGAAATCTACTGAACTGATCAGATTCATCCAGACGTATTAATAATTCTAGCGGAATATTATCACAGTCCCAATGGAAAGTTGTCCCCTGCTGTCTGGTGATTTTATCATACAGCATTTATATAGTTAAAAACAGAGATCATCACTGACAGTGGAAAATTCAATCTGGACCTCAGTGTTAAATTTAGATTCAATCTAGATACTCTAGGTGCTGTATTGTGTGAGGCACAAATATGAAACAGCAGGTGATGCAAATGTCAAAGATTTATGAGCTCTCTGAGGAACATTTAGAAGTTATTGGCTGTTTTAATCAGATGCTTAGCTCCTTGCAAATCTGCTAGAAGCTACAAGAAGAAAACACATTCACGGTGCATTCAGAATGAACTGCTGCTGACTAAAAGAGCCTTCTGTTCATTTCATGAGCTCCTTGTTAAATGAAATTGCTGAAAGGTTGGCTTGATATTTGGAAGATCCAGTTTGATCAAATCCGTTTTCAAAAGTTTAATTTGAAAGCAATAAGAATATATTATTGGGATGTGATGTTTTCCATTCTGTCCATAAATTCTAAATGGCACGTTTTGTATAGAACTTTATTTAGTCCCTACGTACCCCAAAGCGCTTTACACTACATTCAGTCATTCAAACATCCACGCACACATTCACACACTGGTGATGGTAATAAAACAGAGGTATTGCCACAGAGGTTAACTGGCCTATGCCATATGGTAAAAAATAAAATAAAATATTGAACTGGTTCGAAAGAGCGGTGCATTCTTAACTAAGAGTGTGAAAAAAATAAAAATAAAAATCTTTACAGTAGTGTGAAAAAAAAACATGTTAATATTTGCTAAAGACTAATCTCCTTTGGCCTCACTACTACTTTGAAAGGGCTGACTAACATCTAATTTGGCGCAATTTGGAAAATTAATTTATTTCTTCCTCACTTCTTTAGGCGGGGCATCTGAAGTTTATTTTTTTCCGGATATTCAATTCAAAAAGTGAACAACATCAATTTATTTGCTACATAGTTTAAGTGAGTTCAAGTTCTTGGTCAGTCAAACCACAGATGTCTGACCAACAACTTGATCTGTCATTTTTCCCACCACCTTTTTAAGTGCATGAACACACCTATACTGTTGGTACTTTTGGCATTGTAGACTGGTGACAAGTCATGCTGAGAGATAAAATCAGCTTGTCAGCAGATGGAAGCATGTACTTATATTACTTTAATGTCTCTGACTTTGGACTCATGTATTGTTTAGGTTTTATCTTCTGCCAAACAGGTATTTTTTTAACAGTGCTGGTGCTTAAAGAATGGAAAACACAAACACTTTGTCCAAAAACCTCTTGTATTTTCATTTTTAGCATTTTGTTTATGCAAAAAAATATAGCTGTGCTAGCCTTTTCTGGTGCTTGACATCTAAAAACAAATGTTAAAAAAAATTGACATATAGCAGAGAAATGTGCGTTGCTTTTCAGTCTGGTTACTGACATTTATGTCAGAAACGGTGCAATCATGGTACCAAATATCGATACCTATCCCTACTCATGATCAGACCAACAGCAGGAGACGGCATGGCTCCACAAATCATCACTGACTGTGGAAACTTCACACTGGTTTCTATGTCTCTACACTCTTTCTTTGGGCTCTAGGACCTTGATTTCCAAATGAAATGCAAACTTTACTTTCTTCTGCTTTGGACCACAGATAAAAAGACCAGTTCTGTTTTGTTTGTTTTTTTCCTCAGGGAAGGCACTTGTGATGTCTCTGGTTCAGCATTGGTTTAACACACTTGTAGCTCATGCTCTGGTTACATCCGTGTGGGTTAGCTCAATAAGCTCAGTCACAGTGCATGTCTTTTAAATCTCTCTCAAACTTATCCATTGGCTTTGCCTTAGCATTTTTTGAAGGATGCAAAATGTTGCTTCTTGCTTTCAGTAATTCAAAAGATACAATGATATGAGTTTAAACGTTTATTGAAATTTGAAGGGAGATGGATGGATTGGATGTGGGGATCGGTCATCTGGGGACAGTTGCTGATGAAGGCTTGGGAGGAGAAGACTCAGCATGGGGGGGAAGGGCAGTCAATAGGAAATTACCTTTTCCAGAGCCAGTTTAGGACCCCCCAGATGGAATATGAAGAAAGGGGGACTGGATGAAAAATGAGAATAGAAAGTAGGGATGAGGATGATGGGTATAAGAAGTGGATGTAGGGGTGAGGGAATGAAGAGTGATGAGGAGATGTCTAATTGACGGAAAGGGAGGGTGTGGGTTGAAATAACATAACGGACATAAAAGGCTGGATGAAGTACTGCTGGGTAATTAGAGGCGTGGCTTAGGCATTTTCCTGCTCCTGAACCTAAGTTAACCAGTTCACTTCAAGAGATATTATTTTTATTTTAATAATCAAACTGTATTTTTTTGCGTCTTCATTTTAATGTTTTTGAACAGTTTGGTGTTTTTTTCCCCTTTTGAGCACCGATAGGTGAAGGACAACTTGTTAAATGAGAAAGCCTACTGACGATTTTGTGGCACCAGTGACCTTTATCGGTTATGTTCAGACAGGAAGAGAAAAGAAAGAATGGGATAAGACATGTAGCAAAGGTCAACTGAACCTTGGAAGCCAAAGTCGAGGGCTGACAGTCTCTGTATTGGTTTACTGCTCTGCCGTGAAACCATATGAGCCCAATTAATTAGCCTGTTATCCTCACACAGAAGAGGAGTGTATACCACAACAGATCGTTACCCTGATGAAGGCCAAGGTTGGCCGTAACACATTGGTCAGGATTGTATTTAGTTTTATTACCATGTAAAATAAAATAACAAATAATAATAATTTTTCTTTTAATCGTCAGTGAGCATTTAAAGCATATATTGGGCATATATATATTTTTTTTTCCAGAAATACCTTTTCACTAAAAGCATGAAGTCTCATTCGAAATATGTCACCTGGAGCCTTAAAAACCACCAGCTATGCTTCAAAAGTCCTTGCTTTCAAACTTTGAACTCAACCTTCAACTAAACTTCCCATCAAGAAGCAGACAGTTTTTTGTTTTTTACCAAGGATATTTTGTGGAGGGCTTAAATAACTGCATATCTGTAAGACTGTAAAGTCAGAACTCTCTCTATGATTGCTTAGACAGTGATGACCTTAACAGAACACGTCTATATTAAATTTTTTTATTCACTTTATGCAATATTTTGATCTTCTGGGAAACTATCTTTTTGGTTTTTGATAGAGTTAAGATATATTCACCAAAATGACCATATTAATACTGAAACATATTACTCCATGTGTTATGAGTCTGTATAATATACAAGTTTTACTTCTTGAACTGCAATAAATGAACTTTTAATTGAAATACTAGTTTATTAAGATACATTTTTATGTCCACATGCTTTGATCCAATGTGCTCAAACTCTTGTGTGCATAAAGGAGTAACGTATGATCCCAAGGTCACACCAAATGTTCAAGAGTTTGGCATATTTCAGTGGCATTCAGGTCAAATCTTGAGATGCATGAAAAATATCTCAGAGGTTTCATGTAGAGCTAAAGCAAAACATTTGATTTTCATTTATCACTCTAAATTCTGTAATACACGCTGAAAAACTGTAGCCACTGCATTGGTTTCGACCCAGTCGCTGTCAGTAAAGGTGATCCACTCACAGGGGACAGTGAGACGTGAGGAGGGGGGTGAATGCAGAGAAAAATAGTGAGACCCTGAATGAGTCATCGATCACGTCAGATGGAAAACAGAAAAAAATAGGCTATTTTTAGCCTTAAAGGAGCTGAGCTGGAAACAGATTGTCCCAAGTGGAGGTAAAAGAGGCATGATCAGCATACATATATCAACCCGCCCAGAACCAGGGTGTGCCTTTGAAATGCACAAGATCAGCAGTTTAATAAAAAATAAAAAAACAAGTCAGGATTACAGAACTGTTCCTAAAAATATGTTTAAAACTTTGACGTTGAAAATGACATCTTTGAACACCCATTTTAGTATTCGTTTTTATTTATGGCAACACTAGGGGGCGCTGAGTGCTTTCATGTTCATGAATTTCATTCATTCATTCATTCACAAGTGCCTATTGTGTTTACTACATCACTACATGCAGCACATGCTGAAAGAGCAGAGATGGGTTTTAAAGGAGAGGATTTTTTTATGTATATAAATGCATCTCCAGAAGCACAGATTAAGATCATTTGAGTCTTAATGGTGTGAAAATAAATACACTTTAGCGTTCGACTATGGAAGTTTAGTGTGCAAACACGACTCTCTCCTCACCTAAACAACAGCACAAGCAACCAAACCCTTTGTCTGTGCGTTCCAGTCTGATACCCCCCCTCCTAAATAAATATGAGAGGCAGTGAAAGCCTTGTGGTTGCTAAGGCACTGCCACACCACAGCTGGAGCTGCAGCTGGAGAAATGGTGGAGAGTGTTGGGGGTTGGGGCTTCTGACACAGGATTGACTGGGAGGAAGGAGGAGCCAGACAAGTTCAAGGCCGCTGTTTCCCTAACCAACACCGTAATGGTGGTAATGATGTGTGTGTGTGTGTCTTTGGTTGCAGACAGAGAAGGGGGGAAGGGACGGATCTGAAGCCGCACTGATGTAAGACCCCATGAAATATGGAATATCAATGTGCTGAGAACAACAGGATTTGTGGGATGATGGAAAAGCTCCTACAGGAAGCTTTGATTTTTTTTCCAGATAAACAAAATATAGATAAAAAGAGCAACTCCATACTTTCTGCTAATATAAAGTAAATGCAGCCACATTAAAAGAGATCATTTCACATTTAATTTTCACTCAGTATAGGCAGTAATTATAGTAAAAGTGATTTTATTAAGGTTTTGGTTTTAAACAGTGTTGATGTAGAGCTCCAAATCTAAAAACCAAAACAATGACAGAATCTGTGAGAGACAATGAGAAAGAAAAGGGAACCATCTGTGAAGCATAACATATTTCCTCATAGTAAAATCATGAATTCACTGTATGCAACAGTAGAAAACGGTGGAGCTGATATTTTGCATTTCGCTGCATAAAAAAGTAAGTGTCTAAACCTGCTGAAGAGCTCCACTCCACAGAATAGGTTCCAGGCTGAATTTGAAAAGCATCTAGACCTACAACCTAAACACTTGCAACTCTGTGTGCTGCAGAAATAATCATACAAGCGGAGTGAAAGTGTCAAATTCTCTTCATATTTAGAAGTATGCAAACATTGTCTTAGTTTTTGGTGAAATTGCCTTTGCAACTGAATAACTTTGGGTCTTCTTCCTGAAGCTTCTCACCATAGTTTCCTGGAATCTTGGCCCATATCTCCTGACAAAATTGATGTAGCTGAGTCAGGTTTGTAGACTGACCTGCTCACACACACCTTTTAAGATCTGACCACAAATCCTGTGTGGGGACTGAGATCAGGGCTTTGTGAGGACCATTTCACAATTCTGTTTTCTTTAGGCAACTTTGTAGCCAATTAGGTTGTATGCTTAGGGTCCTGGGCATTTGGAATACCCTTTTATTCCTGAGCTTTTGGATCCAGGCTTATGTTTTCTGATGTTGCCTCAGTATTTATGCACCGTTTTATTTTTATATGACACCATCTGAACAGCACCAGTCCCTCATGCAGCTTAATACCCACATCACATGGTGGTCCCACTTATGTAGCCTACTTCAAAGTTGAGAAACCTACGAGCTCTTTAAATAAGATTAGGTATTTTTTTAATAGACAGAACACCATCAGTTGTCTCCAAATTGTACTCAAATATAAAACAGACCTGTGGAAGATGATTTTTCATCGTCCCTTTTATGATTATGATTCTGATTATTATTGTTGTTGTTTTTATTAGTGATGTTACACAAGGAAGCAGTGTATTTTATAGGTTACCTTCAAATACATCCAGATATGCGTCTTGAGTTAACCCAAATGTTTCGGCCTTATCAAAAGCCATAAAAGCCCCTTTTTGTCTTTCCAATGTTGTCAAAAGGCATATTGAATCTTATGTAAAATTTGAAGAAAGCATATAAAGCAGAAAAAATATTTTAACATATCTCTTATTCTTGTATTTAGCAAATAGACTTAATTTTGGCAATCCTAGCTAACCTAAAAAAGTCAAGTTTTGATGTCAGACTGTGAGAAACAAACAGATTAAATATCTTATTACACACAGTGTGTAAGAAAAAAAACTGTTTTTTTATGTAAGAACTGAAGGTGGAAATTATACAATGGGGGTGATACAACAGGTTTGGAAGATCAAAAAGAAATCTGTGATGGGCTTGTTTAGAGTTATGGAAGAATGTGATATTTTATATTTAAATCCTCAAATTGAATTTTGAATGTTATAATTTTTCCCACAGTTGTATGTATTCTTAGGTTCCTGTTCATCTATTGAACCCAAATAATCCTAATAATATTTGAGTTTATTGTGTTAAGTAAACAAAAGAGCAAACAGGAAGTGGAAGACTGTCCCTAAGAAATGAATCTACAAATAATTTATCGGTAGGGCTACAAAATAAAAAACATTTGGAATTTTTTTTTATTTCTTTGCTTTTTTGTTTTGTTTTGTTCAGATTTTACAGATATTCTACGTTTCCATAAGACAACATGCTTCAAAAACAACACCACAATAATCCAGGTGTTATTACGCACTTACACCCTTTTTTATAAATTGAACCACTCCCGCAAGTGGAGGAGCCGAGCAGAGATGGGGCGCAGATGGGAACAAAAAGACAGGGGCCAGTAGCGCTCCTGCGGAGAGAGACGGGGACCGAAAAAAACGTGACTCGGCAGCCTAAGAGCTGTTATGCAACTGCTGACCTACTAACACATATCTGTAACAGGGGAGCTGGAGAAACTGGAGCAAAGTGTCCGGCAGCGCACAGCCGACGCGCAGGCAGCCCGAGCCAAAAAGGACAGGAACAGCATCCAGCCGAGCCAGTGACTCATCCGACACCAAGCCGAGTGGCGGCACTCGCACAAACTTAGTTGCATTTTTACAGCTCCTCTCTCTTTTTCCCCCTCCTCTCCTGGAGGTTTCATCCTCTGAAAGGACAATACGGGAAGGAGGAAGCGGGAGCGAGACAGCTTTTGTGTCGGGGAAAGCCTGAAGCTTTTTTTGTTTGCTGCTGCGCCTCCTCCAGGACGCTTAAAGGTATGTTTTGACTGAGCGGTTGTGCTGCTTTGTGGATTCCTGTCTTTACCTGAACGTCTCTGTGTGAGTTTTAAACCTTTTAGCGCTTCATATAAAGCCGTTTCCCCGTTTGGAGAACGGGATGCTTATGGCCGGGTATTGTTCACATGGCGACTCGATGCTCCGCCGGTTAGATCCCGCGTCTTGTGCGTGACTTTCAGGCGTTTGCGGCTTCCTTTTTGGTCACGTAACACACGACTCGTAGGGCAGCCAAAATGGACAGGTTTGTTGAAGTCTCTGGTCTTTATTTGGCTTCAGGCGCATGTGGTCAATGTCAAGGCGAGGTAAAAGCCCGCATGGTGGTTCGTTGCAGTGAACGGGGACAGCTGCTGGGCTCCCTTGTCCGCTTAATTCACTTACTATAATAAGTCCTGCACGTGGCACGCTGCTTTTCTTACGTTTTTGCTCCATATCAAAACAACGACTTAGTTATTAAATAACCTATTTATTTTTTTATTCCTTACTGATACATCGTAACATGTTTGGGTGGATTTTTTTCCTAAAAATGCCTTATTTTTAACATCGTTAGTCAAATATATATATATATATATATATATATATATATATATATATATATATATTATGCGTCTTTAATCTGATAAACAACCTCTTTTAATTGCATTTTGAATTGCGATCCTATAGGCATTAGGTAGGTACTGCTAACCTTAAGTGAAATTAAGGCTTTACACTTAAATATATATTTAACGTTATCTAATGGCTTTCCTGTAAAATAGGAAACCCAACAACTTTTTATATCGTTTCTGAAACAAAAACGCAAAATTGTTATAGTTGTAACAATGCTTTGTTTATTAAACATTTGTTTTGGTATTTTAAATGGGAATCATGATCATAAGCAGTAAAACGGTAGTGCAGTCTCATTAAATTCAGTAGAGGTTTTAAAGCTTAGTAATTTACTCATGTAATGGGGTCAGAACAATTAATTGCATTCCTAAACGTACCCTTTTTCTAAACATGTAAAAAAGAAGGTAAAACGATAACATCTTTGAAATATTAGTAACACAACTCTAACAAGCTGATATTAGGTTAGTCAAGCTACCAGCTTTTGGTAGACACAAACACAGTTTCAGCTCAGCATTTTTTTTAACAGGAATGATGGCGCTAAGATGGTTGTGCTCCTTTAGTTTCCACATTATGATTGCCCTGGATTTTTCTGACAATATGTATTTCCAAAATATTCCAAGTGGTATAGCAGCCTTCTTTCAACCAGCTGACCGGCAGTGTGCAGGGACAGTGCATGAAAACAAGAAGAAGAAAAAAAACTTTGATCGCTCCAGTACTTTCCAGATTCTCATTAAAAAGTCATAAAATTGTATGAACAGTATGACAATTAATATTGTTGTACTTTTGAAACTGTTAATATTTTTTAAAAACTTGCCTGCTTTTCAAGTAATACTTTAGTTTTGTTCAGATTTGTAGATAAATTGGTTGTGCTCTTCTGGTTACAGCTAAAGGCTGTTTGCTAAAGACCACAGTTTCCCCTAAGGAACCTCAGAGCGTATGACATAATCAGCAGCACACACCAGGGAAAAGCTATTGGGGCACAGAGACACACAGTTAATTAAATGTCTCTACACAGTCTCCAAAAACTCTTGAAAAGTACTTGGTTTTCATTTTTAATAATAAGTACGTTTCCAGACTTTGTTCCCTATTTTATCTAACTGAGAGATAAATCTCCTGATGTGTAAGAAATAAAGTTGACATCCTTTCATCTTCATTTACTACATCATAATTGAAGGTTCAACTCACTGAAAGCACAGATAAAGGGAAATTCGCTAAAATAACAATTCAATAAAAAAGGGCAATTTTACAACTTTTTGTTTCCTTCAAGACTGAAATAAAGTCAGGGTGCTAGAAAAGGTGAGGCTGAGATGCCAAAAGAAGCATTGGAACCGCTAATCTTGATAAAAGCTTTACACAAACCCGTTTAAGTAGAATGGATCCATGTTTCAGTCCGAATCTTTTAGATTTGATAGATTTTGAAATGGAGCTGAGATAATTTTGTTGACCTAGTTGGGGGAAAAAACAAGTGAAACAGCCCTTTACCTAACTTTCAAAGCTGAAGCTCACTGTTTTATAACTTGTTGAACATTCACATTATTAAAAGCCCTAGTGGGTAAAGGCTTTGTATTCACGAATCATTGTAAAACTGCCATAAATAGGTGATATCTTAGTGTGGAAAAGTATGGTAGATCTCTATGAACCGTGTTGATTCCTGCATGCACCCTACATATTTTGTTTTTAATTTCCAAAGCAGAAACAGAGTAAATCTTCACAGTGGGAGCTGTGTATTTAGAAAATGCTTTCAGCGGTGATGTAACACAGCTGCTCAGTGTCTGCTGCTGCTATTTTTAACTCCATTACCTCTTTTCTTCCACCAGAAAACATATAGCAACTGGGTGGACCAGATGCAGCTTTTCTTTTTGTTTTGTACCAGATCTCTGTGAGGTCTCGGTGTGGGTTTGTTGAAAAAAAAAAGAAAAATTAGCAGAAGAGCGTCCGGACTTGTGATGTAATGCATTGGAAACCCCTGTCTGGCGAGGGCAGGCGCGGCTCTGGTGAGTCCGGCTGCTGCCAGTTGGTCTGGTTTCACAGTGGGTGCATTGCTCACTCTGTCCCAGCCAACTCCCCGAATGTAGGTCAGACCTGGATCTAGGAGAGACGCGACGTTTTCAGGGCAAGGGGTGGATTAGTTTTTCTGCAATTCCTGCTGCAACCCAGCTTCTATCTCCTCATTTAAAATCCAACTAAATTCATGAAAAGAATGCTTTTCAAAATCTGCAGTGGTTCCAGTCACGTATCACTGTCTCTTAATTGGTACATTTTCATATATCCACCTTAGTATCTGTCGGGAAAATTCTCGTCTCCTAGTTTGTTTGACACAAAAGCCGTGGGGCAAACAAAAAAAAAAAAAACAAGAAAAGAAAAGGAGGCTCCTAGCTGGGGCCTCTTCCACGTGTGTGGTGTTGGATCGTTTTAAGCATGGAGGAGGGGGAAGAGGACGTTATGCATTTTTACTCGCGCTTGCTTCGGAGAGGGTCAGAGGTGAAGCATTCCTCCACTGAGTGGCAAGTGGCTGTGAACTACCTGAGGGGGTGGTTATTTTTCTCTCTCTGTGAGAACACAGACGGCAGCTTACAGTGGATCGATCTTTTTAGGTGCACAAAGAGCAAATTACACAATGCGCGGTGCCTAAGCGCTTATCTCTGGAGTCTAGAGAGCTACGCAGGTATCTGGGGTCAGCTTGCAAACCTGTGGCATCTGCCGCTTTGTAATATGAAAGTGTTACACAAGCTTTGCTCCTCGCCAGGAGAAAATTCAGAGCACGTAGGCGATGAGCAGCAGCGACAGCCCCTCCCTGAGCAGGCCTGGGAGTGAATTTGGCTGCAGAGATGGGTGTGTGCCATGACGTCAATGCCGTTGCGCTATCTCTGCTTATAATTACCCCATCTGCCACAGATTTCTTTTGTAATGTGTCCGGGAAAGGTATAACATGCTTTCTCTCCGGCGATCAAGGGTTAATGTTGCACAAAGAAACATAGAAAGAAAGGAAAATCCACCTTATGTCGATGTAAGTGACGTGTTCGAGTGCACTTTGTTTGATCCTGCTGCAGCAGTCTGTAAAATTCCTCTCGTGTCCATTTACCAAATTCCTTCTGTCACCAGATCCCCCCCATCTCTCTCCTTCTATGACCCCCCCCCATACCTCTTTCACTATTTTTAGCGTACACTCCAATACTCTCCTGCTTTTCCCCTCCCGTCCAGCCCCACTGACCTATTTAGTGGCGCACCGTCAAAGACAGGAGTGTTTACTGCTTTGCGTCGTTTCTAGGTCAGTGGGACAGCGCAGAGACGTGTGCGTGCGCGCTTCCTTCCCGCCCGCCTTTGTTTTCGAGCTGCCTCTCTTCTCAGGCTTCATGAAAATTATCCAAGATTCTGGGGTTGGGGGAGGCTGTCAGCCAGCCCGCAGTTTTTCCACATCCATTTATGCAATTTTGGCTCAGATCTCTTTGTGTTGCATGCCAAAGTAAGAAAGGACGCTTACGGATTTCGACAAAGCAAATAAACAGCTTTGTATCCAGAACCAGCTGTTCAAGGTCATACTAATGTTTTTTTATTTGTTCTTAATAAGTGAGAGGTTATGTAACAGAGTCGCCAACTCTAGAGGAAGCTGAGAAAGCTTGGATAACATGAATTACTTTAGAACACTACAGTGGCATTAGGTCTGCATTTCTAATCAAAGGGGAACAGATTTAGGTTCACCAATTAGGTTTTTTTTTTTGAAGGGCTGCGCGATCGATCAAATTGCAGCCTTCATAGCAATAAAACATGCAATGTTGCCATTAGAAAAAGCTTCTTAGATGCAATATCTGTTTATGGTAGGAAATTTTTCAAGTGTCATGCTTACTTTTGTTGCATGCTAATAATATATTCGGGTTGTCATTACTTCAGTGACCTTGCTTGAAGTAATTTATTCAGTGACTGAGATGCTAAAACTAACAGAGTGCTGAGAACATTTCACCCAAAAAAAAGAAGTGGGAGAAATGTAAGTAAAGGCTAATGAATGTGGTTATTTCCACATTCAGTAATGGTATCACGGTTAAATGTGTTCCTGTTGTTCATGCAGGCCTAGGGAAGGATGGCAATTTTTACCCTCATGTCATCACAATTTGGGTGTAGGAAGGGGTTCTAGTAGGTTATTTGTTCAGTTCTGCAAAGGGATCCTACAAAGACTTGTAGGTGTCTGCTCTTTCTTCAGCAAAATGAAAACACTTTCTGTGTCTAAACCCCAAAAAATTTTAATCAAATTCTGTTTGGAATTATTTACATTTGACCTAAATTAAGTAGTGATGGTTAAATACATGATCGAAAATACAATCGGTGTGCAAAACCTACAGATTAGCTAAATTAGTCATAATTGAGCATGGTGTGGTGCTTTAAGGAAAAGAGATTCAGACATCTCATTACCACACAACTGTGGCAACATTTACTCAGGAATTGCCGTAATGATCCAAAAATATTACCTAACCTCATGCCACACTATGCAAACACTTGGCCTGCTTAGATGAAAATTGACTGACCTCGTCATCATGGATGCTTGTAACTGAAAGTGCAACTGACAGCATGACCTACTTTGTGATTCATTTGGATAATAATTATTAACCACCTGGGGCCACTCAGAGAGCACATAAATGTTTTTTTTTTTCCAAGATGGTCAGTTCCTTAAAAATGGAAAAAAAGAAAAGTTATGATAAAGGGAACGTCATGGCAACAATGATGTACCTTATCCGGACAAAGGATAAAGCACATCAGCCTAAAAACAAAAAATAAACATAAAATTTTTTAGGAATTAGGAATTTGGCCAATTCCAGTCTTTGGACACTTGTTATAATGTTATCTTTCTGTTTTCGTCCTTAAACTGAATTCAGGCTTCACTAAATAGTTTCCCAGTGGGTAAAATCGAATTCTCAAAAACAAGTTTCAAGAGACTATTGTGACAAAAGCCATCTTTAATCTAAAATGTCTTATTGAAGCTCCATTTCAATCCCAGTGTGGTAAACAACAAGCAAATCCACGCTCATTGTTATTAGAGACACAGTGACCTAGATTACGTTCACTTTCTGTGTCATAAACGGCATTTTCATGTTTGCGAGGCACTGCAGGGCTCAGTGCTGTGACGTGTAATTAATCGCTGCATTTGAACTGTGTAACGTTGTGCAGCGAGAGAACTAAAGGAAGCAGAGCAGATCTTTCTGTTACATAACACACGGCGGCCGTCAACATCTGTTTGGGGTGCATTGTTTTTAATTTTATAGTGCAAAACAGTGAGGCTGGGAAAGGCTTCCTGTTTAGCTGCAAAGTTGAGATGACACGAGGAAGCTCAGTTTGCGGTGTTGTGTAATTTTAGAAACTGCGATGGCTATCAGAGAAACTGAGATGTTGTTGTGATAGAACCTCCTCCAGGCCAAAAAGCAGAAATTACAGCATAAACAGTTTCTTTCTTCATGCACCATACTAAACCATCAGCACTACACTAATCTAGTCGCTCCTCCCTCAGCTCTTTAATAGTTTGTCTCTGCAAAGCTTGCACTAGGTCAGCCAATTTCACTTGTCGTCATGTAACAGACTTCTGCAGATGCAGCACCCTCTGCACATGATTAACCTCTGCCTTGTGTGCTTTTTTTGTGTGTTCCACCGACCTTTTCTTTATCTCTTAAGACATTAACAAAAAAGCTCATTTCTGTAGCCAAAGAAATACAATACGCAGTTTTGTGTTGATGATAAAACATGTAATCATGTTCTGTTTTCAAATAAATGTCACTATTTAAATTTAGCAGCTACTCTAACTTTTTCTCTCTTTTGTTCCTTCCCTTCTTATCTTTTCTGCTGCCTCAGTAACCCAGTTTGAGGTTGACATCTCTAAACCTGAGTTCTCAAAGAGCCCTTGAGAAGACGTACTGACCTACATCCTGCATAAGTCTGAGCGAGAATCAGAGCAGCGACCTGAAAAGCTCCAACAGCTCTGCTGAAGACTGACAAAGAAGCGGTTAAACTCAGAGTCACCTCCTGCAAGACTCCGGAGAGCTTTGAGCTATTTGAAGAATCAGCTTCAATATCCCTACAATCAACCCCCAAACCTTGTTTCCTGTTGTCCACGCTCAAGTTTTAGAAAACTACTTCAATGTCTGAAATTTTTGTTGAGTTCCACCTCTTTTTAATATTTTTGGCTAATTTAGACACTTGAACAATTTGACCTTGGAGGATAAGTAAGAGAAATCAATGAGGCAGTCCTTTCAACGAGCACAAATACCTCTTCAGCAAGTTTTTACGGATCCAGCGACATAGGTCAAACATCATACCAACAAAGCAGAAGGGTTGTTACCTTTAGTATCTTTTACATCCCCCTTTGACCTTTGTTAGGGTCATACTCTGGCCCAATTGGGAAAAAATGGAAAGTCTCAGTTTAAACATTCCATCAAACAACAATAAAAGCACCATGGAAGTTGAAACATTTTCTCCCTACGATGGGAGCCTCCCTTCCCCCAGTCCCGATGGTTCGGCCCGGAACAGCCGCCAGCCCAAAGGCTCCAAATCAACATTGACCTCACGTCGCAAGCGAGAGTTCATTTCCGATGAGAAGAAAGATGCCTCATATTGGGAAAAACGGAGGAAGAACAACGAGGCGGCCAAGCGTTCGCGGGAGAAGCGTCGCATCAATGATATGGTGCTAGAGAATCGCGTGATGGCACTAAATGAGGAGAACGTTCGTCTGAAGACGGAACTCCTTCAGCTCAAACTGCGCTTTGGTCTCATCAGTGCATCTTCCTACATGGAGAAAAGTCAGCAGATCTCCAACAGTGCTGCAGAGGAAAACCTAGGTAGCAATGGGAGCAGCACCAATGGCACCCCTAACAGTAACTCTTACCACTCGAGCAGCGGTTACTCCAGTGCGTCCCAAGTGATGCTGAATTCTGACTCATCTGAAGCTGAACAGTCCAGCCGAAGTGAGCGCCACACCATACTCCAAAAGTACTCTCCTCTTGGCTCTGTATCTGATATGTCTGATGGCTCCTCCAGAGATAGCCCTGATCCCATTGGCTACAATATAAAGAAAGAGCCTTTAGGCATGGAGATGAGTGGACTGGAAAGTAACAGGATTTCCAACGGAATCGCCAGTGGGACACCAAATAGAGCTTACTGCGGCAACACCACTCTGGTTTCCCCTCACCAGCAAAATACCACATTAGCTGAGACTGCCAGAGACTACCAGTATCATCAGCAGGAACACCAGCAATGCCACATGGAGACCTCTGGTCCTGCTCCTCAGGCCACCTCTACTCAGAGGAGCGTCATCTTGTACCGTTCCAGCAGTGGCTGTTACCCCATGGAGAATCAGGAGATGGTGGACCAGCAGTCCCAGCATAACAGACCACCACAGCACATTATGCACAGCTTGCCCTCAGAGTTCTCTGACTGCTCAGCAACAATCTCTGAGGTTGCAGAAAAGCTAGAGAGGACAAAGACCATGGACTCACCTCAGTATGAATACACCAGTGATCATGCGGAGTCCTCCGACGAGCTCCAACAGAGATACAATCACAGTGCCCAATTGCCACATGACAACCACCCCTGCTACAGCTATCAGGCTCAGGAGAACTGTCCCCAGAACACCTTCGCCCCTGAGCTTATTAGGAGTGAGGAGAGCAAGTCCTTTATTCAGCACAATGGCTACCTCGGCACACTGGATGAAGAACCCCCTGTGCTCACCTATGAAGGAGGGCCCCAACCTGATGGTCTCTATCAGGAGAACTCTTCTACTAAAGACACCTCCTCAAGTGACGGAGACCCTCGTAGCTCTGATAAAGAGGGCTCCACTGATGACGAATCCCCCTCATCATCCTCCTCAGACATCAGTAGCTACCACCAGAAGACAGAGGGAGCTAATGGTTTGCAAAGCGAATACCACGGCGAGGTCAAAGCCACTGCCCTGCCCCACAAGCTCCGCCTCAAGTACAGAGCTCTGTCTAACGGGTCAACTGGAGCTCAGGTGGAGGGACTGGTCTCCACCTCAATGTCCCCTTCTCCCACTCTGCCCCAGCACCCCTATTTAGCCCTGCCCACCAACCCTTCTAGTGGCCAGGCCAATGGAGAGGGCAAAGAGACTGAAACTGAGTATGTGGAAGAAATTAAGCCTGAGGTGAACGACAGGGCAGAGGCTAAAATGGATGGAGGGAAAAAAGGATCTGCTGGTGGAAGAGGTGGACGGAATAAGAGGCGAGATTACGAACAAATATGAACTGCTTGTGTATTTTTCAACTATCTGTTATTGGCTGAAGATGGACTCACGCTGGCACTTTGCAGGACAGAAACCCAGGCAGTGATCTATGTGAGGTGTATTTAGCACTGCATGAAAACATCAGTATCAGGTTATGATAAATCCTGTTCGATGCTTTGGAGGGAGACAGACGTGCTTCTCCCAGAGCATGGTGTGTTTCCACCTGTAAAGGAGAATTTCTCACGGTCAGAAAGTGAAGTTTTCTTTCATATTTCACCATCAGATTCACTGTGTCACTTGTAACTCCTTCCTATACTCTCTCCTACCTCCCAATGATCCCTCAAAATTTTAACAACAGATTAAGGAGGGATGGATGAAACTCCAGAGTTGGAGTTTTCCTTGAGGAGAATTCAATTACTCATTTTTTTAAATTGCCTTATTGGCTGGTCAGTCTGTATTGCGGCATTATGGGAGCATTCCTTTTACCAAAGATATGCATATTTCCTTTATCGTCTACTTTTTTTGTCCCCCCCCCCCCAATTTATCTACTTTTATCACCATTAGCCTGGTCAACTGAACTGGATCCGTCAGCACACAATCATCCTCACTCCCAAAGGCACTTAGATTGTACATTACTGTGAAATAAATTTGCAGATATCAGATATATATTTTAAGAAAAAAATGTGGCAAAAACAAAAAAACAATATTGAAGCAGACGTGATAAGACTTAGAAGTATTGGGTGTTGTTTTGGAACCTTGTACAGTCCTGTTTTTTTAATGTAATAAAATGCCTCAAAACATTCTTTTACTAAAACTGTGAGCTTTTAGTCATAAAAAAGAAAACAGGTACACTTTTAGGCTGTGTTCAGATTGTCCACTCGTTCACTGTAAATAGGCTAGCCATTTTTGTCGTGAGTTAGAAATCCCGAATGTAAGCCTTTGGTTTATTCCGCGTTTCTCTAGAAACTTGTGTCATGTGATAAGGTCAATTGAAGAAAAGACCATAGAACTAGGGACAGAATTGAGCTTGCATGGTAATATTAGCATTAGCATGCTAACCTTTATTTTTGTTTGCGTGCTAATGTTAGCTTTGGCATGCTGCTGTTAGTATTGGTGTTGGCATTTGTGTGCTCACATTTTTACATAGTAGAGTTAGCATGCTAATGTAAGTTATAGCTCAGTATCCTGAGTGTGGTGTTAGCATCCTAATGCTAGCAGTTGATGTTTGCTTTAGAATATGGTAATGTTAATTTCCATAACTAAAACTCTGAAAATGTCTAATTCTAATATTCCCTGTCATCCAAAGCTGAAGTATTTTTGAAACTTAAATATGTAATAAAAAATGGAACATGTCAAAAAAATGTATTAAAAATTATAAATATTTTACAAGTATAAAAATTAGCCCAATTTCAGCCGTGTGCTCAATTATTTATTTGCACACATACTACAATTTTAAAAACTGATATTTAATATCAATATTTAATATTGTTCAGTTTGCAGCATTTACATTTTTATATACTGGAAGTACAGGGTAATTTTTGCTAAAATGATAACAGTATAACAAGTTCAAAACATATTTGTGTCATGTCATTTATGTTTGTATTAAAGATGCAGATTATGTCAAATTATGCTGCTAATCAAATCAATCAAGTTTTTCAAAATTGAAATAAACATACCGTCAAATCCTGCCTAATACTTCTTTTTTTTTTTAGCACCAATCAGATTTTAACAGGCTGAGGCAAATTTCTGTTTTTCTTGAAGTATGACTAATCAAAAAAAAAAAAAACTACTTTTTGTGGAGGCTGTATTTAAGTTCAAATCATTACTTTTTGGTGTACTCCAATGTATGCATTAACATACTGTATATGCCCCTAATATCTGGTTTTTATCAAACTAAAAAATAAATGCATAAAAAAGTACAGTGGTAGTTGTTTACAGACTGAAATATTGTGAGCTTTAAGATTTGATTTATTAAATGAACGTACACATATATTAGAGTCACTGTTAGTTTGGATCACTGGTTTATAGGTGCATCAGTACTTCGATATTTACTTGCTGAACACGTTACTGAGAATGAGTGAACGAGTAGACATTTCGAACACAGGTTTAGAGTGGGATCCATGCTTAAACCATCTGCACTCTTTGACCAGTTTATTTTTAATATCAATTAAGGCCACACAGTCCCACATGGCCTTTACCAGAACCTGACAAGCACAAGCCTTGTTAGCAGTTCATCCAGCAAAATCCATTAAATCCATAGATAAAATGTCTCTCCATCCACAACCAGCAAAAGCTGCTCTCTTTTGGATAAGGTGCCTCTTTATTGTGTTCCTCGTCCCCACGTTGGTCAATGTCTTAGACCCCTCTCAACTCTGCACTGATTTGTTTTAGCTACAGTAGCTGCAGTAGATGATACGGTATTTAAACTGTTTTTTAACCTGGTGCCTGCCTCTGGCCGCTATGTATAAATGTAAAGTTGTCTCTATCTCTTGTATACTGCTGTCTTTATTTTTATTAATATTTGATCAATGTTTTTTTTATTCTATTATGTGTGTATTTTTCAGTCACTTGTTTCATTATGCTCTAAGCTCTTCCTTGTTGTGCTGTGTATTTACCCATTGCTACTCTTTGCTGCAGTTACCATTTGTATTATGTGTTACTGTATAATCTTTGTCTTTCGCCTAAAGGCTTCCTGAAAATGAAAAAAAAAATAGACAGCTTGTCCAGAAGTTGTCATGTATTGATATAATTCATGTTGATATGCAAATGATACAAGAGAAAACACTCAATTTTCATTGTGAAAGATTCAAAATGGGGAAAAAAAATTAAAGATCGTTGAACTAATGAATGTCTCCTTTGACGTTTTTGAGTCTGCTTTATAGAGTGCCTTATGAAAGTGACACACATGCACACAATGTGCATAAATCCTACTATCGGTGTGTAAATGTGTGCAAGTTTGTGAGAGCGAATGGATGAATTTATTTTTGTTGTATGAAGTGCTTTGAGTGGTCAGTGTGATCAGTCCATTTACCATAAAGCACCATATGCAACATGGAAAGTTCTGTAGAAGAAAAAAAAATATGGTACAAAAGGGTGCACAAGCATCAGCGAAAACTGCACCCTTAAATTAAGCTCAACAGTTTCAGGGAGATTGAAAATGTTTGGACTCAGTTTGGAGGAAATGCATCAAGAGCCACCTCATAGCCAAAAGACATCCTTTCTTATATGGATCTCCTGATCCAGGGAGTTTACTTTCTTACCAAAGCAGTTGTCGAAAGACCTCTTTTTTCATGAAATGGAAATTTATTTTAATTTGATAACCAAAACCTCCCAGACAACCACCATTATCACCTTGATGGTCTGATAAGGGAATCATAAGAGCATTTTATCAACAGTCCCTGAGTTTTAAGTTTGTCTCCAAAAGAAATGAAACAAATATATTAGATATGTCAATAGACAAACTTACAAGAATTTAACATACTGCTACTTTTTTTTTTTTTACATCCACATCTTGGTTGTCCTTCACTTTCAGTCATCACTGGAAAAAATAAAATTATCTAAAGGCTTCCTACCTTGAACTATGTCCATTTTAGGTGTTTCATGGGAACAATTTGCAGTACAGCAGAGGGTTTTACAACATCTAGCAGGGAATGCCATTGACATGACATAAGTAGGTGCGATTGATCTTTAATATCGGATATAGCTTCCTGCCACCACCACTGAGCATTCCTCTGTGTACACCCAGACATCCAGGAAGAAAACATGATTCATCAGAACTGGCTCTGTTCTCTCTATGCTCCTGCCCTCATTTCAGATGCTTGAGTCATGCTGTTCATTAAGTGCCTTCCTAATACATGCTTACATTTCCATCAAAGCCAGCTTTAGGGCAGCTTCTCTTTGATGCTTTTCACTTCTCAAACACATCAATAAGCTGGAATCACACATTGACCTGGTTGTCCCATAATCACACTGACATGTCATTTGACCCCTGCTTGTAGACTTCATCTATTTGAGCATTAATGGAGTTACGCAGTAAGCTTTGCTACTCGACATTCAGGTCCTTGTATGACTAAAGATAGCATTTTTCAGGCAGTAAGACACTTATGTAATAGTTTCTGTTAGTGACTTAAGTATTCATATGCCTTGAGCTTTTTAGCCATGTTACAATCGAAACTTTAGCATATCTCCTGTAGATTTGATGTGTTAAAAAATCTGACAAGTGCGGCGTGCCTCATTTGCAAGTCTTTTGAGGTCTCTACTAGTTTTGCACTGCTAGACGCAAACACTTTAGCCAATTTTCTTTGGCAAAATAGTTTAAGATCAGTCAGATTGGATGGGGAGTCTTGACCCAGCTTCACAACTGGATTCAGGTCTGAAGCTTGAATCAGTCAAACATAATTATGCATTGCTCAAAGCGAAGGGTCACAAACTCCAGGCCCCAGTGGAATTGGTGTCCTGCAGCTTTTAGATGTCCTTCAATACACCTGAATCAAATACTTGGGACAGAGGAGGTAATTCAGTCTTTGTTCGGATCACGGACACATAAAAAAAAAAAATCTTTTAGACCTCTAATCTAAGCCATTTCAATCTAGCTTTTGTTTTTTTGTATTTTCAGAAAACTGAATCTTCATCCCAGTCTAAAATTTTCTGCATCGTTTTTCACGTTTTCTTCCAGGATTTTTTTTTATTAAGCTCTGTCTATCTTCTGATAAACTCTAACAAGCTTCCTGATAAAAAAAAAAAACATCCTGATGATAATGCCACGTCCTTTTTTAACCATGAGGATGTTCTTTTAATAGATGGAAGTTTAAATATATGTCAAAAGGTTAGATTTCTATGCTTGCTGTGTCCCTTACAGGGCTTGGGGCAAACTGCAAATTTGACTTCTTATAGCTTTTTCAAGGTACTGCTTTCTTTTTGCAGAGTTTCCATAAACTCAAGATTTGAAGAGTGGACAATGACTAGTTGCCCCGTCGATTGACTCTTCCACCTGCGCTATTTCTCTGTGTAGCTGTCTTCTTATAAATTCTTAAAACTTTGATGCATTTTGTTCACAATTGTTTCTCCACGAAACCCTTTTTGACCTTCACAGAACAGCTGTATATATACTGAGGTTAAATAAAACACTGGTGGACGATTTTGCTGCACAGTGCTCACATTTCTGTAATAGCATGGTATTTGATTTAATCATCCTCCAGGTCTAAATAGGTGTGTAAACACGAAAATGGAGAGATCATCTTCTTTTCATTTTTTAAAAGATACTAATCTGAATATTTTGGAAAGCTTTTTTTCATTGTTTTTTGTTTATATTACCTTTAATCTTTGTTTCCCACATATCAACTTCAATTTATTTCTTTACATATTGGTAATTTTAGCTTTTGAGTTATAAATAGCAAAGACAATCTAATTACAAAAGAGCACAGTAATTCAATGCTTTTATTCAGTAATAAGATCCTTTGACTTTTGGGTTTAAGTCCAAAATTACTGAACTGGGTCCATTTTGGCATAAAGCCATGAAATTCCCATTTTTCTGAAATGAATGTACAGTATTACTGATTTGAGCAAGGATAATCCAATCTAGATAATTTTTTTAATTAATTTTAACTGATTATCTGATCAAAATTATTAACTGAATTTGTCTGAATGACAAATGATAGTAAGATGGGCCTTCATCTCACCACTCAATGGGAAACTAGCTTGAAAGCGGAACAAAACATTTTATAATATCATTAACAACAACAGTAAAAATGGGGGGGGGGGCGTAATACTGTTGTATGCAGACTGTTGGTTGTATTGAATTTCATTCAAAAAAAGAAAGTGCATGACTACAAAAGAATGTGACTCTTATTTTTTTTAATAATAAAAAAATATATATAAAAAATCATGACATCCTTTTTCTTCTTCATCACAATTATGCACCAATCTGTTGGTCTGTCTCATAAAATCCCACAACAATACAGACTTTTTACTTTGATCTGAAAAACGGTGCAAAAATTCAAGGGATACGAACCCTTTTCTAAGGCATTATATGTCGCATTATTGTCTATGACTAATGCCTGTTTAACTACATTAAAATATTCAAACAATATTCAGTTACATTTTAAATAACACAGAGCACTCAAACATCTTCAAGACGTGGTTTAATCCTTCAGGGGGAAAAAATAGTGCAAATGGAAAATTCAAACCTTGAGTGAAGCTTTTACATGAAAAAATGCCTCCACACGAGCCCAATTATTTGCTTTAAATTTTCTTGTGTTGCCCAGAGTTGCACAATGTTTCAGTTCAGTGCCTAACAGGGCAAGTTACACAAGAGCAGCCTCAAGAGAAGAGGAGCATCAGCCTGTGAATGCAGAGCAAAGCTGCCCCATCTGAGCCTGTCTGTAATGTAACAACTGCAGTTGAGAACAGCAGGTTGGTATGAGACAAGCAAGAGTTACATAAGAAAAATGACAGGAATGAGAGCCTATCAGACGCTGTGGTGTTGCAATCTTGAAGGTACACCCCGTTTTCTTCTGAGTCAGATGACAGCAGCTACGGTTGGGAAATGTCAACATGGGGGGATAGGGAGCCCCTCCCAGGAACTTCAGACCACATTTTAATCCTCAGAGTGGTTCATGTTGAGCAATTTTGCAAAGTAAATCAGAAGTACGGCTTCTTGTCTTGTTTCTCACTTTTAGATCGATGAAGGAAGGGTGCGTTGTAGTGGCTGACCACAAACAGATCTGGTGGTTCCGACCAGTAATATGAAACTCTTTTGGGTCCCCACTTCTGTTCTCTGTGCCACCCAGCAGCTACAACAAGGTGACGTTCCTGAGAAACCCTGATCTGCTCTCCAGTTTTCCTCCTCCTGACTGTTTACCTCCTCTCTCTTCCTCTTTCCTTCTCTTCTTTCTTTTTTTTCAGCCCATCCTTGAGCTGTACAAGCTGCTTTCTGCTGTGCAGAGGCTAGTGAAAACAGGCCAGGATAGAAAAAACTAGGTCATTGAGGAGGGATGGGAGACGATGGAGGAGAGGGGAGAGTGGCGATATAGAAGAGAGGGGTTATTCAAAGAGGAGAGAATGAGAGCCCGGGAAGGAACGGGGGAGGGAAGGTTACATCACATCCCTCCACAGAGTAAACTTCGGCAAAGTACTCAGAAAGGAGCTTTCTCTGTGTCAGGGAGCAGGTCAGTGGCACACAATGGCTGATTATTTCCTCTCAGCTATAACACTTTTAAGTCGGAATGCATCATGAAAAACAGCAGAATATCAGATGGATCGAAAGAGAGGCTTTTTGTTAATTACATACCAGAATCTTAACAGAGGGATGTATATATCTGTGCAGAAGTTTTGAAACGGGAAGGGAACATAGAGGAATGATTTAGGAGATAAACTTGATGTGACCTTTTAGCGTAATTTACTCTAAGACTCCCGAAATTAATCCATCTCTGCTAAATGCATTCAGTTGCTGTGGAGAGAAAAAATATTGCATCGCTAAAGAAATAGTTTAAAGAAGAAAACCGGGACCTGAGGAGAGGATATAACCAGTCAGTATCTTACAATACCAGTGTTACACCAGAATCTGTGACCCCAGCGTTTCTGAGCATTCTGATTGGAGTCACCAAATTTGAATTTTATGCCCTTACCCAGAGTCCTTTCCCTAATCATAAGTTCCTGCTAAGGCCTGCTAAAGCTAAATATGCCTAAAACTATGCATGCAAAAAGCTAAGATTGCCTAAACCTAGGCTCAGCGAATCAGTGTCCCCTAGGGTCACAGATTCTCATGGGTCACAGATTCTGGTGTAACACCAGCAATAAGCGCCTACATTTTCCAAAATGCGTTTAGCATAAAAATTTCCAGGAGAACGACTAGAATGTGTGCATTTAATTAAATTAATCCAACCCAATTCGGTTTATTGTGTTTGATTTGATTATTATTTGGTTCAGCCTAATTCATTTCAGTGTAGTACACTTAAAATTATTAACTTCAAATATTAAATTTACTTAAAGTTTATTCGGTTATATTTTATTTACTTCAACTGAAACTCAGGTCTGTTGAGATAATCTCATTTCAATTAAAAAAGTTACTTCAATATACTTCAGTTTAAACTAATTTAACTTAATTAAGAACAACTGAATGAATTCAGTGTTAAAAATGTAATAATTCAGTAGAATAATTAAATTATTCCAGATGTCTGTCTTTGGGTGAAAGGTGGTGTACATACCACAACGGGTCTCCAGTCCATCAGCGGGATAAATAGACACACAGGACAAACAACAAATTAACCTAAATCCATGCGTTTTAACTGGGAGAAATCTGGAGCACCTAGTGAGAACCCAAATTCAAGGGGGGAAAAATGCAAACCCCATGCAGGAAGAACCATGACTGTGGCTGCAAGGCATCACTGCAACATCCTGCTGCCTCTATTTGAATCAGTTCAGACACACTTACTTAATTTCATTACAGTCACATTAGATTCAGTTTTACAGAATTCAGATAATATTAGTGAAGTGTAGATTGGGTTTATCTACAGTATATGGTGTCACTTCTCAATAAATGGAATCTCAAATCACTTTCCAAAACAAACTGATATTTATAAAACATCATGCTTTCCAATCAGTGACATCTTTCTCCACTGAGGACTCTTGATTTCTGTTCATACTGTACCCCATATGATTGATAATAACGCCATACAATAGTGCTCTGAAAGAAAAAAAATCTGTGCTGTCCCTTTAAATAAAGTAAGGCTGTATTTTGTGTTTGTGAAAGTTAGAGACTGAGATGGGGGGGTGTTGGCCTTGTGCTGCCTGCAGTGATCAACAACACTGGCTGGTTATGTAACTGGGATGCTGCAGTATGTAGGTCAGCAGCTCAGGGAGAGGCAGCAGTCGGGTAAGAAGGATAAAGCTGAGTAGTGCGTGTAAGCTGCACAACGGCACACCAATGTTGTGCAGTTTAAACTATATTGAGCAGATGTCAGATAACATCACTCACTTATTTAAAAAAAAATACATATCAGCTTAATGACCTGGAAACCTGGAGGCAGAGAGGAGGAACTCGTCAGAAGAGAAATGCTGCAGGAGTCTGTTGTGCAATGAAGTCAAATGTATTAAAGTAAAAGCTTGTTTGGTGTTTGCATTTCGCATTCTGGTCCTTGTAAACCACAGGTGATCCGGCACGCCATAACACTTTCTGTGGCCCTCTAAACTCTAGAGGACCACATGAATAGCACCTTTAAGTTCTTTTTGCATGCACCAAAATATTATTTTATCAGTCAAATCAAATCAGAGTTTATATGTATAGTCCTCAATCAAATCATTGTGAAAATATGTTCAGTATTATTTCATTTTAAGAAGTACTTGTCAAATGCAGAGACAGATATTTATTTATATTTTAATGCTTTGTTAAAGATAGTTTTATCAATACTTTCTGCCACAACGGCCCTTTATGAGGACATTTATGATCTTGATGTGTAAATGCATTTCACTGGAAGGTGCTGTAAATGTTGGGATGATGACAATTCATCTTAGTTTTTGCAGCAGTCTGTTTAACTGCAATCAGTCAAAGTTTGGGTAAAATTAGTCAGGTTTTAGTCAGGACAGACACTGTAAAGCTGCATGACAGAACATGACGGTCTTAGACTTCATGATTAAATACTGTTTTGATAACACGTCTTTGTTTTCCAGTTCACCTGAATTGTCTTTCACATGATTTAGTGATGCAAAATAGGCTTCTGACTTTGTGGATAACTTTGACCCAGTTTGCTCATACGTAGCCCTGAGATGAGAATATTACTATATCTGTTCAACCCAAAAGGTTTCATATAATTAAAACGAAAACATTTCCCCCTTAGGACAGATTTGGCCCCAGCCTGCAGGAAATGAGAGAGACAAAACCAAGAGCGACTGAAAACAAGTCCTCGACTGGCCGACATTCAGGATAGAGAGTTATGCTGCCTGCCACAAACCATTGACTCTCCCACTCCCTCCGTCCGACACGGTACTGTAAAATAGGCCAGTGTGTAATTCTACAGATGTGCGTGCAGAGGGCTTTCAAACGTCAGAAACGCATACGAGCACACGCACGCTGCCAACGCATTCATGCCGAAGTGTTAAAATAGGTCACAAGGAAGTTGTGTGCTTCAGAAATGAAAGTAGGCCATCAGGAATAACTGCATGTGTGTTGGTGAGCGCGTGTGTGGAGAGATGAATCAGCTACATACACGTTATGCAACGATTAAACCATACTCCTGTCTCTTCGCCATGTCTTGTGCCCTTGTGGTCAATGATGTTGCTTGCAGGTCTACATGTGAGAGTGAATAATGCAGTATATGGTGGTGATGCTTCTGAAATTTGAAAGGGTACCTAGCTCTCTTTTAAACTATTAATTCGCATTTTTTGGAGTAATATTTGCGGATTAGGTTTGAAATCCTAAATTATTTTGTGAAAAATATAAAATAATATTAGCGAAACACATTCAGGAATTGGGAATCATATTAATTAAGAATCTTCAAATTTCCCATCTTATATCTAATCCTTTGTTTAAATAATCTTTTCTGCTTTTTGTGTACCCTTATAAAACCTACAGTTTCATAAAGTCAGAATCTGATAGTTCATTTGTTCTTCTGAGACTTGACATAAGCTGAAAAATCAAGGTCAGAGGTCAGGTAAAGTACAACGTTTCCAGAGGGTAGAGGCAGCAGTCTGCAGAGGCAGTGAGATAAACTTCAGTCACCACCTGAAATGAAAAGTTTGTTAGAAAGTTAGTATGTCTTTAATGTTGTTGCTGATTCCTTTACAGCCTGTCCTGGACAACTTATGGAAGAAGCTACTGGTGCAACACAGTATTTTATCCCTTAGGTTTTACTACCACCTCATAGCTTATCTGTTTGGCTGTGATGAAGGCCCTAAACGAGCTACTGCCGTCATTAATGTTTTGCTTCTTCTTAGGCATAGAAAGTACTTCAGGATCAGTTCTGTGGAGGTTTTAACTCCCAGTCGGTCGTAGTATATGTTGATTCACAATCCACCAAGCTCTGGTTAAATATTACCCTAATTTCATTATTTTATAAACAGAAAAATTATGTCATACTTTGATGAGTATAGATCTTAGTCAAACATTAACCAGAAACTATAAATCGGAGCCTCGCCATAATCAGAAGTCTTAATAGACCTTTCAAGTCACTGTTAAAAAAGGAACAAAGAAACCTAAAAAGCTTTCCTAATGTTGTATGAAAGTGAAAGTATTGTAATACTTCTCTTGTCAGATAACCGTGTCAATACACCTCTAAACGTCACCACACCACACCAAGAGAAAAAAAAACAACCTCAAGTGAACCCCAAATGAACTCAGCTTATTACTTGTCACCAGTAGAACCAGATCTGTTTCTGCTTATCCATTTTTATGTCTGCCTATTGAAAAATGCGACCCTGCAGGCATCCTTTGCATTAAAAGCGACCATTTATGTTTTGTCTCCTTTCTAACTGATGCTGTCACAAGTTTTGTTTTTGTAAATTAGCCAAAGTGTCACAAAAATCGAAGCAATGGAAACGAATGCATATTGTCTGGAGAGAAGGAAATATATTTTCACTGCCAACAGGTTTACGGACTGCCTTAATGTTTTTTTAGAGGGCTGCATCGCAAGTATGATACTTGACACCGATTTCAGCCTATATTTATGTGGAATTGTTATTAAATAATTTTTCCATTACGCAACAAAATTCCAGCTTCTGACTAAGTCCAGACAACAGCTATGTGGGAAGCATCGCAAGCTGCTGCGGGACAGCTCTGACTCAGCCGTTACGAATGCCTGCTCCCTGTTTCCATGCAAAAATAGATGCATTTGTGCCATGAATGTGGACAGTACGAATGTGCTGACTCCAGAGTGACCCTCATGGCTCCCAAAGCACATGAGCTCAAGTGCACGGCATTGAATCCAAGCTTCCGCAATGCTCCATTAATATTTCAACATGGAACATCATGGATCAATAAAGGTAATTAAACACAGGAAGGACTCAGGCCCGTCATATTTAACATGTAACAGAGCATGATTAAAATACTCTCTGTCACAAACTGCTTCACTTTTATTATGTTTTTAGTGATCCGTAACAGGCCAATACAAATAATTATTAAAAAAGCTCTCAGCCTTTAAAATGTTACCTCAGATTAAACCTTCACCTTTTATCAGACCATTGGGATTTCTTAAACTGAGAAGTTGTTGCTGTGAAAGAGTTAACTATGAAATGTGTTTTTTTCCAGAAACAATTTCTTACCAGACAACATGCAAGCCTACAATGAAGCAAAGCATTGTTGCTAGATCCCCAGATGTGATAACTGCCTCCTATTTGCGTCAGAGGATATATCACATTATCTCTAAAAACTTTTAGGAATTTCATTCACTGAACAGCAGGAAAGAAACGTTCTAATGTTTGATTCCATTTCAGTAATTCCCTCGTCCATATGTAAAGAATAAACATGTGAACTGTCAGCAAATAAAGATGGTATTAGGCTAGCTAAGTGTCACATCAATTATTTGTTTTTCTGTAGATTCCACATCAGTTTATGCACTAGCTAACTCTTCTGGCATCGTGATTTAGGATGAATCCAAATTAGTCGGTCCTGAATGCTGAAGCTAACAGCCTGTTTGACAGAGGACATGACCAATTTCTATTATTTTAAAGCAACTCCAGTCACAAAAATGTCACATCATGTTTCTCACAATGATGTTTTGTGGACTTTTAACTATTGCAACATTTGCTGCTTTTTCAAAACGAGTCATACTAATATTTACAAAGGAAATGTTGGTGGGAGGAGACGCAGCACAAGTGATCTTCCTGTGTGACACATAATGAAACCGCGGTGTTAATGGTTAAAATATCCTGACTTACAGAAAAATAAAGCACTGTAAAAATCAGTGTTTACGTACAATACCGTCAGATCAGTTACTCTGAAATACTTAATGGTTCGTTCTCAGTCTGTTTCAAACAGACTGAGAAACAATACTCATTGGCTTCTTTGTAGATAACCAGGAAACAGAAATGTAACAACAGCCTGAAGTTAGTAAAAAAAAAGTGTTATGATAAAGGTTTGTCTTTGAGTTTGGAGTGAAGACAAGAGAAATTATCAGTTTGTTCTAGGGCCTTTTTGCAGAGCCATCAGTTCCCTTCATGACCAACTAGTCTGGATTTACATGAAGTAACCAAAAGAATGACCAACTGCAGGTTAGACATCAACTTTATTTATATTTTTGTATTTTGTCTGCTCCCATTTGATTTAAAAATAAGACACCTCCAGCTCTCAGTAGGTTTCCTAAATTGTTATAATTCCAAGTTTCCATTCAAACAGTGGATGTTATGCAATATGTGTCACGTTGAGCTGTCCTCTGTTTGCCGGGATGATCTGGGCCATGACTCAGCAGCCTGGACTGGATTGCACAAGCCGTTCAAGAGATTTGCACCTTTGATCAGTGTCACCATGTTTTATTCCCTTTCACCTGATTACAGCTGCAGCTGCATTTCCTTCGGTTTTTCCACCAGGTCACTCAACCTGGGTCCTTTTTTATTACACTCATAAGAAATTCTCATTGGATTAACACAATTTAAGTGATGGCGATTTCCCCATCCGATAAATATGTGCTGGTTCAACCAGATGCAATTAAATTATATTTTCCAGATGCATGTGAATTTGGTTGAACTAGCATGTATTCATTGTATGGAAAAAGTGACATTATTTAAATTGTGTTAATCCCATGAGTCATTTTAATGAGTGTACTTAAGGAACACTGAGTGAAGATCCTTTTTTTTTGCTATTTTCAGACTAAAACAATCCAACCAGATAATTATAAAGAGTATTCTGGTGAGCAACAATCATTTGATGAACATCCTCATGCTTGTAGGTTGTTTGATAACGCCATCTGAAGTTAAATCAACAAAATATTGCATTCAAAAAATGTAAAGTCATTAGCGGAAGTGCGTGTTTCAAGAGTTTTAGGTTTGAATCAGTTTTTTTTTCACAAACAATTCTCTGTTTTAATATAACAACAACCTGTTGTCTGGTTTTGTACCCTTGGGGACAAGAATGGCTATAAAACTAAAACACAACTGATAGAAGGTGTAGTTTATATATAGCGTAACTTATTCGCAAATAAAAGTCCAAAAAGTGCGGTGTGAATTTGTATTGTGCCCTCCTCTAGTGTAAATATGTTGGGGAACTGCCTTTAGCTGTAAATACAGCAGGTATAAGTGTTTTAAATCATTTCTGCACCAATTTTGTAAATTTAGTGACAAAAAGAAGAGCCCATTCTTAGCAAGATGACTTCATCTTTACCTTTTACAGTGGGGATGGTGCATTCAGGGTGTCGTGTTAGTTTTCAGCCACATGGAGTCTGCGAAAAGTGCTATATAAATCAAGTTGACTTCATTTAATTTTTGTTTTAGGTTCTCTGCGCCAGAGTGCCCTTTCTTGACAGAGGATGGAGATTGAGGGGGTAGAGAGGTGGGGGACGACATGTGGCAAGGGTTGCCTGGGATGGGATTTGAACCAGGGATGGCCATGTTGAGGATCTGCTTATGGGGCGCCTGCTCTAGCCAATAAGCTACACAACACCCCAACTTTGCTTAATTTACTAGGACAAAAAGTTCAACTTTGGAATAATCTGACCAGAGCAAGTCCTTCCACATGTTTTCTGGTTTCCTCTTCTTTTTTTTTTTAAATATCCCACGTTTTTTTCCCATTATCACCCAGTGTCCGTCCCTAAGTCCAGTCCTGGGCATTGCTCTCCTTCCGCCAACCCCAGGAGGGCCCTACACTCGGCTCAAGCCTCCTTCATGCTTTTAGGAGTGATGAACCCTTCTTTACACCTTTTCACCTCTTCTTTGCTTGTCACGAATACGAAATGGGACTTCTTATGCTTTTCTTTCATCCATAGCTTTCTTTCTTCCACTTTTCTCTAAAGTCCAGAAATGTACAAAACTAAAAGTTGTCCTGATAAAATATTCTTGCATCTGAGCAATGGATTTCTGCTGCTCCTCCAAAGTCATCATGGGCCCCTCGACTGTTTCTCTAAATGAATTTCCTCCTGTTCATATCTTGGTAGGTGTAAAGTTGTCTCTAACTCTTTTTTCATTTGATGAATCGAACAGTTCCTGATGAGCTGTTTAAAGTGTTCAGCATTGTTGATGCCTTCACAGAACAACTGGATTCATACTGAGAATAAATTACACCTGAACAAACTTGCTTATCAGGTGTCTTCTGAAGGCAAGTGGTTGCTCTTTATGTATCAGAGTAAAGGCAGGCTAAATAGAGATGTGCAACTCACTTTTTCTGATTATTTGTACAAATTTAAAACCAAGCATCATATTTCTTCTAGTTCAGATTTATACCCTACGTTGTGATCGTCTGTCACATAAACGTCCAATAAAACACACCGAAGTGTTTGGTTGTGAGGCAACAACTTCTGACAGATCTGAAAGATGTCGGCATTCCTGACGTCTCGGCAGCCTGACAAACAACATGTTTGTCGATTAGATAACCTGCTGTCGTTCTCTGTGGTTATTAAGTGGATTAACCTCTTTAGTTTAGTCTTTGCCATTTCTCCCATCTGTCCACTGGTGCACCCCGGACAGGGTTCTGCACAAGCACCCAGAGGATATCTCTCTCTCTCTCTCACACACACACACACACATTGCACAGAAGAAGAGGCTTTGTGGAGAGCCTAATGTTTATAGGAGCAAATCCTTTTTCATCCTACCTCCTGCAAAAACAAAAAAACGTCCAAGCATGATCAACGCACTGCAAACAAACCTGTTTTATATCACCTGCATGTACACAGCAGCCATGATCACATGCAAAAATTACAGCAGCAATACTATGAATATGATTAATAATTTAAATCTCAGCTGAGAACGGCTTACATGCTGCTCATGTACAGTTGACACATTAAGGTGGAGTTAGTGACTCTGGGCTTTGAATGCAACCGTTTCTCTGTGGGGACTTTAATGTGTTTTATTTCCAAAGCGTGAAAGTGGAAAGATTTTGTCTGATGCAGTTTGTATCACATTTTCAAAAGGAAAACTAAACTGATTCTAAACTACCATTTAAACCCAGTCTGGATTCAGTATGTGGTAATATTAAATATAAATGTATGTGTGCAATTGTTGGGAAAAAAAAATTATATGGTTATTTTGGATTTTATCTGTGTGAAAACTTAGTATATCATAGATAACACACAAAAAAAACTGCATAATGCGTTAAAGAAAAAATAAAAATAATGTTGCTAAAATTAAACGCATTTGACAGAGACATGTGTTGTTAGGTAGATGCTGATAAGAAAAAAAACAGCATTTGATATATTTATTTGATCACATAAATATATAACCGATATAACCTATGAAATGACAGATAAAGGTTTTGAATGGCCTCATCATCAAATCATCATTTGAATTGATATATGAGCTTTTAGACGTAGCATTCTCTGCAACATTCAGAGAGAACATGAAAACTCTTCAAGTCTTCGCCAAGAAGGTTAGCCTTGCTTTTTATATTTGTCAAATCGGTTTACTTTCAAATACAAAAGGCAGAATAAAACCTCAACCAGACAGTCATTTTATTTCTCCTTTAAACCATCTGTAGTGGCAAGTTAGACAGAAACAGGCTCTTAAAAATAGAAATTAGAATGTGAACGAAAGCAGAACTAGTTAAACAGGTTATCCACTCATGACCCACTTACACACTAGTCTCGGTGGTGTGTGACCTCTCAGTGTCCAGTGGGCTCCCAAGTAAATGTTTGTTCATGTCTATTTGTTTAGAACATTTAAACAATAAACAGTATATTCTTATATACATGCACACAGGACAGCAAGTAAAACACAACATGCAGCAACCCTGGCCTTTAGTACTGGACAATAGTTTTTTTTTTTTGCATATTAAATAGAAAATGTAATTCATGAAGAATCTGCAATTAGATGACAGAAATATTCACTATATTCTGTGCTGATGTGTCTTCTTAAATTACTTTATATGTGGACTTTCAATTTTTCCACAGGATGACTCCACAGAAACTATTTTCTGATGCTGCAATATTTCAAAGAATAACTTGCTTCAAAAGAACATATCTTATTTTACTCTCTAACAAACATTCTTACATTAACCCCCCCCCCCAAAAAGGATGAGGAGTTCACTTTGAACTCCTCGTTTGAAGGTAAGAGGGTTGATTCTTTTTTGTTTTTTTGTTTTTGCTGTATCTAGCTCCATCTAGTGGTCGGGGCGGTAACAAATCATCACTAAAGGACTTCACACAGTAATGTTTCAGATTTTTCAGATAACTCTAGTAATTAAAATAAATCAAACCCCTTGGAAGTTTAACTTTTCCAAGCAAAGATTAAAGAGGATAATTAAAAGAAAATAAGGAAAAAAAACCCAGTCCTGCTGTTTTTAAAACTTAACCAAAATTAGAAACTCAAAACAACCCAAAATGAGTGCTCTTTATGAAGCATAAAAAAGGTCAACCATCATCTGGCCGAGAGACATATCAGTCTTTGTTTTACAAACAAGCAAAAGTATTACTTTAGCTGTCAAATGAAAATTTATTTAGGAAAAAAAAAATCCAAGAGAAAAGGTACTGACATTTGAAACAGGAAGGATGCTGTTGATTTTAAAACTGCCCGTTAGAAATTTTTTTTTTTTTGGGGGGGGCGTCTCTTTTGCAAATTTTCAGAAGAAAATGAAGACTGACATCTAAATAGGCCACTGCATCTTAATTAACCCAATTTTACAACTAGTTACAACTAGCTATACAAGTAATGCGTTTTATTCGCTCATTTTTTATGTAAATACCATCCATCTATCAAACCTACTCAAACCCAGCACCATCATGCTGCAAGGCAACTGTACTGCCCATATTAAAGCTCCCAAACTTAATTGGTTGCATTTGGTGCATCTGTGTTGAATTTGAGCCTTTACTCTTCTTTCTTACACACTTGTACATCAATTATAGTGAATGTGATAAACCCTAAATTACACTCAGCTGTGTTAGTGGGATTTCACTGATATACGCATACTTCAAGAAGTCATCAATCAGGACAAGAGAACAAAAAATCTCCTCAGCAGAACGGTAGAGATGTGAAAAATCTGTGAAATTATGAAAAAACTGAGACTTCACCACAACTGAACATTACTCTGAAATGAATGAAAAGACTAAATGGAACCTGGTTATGGAGTCATAGGATTGGGTTCTACATGCAATGATCCAAACCCTCAAATCACTGTGGCAGAATGCGTCACAGTCTGCTGACAAACGTGAGTGACTTTTAAAAAACGTCAAATTTCAGCATAGTTTAGACCCTAAACATGTAGGAGTCCGAAAGCTGAAGAGGTTTGTGGGTTTTCAGGTGCACTATCCATGCCAATAAAAAAGTAAAATAATAATAAAGCCTAATAATAATAATTTGCCTAGCATGAGCCCAGAGGAACATCTACGGGTTCACCTAAGGAGGGAGAAAAGATATTCTCATAATCTACCAGATTTGAAGAACTTCTACAAGGTGGAGAAACCACATAATGATGAGTTAAGAGAAGCTGAAAGACTAAAACCAAAGAAGACTGAATAATGTAGGCAAATCAAACTGTGCATCAACCAAATATTAGAAGGGTGTTCACCCAAAGTCGTAAATAAGAAAAACAAAGGGTAAAATTGTAGATTTGCTTTATTAGTGAGTATTTAATACTACATATATACATCATGTGCTTCGATTAAACAAAAATAAAACATCTCTTAAAAAATATAAAACATGTTTATAAAGTGACATTAGTAAGAAAATGCATAACGATAATACTGCACGACGGATGGAGGAACGAATGGCAGGAGTCATCTTGTGATTTCTTCCTTAGTGCAGATTTAAGCTCTTTAGTTGTCAAACCTTCGATTGAACCTCATAAGACTGAAGCAGCTTTAAAAGCTGAAGCCAGGGACGCTAACATCTCTCAAGTCACATGCAGAAACGCGTCTTTTCACATACGAGAACCATCCTTCAGTTTGATCCCAGAGAAGCAGGTGGGCGTCAAGCTGTGAATCCTTCAAATGACCAGCAGCCTCTTACATGACTGAACCAGCAAAACGATAAAAACAACACGACATTCAGCAAAAGAATAACAGAATGCAAACTATGTTGGAATGTAGCACCACGTGAAATCTGCAGGGTGTTCCTTCATTTGTCCACAAGTCAATAAAAAAAGGCTTTCTTCACTCAAACTGAAACAAACATGATTGGAGCTTATGAGAACTGAAGTAAATCAAAGTTTCATACCAGATTTAAGCATATAATCAACAACTAAACTCCTCCATCCATTAACCCACGTCTTCATCAGAGAATCTACATGGCAGGAATCCTTTTGACTGATCAGGCGATAAATGACTGCAGTCAAAATGAAGCCCAGAGCTTACGCACAGGCGAGCCTGGGACGCGTTCAAATACTTCAAAGTATAAATCCTTCATAACTCCAACAGCTGTTACTGAGAAAATATTTCCCTGCAGCAGTATTCTCTGTCCACTTAGATCGTAACTTTTAGAAAACTAACTCCAGAGATAAAAACCGGCTCAAAACACCAACATTTTCTCAGTGTGTCACCATTGCGCTCATATTTAAATACTGAAGTGCATTAAATAATTTAAACAGTTAAAGTTACATTTAGGTTTGACAAAATATTAACATTTCCAACTAGAAGATATGAGCATATTCATAAGTGACTCTCAGTACATTGTGCCTGTATTGAAAACAACTGGATGGGATCCAAGGAGTGTTTTAAATGTCCTCCAACACGCTCTGGTGAATGCCTAATGATCAGTGACAGTCAGCAGCTCTTGTTACTCTTTCAACCCTTTTGGGTGAAGCAAAGCGCTTCTGTGGTCGCACTGCAGCGTTAAGCAGTTTCCACAAACGAGTCAAACTTAAGACTTTGCAGAAACAGCGGGAGTGATGTCTGACGATGTCCTCCAGGCGAGATCCAGGTCACACTCCTGTCCAGTATCCCACAATTAAGGGAGATAAAAAAGATCCTGGATGAACATCCGGATTGTTCTGGTGTCATCTCCCTTCTCCCAGATCAGATTTGCCTTAAACGCCTGCTAGTGCTGCTGTTACAGAGAGAACTCTTCAGAGTTATCCTTCAGTCAAGTCAGATGCACAAGCTGACGGTTTCATGGCGATGAACAGAACCGAGGAGGAGCCACAGATGTGTCTTCTGACGCCGATGAGGAGATGCAGTTAGCGAGCTAATTTTCAACTTCTTCCGAGGCTTGTCGTTCACTTGATGTGGCGCCCCCTGGGCCGAGCTCCTGGGCTGGAGAAAGAGCCAAACTGTCTCCCGTGGCTCCTCCAGCGCTGCCGCAAGACAAAGTCATAGTTGGCCGAGGTGCACATGGCGTAGAAGACGTTGGCGTTGTCAGGTATGTGAAGCTCTGAGGGGAACAAAACAACCATGAAGTGCTGCTCGGTATGTTCTGAGGCATCTTAGCTTCGTTTCATAACCTCTTTCAACAAAAGAAAATTGATTAAAAATGCCTTTTTTTCTATTCAGTTCAAAAACACAATCAATCCTAGAGGAAAGTTAAATGCTCTAACTAGGGATGCACAGATACCGATACTGGTATTGGGCATCGGTGCCGATAATGTTCTTATTTAATGTATCGGTTTCAGTTTCGGTTAACCGATACATGAACCGATACTTAAAATGTGGAAACTCTGCAATCATTTCACATAAACTTTTTATTTTTTACTTGAGATTTTAGTTTTTAGGACATTTAGGACATCAAATAACTGCATTTTTTTGTGTGGTAGAAATATCGGAATTGGTACTCAGTATCGGCTAATACTTAAATCCAAGTATTGGTACCGCATCGGTTGGAAAAAAGTGGTATTGTTGCATCCCTAGTTCTAACTCATGTCTATACAATTTTCTCCACAGAGTTATTGTAGATGCAACAATAGGAATATAGTTAAAAACAGGATGTCACAAGAGCATCTTAGATAGGTAATGATCTAAGCAGAAATGTGACACTATGAAATATTCAGACTGGGTGAAGTGTAGATATTCACCTCTTCCATGGTTGAGTAGCTGGTAGAGACCAAAGTCGCTGCTCCTGAAATCCTCCATGTTGTGCTTCTCGAGAGCTCTCTGGATCACCTGCGGAGTGTGGTCCTGGCTGGTCAGCTGCAGAGAAAAAAGGAATATTTACCCAATGTAGTCACTCGGGAAAAAAAAGCAAAAAAAAAAGCTTTAGGGTTCTTATTTTGAATTTGCAACTTCTACAGAATAAAAATCAATAAAAACGAATGTAATTTTTAAAGCCGTAAATAAATCTAATGAAAGAAGCAATAATTAATTTCTAATCTTAGGGAAATGATAAAAAAAAATTAAATACAGCAATAAAAATTGTTCATTTAATATTAATTTCTTGATGTCTTTAAGCAAAGGCTGCTAAATAACAGTGACAACTTAAAAATGAAATATTTTTAAATAATGTTTCATAATTTTATTTAATTATTTTAGAATCAAATATAAATTCAGGGGTTCTACTAATTTGGAACCATAATAGAATAAAAGAACAGATAGAGAGAAAAAAATCTGTCTTATCTCCCTGTATAAGTTGCTTCCTTGTGTTTCCGCCCCGACTCTTTGATCAGATCTCCAGCAGTTTAGACAACGTACCAGAATGCTCTTGTAGATGTTTCCATTGCTGACGCACTCCACTGTGACCCTGATGATACACGCGTCTGCAATCTGTTTGTTGTAGAGCGGCAGCACGGCCTGGGGAGAGCAGGTGGACTGAGATGAAGACGGCGATGACGACGACTCGGGGCTGAGCGCCAGAGAGGAGGTGGAGAGGTCCGGCTGCGAAGAGAAGTACGATGAGCTGGAGAGGCTAGGTGAGGAAGAGGAAGACATGGAGAAATCCTCGGCCACGTTGTGAAGAGAGCCCGGGAGAGACTGCAGTAAAAGGGACAGGAGAATATATGAGTGTTATGACACAATTGGACTCCAAAAACGGAGACAGGACTTTTTTGGCTCTTTTACCTTGAGTTTGAGTCTGAAGGGTGATGGGTGGGGGATGGAGAGGTCCTCCAGATCCGAACCACTGGAACCAGAGGACGACACACTTATCTGATCAGAGTGGGATGTCCGCATCCTGCACAGAAAACAAAATACTCAAAAAAATAATTCTTTACAATCAGTAGCTAAACTGAGCTTTGACGGCTGATCTTCCAAAACGTACAAGGTGAGCTTATTAGCCAGGAGACGGCAGCTCCAAGAGTTGGGAGAGTTGGGGCATGGATCAACAGGAGGCTCCAGTTCACGAGAGCGCTCATAGCTATGGGGGCAAATAAGGACAGATGAGATGAAGACATGGCAGGGTGTGATTAAAAACCTTCATCTAAACAGCTCTGTTCTCTTGATTTTACCTCTCCTGGTCAGTGAGCAGAGTTTGAGCCTGGAGCCAGGCTGTGGTGGAAGAGTTCACCGAGAGGCTGTAATGGGAGCAGAAAGCCTGCAGCTGTCGAATCTGAGAGAGGATCTCATACTCCTATCGGGGGGACAAAAAAGGCAAACATTTAATAATCCATAAAACATAAAAGAGATTGGTGCTTATTATAAAGTGTTCCTACACAGGCTTTATCGGAAAAACCTGAAGTTCATTTTCATCCATTTTATTAAAAGAAATACAATATTTTCAGATATTTCTATAGGGGTCAGGGATATGCAACCTGTAAGAACTATAAGGTGATGATTGATGGAAGACCGGGTAGATTAAAAAGACAAACATGGAATTATGATGATTGTAAATATAGCGTGATAAGAAGAGAGAAAAACAGATAGAAAAGAATGGAGAGATGGACAGATGAACAGGTAGATGAATTCTGGATGGACGGGCGTTTAGGGATATGGATTAATAAAAAGATCTATGTAGATTCATATAGTTGATGGTATAGGTTCTATTTTCTTTTTCCATACGTTTTAATGCTGGAAAATAATCTAATGTCTTTTCCAGACTGTGAAGGAACCAATTGTACATTTCTGTTTAAAAAGTGCAGTCACGTTCCTCTCCCCACGGAGGGTGGCGTCCTGCAGGTTTTAGATTCATCCCTGTTCAGATTCAAATACTTTAGTCATCTTCCCAGTACATAAAAATTCTGCAGACGCCTAGTAAAGAGGAAAAAACTTAAAGTAGAAACGCTGAATCAAGGAGAAACCATGCAGGATCACCAGCCCCAAAGGACTGGAACAGAACTGCACCGCTTTAAAACCAGTTATTCTTATCAAGCGCCACTAGGTGGCGGTACCTACCCGTCTCCGTTTTTCAAAGTTAATGAGATGGCCCTGTAAAAAAAAAAGTTGAAATAACCAAAGTTACAATGGGATGAGACAGCTTTGTGGAGTGGACTATGAAGGCGATCAGATAAAGAACTGACCTCCACAGAGTCCGTCAGCGCTGTGTCCAACATGGTGAGGACCGTCAGGTAAGTTCCCAGGTAAGGCACGACACCACAGCTGAAGCTCTGAGGAGGAAAAACATATATATACACATGATGTGCACATAGAAAAAACTCAAAAAATACCCTAGGCTGAGTTTTCTTTTCTTCATAAACATTTAGTTTTAAAGAGGACAAACATTTTCTGTGCGCTGTGGTTTTTCACCTAAAAGTAAAACTGACACCTTCCATTTTTATTACAAAGGTGCTATACATTTTTCCACAACAACCACACGATCCCAAGTATATTAATTCATGTGAGAATCACTTTTTCCTTCTTCTAACCTTGTCAGCACAAACGTTTGTGAACATTTTCCACTTTCAAGCTAAAAGAGAAGAAGCTTAAAATACCAAATCAGCCAAAGGGATGTGGAACTGATGATTCAGCGAAAGGGATGAGGATTTACGCCACACATTTCTCTACCAGCTGACAGTAACTGACACATTTATTCTATTTACGCGGTCAAAACTGAAACTGGGGAAGGGAAAGGTGATTTCGGAGCAAATCTCGGGATTTCCTCTCACGGTGGGTTCAGACTCAATCGTGATTTACAGTTGAGCGTGGGGGTTGCCATCATCATCATGACTCCCATTTTGCAGAGAGCTGACAAGAGTCACGTCAATGCTCGTGAATCAAACCTCCGGCCGTTAAAGCAAGGCGAGAACTAGCTGACGTGCTACATAATCGTTCTCTGGGCGCCGCACTGGGGGTGTGGGAGGGTCCAATATGACCAGCTTAGCTTTATCCATGGTGCAGTTTTAGAGGTAGTCCACTTTTATAAAAACTGGACAACCTGAATGTAGAGTCTATAAATATAGCTCCATATCAACCTTTGCTCATGGGAAAAAAAGAGAAAAATCTGGAGTGAGATTATACGTGAAACTCCTCAAGCAGTTTCGCCAAATTCCTCCCTGTTGAGTATCTGTTTACATAATGGTGCCTGCCTATTCTGTCTCGTTGCTCTCCTCTCATCCAGACCAGTCAGAGGAGTTGGCTGCAATTGCCAGGACTGGTTCTACTGGAACCTTGTGGTGGTTAAACCCTCTGGGATATTCCCCGAGACCCTTTTGGTATGGTGTAAAACATTAATTATCCTAAAAATAAAAAAAACTCCAGAAAACTTGGATCTCTATTGAAGACAGTGTTTGAACATACAAAGAAGTATATGATGTCGCTTATTTATTTTAACAGAACAAAAGACAACTTTGCTCTATAGAACCTTTAGGGTGGAGACCTGTTTAAAACAATACTTAATTAAAAATAAATGAAATGCATGAAAAGCAGCTTCCCTGAAAATAACCACCATTTTGTATTGTGCATTTTTTCGCCCCCAAACATAGTTATGAAATTGTCCTGATATAATTTTTGTGAAAAACATTCACAGACTACCTTTAGAATAAAGTAGGACAAGATTAATTTAGAGACAGAAGTAAAGGTTCAGAAAAGCTGCAGGCTTGCAAAGTTATCTTGCAGAGTTGTTTTGTTTTATCTGTTAAGAGATTTTTTTCCGACCTGGATTTTCAAATACTGCAGCCTTTTGGTAATTTCATAGTTAAGGATCTGCTTTACCAAGACAATATGCAGACGTGTCTCTTTTTAACGATGTTAAATTGTAAAAATTGCTAACACAAGACGCCGAAAGCAGCTTAAAACGTCAAGTCTAAAATAATTTTGAAATATATTTGTAAAAAACTTTTTGGAGCGACCACTCAATACTGCTCCAGATATAAATACAATTGTTCCCAGTGAAATGGTTGAAATGAAATCTTTTCGATATTATTTTTTTTTTTTAAACTTTTTTATATTTTTGATTCCTAAAGAGAAATCAGCATCAAGCAAAAATCTGAATACAAAAATTCTAACTTCAGTCCAGAGGTCAGAAACTGGCAATGCAATTGTGATTAGTGGGTCTCTAATTTTTATGAATTTAAGGAATGGGTTGTTTTTATTTCCTCTTTAAAAAAAACAAAGCATGTATGGCAAAATCAAACAGGCTGATTGAAGAAGTGAGAGAAAATTCAGCTGTGGTGTGATAAAACTAGCTAAAATCTTGTTGGGCCTCATTTCCCTTTAGACAGAATTCGGACTTTCTGCTCCAGTTATTTGCAAACACAAGCAGATTTACTTCAGAGATGTTCATGCGGGGTTTTTATAATAGTTAGTGAGCTAGTGTAACTTTCAGTGATTATTATTATCTGGTAATCCTCTGGTGAGGGTTTCCCAATTAATGCAACAAACAGTCCTGCTCTTTTTCCACACAAAAATCAGAGATTTCTTTCTTCATTTTAATCCACACTATGTAAGAATGAGATATTTACTGTTTCAATGAAAGCATGTATGAGGGTGGGAAACATATTTACCTCAACAAGAATCTCTCCGCTACTGAGGACACAGTTCTCATCAGGAAATGTCTCACACAGGTGATCAAAAACGGCCATGCTTTCCCTATAAGAAATATTAAATTCAAGTATTTTTCCTTTCCTTTAATTTGTGGATTGTTTTGTAAATCAAAATTTTCTGAGTCATAATCATGAGGGGTTCCTGAAAATGTCAGCCCACCTGCTCACAGCGGCCCACGTCCTCTTGAGGCGATAGATGGCGTTGGACTGCAGGGCTGACAGAATGGCTTTCAAAGAGGAGAAGTTCTTCAGCTGTCTGCACTCCTGTGGAGAAACGATGCCGCTTACTCTCCAAGTCAGGACGCAAACATACGTGCTGCTGAACTTTGTTGTGATTCGTGTGGATCCTGACCTGTGCGACGGCGATCCACCATTCGATGATGCGCGCCCTGTGAACTGGGCTGGTGTGCAAGCGGTGAGGCGAGCCAGGGGCTGAAGACGGGTACAGGAAGTTGGAGGTGGAGGACGGGGACAAGACTGGGGAGGAAGTGGACGGGCTTGGTGAGGACGGGCAGAGGAGCGAGGTGATGACACGGTTGGTGACTGCGTTAAACTGGGAAATGGTGGCCCGGACCGTCGGCGCCAGATTCCGGTTCTCCTTCTTGTCGCGCTGCGACCAGATGCAGCCCAGGCAGTGGAAGGGCACCACGTTCACAAACAGCTCCTGGAGGATTGTTGAGGATATCAGCAGAATCATAAGATACTAATCCAACTATTACATTCCACCAAAGATTGTGGATTTGTGAACATGTAACATACAGCGTCCAGTCTGGTGAGCTGCTCGGCTACTTCTCTAACGGGGAAGTCCAAAAAGTTGTGTTGGTCGTGTTTAAAGGAGATTTCTCCTCCATCCTGCTGATTGCTGCACTGCTGGGTTTTACCGTGGTGCTCTGACCCAGAGCGGCTGCAATCTGTCAAACCACAACATAAATGATGTGAGAAATTGATGCTCAGCAGATATTCAGAGTACTTTGCAGAGCCAATTTCTACATATGGTCACTTTACAACCCAAAAAACGCCAGTGTATTTATTAGGATTTTGTGTGATATGTGTGGGGAAAAGTTAAACCGTACATCCCCCCTGAACACTTTATTACTATGGTGAAGCATGGTGGGGGCAGAATCATGCTGTGGGGGATGTCTTTCCTTAGCAGTAATGGGGGAAAAAATTGGTCAGAGAAGACAGATGGAGAGTGGACAAAGGAAAAATCTAGAAGAAAACCTGTTAAAGGCTGCAAAAGATTTGAGACTGAGGTGGAGGGTGACCTTAAACCAACAAACCAACCATGAAGAAAAAAGTGATGCAAAAAAAGAAAATTCTAGTGAAATACGGTGAAGTTTTTTGGGGGAAATGTGATAAAAACATTTTTTTTAAAGTTCAGGCCACTATAATACAAACAAGTCAGGGTCCTGTACCAGTTCTTACTTTGACTTCAAAAAAGAAAAACTCCTCAATAGTGATCGACAAAAATCACTTATTCATATATTGATGTCAGTATTTTTTTATGGTTTAATTTCTTAATTATCTGGCGCTTTAAATATGGCAAGAATAAACCCATTTACTCCAAGGGTTAGTTCTTGTTAGGGTTGGGTATCGATTCAAATATCAAGTATCGACTACGATTCTCAAGAGTTAGAATAGATTATCACGATTCAATCCTGATAAGATAATATAGATATGGGTCATTGCTATTAAGGTTTTTTTGAGCCGTTATAATTATATGCCTGTAATTCAATGAATTAACAGGGTTTTGTTATTGCAAAAACTGTATTAACACTTTCAGAACTAGCTTTAAAACTGCTGTCTGGATTTTTAGCTGTAAAAATGTTAAACTATTAAACCGATTCTTGAACTTGTGAATCGCTTCATTTCTATTCTTAGAATTTTTTATAAGAATTTATACAGAATCGATTTCTTTCAACACAACCCGCCTTCTTATATAGGACAAACTGTAAGTGAAAAGGACTTTAGCCGTTTCCAAAATGCCTGCCATTATTCATTCCTTCTGTACCTTGTCCCTGGAGTCTCTTGAGCAAGGCTTCAGCAATCTGAAACAAGCGTCTGAAGCAAAGTCGACGACGTAGGTGGGAACACAGGAGGCGGAGAGTCTGGTACTGAGGGGGCTCCTGGAAGTCGCTGCTGTATTCCTCCAACCACAGGCGGATCACAGGGAGAGCAGGGCTAAAGAGTCCAGCAGAGCGAAAAAGTAAATACATAAAGCTTAGAAATTAGTCCTAAACGCTTATTGTGCAGCTGAGCCAAAAAAGCAGAAACTTTCACTACTGCTTGGACGGAACTCACCTGCGCAGGTTGGCGGCGTTATCCAGGTTGGGAAGTGTTTCGTCTCTATTGGAAAAGGGAAACCAGAAGACTCATGAGCTGAACTGTAAATCAAGACATTATCAGTACGTAAAAAAAACAAAATGGCAGCCAAGTGGTGACAGAAACCATCCTGTAAACAGAGACCCATGCAGCTGAACGTCCCAGCTGTCCATCCTGTGGAAATGTCCTGCAACACTCCTCCTTCCCAACAGACACGGTGGCCTTGGCACGGAGAGTAGACAGAGACACGTCCTCCTCTGGGATTAATGACCCCATCATAAAACATACGCGCAGTAAAACAAAAAGCCCGGCTCCACGTCGTCTGCTTCACAGAAACCGTGTTGCGGATTTACAACAAGATAAATCTTAATGTTTATGGTGTCGATACGAGCCTGAAAACAATCTAAGAACGAACAGGGGAGCATTGGTCACATTATGAGAGATGATAAAGTAAGAAATTACAGGTTAATATTTGGGGCCACTCAGAAGTTTACAGACATCATCACCTTTGCTACGTTACTGATATATTTGAACAATCTTTCTAGGGAGGAATAACTAGGAATACTACCTAGAACATTCAAAACATACAGGCTGAAATGTATACATACACTCCCAACTAATGTTTGGAAAAACCTTTAGCAAAAAAAGCCTCTGACAAAATTTCTGAGTGGATTCTTATTGAAAGGACTGACTGAGCGCATTAAAATTGTATTGGTTAATTAGCTTTGAGCAGAAGTTTAAACGTATTAAAAACTGTTTTAAATGAGGTTGAGGCCAGGGAGATACAGTCCAATCCATGGATGAAAAGGATTTCTTATGCTTCCTGAACCACTCTTTCACTATTTGAGCCCCATGAAGACTAGAATTGTCATTTTAGAAAATGTCTGTGCCATCAGAAAAAAAAGAAAATTGATGGAATAACCTGGTCATTCAGTTTATTACATTTGTTTGTGACCTAATTCTTTGGCCCACAATGTAGCTGAACCTAGACCTGACCAACTGCAGCAACCTGCCCTGCCTCCACAAGCTGGTACAGTAGCCAGTCGGCATGATGAGTGCATTTATGTGCCCCTGGTCTTACCCTGATGCGCCCATCACTATGGAAGAAGGCAAATCTGGATTCAGACCACATAATCATCTTCTATTGCTCGAGAGTCCATCATTATGCAACCCTTGAAAATCAAAGCATTTTTTCTCTGGTCAGTATATTCCAAAGCCAGTTTTGATGATCATTTAGGATCATTGAAATATCAGCAAAGTGTCCCAAATGAAACCAAACCATAATCTGTAAAATCCCCAATGACCAGTGAAGCTAGCTTTATTACTGGGCCACATCCAGTTAGGGTTAGAACTAGACAGATGCATCTGATCCAAAATCCACACCCTCAAACACAAAAGACTGAGGCTTTGCAATCCAAGACCACTGGAAGCATTATAAAGCATGGTGAAAGGTCCATCATCATGAGGGTCCATCCAGTTTCTTCGACTTCAATCTTCTTCTTAACCTGATTTCAGCAGCTACTCTCCTCAAATCCGGACAAAGTCGTTTGCTGTATTAACAGTTCACCCTTAAAAAAATGGTTGAAAGGCATCTTTAAGAGTCCAAAGCTATTATAGCTTGATACCTGTGATAAGTATGTCTAACCTTTTGCAGAGTTATATAATATAATGTCAGTGATAGAGGTGAAACATCCTGTAAAATCCTGTTGGGATAACACTTTCTCCAGTTTACCCCAACCACTTCCACTGGGGCTTCCAGGAAGTCTGCCGCCACCAGCACAGCTCACATGAGGGCGGCTGTTTGACGAATAATAAATACATCAGCTCGACAATTAACGCAGGCAGCTGTTTGAAGCGTGTGCAGCATAACGAAGGCCCCTTCTCGAGAAGCTTCAGAAGAAGGTGTTCTGCGTCTAACCCTGAAACGTACCGTGTGCTTTCTAAAACATTCCTGCAGGGAATTCCTGAACTTAATCACACCAGGTACACTGCTGGGCGTGGAGGGTGTAGTCATGAAGCGGTCACAATGCAACAAAGATCGGGGCGGCTTTGTTTAGCTCTCGACGATAAAGCCTGCCATAGAAACCAGCCCCTCGTCAGCAGAGATTTGTTCCCAGAATAGCCGATGAGACCCGAGGAAGCTGTTGAACTTCTGTTTGTGCTGAAAACTGATAGCTGCATCTGGCCCGTCATAAACCCTTCTGACGCATACGCCACACTAACATATAACGGCAGTGACGACCTTCCTAAAAATCAGGACATGCTGGAAAAATAAATCAATGTCAGAAAAGTTTAAAAGCAAATAGAGCGTGCATATGTGCGTCACAGCTTTAGATAACAGGAGGCATTGTCGTGGCACGTTTTACTGATTTCACTTCACTTTTTTTTTTTTAAATGAGGATATTTCACTGTAAAGTCATGGAGAATTTTTGAAATCAAACATAATTCACAAGATAGAGCCGCCAAGAGTTCTCAGTCATTCATTTCTAGCTTAAGATATGAAATAATAATCCACCAGGACCTAAAGGGTGATATATTATGACGCCTGAAAAGGGAAGGAAGGAATATAGGACCAAAAGGAAAGAAAGAAAGAAGAATACAAGGAATGGAAAGTGGAATGAAGGAGACAAGAAAAACACAACTAGGGAAGAGGACAAGTAAAGATGGCAGACTGGACACAAGAAAAGAAGAGCACAAGGGAGGAAGGACGGAACAAGACAAAGAAATAAGGGAGGTATATAAGCCAAGAAAATAAAGACAAGGAAGAACGTAATGTAAGAAGGAAAGACAAAGAACAGAAAAAATGATGGATGGAAGAACGTAAGGATGGAAAGAAAGTATTTGAAGGTGGAAGGCAGGATAGATGGAAGAAAAGACAACTTTTACATGATCTTGTCAGAAAAATATATTTCTCCCCACATTCAGTAGAAAATCAATTAACTCCATTCCTTAATTTCCTTTATTAGTAATTCTAACTACAAAGAAACTCAAAATTTCATACTTTTCCAGAAGGAAATAAAAACAGTTTTCTTTCCTTCACAAACCATGAAGGATCAACATTACTTGCACAAAATGTCAAACTATTGTTTATGTTTCCCTCCTGCACACTGAGTGTTTTCTGTTAAACAGATCATTCTAAATCAAGCAGCAACAATGAGCTCATATGGTGGTTGGAGGAGCAGCTGACCGGGCCCTCATGATTTTGGTTAACACTCGTCTCGGTTCAGTAAAAAGCCATCGAACTCACCTCTGAAACAGCAGTTCGATGAAGGTTTCGGTGGAGGTGAAGGCTCTATACATGGTGAGGAACACGCGGATGAAGTCGGGTTCCCTGTGTTCTGCGTCCAGCAAGTGGGAGACCAGGCGCTCCAAGGTGGCGGCCTTCAGCCTGCGAAGCTTCACGGTGTGGTACTGGACACAGCCGAAGGCCGGCGAGAGGTCGGGGGAGTCCGAGCTCGGTGGGGCAGGTTCCCTTCGCAGGGTGACTCCGAAAATGGCCCCGTCCTCCTCCTCCTCGCCCCACTCCTGCACCGGTTCCTGGTTGATCAGAGACAGAACTTCAGAAACCAAACCAATCACTGGTCATTCAGGGGAAATTTGGACGGTATAAAAACCTTTTCCATAAAGGTGGAGCTGCTTTAAACTTGTACTTAAAACTAGGTTCAGGAGAAACTGAACTTGGATGGTTCTCATTCTTGACATTCTATGACGCAACCTTTATATACACCACTATAGGGGCTAAATACCACTGACTGAACCCATGAGTCAAGTAAGAAGCGTTCAATGACGATGTTGTTTATGTTCTCAAACACTGGGACAATTGGATGACCATGATGCGTCTAAACAGTATTTAATAATCACTCTTCCTTTTGGATTAATTGGTAGCTGCGGCTCATTCTCACGTTACTTTACCCAAACAAGAAATAGGCTAGACGTTAACGGGAAAGAAAGTCTGTGATGCACCAGGGAGAGAGAAAATTACAGTAGCATGATATCTTGCATATATCTAAATGTTTACAACATAAACAGGATAATTCATTACACCAGTTACAGTAAAAGGCAAACTGTTAAGATATGACCAAAATTAAACTTTGTGGCCAAAATGCAAAGGTATTTAAGCGAACATTATCCCCTTAATGAAACAGATTATGCTGAGGGGATGGATTGAGGCAAATACAGACAAAAACAAAACAAAACTGGAAGATAAAGATTTTAGAGGTTTTAAAAAGACATGCTTCAAGCAGCACAGCGACCCTAGACGACCTTTACCTTGTGCTGGCTAATCACAAAATCAAATTCACAGAAAATCATCTTAATTTTGTGGCTGTAATATGAGAAACTCACACTTGGGGTGGACTTCATCACAAATTGTTTTATTTTTAATGCAAAATATATATATTTTTTAATAAATTGTGCTTATTATTTGCAGAGATGACGCTATAACTAGAGAATAGCTGCAGTTTTTAAATAACTACTGCATCTATGTTTTGCTTTTTGCCAATGTTTTAAACCTCCACATATGAGCACAAAGTTGCAAGTCACATTATCCCCAACAGAACAGTGAAATATCTAATAAGGTAATATTTTATAACAAATATATGGCATGTTAACTGAATGAAATCACTTGAATGAAAATAAGCTCTACTTGGCTTCGCACGAGCTCTGGTTGGCAGCATGTTGCTGTACAGCGAGTCTTATTTTGGCCCACATGTAATAGAGATGCAAAGTATGTGAGAAGTCGAAACTGGAGCGGGGAACACGCTGTTGCAGTGATTTATAACCCTCTGGAGTTAATAAAAACACATTTATCAGCGACTCAACAGAAACAGGTTCACACGAAGTTACCTCCCCACCAATTCCCCCCCTAAAAATAAAATAAAACCAGAGTGAAGATCCTTGCTTTACAGGCTTCAAGGTCAAACAGTTATAACAATTATAATAACATACCATCGATAAATGCCACTTTCCCATGTTTTCCCAGAAGATGAGGTGACCAAATCCTTAGCTTTGTTCCTGAATTTACAATGTAAAATTCAGATATTTAGGAATAAAGCCGCCTTCTCCGACTGGTGACTCGACTGCGAAGTAAACTTAAAGCATCCATGCTTTTAAAACAGTGGAAAATACTCAAATTCAATCGACGCGTTGATCAATTGGTAAAGCAGTGACTTACTGAGGAAGGAGCGAATCAACGATTTGTAGGAGGCGGGGATGTGGGCGGAGTCAGGCAGCAGGTGTGGGCGGGGTTACTGTAGGCTGACTAATAAGCAGATAGGAGTAGATGACGGCTGGTGTTGTGACGCGTCTGTTGTTTGGACTACAGAGCTGTTATGATACTGACTGAGAAGTGATACATCAGTAGCCTACATATTCAGGGGTCCGTTTCAGAAAGCAAGTTATGTGTTATGACCGGATAAGTTTGAGGATAACCTCAACTTTTGGTTCCAAAAACAGATGTATCTTTCAAGGTATGTTAGTAACCATAGCAACATAATCTCTGAACATAACCTGCTCCGGACCAGGTTACGTTCTGGGTAAATTATGTTCCAGAGAGGTTCTGAGCGCGGCGCAAACTTTTAAATGATGATCCTTTGGACGTGGAAGCACAGATTATACAATATTTTGTCAAAAATAACTTTAATTTTGTCAACCAGAAACTGTAGGACTAAGCCCATTACATATTACAATCAATCCAAAACTATTTCACAAACATATTTGTAATATGTAAGAGTATTTCAAATAAGATTACAGAACACATTACATGCAGCTAAATGAAATAATCCTGCATTGTGGAAAAAATGACTACTATCAAATTCATTAAAATACAATTAACTGGCAACAATGATAGTCATTTAATTGGAATATATTAATATATGTTTTAAAATTCCATTTAACAAAGTCAATGGAAGAAAGATGATGTAGTGTCCCCAGGAAAGCTATGAACGACTGGTCAGCCTTTAGAGCCAACTCCTCAGCTGGGGTGAGGGGAGATGGTGGTGGCCCCCCACCAAGATGGCCTCAACCTTCTTTTGATTAGCTCCATGAAGAATGCACAAAAACACTTAATTTCCCTAAATCTCTCCAACAATTATTGGATTTCAGTCTCACCTTTTGGAAAATCTCTTTGTGTAACATTTTGACTTGAGAAAGAGTTTTTGGGGGGTTTTTGGCTCCCGAAGGATAGCATCTGTCTAAGTCAATGTATAATATTATTGTACCCTCAACAAATTGGTGGCAAAAGTAAATTTAAAAAAATTATCAAACATACAGGAACACATTTTAAATTATACATTATATCCTCCAGCACCGCTTGACTTCAACTGGGAAAAAGGGGTAGAAAAAGAATAAATAAAAATGAAGATTGTTGAGAGTTAGTATATTTAAGGCTGATGTCTCCAATAAGGCTGAGCCAGTAGCAATGCTGTTATCCAAATTCAAGTGCAGTGTCACATTTTAACCTGCAGAGGGCACTCCACCGATGTTTGTTTGGTAGACAATATTTTTTTTTTTTTTACTCCACTTCTTTGAGGTATCCTTCCCTTTTTTTCCTCTTCAGTTTCCTTTGTGACTCTTGAATTCTGTGATCCATTGAGAGCGTCTCTATGTTTCAGGGTTTACTAGGAATAGGTTGATTAACCAGATTCTTATCAGGTGGTTTGGAACCGACATACTCAGGCTAAGCAGGTTTTTGGTTGATTAACCAGGACTTTGGGGTATACCATATGTTAAGTTAACCAAGCTTTCTGGAACAGGCCCCTGGACCACGAGCAGGGTCTGATGATGCTGTGGACCACCACAAGCAACATCAGATGTGTGCACTGTGGTCATGCCAACATCGCATCCATCCAAGTTACATGGTTTATTAACATAATCAAATTACGACATTTAAATTTCTACTACAATACTTTTAATTAAATGTTGCGCTCGTGTCTGGATTTATTAATATATTTGTGTTATTTTATCCTATTCTTATTTGCATACCTGTCTATTTTTAATCTTGACCTTGGAAAAAAACCTTCACTAGCAGACCAGATAATAATCTGAGCGTTTCAGATAGAAAGAGTTTAAGGATAAGATGGGGCTGGTGGGTTCTGGGGTGCACTCTAACATTTAGTGCACATGGAAGAAGCATGAAAGTATTTTTTTTCCCCCTTTTTTCCCCTTTTGCTTAGTAGCATTCTCCGGATCTTGCAGCCCTATGTAGGGAGCCATACACCCATGTCAAAAGACACTAAATTCCCAGATATAATGAGCGAACATGAGTTTCCTCAGTAGAATGGCCATGATTTATCTTGGAGACAGAGTGAAAACCCCATTCCTCTCTGGGAAACTCAAAAAAGAGCCGAAGATTTTCTGCATTGAAACAAGCCATTTAGCACAGAGGGCAAAGAACAATGCTGCGACCCACTCATATCTATGGACAATTTTCTTAACAAGACCAATTACCCTAACAGTCGTGTGTTTGGACGGTGGGTGGAAACCAGAGTACAACACAAACTCCATGCAGAACATCCCAGAACCCAGGACCTTCTTGCTGCAAGGCAACATGGCACCATGTGCAGCCACGAGAATGAACACATTAAACATATTTAGTAGGCTACGTCAAATTGCAGTTATTTGATTTCCTTTATAATAAAAACATACTTTTAGCAGCTGGATTTACACTGATATCATTATTAGTTTAGTGATTATTCACGAGGATCACTTTGGTAATGGTGGTTTTCTGATCAAATCCAAACGTTAATCACTTGTTCCTGGTCCCATTACAGACATTGCACAAAAAATAAAACTCAACAAAATCCACCTACACCTTTTTGAGCGGTGTTGCTAACAGCCAAACAAACCCTGGAGATAACATAACCTCCTTGGTGGCGGTAATTACAAAAGCAAAACAAAGTGACTTCCTTTTACTACCGTCAGGGAATTTACCAAAAAAAGCAACTAATAGAAAAAACGCTTACGCCATCAACTGCTTACAGGATGTCTGCTGGTCATAAACCCAGCTTCATCTTTCTGCCTAGTAATATATACATGTATATCTAGAGGCCTATATATCCTGTCAATGAAAATGGGAAGTGTGAAGATCAACTTTGTTTACAAGCTAAAATAATTAAGCTGGGTTTCTATGATTCATCTATGTCTAAAGTAGATTGTAAATTATGTGCATAAATAAAAAAATAAAAAACCCAGCAGTGTGCGGGTGTGTTTTATTATTAGTCATAGACTTTACAACAGCTGTGGCAAACATGATTCCCTGCCGAGCTAAACAATGCTGTGACAAAAGCTTGAGGTTCTTTGGAGTAATCACTTATAGTTGTTGAATTACTTTTGGATCGGTTGAATTATTTTGCAACTTTCCAAGAATAAGAACAGATTCACTGCATTCATTCAAAGATGAAAAAGGACATTGACACTTTTTTTGTGGGAGGTTCAGAAAAAAAATACAGAATTTTAATTGTTAAGTTCTTTTAAACATTCATACTAACTTTTCTCTTATAACCAACCTCATTTCCAGAGGTGTCAGATTTTGGTTATGTTTATTTACCCTTTATTTGTGCATTTGTCTGGCTTTCGCATTTATATTTGTGTAAATTTGTTTTCCCATCTATGTTTACGTCACCGCCTACTAGATGAGAGTTAAGTTATATTTTTATCCTAGAACATTATACATTCATTTTAATTAATCTTCTACTTATTTTTTTATCTTATCGACTTATTTTTATCATCTTTATTAATGCTTCCTTTCGTATAATTTGCCAGAGAACAGTGTCCAAAAAAATGTCTGATTCAAACCTGGATCTACAGCTTTAGACTCGTTGAAATTTCTTAAAGAATTGTTTGAGTCGGTCTAACAATCAGACACAGGTGATTAACAGAAAGAAATAAAAAAAAATACCAAGTGAGGATGAATCAAAATACATCAAAGAAGTTGAGTGAAGGGCAAACTCTCAGGCGAGAAACAAAAAAAAAAAAACAAAAACAAAAAAAAGGTGCTCAGTGACTCCTGTTGACATTCCTGCAATCACCTTAAGAGCTCTGGAAAAGGTAAGATGTAAAACAGGTCTGTTCTGATTCTAAAAATACTCATATGACACACCAATTATGGCATCATGGGAAAACCTTTATAATTCAGTGCCTTTTATAACGTTGTAAACACCAGCGTCATATATTTCTAGATAAAAAGCAATTCCCATGTAGAGCTTGAGAGGTTCTTTAATCGGGGTCGGGGTTCTGCTGCTCATTAAGTCAAAAGATGAATAATGACAGTTTTGTTTGTCTAATGAGGTTCTGTCTCTCACTTTTCCCTAGCCTCACAGTGATTCACAAAGGTCTAACAAAAGAGTGGCAGGAAACACGTCAATTAGTTCGAATTAGACACATGAAGGGTTGACGTGGTGGCAAGCCAAGAATCTGGAGCATGACCACAGAAATACGTCAGACCGGCACATCTCTGGTTGATGACCAGGAGGAGCTCATTCCTGAAGATTAACGTCTCAAAACCAAAGAAATGTAGATTGATTTTTAGAAAGAAGCCTCCACTATGCCCTTCTATTTTTACCCAAGGATAGGCTGTTGAGGCTGTACAACGATACAACTACCTCAGTTCAATTACTGATGCCCGTTTGACCTTTAAAGTCCAATATGGATGCAGTCTGCGCCACGGCTCACCGTTATGTGCGTTTTTAATCAGAAGTTAAATGTTGACACCCTTTTTATGAACAGGTTTTACTCCTGTTTAATACCTTTCTTTTATTTGTTGGCTTGCGTTATTCATTCTAAAACAATAAGCAATACTGATTTGCATAATAACGTTAATAGGAATGACTCTCAGAGCTCTGCCCCAGCTCTACAGAACCACAATCACAAGGAAAGCCAAAGCTACACTTGTTGACCCAAACTGTCCCCATTTGTCATTCTGCCGACAATGTTCATTTGTTCCCGTTTGTGTCACCTCCATCAATATTTTGACCCAATAGGACCAAATGCAGACTTTAGAAGCCAATGTTGTGGTTATTTTCTTCCCCATTTCTGTAAACTGAATTTCCTTTTTTTTGTTTAGTATTTGTTCTCTGGTGGCTGCAAAAAACAAACAAAAAACCCAGAAAAAATATATTTAGCAAGGCAAATAACTTCCTGGAAGATCTTCTACATTGTACTTCCTTACTGGTTTCTCTAATCAGAGAAACAAAGTGACACAATAGGGGTAATCCCCTGACAAAGAGAAAGATTAAGCATTATAAACCAGCCGTCGAACATCCTCTTTATCATTTCATACTTGAATAGTTTTGTTTACCAAACTTTTTGGTACAAAACCTATTTGTACCATCCATACATCACATTTTCTACCTGCTTTGATAGAAATGACCATAAAATAGAAATGACAACAAGAGGCACGTGAGAGACTGGGTCGTTTTGATGCCGATTGACAATTAAATGAACCACAGAATCCAGATATTAAACTTAAAGCAGCTCTATGCCATGTCAGCTGCTTCACCCTTTGCTGCAAACCCCTGCGGTGCACACTTAAGATCACTCATTGAAGGGGTCAACAGTCACGCAATCCTGAGGTACCGAAAACAGAACCTTTCTCTTTCCACTACGGTGCTGTAAGATCCTCTCCATGACCAACACAAGGTGCTGCCTTGGCAGAGTCAAACCTGCACAGAGAATAAGTTGGCTTTCTGTTGGGAATGTGGACATCAGTGAATCTTATCTAGATGCACCCAATACTCCAGCAACACCTGTCCATACTGAGCCTTCTCCAGGTCCACAAGACACATACTACAACCAAACTCACATGATCCCCTCATCATCTTCACGAGGAAATATACTCCTGGGCAAGAAGTTCAACTGTTTGTACGTCAATCTGACCTAAAGGGACTTTGTAGAAAGTATTAAAATTTTTTTTAAGAAATTCAAATAACCAGGTTCTCAAATAATGTTATAGGGTAATCACATTAAGTTTTGAAATGTCTAAAGAACCCAAAGAAAACAAATACATGATATTACTACTTTCATGAAGAATGAGGCAGCTATCATTTTCCAATAAACTATTAGGAGAGAAGATGTGGTGAGTCTTGGCCTTTTTTGAAAGGTTTCCCTTGCAATGCATTTCTAAATCAAGAAGCCAATATGTTCACATTTTTTAATGAAAATCAAAACAAAACTTTGGAAATATAAAAGAACTAATCTACTTTCATCCAACCTTACCTCATGTTGTCCATCAGTGTCCAGCAGCTGGAAGCTCCTCAGCCACACTCCAGGCTCCGTGTCCATGTGGACGCTCCCACAGTGACTGGACTTGAGCCACAGCAGCCTCTTCATCCTGCCCACTCTGCTACTGCCTCGCTGGTGACCGCAGGCATAATCATCGCCTCCGCACAAAGGAAGAGTGGTCCTCATTTCTCGCTCTGAGTCGATCACGCTCACAGGCCCACACACCTCTGGTAAGAGATATCCCACACCTGCTGTCTCATCTGTGTTTGGGAGGAAAACGTGTAAACGGGGGCACTCGTCTTATTTCAGCCAGAGCGATGTTAAAGTCTGCAAGTATTCAAAGCAACCAAATCTTAAACTGTGGCCTGCTTCAGACAGAAAATGTATACGGTTAGTGTGTCAGCCAACATCTATTGAAATGGAGAATACATTTATTATATAAAACATAAGCAGCTATTTTACATATCTAGTTTGTATGCACTGATTGCAAACATGATGCACATCTCAAATTAAAATATCACAGGAAATTACTTCAATGATTTAGTTTAAAATCTAACTTATATGCAGGCATTGCTATTTTGATCATAGTGACATAAAGCTAATGAAAATATCAGACATGAAGTAATTTCATCCAGAAATATCACACTAAAATCATTCTTTACAGTAGGAACCTTATGCTGGACCTCTTCCCCAGAGGTAGAGGTAATATTGCTCACCATTCAGAGTGAACGTTTATCAAGAAGATATATGAACATGAAAACATGAAAATGGCAAATCAGTCATCATTGTCAGTGGGGATTTTTACCTTTCTTGCATTGCTAGCAATAAGTTAATATAATATAGGAGGCTAAAGACAATGAAGTTAGTTTCTGTTTTAAAATGTCTATCTGCAAAAATATATTTTAATTTCTTTTTGAGTGGTATGGGCTTTTTCTTGACCATCTATAGTTTAAAATGTAAAAACAGATTCAATCTGAACAGGAATAAACATTTAAGACATATTTTTTGAAGCAGTTTTGGAGCTTTACAGTAAAATAGTAAAAAGTGCAGATTTTACATTCACAAACATGTTAAGAGCACTAAGCAACAGTCCAGTCCATTTTCTCTTTCTGGCAGGTAAGACTGACGTCTCTGGCTAAGTAGTAAATTAAAAGAAGGAAAGCAGCATGTCTGCTTCCTTGATATGGTTACAGCTTGATGAATCTTCATTGTGCTTCAGTTTACAATCTTATCAAGGCTGTGGTTATATGTTGCTTTCTTTCCACAATCCACAAAGCTTCCATCCATTTAGTTGGAACCAGCATTTTGTAAACAACTGTCTTCCAATAACGACCTTTTGGGACTCTCAGTGACAATCTGTGAAGCTAAATTTTGTGGGTTTATTTCCTGCAAGTCGTTAAGATCTAGAAATAAATGGCTGAACTATATCACCAAGAAACCTGTGTAAGGCTCACTTCTTGAAAAGTAGAACAAATAAATGGTATTCTCAATAATATTCTGATTTATTAAGAGGCATCAGAAGTTTCTTGATTACCAAAACGGTCAACATAAAGGACATACATCCCTCTCAGTAGGAGTCATATCAGATAAAATTCGTGAAAACCACTGGACTCTTTAAAAAGATGCAAATTTTCAGAAATTCAACCTAAAAGTATTAAAATTAATCTAAACACGAAATAGTCCACACATAAACAGAAAATATGCAGCTACTTAACTCCTTTGCCTGTTAGTCCCAAAAATCCTGCTTGTTCACATTCAGAGCTGGGTGTCTTCAGTCACAGCATTAAGGCAGAAGTGAAGCTCGGAGGAACAGATTCTGGCATTTATCTCTGAGGGCTGATTGTTCTCTGAGTCAGTGGGTGGATGATGCCTGGCGCATGAGTCTGTGCTGAAGGCCTCCTCCTTGTTTTGCTGCAGCCTACTCTGTTGTGTGTAAAATTGCAGTGCGTTTTATAATTACGCCTCATAAAATCTAATCATTCCAGTTCACTGCTCTGTTCATCATAACAATACACAAACTCGCTTCCCTCATTTTTGATTCAGCCGTGCGTAAAAAACACTCCCCTCTACGTAAGTACGCTTCTGTTAAAATAGGATGCGGGGAGAATGCGCAAAAATCTTGAGCATACTTTTTTTGTACTCTGAACACTTAGAGAGAAAAAAAAACAATTTCTTAGTTTTAAAGAAATCCGAATGACTTACCTGGAAGTGGCGGACAGGTGTGTCTAAAAAACAAATCAGCACACAAACTCATGACGGTGGGAGCATTGACGATGAAACTAGAAAAGACAGCTCAAACTTGTTTAAAAACCTGTTTGCAGGTCACTTCGATGAAGCACATACTCCACGTTTCAAAGTGTGCCGCATAAAGGTGGGGAACTCGTCCTCCCACTCATGATTGGCTGATCAGAAACAGCATGACAGGCCGGGCCACACGTTAAAAGAAAAGTCTGAGTTAAAAGATAATCCACAATGGATGCTCTTTTAAAGATGTGACCCTTTCAGTCTGACATGTTGGAAACGACTCTGGTTAACAGGTGCATCGCAGTAAATGAGGATATCATCAAAAAGTCTATTTTTACAGATGTATAAAGTGAAACCCTCGAAACTTTATATTTTCGTTATATGCGTATACTCTTCAATCTTTACGATGGTCCATAGCTAATGAAAACCTGGTATCTCAGAAACCAACAATATTGCTTAAGGATATATATATATAGTCGTGGAATCGAATCTCGCCGGGGCCCTCGTTGTGCACAAGAGTTGTGTGCTAAGCTATAGTTGTTGGGAGAGTGCTGTATCAAACTATACTCATGGGTAGTAGAGAGGAAGGAAAAACTGCAGAAGAAGATGGGACGCCTTTGGAGGACTGTGAAGCAAATCCCAAATAAAGGTTTGTATAATAATCACTTTTTTATTTAATGCATGTATGTGTTTTTTAGTGCCAAACGTTCCACATTTACATAAGTTATTAAATAAATATTTACATATGAGATAATCGAAATAATATTGCAAACATTATATCATATTTAGAATTATTTAAAAGTCTAATTCCGTTATAACAAACATAATTTAGAAATCAACTTGACCAGCTTAATTAGAAATTCAATTCATTCCATGGTTACAAATACTTTTATTTGTCATATGTATTAATTCAAATATTCTGTTGTTCAGTGTTGCATTTTACTGCAGTCGAGTGAAAATATATACAATATTTCATGACATGGAAATAGACTGGAAATTTATACATTAACTAAATAAACATTCAACAGTCGTTCAAATGTTGAAACAGTGAATAATTGAATGAGTAAATAATTGATTAAAGCTTGCGTTAGTTATGTGTTGAAAGCTTATATTTATGTGAAAGTGTTTTTTATTAAATTTAAAAGAGGTGTTGCAGCACATCATGTGAGTCTTTTATCTCGCAGATTATTTTTTTTTTTTAAACCTGTCACACCTATCACTTTGTGGCAGTGTTAGCCCTTAATCAGATGATTTAATAGTTTATCAAAAATGTATATATACATTTTCATTAATACAGAAAAAACATACAAATAAAAGGAATTTATGTACTTAAGACATAACCGCATAATAAACTTCATCTAACGTCATTCGTTTCAAGGTCTAGTAGGTCGGATTACCTTTTATCCTCCTAACTGTAGGTGAATGCAGGGGTACAGAGAAAGAGCACACAAAAGAAGAAAGAGACAAAAACTCTGGAGAAACTAATTTGAGAAAAAACAGAAAAGGACATGAGTCCCGCTGGAGCAAACATTACACCACAGCTGCCTTATTGTCACCATCCTTACATCACAAACACACACACAAACACACAATCACTCACAAGGAGAACCAGGAATCTGTTGAACTACTTGGCTCGAAGTTTTCTTTGTGCTGCCGCTGTGATCGCCCAATCCCTGAAGCTGCTGGGTGTATGTGTAAAGAAGTTTGCTTTGCAACTAAAAACAGAAATTTCTTCTGGCAAAGGGCAGACAGTGTTTAGGGGTCAGAGAACGCTGGGAAGCACCTGATGTTCAAGAACCAACAACACATGAATTCTTTGAAGAAAGTTGCAGAACAGCACTTGGCATGTTTAATGATACAGAAATAAATCTTGTGGTGTTTGGTTCTTTCAAAAGTATACTTGTAACCATGCACTATAAACAAGGGGGTTCTGATGCATCCTAAAAATTGATCTAGTCTTATGTCACAGTTTACATGGCAACGTAGCATAATATCTGCAACATGAAACCTACAGTATTTACAATGAACTGGTTTCAGTCACATGAAGCAAAATAAGGACAAAAACGTCTCAGAAACCTGACTCTATTCACTGTCAGAGGAATGAAAAGTCAGAGCAGTAGTCCGATTGTTTTTCATTGGCTCCCAGGAGGAAGCGTCTGAAATGTTGCCCTAGGAAGGTTGGCAGTATCTGTGTTGGTGCAACACCCTCAGCTGCACACGGCTGTTGTCAAAACAAAACTGACATGAGAACGAAGACACGCATCGTTTCATGAGGTTCATCTAACAGCCGATGACATCCGGAGATGTTGCAACATTTTTATTAGATTTTTAATGTATCAGCTGAGGCTTATTTAAGATATGTCATTGTTATGAGCAAGCCTTGCAACACCATTCATTCACCTGAAAATGTTCTCTTGTGATGCTACAATCTCAAACTAGAATGCAGTTTACTGGGAATCAATGTGATAGACTAACACAAATTAGGGCGTAGCCGGGAAATACACAGTAAAATCAAATAGTTGCCATTACTTGCTTTAAATAAGTTACCAGTACTAATATCAGCTACAAAAAAAGATTTTATACATTCAAATGTAATTTGTTATAAGAAATGTACATCTTACCTCCTATTCTGAGTGACCTTTGCATGGCATAAGTTAGCACTACGACCCAATTTTAATCTAATTCAACTTGACGATGTCTGACGAAGTTATTGTCACTCAGTTTTCGAGATTTAGTAACTTGCTAAAAGCAAGTACCTCAAAAACAATCAGAATTACCTAATTATCATATTTCCCAGGATGCTTAGAGGCATGTTTTTGAAACCATGAGTTACTAAGAAGCTTGTTGTATTAAGCTACTCTGGCTTGATTTAAGTAGAGATGAATTAACATTAGGGTCTTTTTTGATTCCATACCCAGTGTTTGCGGTTCTACTGTATTTATGAGGCACCAAGTTGCCTCAGATGCAGTAAGTTATTCATTTTTTTAAACAGCACCAACATGATATAAGAATTATTCTGTTTTATTAACAGAAAATTGGGGGTTTGAGCTAACTTTGTAAAGTTTAGTTGATTTATTAATCAAAATTAATAAAACAGAAAACCTAAATGTCAATGAAAAAAAAACTTAAATGGCAGTAAGTAAAATACCTTCAATTAGCCAAATGCTCAATCTTAACTAGACTGGAATGATAAATGAAAAGCAGAACTAAATAATGAATTTAACTTTTGAAATATGAAAACTATTAAGTTAAGTATGTTGTACTGGTTTGTCTTAGTTATGATAACTTGCATGTAAGTTCGTTTTACTTTCTATACATCAGTGGCTCCAACACATAATTACTTAGTCCTGTGTACATATTATTTTAAGTGTAATCGGTTTGCATGCTTTTTTTAAGTAAGGTGAACTAATCGTACTTTACAGTGTAGAAGGAAAATTATTGTTTTCAGAAATGTTCCTTAATAAAAATACATGAATTTGTATTCAATTAATCTGAGTAAATTCTTTGTATGGCCACTTTTGATGCAAATATAGCTGCATGTCTTTTGGAATATGTCTTTATCAGCATTGCATTTCTAGAGACTGACTTTCTAGCCATTTTTCTTTCCAAAAGAGCTCAGGTTTAGACGGATTAGATGTGCACCAGATTAAGAATGGATCTAAAGATTTATGTTGCACGTTTGGCTGTACGTTAACTTGCATCATCTACCTATCAACTTTCACTTGCAACATAATGATTATGACCCCCTCACAATACAGTGGGGATTGTGTGTTCAGGGTGATGTACAGTGTTAGTTCTCCTTTACACAACATTAATTTTGCATGCAGATCAAAAAGCTTATTTTGGGTCTCATCTAACCTGACTACCTTCTTCTTATTACACAATTTTTCAGGTTTTTATTAGGGAAAAAAAGCCCCACAACGGATCACGTTCCTTCCACTTCACAGTTGTGCACCACTTGGTGTTGTGTTGCTCTTTTTTACTTTGGATCAGAACCTATTTTTTCCAAGGCTTTTTGTTAGAGTTGGAGTCAACGATGAGCTGGGACTGATGCTTCAGCGCCTTTCGTGATATGATGTCAGCCTCCTCCTGCTTGGTCTCCCCCTCTGTGACATAAGCACGGAAACAAAGACACATTTACATGGTGAGTGTGTGTGTGTGTGTGTGCTCCTGACTAGCATTCAGACTGAGGAACGATTTCTACCAGTTCAATTTATTCACCCATAAAGTGAGGACCGTTCGTTAAAAATTGAGGACCTTTTAAATGATCCTCAATTTCAAACAATGTTACTGAACTCTACTGGTTGGTTGTACAGGTATGGTGTGAATTACGTTTTAGTTAAGGTTAGAGTTAGGAATAGATCTGTAACGGTTAGGTTTAGGAAAAGTGTCTGGGTTAGGCATAATACAGTCACTGAAATAAAAGAAAGTCCTCTCTACCAAAAGCAAGACAAGAATGTGTGTCTGTGTGTATATGTGGATGGTTACAACCCACCTTCTTTGACGAGCTCCTGTGTGTCTCCCTCTGGTAGTTTTACTTTGGTGTTGTTCTGGGGAAGCTTCCCTTCAATCCTGGTGTAGAACTATTCAACGTGACAAAATACAAGCAAGAAAAGCTTAAGTAGTGAAATAAAATGTATTATTTCTTCCACACTTTTCAAAACAAAACTGACCTTAATTATAATGGGTAACCGATTTTTCAGTAGAGATGGGAAATATTTTTTTAGAAGAAGCTTAGAAGGCTCTTCTAATCATTCTGATTTCAGAAAATTATATGAAATGAGGGTTACATTGCTACATTCAGGGCTAAATACTGTATATATACTGTAAGTGTCCCTCACTGAGCTTCACTGATTCAGGAGCTTAACTTTATCCACTCCCAAACCAGCTTTCATGTTTGTTTTTGGATCATTGACAAGTTGGAACTACCTCTTTTGGACCATGTTTCCCTGATCTAAATCTCATTGAAAAGGACAAGGGACATTTCCAAAAACAAGTATTGATATCTCTGATGAGCCATCTTCATCACATGGAGCCAGGTTCAGCCAAACCGACTTGAAACACTCGAATCAAGCACACCCAGACAATTCTTCAAATTCTCAACAGTAACTGAACATCAGCTCCTCACTGACAATTTTTTTTTTTTATCACATGTTTAGCTGAGTTTTGTTTTCATTTATGTATTATCACGTATAACAGCTGTACAGCGATGCAGTTGGACACCCTATTGTCTTGCAGTAAAATGGTTCTGGGCTCGAAACGTTCTTCAAGGAGTTTCAATGTTTTCCCTTTTGCATGTGTGCTTTCTCTCTGAGTACTCCAGCTTCCTCCCACAGTCAAGAAACACGACTCTTAGGTTAAATTGTCTCTATAAGTTGTCCCCCGTGTGTGTGCATGGTTGTTCGTCATTTGTCTCTGCATGTTGCCCTGCGATGGACCCGTGACCAGTCCAGGTTGTAACTTACCAGTCGCCCAATGAATGTAAATGTCTGACCTCTGCTCCTGGGCTTGACAATTAGAGAGCAACTTTAAACAGCTCTCGCTGCTTTTATGCTCCACTCATTAACTCCTTATGTACAGGAAATTACCATGTTAAGAGCCAGTGATCAAACCACCATCACAAGACACAACCTACTGCCTGGGACGAGTCTGTGACATGAGAAGAAATTACTGGTTGTGTTACCATTTGGTTCTCTGCAGTCTCTGTTTACACTCTAAAAACAAATAAAAAACATTCATCCATTTTTGTTTTGCACATTTTTGACGTCAGACATCGTGTGGCTCTATAAGTCATTTAAAAGAGTGCCTCACTGTGACATAACAATAAGCTGAATTTGCTTATAACTGCCCCTCGCCTGTCAAACCCCGCCCACCAATTTAAATTTGATACCATTCTGAAACCTGCAGCCTGGTAACAAGTTGGGTCCGCTAATTTGTGTAAAACTGACAGAGCCCTGTAAACAGCTCATTCTGGAAGGGACATACATTGTCAAGAGTAAGACTGGTGAGATCAGTTTGCGTGAGTTATTTTGTGCAAAGAACTTCATTAACATGTTCTGTACAGACCGCAGACCTTTTCTAAGTGTTTAAAATAAGGCATAATATGTCCCTTTAATACTGAGTTTCCTAAATGTCCATTTCCATAAAATAGACCAATACCAGTACTGTGCCTTAGTCATTGCTCTAATGAATAGATTGATCTAAAAACATATCTAATAAATAGAGTTTTATATTGTATAAAGAATTGTTCACTATAACCAAATTGTAAATAAAACAAGAGAACTGTTCTGTTCTACAGATCCTTGTAAAAGCCACAGTAAACAGCCTCATTTGGAACAAATGTCCATGTAACAATGACCGTGATGAAGTTAATGAATACAAATCTGCTAGTTTTATTAAATTGGACACTAAACTTTATCCTCTAATTAGAAACTTGATGCAAAATTTCCAGTCAGGGCTGAGTGACACCAGATAAATCAAAATCACATCATCAGCAGCTCTGATCAGAATGCTGCTGTCGTCACCTTATCTGATTTTCCTCTCAGATGCCACATAGATTATTTTTTGTAAATAGAAAATGGGTTTTCCAGGTTCCAAATATTCACAGTAACATAGTTAAACATGTATCATAACTATATCTCACCTCATCTTCTTCCATGTTCACCTTGACAGAAGCCAGGTCCTCCCCTTCTAGATTCTTTTGTAAGATCTGTAGTTTCAGCTCACACTGGGTGAGCAGCTCCAGCACAAACCCATCTGAATCTGAGGGGACTTTGCTAGCGCTCTCCTCAGTCTGGAAGAGGCATAGTATCAGACGAAAAAATGAACTTGACCATTACCAGAAACGGTGACATAAAGGTGAATGATGCGTGTGATTTACAAGTGAGATGTGCTGCAATTTCCCTGCCAGGTGCTCGATTCCAGCTCTGATTGCGTTGAGCGTCTTCACATGACCGACCAGGCGCTCTCCGGCTGCATCACGCCTCTGTTGCTGAACCTTCAGCTGATGCTCACGCTCCTCCAACACCTGCTGATCACTAACGAAACCAGACAGAAAAAGTGAGAAGCACTTAACAAGCAGTACAAACACGAGGGTCTATCTCCACGGGTTCTTTAAATTAGGTCTCTCGTGAAATCGGTTGCACCTGGACAGCTTTGCGTCCCCGGAGTATTTGATATCCTCAAACTGTTGGCTATGGAGTTCCTTCTCCTCCTTCAGCTGCAACAGGACCTCCTCGTTTTCTTGCTTTAGCTTCTCTAAACGTTGATATTTCTCCTTCTGTAAGATTAAGTGCTCCACAATGTCCTGTAGGGATGACACGGAGGATCATAAGAACAGCATGCATCAGAGTTTTGGTCACTTTTACTGTACTTTTATTTTTACATTTATACCTGTATATTTGTGACCCCGATGGCCTCGCTGAGGCTCCTGAAGGCCTCCTCGAGGGTGGAGATGGCTTTTTCTTCTTCCGCTGCGATCCTGCTGTTGTCGTGCTCGGCCTCGTTGCCCAACTCATCTGGCTGCATAACAGTTCTCTGCACCTGCAGGAGGCCAAATCTAAGTTAATATGCCTCATTTTCACAGCCAGTGTTGATGCTGGTTTAATAATTTTTGAACAAAAGAGGGATTTATGTTTCATCTTCTCCCTTAGATGAATTTAGTTATTTAAGGACAAGACGAAAAAAAAAAAACCTTTTTAATTTGCTAAATAGCAACTAAATCTAAATCAGTGTCTAAATTGGTCTTTATTTGGATTTTCATTGATCTTCTGTTTTCGTTGAACAGGGCTATCCATCCATCCCTCCATCCATCCCTTCCACTTATCTGGGGTTGGGTTTTGGGGGCAGTAGCTTGAGCAGAGACACCCAGACTTCCCTCTCCCCAGCCACTTGGGCCAGAACCTACAGAGGAATCCCAAGGCGTTCCCAGGTTAGCTGAGAGACATAGTCCCTCCAGCTTGTCCTGGGTTTTCCTTTGGGCCATAGAAATCGGGTGCAGTGTAGGATGGGCGCCGGCCAAAGGCGGAGACCTTAGCGGTTCGATCCTCAGCTGCCTCTTGAACAGGACCATATTACCTTTTTCTCAGTCTTTTCAGCCTGACTCTTGCGGTGTTCTGCTTCCTGCCTTAACCTTGCTAGGTTGATCTCCCTCTCCTTCTGTTCTTTGGACAGCTCTTCCTCCAACTGCTGTAGTTCAGCCTGATGGACACCAGAGAGCGACCCGAGGTTAGAAGGAATCGAAACAAGAAGAAGGATCAGGGGGATGAGATAAACTTCAGCAGGGCACAAGTCTATTATAAGTGATCTGACAGAAAGGATTGTATTGATTTTAGAAAAATCCTCATTTGGAAAGATTTTTAACAGGTATGAAAAAAAATATTTGAGAAAGAGTAAAAAATTAAGACTCTTCTACAAACATTCAGCGGTTCACCTCTGCAGCTTTTTTGGAAAGCTGATTCTCCTTATTCAGGACCTGCATGTTGTTAAGCTCCTCACTGAACTTCAAGAATTCTGCCTCAAGACAGTCGATCTGTCCTTCATAAGTCCGAAACTCATCCTGATGAATTAAGACGGAAAAGTCATGTGAAACCGTGTTGAAAAGAAGATACGAGGACGGCAGGAAACATATGAAAAACTGTCACTTTCTTCATTTACATATCAAAGTTAAACTGGTAGAACTGTAAATACAAACTTTCTTAGATTTCTAACAGAGAGCTTGCTGACTTAATGCCTCAACAAATTGTTTGAAAAATAAGACCCTTTAATACAAAAATGTTTTAGAAATATGTTTAAATCAATTAAAGTCAACAATTTATAGAAAACACACCGTCAACCTGTCAAAAGTTGAAAGTGATTATTTAAAAGAGAAACACACAAATAAACCAAAAGCAGTTATTTAATAAAAGGATCCCATAACAGAAAAGGTTAAACAGCGACGGATGAGGAGATGAGGTAAATATCGAGAGGATTTGATGTGTATGAATTTGGCATGTGGCTTTTAATTTCTACAATCAGCTGCTATCTCATCACTGACAGATTAATAGACCTTGAGAACCCTCATTAAAAACTCCAGTCTGTGATGATTTGGGTGGCAGTCGTTCAAAATCATATAGAAATAAAGGTTCAATATTTTTAAATAAAAAAACCCAACCCTAAATATCTTTGTTTCTCCTTGTCTAACATTAATCCAGACTGAACCTTGCCTGTTTTTACCCTAAGCCTAACCCTGCAACAAAAAAAACAGACGATAAATAATATAAGTGAATGAAATTAAGAGTTTTGCTAATTTATTTGAATTCAGCAGTCCAAATAATGATGTCATGGCTTTGTAAGCTTCTGATTGGTATAATTATAGGCACCTCATTGGATATGTTTGAAGGCAACACTTCAAACATCCTGCTTTTTTATCAGCCATCATGAGTAAATTCAAAAAACATGTTTGGCTTGGTGAGGAAAATATTGTGGAAATATTGAAGCAACATTTAAAGACAGACAGGAAGTTAAAGTTGGGAGTTAGAAAATCAGTGAGTTAATTTAAGCACATGAGTTCAGCCTTCCTAACCTATCAGTTTCTCTTGGTATTGTAGTGCTTACAAAGCTGCTGAGGGAGTGTAGGTGGTATTATTTACAGTACACCGTGTTACTGTGGTGACTGAGTTTTTATTAATCAAACAGATAATCAACAAACTGGGTAGGAAAGTACTGTACTCCTGCGGTCTTTCGCTATCATGTATTAGTCCTACATTAAAAACACCCCCATGCCCTCCAGAGCGGCACATAAGGCAACCTTTGTTATGGTGATTAAAGCTGGGATGATTATGACCAAAGACAGAATACAATGAATGAGTGTGTTCGTTGTCATGAAGGAATCTCGTGAGTTTGACGTACCCTATGGATTTCCTCTGTTTCTGCTGTTTTCTCACACTTAGGCAAGGCAAGGCAATTTTATTTATACAGCACACTTTCAACACAAGGTAATTCGAGGTGCTTTATATGATTTGGTGGTAAAGAAAGCAAACATGATAAACGCATAGAAAGTAAAAACGGCGAGAGTACGAAAATTAAAAAATAGAAAACATGAGAATCAATAAAAGAAAACATTTGGCATTTGATTAAAAACTACAATTTAGGACTCAAAGGCATCTCTAAACAGTAGAGTTTAAATCATTGATTTAAAAGAGCCTGACGATTCAGCAGCTTTGCAGTCATCAGGAAGTTAATTCCAGATGTGTGGAGCATAGAACCTGAAAGCTGCTTCTCCATGTTTGGTTCTAATTCTAGGGATGTTTATTAAACTAGAGTTGGAGCACCTGAGTATTCTGCTGGGTTGGTATTGTGACACAGGTCTTTATCACACTTTTGTGCTAAACCATTTAGTGATTTATAAACTAGTAGGAATATTTTAAAGTCTATTCTCTGAGCTACAATAAGCCAGTGTAAGGCTGGGAACTGGGGTGATGTGTTCTACTTTCATGGTTCTAGTGAGGCACAGCAATATTCTGGATCAGCTGCAGCTGTCTAATTGACTTTTTAGGCAGACCTGTGAGGACGCTGTTGCAGTAATCAGTCGGACTTAAAGATGAATGCATGGTTGAGTTTTTCAATGTCCAGTTGTGTCATCAGTCCTTTAATCATACAAATGTTCTTCAGATGATAGAAGGCTGATCTTTTTATTGCCTTTATGTGACCCTGGAGGTTCAGGACTGAGTCCATTATTACACCTAAATTACACACCTGATTAGTAGTTTCTAGTTTCATTCACTGAAGCTGTGTGCCTACTCTTAATCGTTCCTCTTTAGGTCCAAAAGTAATTACTTCAGTTTTGTTTCTGTTCAGCAGGAGAAAGTTATGCAAAATCCAGCTATTGATTTGTTCAATACATTCATTTAGGGTCTGGATAGGGTCAAAGTTACCCGGGGACATTGTGATGTACTGCTGAGTATCATCTGCATAGTTATGGTAGCTAATGTTGTTGGCTGTTATAATCTGGGTTAGAGGCAGCAAATAGTTCTGAACAGAAGGGGTCCCAGGATGGAGCCCTGGTGGACCCCACGTGTGATTTCTGTTGGTTCTGATGGGACATTGCCTATTAACACAAAGTATTTCCTGTTCTTGAGGTAGGACTCAAACGATTGAAGTGCTGTACCAGAGAGTACTGTACCCACCTCTCCAGTCGTTCCAGTAAAATTTTATGATCATCAGTGTCAAATGCTGCACTGAGTTCCAACAGAACCTTGGACTATATAACCTTAGATGCTTCAGATCAAATACATTTTATTAGCAGATAACACAAAAAACAAAATGCCGTCTTTAAATCGAATTCATATGGAAAAAAACAAACATTTAAAACCAGCCTGTGCCTTTGTTTACCGCGTCAAATCCTGAATTCAATAAAATTAACCACAAAAGCAAATTACATTTTAATAGTCACACCCGATTAATGCCTGACCTGTAGAATCAAGATATTACTTAGAACCTGTTTGGATACATGAAGCAGGTCAAAAGATCTCATAGAGTAACACCTCATGCCCGAATTTTAAGAAATTCATGGGAAAAAAATAGAAACAAAGTCACTCAAATGACATTATAATGGCTTTGTAAGTTCAGAACCTCACAGTTAGATTAGTTTTCAACAAATTGAAAAAGTAATGCAACAATAAAATATTTTCCCATGAGCAACCCACTTATCATAATTACTCCAAGAGTATCGGTACATTGATGACATGTCTGGGAGGTCACAAAGAAACCCAGAAACACTAAAAAACTTCAGAACTCACTTGCCTCTGTTTAGGTCGGTGTTCAAGATTCAACGCTAAGAAAGAGAGATTGAACAAAACAATCACAAAAGCCTGTTACACGTAAGAAAGAAAACGACAGAAAAACTGTCTTCTGGTCCTCAGTTCTTTTGAGAAAATATGTGAACTCAGGAGTGAACGTTTAGTTGCAATTTCATTGTCGCCAAGGGCTGAATTACTAGGAGCAATTTCTTTCTCACATGTTGTCAGGTTGGTTGGGTAGCTTTTGTTCCCTAAATGCGTTAATGCAGAAGGCTGCCAAAAAATGACCAGCTGCAGCAAAATGGGACGAAGCAGAAAGTGTATCGTTAAGAGAATGTTCCTCTACCTACCTGCATCTGTGTCTTGAGCTTCAGATTGATCGACAAACATTTTTCAGCCTCTTTGCACTTGAACTGAAATTTATCCAGACGGTTCTCCAATGCACGGAAAGCCTGAGGAGATGCCCAAAAACAGGTAACAGCCTTGCTGATGGATCTGAATAATATATAGAAAATATAGTCTTCAAAAATAATATTGCAAATAAAGTCAGAAATTCAGGTTTTTTGCACAGCAAATGTATTTCCAGTCTGTTGGAATGAGTCCCGCAGTGGTAGATTTTCAGCACTGACAAACAAGACAGTCCCTAACCTATGACAGGCCATGGATAGAGTTGTTGTAGGTAGAGAGCGTCTAATGTGTTTTTTTTCTCTATTGCCAATGAAAATATGTACGTCACGGTTAGCCTGATGTGCTGCCAATTTGTGGGCTGATTTTCAAGGCCAACATCTAAATATTTGTTTGCTTTATTTGTATGTTAAAATGTTACACTAACAACAGTGGATGCAAAACATTTCTAAATGGAATCAGCGTTTCAACACTGATTCTAACCAATTCTTGAATCTTAACTTCGTGCACGGCAGAGTATCAAAATCAAACGTTTAACAGAAGCTGATCAAATAAGTGCATAAACTCACCAAGTTTTAAATATACAAAACTGGTAAATGAAAAATTACTGCTGGATTTGACTTTTGTGGAGCAATTACCAAACAGTTATTGACAGTATGTTTGTAGTGCATCCATCTTCAATTCATTCCATAATAAATTCAATTCAATTGAATAGTAATGTAACGATACCATTTTTTTAAAACCTGTACTATGCCGTGTTTCCACATTTTAAGTAGTGGTTAACGTATCAGTTAACTAACTGATACGGATACGAGTATATTGGAACGGTATCGGCCCCGATACCCGATACCAGTATTGTTATCAGTGCATCCCTACAATTTAATTTACATAGTACCAATTCACAAAACGTGTCATCTCATGGGCCTTTACAAGAAAGGTTATTTCAATTAAATCATACATACATTCAAACTAATCCTTTAGTTCGTTATCCCAATCTATTAAAAACTTTAAATATAATAAATATTCTGAAACATCTGAAAATTACACTTACATACCAAGAATAAAATTGTACCTAAATTATTCACAGTTTTTTAGTTTTTTATTCTTTGTAAACAGACAATTTGCTCATTAACTACAAAGCAAATGATCATAATCAGGTCCTAATAAACCATTGTGTTACATTGTGCATGCAAGAACATTTCTATTTCTTCCCGGATTCTGAAGTTAGACAGATTTAATGTGGATATTACCTGTACAATGTAAAATACAGTCTTTGGTCAGAATACAACATTAAATTATGCAATCTTTATTCGCATTGCACAGTGAACAAAAGCAAACATGGCTGACATTAAATCAGCTCTACTAAAGATGTACATCGGCTGATGCCAATATACAATAAAAGGGTCAATATAGGCCTGATATATTAGCCTATCCCTAGTTGGAATAGCTGAAGGATAAATGAGAATAGATAGAATGAAAAAATTTGAATTTATCACAAACTGTTTTCAAACGTAATATTAATGTTACCACTGGATGATTTCTTAATATGCAGCCCAAACTGCCAGTTCAGTTTATTAAAAGCCAACAATCACTGCTGAAGTCTTTAAAGCTTGACGCATTCTTAGAGAATCAGGGGGTTAGCTACCATTTTATCTCCTTCTTCCTCAGAAACCCAAGCTGGAAAGGACTCAGCTCCACTGTTGCACTCTTGGTTCATTCTCTCCTCTTCCGTTTCCAGCTCTTCACGGCGCTGCTGGTAGGTTTGGGTGGTGTGTCTTAGAGCATCGACACGTCTTCTTAGCGACACCAGCTCTTGCAGTAGTTTTGACTTTGCTTTCTAAGAAAACAGGACAATTTCAGGGTGTAAAATATAATCCAGACAAACAAACAAGCGGGCACTTTAAGTTTTTTTATACCCCTTAGATTTTTTTGAAAACAGGAATATTACCTTTAAAGCTTATTTATTTATATAAAAACTCACCCCTTTTGGCCGGTTGTGTTCATCAACCTGATTTAAAAAAACACAGAAATTTATTTTATTAAGTTGTTGTTTTTTTTAGCATTTTTGGTAGTTTACACAAGTATTCATACCCCTTGAACCTTTTAATGTTTTGGCTAGTTACAACCACATACTGGGCAAGTACAAAATACTTCTTAGAACCACTTTAATACAGTTCATCACAGCAAGTCTTAACATTATGTCTGTTACATTATGACATGGTGACGTTATTGTACAGTTCTCTTTTTATAGTACCTCAACTCAAGTTTTTATAGTAGCTCAGCTCAAGTCTGAATGAGAGGCGAGCATCGGTTTTCAAATCTTTTCCACGGATCGGACATAAGTCTAAAATTTGTCTAGGTCACTCTAAGACGTGATATGCTTTTAACGAAAACGCTGACGTAGCTCTGGATGTCTGTTTAGGTCTGCTGTCCTGCTGGTATTTCAACCACCACCCCACTCTAAAGTCTTATAGATTTGTCTTTTTTTTTACTCCCCATCAACTCTGACCTGTGTGAACTGTGCTGGTTAGGGCATCCCTGCAGCATGAGGCTGCTGGCTACATTTCATGGTAGGGATGGGATATTCAGGTGGTATGCAGAGTTCCTTTTTTTCTGTAGATGGTGTTTTGCATGTTGGCAAAAAAGTTTGATTTTAGTCTCACATTCTGGTTTTTGCTAGATCCAATTTGACTCAAAGTTTGGTCAATGTTTTTTGAATTTTAAAGGAAGCTCTGAATAGCACTTCGTCAAATATTGGAACTATGATATTTTATAACCTAAACTTGCTCTGATCTCTTCTACGTTCTCCTTGACTTGTCTGCTTTGTTCCTTGACTTCATATTGCTGTTTTGTCACCAATGTTCTCCAGCTAACCTCTGAAGTCTTCACACAACAGCTGGATTTTTACTGAGATTAAATACACACATGGTCTCTGCGGAAAGCCACACATAATTTTCCTTCTACTTCACAACTGTGCACGACTTTGTGTTGGTCAAGTTTTGTTGCTCGACAAAGTGTTGAAAACCGATTTAAGCCGCATGACGTTTTTTTATGTGTATTTTTCCCCCAAAGGCACTGTAAATTAGACTGAAATCAAATGGATTTCATTGTACTTCTGTGCAACTAAGATAAAATGAGCAGAAGTTACACAAATAAACATAATAGCAAAATCAAAACTGGTATTTATGATTAGGATAATATATATTTCAGTAAAGGTACTAGGCTTACCTCTGCCAGCTCTCTGTGCAGTTTTTGGGTCTCCTGCCTCAACTGGAGGATGAGTTCTTGGTTCTTCTTGATAGCGGCCTGAGAACGCGTATAAGACGCTCTCCTTTCGCCCTCTAGTGGACACATTTAAAAATGGCAGCAACAAAGAGATGCAAGTGGGCCTACTGTGGTCATTCAGATTTTTCAAGTATGATTTTATTAGTTAACCTTAAAAATTCTAAGTAAAATAAATGCAAGCTAGCAATGAAGTGGGTAGGCTAATACTTAACATGAAAATCCTCTAAATGTTTTTTTTATATATACTCAGAAACATAGGCAACTGAAAAACCGACACCATACTTTTAAGTCACAATCTTACCCAGCAGGTGAATTTTACGTTGAAGCTCCAACTGCTGCTCCTGCAGAGACGGTTTCACACTTTGAGCCTTAGACAACATTTTGTCACTGTTGCGAAACCCAGTTAATACAAACAGTGCGAGTTTACTAAGCCCGAATCAGCCAGTGTTGCCTAGCAACCTGTAAACAAAAGTAAGAGCCACGCGTGTTTACCTCGGACGTTAGAGCTAAAAGGATGAGGTCACATCCGCCTTGACCGTGGGTTTAACGCTGTTATGATTTTTGTTTTTCATTATTTGTTTGACCATATACATATACGTATATATATCTATGTGTTTGACCTGTTAATCAATGAAATTAATAGAAAAACAGTTTTTGAAACAAGTTACAATGCTGCATTAAAGGGCTAAGTAAAACATTGCAGGACAAAACCACAGGCTATTAAAGGTCTTGTGTCTGTATTTCCATTATCTTCTATTTTCCTCTAGAATTTTTTTTTGTCTGTGCTCAGCAATAAGAACAATTCATAAATCATTTACCTTTGAAGCACCTAACGTATTTAGACAATTTTAAAGAATGAATGCCCGAGACGGAAATAAACGTTTCTTGTTAATATTGCCACAGTTTTACTTATCAGACCAATAGGTAAAAAATGAAGAACGAATAATACTGACCGACACTGATGTTATTATCGATACAGTACATTTACCAAGTCGAGAAGATAAATGATTCATAATGGAATGTCACAACAAATGTTTGCATTTTTTATTTTCTGTTTTAAAAAGACTAGTGGAGCTGTTTCATACAGTTAGTATCTCTCTTGGATTGGTCTACAAACAGCTTCATGACAGTTTGTTTTCAGGTCTCAGGAGTTTTAATAAGTTCTTGGTGTAAACACTTTTCCATCCACATTTTTTGTTCAATAAAAACAATACAGTTTCACAAGTTAAAATTTATTTCTCTGGTATATAAAAAAACAACAACAAAAAATATATAAGCTGGACAACCACTTATAAGAGTAGACAATAACAACTTTCACCACAAGTTCCACAAGCTGGAGATCTTTCTTTGTCCATTTACAAAACTTTCGATGAAAAAACAACATTTATCATGAGAGACAATGTAAAGCTCATTAAACTCAAAGTTATCACAATAAAAAAGTCGCATAGTCAGTCAGGCATTAAAAACAGCAATAAGAAACCAGTAGGTGTAAATAAAGAACTTTGGCTATTTAAAATCTGTTAATGGCTTTTATACCACTTTGGTAGTCACTGCAGTGTATTTAGTTAAACCTGTAAATCTAAAGTTTTCTCTGTCAGACCTATCAAAGTTTCTACACGGATTGAATTCCGGAATAAAATTAAACAGAAAGGTTTGAATGAAACATATGAAATGATATATAAAATTAAGACTTTCTGCAGTCTTCTGTCTTCAAAAAGAAAAAAACTAATAACTATATCCCAAACTTATGTAGCCTATACTTCATGTTGTCCATGTTGGACAATTTGTCATTAACAGTATTAACAGAGTTTTCAACATGATAAAAAAACACACGTCTCCTATTTTACACTTAGATCCAAAAATACTGTAATACGGTGATTTATCTGTTCATTCACACAAACACAAACAGACACACAGTAGCTATTAGTCAACAGATTTGGGTGACTCATTGGACTTATTCATGAGACTGAGGAGATTTTGTGACATGAAGTACGGCCTCTCGGTTGATCCATCATTGCGTTCCAGGTCTTCCACTGTGACAGAAAGATATACAAGTTAAAAAAATAATATTCCTGATACTGCTTTTATTTTAACTTACAGTTTTTTGGTTAGAAGTTAACGTACACTCTTTAGTCATTTAGGGATTCCAATGTCATGCTTGAATCACTGTTTTAAGTTAATGCATTAAGACAATCCAAACATGGTGAAGTTTTTCCACAGTCAACAGATCTCAACTCAAAAGAGCAAATTTGGGATGTGGAAGAACGGGAGATTTGCATCATGTATGCACAGCAAACAAATATGCAAGAAGTGTGATCCTATAAGATCAAATTGAACTAAATTCTCAGATGAATATTATTGACACCATTTTGAATCTAGGCCATGAACAATAGTACAGCAGGTGGGTTTAATTCAGTACCAGTAACAGGGTGTCTTAAAAAGAGAATTGAGAGCACACATTTATTGTGAATTTTATCCACACAGTGTCTAAATATTATACAGAAAGGCTATTTGAAAATAATATTTGGATACATTTTTATTTGCAAGTTACACCCTGACCACTTTCAACAAGCTTCTCCAAACTTCTGGTTGGATTTCAGGCAGAATAGATAGCAAAATTCATTTAAATGTGCTGGTTTCCTCTCACAGACCCAACTTTTAGGTATAGTCCATCAGTTTTCGATTTCAGTTTTGGAACAGCCTTTCCAGAAGCTTACTGGCCTCCATTATCGATCCAAAAGTCAATTAAGATTTGTGTTCGGGATTAGTCCTGCTATGTTAAATTAACATTCAAGTGTTGATCTGAGGTGATGTTAAAGAATTAGGAAGTGGTCATAAGGGGTATTCCACAAAACGAGCTCACCCAAAAGCCAGGGTAACTTTAATCACCCTGCCTCAATTTTCCCAGATTCGGTTACAGAAACAAAACTAACCTGAAGCCTCCCTCATTCACCATGGCAGCTTATGCTCTTTTCCCAGCCTACTCCGTGGCAGGCTAACTGTCAGGCTTATTTTAACTTGATCAAATAATTGGACGATCCATGTGATGTCACACTGCCAAGCTGTTATTCTGCTGCTGTTCTCTCCCTCCAATATAAAGTTATTAAATAGTTTGCAGCAGCTGCAGTTTTCTTTTTAGTGGTAAAAACGTAGGTTTTTATCTTTTAAAATGTAGTTCTAATTATTTAATGAGTTATTTAATCTACTGATATTACTTTTACCATTTTGAAGGACATTAATGTATTTGATATGTACTATACCAGAAGTTTTTTGTTCCGCAAATGTCACACCTGACACCAAGCTAATTGCAAATGAATCAGTTTTTGTCTAAAATTGAGCCATGATGTCATCATCCTGTCCAGTCTAAATGTGTGAAAATAGTCTTATAGTATCTTGAAAGTGGAAAATATATATATGTACAAATTAATTTATGTCCTGTATTAATGTAACTTTACATTTTAAAGACTTGAAAATGTTCTTAATTAGCAGATACATATTTTTACATCCTTTCGTAAATCATGTTCTAACACATTCAGCCTGTCAGCTATTTTCTGTCATGTGTTATATTCAGATTATAATAATTCACAACAGACTCCAGATTATCTTGCCCTACCCAACAAGGTAATATGATTTATTAACGTGAATTTATAATGTTACAGTTAAAAGCCTTATCAGCGCTCAGTGTCACAGTCTAAACCATCCGTAAGGAACCTCACGCGGCAGAATAAAATGGCATCTTCACTATTCAAGCTGTTTTTGGTATTACTTTGGTTTACAAAATTCCTGCTAGTTTTTCCTTTTTTTTCTTGTATCAGCCAAGTGATTAATACTTTGTTTACAGAGTTCATCAATTTTTGTTTTGTGTATGTTTTGTTGATTTATATTGGATATGAAAAATGGCTTCCAGTTTAAATGTTTAACATTTACTGATCATTCAGAAGGTGTACATGCATTATTACAATAGTTGAAAATCATCTTAGAATGACAAAATTATTGTAGAGTGGTCGGGAATCCTGGCGGAATGGTGCCCAAAGGTTGTTGAAGGCTAAAAAGATGATTTCTTTTAGCATGAATTACAGTTGGTTGTACTATAAATTAGGGGTGAAAAAAAAAGATTCAAATAAGAATCTAAATTCTTTGTTTAACGACTTTGGATCGATTTTTTAAATAAAAAAATCAATGTCAAAATCAAATTTTTTTTTTTAACATGCAGTCCAGGCTTGGAAAAAAAGATTAAGTTCACTTTACTATGAAGTATATTTAAGTATGTAGTAGTTTACCTTAGAAAGTCTTTACTTTTCAATCATTCTGTTGTAAAGGTTTAAGATGTGGGAAGTAGAACATTCATAAAAATTATATATCTTTTCAATACTATAGTGAATTAAAAATCTGCAATATTAAAGAATCTCAATTAAAATTTGATCGGGCACTTAGAAAAAAAAATCATAAAAGAATTTAACCGTGAGAAAAGCATATTGTCTCAGCCCTATAAATTGGCATCTTTCTTTTTACTAATAGTATCTGATTGTGAATCGATTCTGAACTGAGAATGGGTTCTGAATCGAGAATCGTCGAGTTGTTGTAAGATTCAGATCCCAACTGTAAATGTTTGATCCTTGAAAAATAATGGTTCAAATATGTCAATAAATACCAAAATTAATAGGTTTATAATGGTCCTGCTATATAAATGTCTGACTGAAACATAGCATTGTCTCTATGATAACAGGTTAAAAATAGAGGAAGTGAGCATTTAGTTTCAAATAATTTATTTAGTCGCTCTATTTTCAAACGTTTAAGAGATTTCAAAGACTTTTTCACAAATTACAACCAAACAAAGTCCAAAACGTGTACACCGTGTATTCTGTTGGGGAAGTCACAAATCAAAAATTACAATTAAACAATCAAATGGGCTTCTGTAAAACTGTTAGCCGTCCTATTTGTAGACAAAGAAATTTACCCTTTTCATCTCAGATCCGAAAACTCACATGTTTCCAACCAGCATGTCCTTCAAATGTTTACCCAAAACAGATCCACAATGATTAAATACGAGCATTTGTAATCACACCCAACAAATACGGAATGTCATCAGTGTTTTCAGAGAGGGAAAACAGAAATCAGCTTACAGCTTCAAGAGCATAACAGACAAGAAGAGGAAGAAGTCTAAAAGCTTCCAGACACCTAAGATGTTAGTTGCGAGCATTCAGAAGGCCATGTTAATATCATGCAGCACTTTATATAGACAAGAGAGATTCAGGGAAAGGGACAGAGCAAGGCAAGAGGAGTCTGTAAACAGCCGGGAGGTTGGGTCGGGGTCCAGAGAGTCTGAGAGGTCATGATTTCTGCATCACGGCCGGACAATCACAGCACTTAACGCCAGTCCAATATACCAAGGCAAGTAGGTGGCGGTACAACATATGGACTTCCATCGTAGTGAGAGTCCCAAAAAGACAGAAGCTTGAAGATACATAACAAACAAACACACTAATGCGTATATTACAAGTTTTCATATCAACAAAAGAGGTCCAGTATTCTTAGTTTATCAAATAATGTGAAAGAGTTTGGCATCAGCTGGTATTTCTGTAAACTGTGAAAGCGATTCACCGTTGTTTGAGACGTTTGTTCTGACTGTAAACATGGTTCCGGGTTCTGCAGCGCTTCCAGCGAACGGGACTGAGACGACAGACAGTGACAGTAATCAGGCACGGGTTCAGCACACACCACGTTTTACAGACCTTCACAATATAAAAACCAGCACTGCTCTAAAACCAACACAAAGGAACGTGTGTGTTCTCAACAAGCTACAGAGATGCACTGGGCTTTTGACCTCCTTCAGCCTTCGCTCTCAGCTTCCCTCTTCGGGTGGAACTTCAGCTCTCTCACGCAGCAAAGCCGTACAACGTTTTAGCTTGGATACAGTACATTTAACAGGTCCGGATCAAGAAGCTGAGGGACATACAGTAACTTTTGCTTTATGAGGTCTAGCGAGCCTCTCTTGGTTTAAAGAATCTACTCCTGTGGTGCAGAGGGAGGCTGCTCTTTTTCTTCCTCTTTCTTCTCACCGCTCTTCTCTTCCTTAGTTTCCCCAGCTGCAGCCGACTCCTCCTCTGACTTTTCCTCTGACTTCACCTCCTGCTTTGCCGCAGCTTCCTTCAGCTCCGGCTCTTCTTTTTTCTCAGTGTTCTCTGCCTGACCGACTTGTTGTTCCTGCTCCTTCTTCTCATCCTCAGTCTTGGATTCCAGCGGCTGCTTCTCCTCGTTTTCCTCCTTCAGCACAGGCTGCTGTTTCAGCTGGAGCTCCCCGTCCTGCTGTCGGAGGGGCGTTTCCTCCTCCACCTTTACTTCATCCACTGCTTTGGCAGCGTCCGCCTGCTCGACGCCATCACATTCGTCCTCAACCTTCCTAGACTTGGAGAGGATCTCGTGGAGCTCCAGATTCATAAAGTAAGGTCTCTCGGGTGACCCGTCATTCCTTTCCAAGTCTTCGCCTTTTTTTGTAGCGTGTTGGCATGCATTGATTTAGGATGGGTTAATGGGAAAAAAAACAGATGGGAAAACGTAAAAGCAGCGGGAATGTATGTAAAATGAGCGTGAAATTAACAGGAGACAAAGAGGAGAGAATTAGGAAACATGGCAGCAAGAAGACGAAACAAGCAGCTTATTGATAAGAAGATGTGGTTGTGTTCGAAAAATGACTCACAGAAACACAGGAAAAGGGTGTCCACACACATGGCGTACACGCTGAAGAAGCCGTGAGCAATCAGGTACGATCCCACTACTACTGTCTATAATGAGAAAGTCATGAATTATGAAGAAATGACCTGAAAGTTCAGGATTACGTCTGTTTTAAGTATATCTGTCTTTACATTTATTGACACCCCAGGTAAGATATGTAAAAAAAAAAGCTTTAAAATAAATCTATATTTTATAGCAGCAGTCCAATCTCGAAATGAAACAAAAAGGGAAGCAACATTCAGTCAGTCGGCCAGAGGTCTGAAAAATCCTAAAACAATGCTAAATTATTTATTTTTAAGCCTTTTTCCACATCTTCACCGAGCTGCCAATAGGGGTGATGCTACTGTTCTTACCAGTATTGGCACCCAGTAGTAGTTGAGTGATGGAGCAGCGTCTTCAACTGCTTTTATTCTCCCAGAGAAGAAGAAGAAAGAGAAAATCCCTACGCAGAAATAGAAAGCAAAACCATTTTCTTTTGATCTGCGGAAAAACTCACGGATGCCTCCAGAGTGATTGCATCTATTAATAAAAACCTCACTTACCCACAATGCCAACAATAAGGAGCTTCCCAAGAAACAGCAGGAAGTCAGTCACTTTATCTAAAACAGCCACCCTGAGTTTAAAAAAAGACAGTGTTGTAATATTGCTGTAATACTAAGAAACAATTGTATTGTGAATTTTAGTTAAGGAAAAACGAACCTGACGATGTTTCTCATGAGGAGGAAGAAGGCATCCCGAGCTGAAGTGCAGAAGTTTTTCCCATAAATTGCAATCTGGAGAAAAAGGAAAACAATCAGAGGTGAACTTCTTGGAAAAACGAGCCATCAGTCAGCAGTATACAGCTACAGCAGCTCACCATGATGTAGGCGTTCCGGTTCAGGAATTTGATACATTTCTCCAGACACCAGAAGCAGCACTTCAAGCAGCTCAGCAGAAATTTAGCAAACTTATTCTGAGCACCTGGAGCACACGAGGGGAAGGGTGAACAAGTGTGTTTATGCATGTACATGTTCAGTTACTTTACAGTACGCTGTGTGCAGACGACAAAGTGTGAGAGAGGAAATAATCGAGGTGAGTAATCATAGAAATATGGACGGATAAGACCTTCAGGCAAAGAACGTTGCCAAAAGTATTAATACCACTTTAACATTTTCGTAGTTTATCATGTTACAATCACAACTATTAATACACGGTATCGGGATAGAGAAACACGAAGTAGTGCATAATTATGAAGTGAAAAGTAAAAGATCTGAAAAGTGTGATGTATTTTTAATTCCACCCCCTTTACATTGACACCCATAAATGAAATCCAGTGCCTTTTCAGTAAATAGAGTCCACCTGTGTGTAATGTTATCTAAGAAAAAAAATCCAGCTGTTTTGTGAAGGCCACAGATGTTTGTTACATTACTTTAGAGAACAGCCCGCCTCATAAAGACCGAGGAACACAGTAGACAGTCCAGGGAGGAAGCCGTAGAAAAGTCTAAGGTGGATATGGACCTAAATGGATGGATAACACAAGATCTTGATATGTGAACATCTCAAAGAGCTATGTTCAATCGATCATCTAAATACGGAGAGAGTACAGCACCAATTTACATCTGCGAAGACGCGATTTGTGGAAAAAACAAAAAAAACACACTGACAATTATCTCAACAAAATATCCATTGGTGTAATGGACGTAGGGAAGGCGTGGGACGTCCCCCCCCCCCCCAACAGATGCTTGTAAAAACAAGCATCTGTTGGATCTGTGCAGAAAAGCTTGTTGAGTGAAATAGCGAGAGCTAGCAAAAAGTAAAAAACCGTTAATGTTTTTTCCCCCCAAAAAAGATGTGAGACGAGTTATGCCGGTTCATCCAGATAACGTTAGCTATATGAAGCCGAGATGACTCAAAGTGTTTTTCTGTATTCTAATAGGCATCAAGACCAGGATCAACATTCCTTAGGCTTTTTTCATTATTCTTTAGAATCTTCAACCATCTACTTCCACAATTTATATGTAGATAGGAGATCTTGAAAATTAGATAACAGTGTTTGTTCAGGTAATTTGACTGATGACAATCAGTTTGATAACTTGTAAAAAAAAATTGTATTCTGAGGAGGTGATCTGTCCGCATTGTGAGGTATTTATTGTGATTTACTGGTTTACAAGCCAGTGCTGAACTTATCCTATGACCTGAGAGGTAGTGACTGAAACTATTTATCTTATTAATAGTAATAAGGTGATAATTATTAACTGTCTTTCAACCACTATTAATATTGCTAATAACTAAGCCAGCTCACTCATAGTGCAGCAGTAATTAAGTGGTTCTTCAGCCAAAAAGGAAATGTGTGAATGAACGTGAGAAGATGACAAATCACTCAAAATGTCTGAAAAATCTGTCCCCCGTCCATTTCTGAGATTATGGTTACGCCCCTGACACCATAGAAACGTGGTGGTGACATCATGCTTAATTAGACGCAGGGAAGCTGGTCAGAGTCAAAGGAAAGGCTGATTACGCCAAATACATGGCGTTTCTGGAAGAAAACCTGCTGAATGCTAGAAAAGACTTGAAGATGGGCTGGAGGTTCACTTTCCAGCAGGACGACGACAAAATTGGACCGTCCACAAAAATTCATTAAATGGCTTGCAGCTGTGGATATCCAGGGTTACTAGTAACCTGTTTTAGAAGAATTTATCTAATGCATATCACAATAATCACTGTTTAACATAATCTTAATGTGTTTTCCAACCTTTCAGCTTGTGATCCAGATACTCCAGGATGACCCTGATGACCTGGACCAAAGACAGGATCAGGGAGCCAAAAGCCAGGGAGCCTGTATGGTATCTACACAGGAGGAGACCATAGCCGAGTATTAGTCACTATTTTCCATGTTGCATGGCCTAGGATACCACATGTTGACCTTAACATATGCCCAATTGGGACAGAAAAACCTTGCTTTTTCAAAAAATAATGCCAAATTTATTTCCATAACAGTCAAAGAAAGAGAACATTCAGTTTGTTGTAAAATATTTCTAATTACGATTATTAGGATAACATAGTTTCTAACAACCTAAGGGCTCGTCCCAGAGAGGAGAAGATGGGATATGCAGGGATATCATCAGGCTTCTTGAAGGCCCAGTAATATGAAGCGAAAGCTCCCGATAGCGTCACCTGGCCAAGCGCTGTCACAAAGTTTGCGCACCAGAAGAACAGGAAGACGTTGTAAAACTGAAACAGGATGAGGTATCTGTGGTACAGCGTCTCACCACCGTAAAAAGCAAACAGGCACTCTGCATCCGGACACTGGGCGGAAATATTGGAGGTGTTAAATGTCTGTGGGGAACGGGAGAAGAGATGGATCAATAGGGAGATCGTTTGTCAAACTTGAAGGCAAAGGGTTCACAGTATCAGTACAGTTGTAGAGTTTTTAAAACTGAATCTGATAGAAAAGTGAAATGTTGGGCTCACCTTGGGATCACAGGTCTCCCTTGAGAACGGGCACTCGGAGTTATTGAACACTTTATAAATCTGCTCATTTGACGTAGACAGGAATCTGGTTGGAGGCGTCAAGGTGACAAAGAGACCAATGCCACTGAAGGGATCACTTAACACCAACTGTAGAGGCCGAATGAGGGATATAGCTTCTCGGAAAGGCTGATGAAAGGATACACTGCAGTAATGGCCCAGTAAGCGATCACCACAGCCAGGAGGGTGAAGGTCAGCAGCGGGTAGAACAACGCTGACATAACATGGCCGACAGCTCTGACAAAAGAAATGTTTGTTATTCTGAAAGATGCCTTTACTGTTATATCTGTACATAAGCTTTGTTATATTAATCTTCCTTGTTTAATAAAAAAAAAACCTGTGAATCATTTTTTAAAATCACATTAAACTATCTCTACGTACTGACCACTTTTTCTCATCCTGATATGTTCTCCGCTTATCTGTTTTAAGCATCATTTCTAATTATAATATAGTTTTGTCACTCAGTAGAAAGTATTCTGACCTTTTTTTCTTTGTTTGGCTGTGTGTCTCACTCCAAGATGTATTTTTTACCGTTACAATTAACTCTTCTCTTAATTGTGTTTTTGTCTTTTCTATGGGTTCAGCTGTGACTCTTTCCAGGACAGAGTCTCTGACAGAGCTATTGCTAAAATTAAATGTGTTCTATGAATTTCTTTCCTGTAGAAAGTCCTCCAGGCTCAGTTATTCTTTTCTTAGCCGTGTCTCATTCCATAAGGCTGCTTTTAACTCTGTGCACTCTTTGAATTTCTTTTCCTCTAGTAGAATTTTGCCTCTTAAACCCCAGCTAGTCATGGCCGATAGCTGCTCTTTATGAGCCAGATTCTGATGCCGCTTTCTTCTGGCTAAAAGGGACTGTAATTAGTGCTCCTTTTCCACTGTCGCTACATGCTTGCTCAGGTGAATGTATTGCTGCATGTTCAACAGCTACATACAGTCACATGGGCTTATCTAGTTAAATAACGTTTTACTAACTTGCAATAAATGATCAACAAACTTATAGGTTTTTACTTTAAAGTGAATTAGACTCTTTATATGAGCTTGCCTACAGGTGAAATTCTAAAGTTTAGAATATTGCGCGAAAGTTCACTTATTTCAGTAACTCTACTTAAAAGTTGAAACTAATATATGATATTAGCTCGTAACATACAGTGAGATATTTCAAGCCTTTACCTGTTTGTTTTACAGCTTATGAAAACCCCATATTCAACATATCAGAAAATTTGAATATTACATGAAATCCATATCATATATTAGCTTCACTTTTTAAGCTTAATTATGGAAGAAAATAAACATTTGCATGACATTTAATTTTTTCATCTGTATTTCATTTGTTTGTTTTGGCATAAATTGGATTCAAATCATTATTTTTTCCAGACAACCAGATATAAATTTGATCTGTTTTTCTTGTAAAATGCATAGAGATGAAAGTTGTTGATAGCTGGTTCAAAATAAATACACTGAATTGTATTGATGCATCCATCAAACCATGCATAATGAAAAAATTACATGATTAAGATGCTTTGCCTCTTTAGTGAAACCAAGAAAATGATGCAAAAAATGTCGGACACAGCTGACTGAAAATATATGAAGTCATATTTGATCCAGTTTTAGTCTGAAATTTACAATAAATGGACAGTTTGGACTGACCTGCTGGCCTCTTTGATAAGAGCGATGGCAATCAGGATTCTTTTTCTGAGGAAAATGAGCAGCAGGATGATGATGAACTCCACAATCGCCAGGATGATCACTGCAAAGGAGTGATTTAAAAAGTTTACAATTATGTAAAAGCATTTAAGGGGGAAATATGATCCAAATATCAGTTTTTATCCTTTTGTGTTGCCATTTGGGTCTCAGTTGCCTTTATAAAACTCCGAACATTAAGAAAACCCTCCATTTTTTAGGGGCAAATTTTTTGCCGTCAGAAATCCAGTGCTTCTTCAACCACTTTGAAAAGGAGCTTTATTATGACATCACAATGAGCATGATTTGCATATAACCCCCCTCAGTAAAACTCCACCCATTACCTGTCAAGCCCTGCCCACCAAATCAAATTATATACCATTCTCATGTGTTCTATATGGAGGACTGATCCTGCCAACATAAATAAATTTTGAAATACAATTGGAAATATGCAAATTAACTTTTAAAAAATGACAAGGCAATGTTATTTGTATAGCACACTAGGTAACTCAAGGTGCTTCAAATGATTTGAGACAAAAAAAAACATGCAATCATTTAAAAAGCATGGAGTCCAAACATTTAGAAAATAATAAGAAGCAAAAACAGTATTTAAAAAGAATAGAAAACAAAATTATATCAGTTACTCATAGGCAAGTCTAAATAGACAAGTTTTTATTTTAGATTTAAAAGAGTTGTAAGAGTTACATTTTTGTAACCAAAAAGACAATTTTATAAAAAATAAAAAAATAATTGTGTATTTCCACATTTATTTACTTATTTCCAATTGTATTTCAAAATATATTTGTTAATGTATTCATTTTCAAATTTATATTTGACAAGATCAATGGCAAACCTGCAGCCTAGCAACAAAAAGGGTGTGCGTGGTCTGGAATCTCAATTTGCATAAAAGTGACAGAACTCTCTAAAGTGAAATAAAGGGACTGAAATGCTCAAGATTTGAGCTGCTGAAATCACTTTATGTGCGACTGATTTGTGGAAAGATTTTCATTGACATCTTTTGTACAGACCAAAGACCAATTATAACAGGTTTTAAAAAGGCATAATATGTCCCCTTTAATGAACAGAAATCATAGTGAAAATGTCTTACTAAAAGCCAGCCAGGTCTGTCTGATCTGCAGGTAGACAGAGAAGTCTGTCTGCACGCCCAGGTCACGGATGGTAACGTCTGCACCCGGTTCTCCTTTCAGGGCGGCATACTCCATGTAGCAGTGGAAAATCCCTAAAATCAATCAAACTTGTTAGTTAAATGAATCGACTTTAAACACAACCTTTAATTTAGGTATTAGAGTTTGAAGGATTAACCGTATCCAATGACGAGAATGACCAAAACAATCATGACCCAGACCATGACGGCGGCCAAGAATCGCAGCAGGACAATGAAGATCAAGCTGACAACCATGGCGATCACCAAACCGCTGCAGAGCGAGGACAAATGAATGATTTACGATATTAAATGGAATATCGTGAAACAATTAAAAGTCAGTTTTTTAACCTGTCAGACGCCTTTCAGGTGGCATACAAAGATTCTTTATACACAAACAAAACTAAACCTATCTGGCTGCCCCTGCTCCATGAGAACTAAATCGCTTAAGAAAAGAAGTTGGAAGCTTGTTCATTGCTTTAACACTAAATGCTTAAGTGTTTATTTGAACAGTAATGTTATGTACACTTACAGTAATATCCAGTGCCAGGACTGAGTGTAGTCTTCAAAGATTCTCATGGCAACCTGTCGAGCTTCCAACGCAACATTTGACTTCCTTTCAAGAGAAAACAACAAATAAATCAATGTTTATACTCCAGAGATTACACTGTACATACTCTAGATGGTGTCATGTAACTTTAGCAAGAAACGGAGAAGATGAGTTATTAAACTACTTTATCTGTCAAAAAAAGTAACTAGTGTGCCCAGTTATTTTTATGCTAATTTTACCTGCATTCAGTTTGTATCAATTAAGAGCCATATTTCTTAACAGTCTGTCTCTCTGGCTGTGCCACCTACTGGGGCTAAAAAAACAACTTTTAAATGGTGAATAAATAAACCGATGGGGGATGTGGTGTATACACTCACAACCTGTGTCGGCGCCAGGGAGGGTCTTGGGGGGTCTCAAAACCCTGCCAAAAAAAGCCATCACCCCCCATTTGACCCCCCATCCATGGGCATAACGGCAGTGGGATACGTATGGGATTTGTCCCCCGCACTTTCTTTGTCAGCATCCTCTGTTCTCTACACCTTTTTCATCTGTTACTGCCATTTGGTAACATGTGGTAACATATTTTTACAAGCCGTCTTTAAACGCACCTTAAATGCACACACGCTAAGCAAGCATCGATCACAGACAGGTGCAGCAAAACAGCTTGTTAAGCAAACTAGCAAACTAGCTATTTTACATAGCTAGTTAGTTAATGCTTGGCGTAAAACCAGTCCTCTTTCATTTCTTTGTAGATTTTGTGCTCATTATTGCTGTCCACATGTTTGAGATAAATCGTTATTGCCCTAGGTAATAGAAAGATCAGATTCGGAGAGAAGTCATGAGGCCAGCAACTGCAGCTGGGAAGATTATGCAGGGTCTTCAAGTAAGGAGAGAAAGAGATCAGTTGCTGATAGAAACCAGGCAGGTATCAGGAAAGAGTTAAAACTGATATTTCAGAATCATTCTCAGTCACACTCAAAAATACGTTTTTGTCTGTATTTAGCTAGATAAAACAGGATTAATGCACAGGTAAAACTTGAAAAATTTCAATATTGTGCAAAAGTTAATTGATTTCACTAATTCAATGTAAAAGATTTAATTAATATATGATAAAGACTCATTAGAAGCAAATTGAGTTATAGCAAGCCAGGATTAGTTATAATTTTCATGATAATGCCTTACAGAGTATGGAAATCCCACTGCTTTGGGGTGGGAGTTCAGTTTTGACTGTAGTACTAACTGCCCAGCTAAGAGAAACAAACATGGCTGTGCCGGTTGACGCTCTTAATAGAACCGGGTATTGAATCAGTTTTTACAGGAACTGGATACTAATTCTTCATTAAAAAGTGAGTAAAGGGAAGCACTTTGTGAAAAGTGAAACGATTATGGCCGTGCCGGTTGACTCTCCCGTAGAAGCCAGTGCCAGGCGGGCGCTACCTTGCACGTCCTCCAATCAGCTCAAAGTATTCTACCAGATGGCCCTCCCTCTTTCAGATGGTTTCTGCTGCAAAGATGCCTGATCGAAATGTGTAGGCTCGACACGAGATCCGGATGATGCCAGGTTATAGGGAAATAGCTCACAGCAACATTTTGTAAAAAAAAAAAGAACTATGATCTAGTTCATTTTTCAAGCTGTGAACTTCATTCAAAAAATTTGAATTATGAACTACAAACTGAGCTAGTACATTGTAAATTTTGTGAACTGAACTTTGAACTAGTTCATATAAAAAGTTAACTTTCCCAACACTGTTAAGATTACTATGCACTAGAAAAATCAAGATGATGAGCTCCTGGATATTTAAGTGTCTTATATCTAAGATCATTTGAGGCACTATGGATATATTTTAAGGCAGCATTTCAAACGTCCTGCTTTCGTATGTGAGATTAAGGAAAAACCTGAAGAAAACAGCCAAGATATCAGAAAGAGATTTCTGGACCTCAACATGTTTGGTTTATGCTTGCGTAAAACCTGCAGACACCTGAGGGCACCACATTTATCCATCAAAAGTAAGTAAATAAGTGAGTAAAAATGTACTTATGTAGCACCTTTCGTAGACAAGAGTCACAAAGCCCTGCACTTCATCAAAACAAAGCAAAAACATACAAAACAGAAAGTAAAATAAAAATAAAAATAGAGATCAGAAACATAGTGAAATCAAAACACAAATGCTTGAGTAAAAAGGGCGGTTTTAAGATGTGTTAGAGTCAGTGGTTTGTAGCTGGAGGAGTAGACTGTTCCATAACCTCAGGGTTACAGACTGGAAGGCTCTGTCCCCCTTGATTTTGAGTCAAGAGGGTTCTGCGCCTGAGAGCAGAGGTTTCTAATGAAACATGGTTTGGTCAAGAGCTAACAGAGGTAAGCTGGGGCCTGATTGTGCAGGGCTATCAGAACAAGAACTTTAAAACGGATTCTGAAGACCACAGGGAGCCAGCAGAGAGAGTGCAGCATCGGAGTAACATGAGCGTATTTTGAAGAATTAGTTAGGAGTCTAGCAGCTGCATTTTTTATTACTTGTAAACTGGTAACTGATGATTTATCTAAAGCTGGAAAACGAGCATTGCAGTAGTCCAGACGAAAAGAAATAAATGCGTGGACAATTTTTTGTCAAGATCAGATCTGGAGACTAAATGTCTCAAACACAGTGATCTAAGTTCAGTAAAGCCCACAATTATTAAAACTTCTGGTAGATTTAGATTAAAAGTGTTTCATTTTTCCAAGATGTTTATTCTGACTGTAAAAACTATTAATATCTTGGAGTGGCCAAAAACTTGAGCCTGATCAGGAGGCCTTCCAACCTCAAAGATTCAGTGTTCAGAGTTTAAACATCAGAAATCTATTTTTACAATTCCAGTGGAAACATGGAGAAAACTACTACAATTTAATAATGGGTGATAATAAAGGTATAAGGTAGAAATAATATAAATTTACCCAGGGGTAGAGATACACAAGGAGGATACCAATACCGATACTGGTATCGGGGGTGATACTGTTCTAATGTTAACTAACCGGTATCCGTTAGTTATCTTATAGCATGATTCCTTACCTTTTTGAAATTGTTGTTATTCTGCTGCAATGTATGCATTTTTACATAAAGAAAATGTATTAAAACAATATATCGCAATACATAATGTTACCACATATGCAATATATGCAATACAGATTTGAGGCCATATGGCCCAGCCCTGCTACAATCATGAGAAAGTTTTGATTGCTCTAAGAAAGTTGCATAAGATTTTTTTTTGTCACAGAGACCAGAAGTGTCTAGTTGAAAAACATATTTTTTTTCTCTTATTAAAAATACAAAAATGTTAACATTTTCACCAGTAAAGATGACACACAATGTTTTGATTAAAAAAGTAAATCAGTCTGATTAAAGCAGAAAAGGAATCTGTAGAACAATGTAGATGCAAAACAAAAAAAGAGGGTCAAAGAAAATGTGCTGTTCCTTACATTTTC